>OZ020304.1:65979480-66673472 GCA_963971305.1 Arcuatula senhousia
TGTTGGATTGAAAGATACAAAAAAAAGGAAAGATACACTTAAAATAAATGATATAACTCATATCCAATATATACTGTTGACACTTTACATATTTTCGATTGAACAGTTATTCAGTTGTAGAGTCGTCTGAGGTCTTTTTTTTTTTAATAAAACCATCCCCTTACCGACTAGTTGAGTTCAGATTATAATGGAACTTTCGTTCAATCTTTGCAAATGGGTAAATTTATTTAGAGCAATACTTGGCGTTAATGAGTCCTTTCTAGACGAACCGCTCGTTAGTTTATTGTAATTTCGTTTCAGATAACATGTTTGGTTGGTCATGGAAGCGGAGGATCTCTCCGAGGTTGACCCCTTCTGGTACCAAAACTTGTGTTGATGAAACTAGGAATACACCAAAGTCAACGCGCGTAATGCACAATTTTAAATGGTTTGCATGGCACTCCCTCGTAATTTTGTTTTTTCTTCTAGCATTACAAGTGGCGTTGCTAATAAGTGAGCAGTTCTTACAATTATATGTTTAGGGGAGAAGCCCCTAGATTTTATATTGTCTATAATTATTATACATGTATAGTAAAACGATTCAATTTATTGTTTTGCCATTTTATATAACCGTAAAATAGTTTTATGTATTTTCATGGAAGATCAATTCAACTGAAAGAAAATCAGCCATAGCGTGATCGGTGATCTCAATTTTTACAACCAATTTCCATTTTCCTTTTCGAATATGAATAGGAAAATTAGCCCACAGGTGAGCTATTATCATCACTTGGAGTCCGTCGTCCGTCGTCGTCGTCGTTAACTTTTTTTTCAAAAATCATCTCCTCTTTGAAAAGGAAGGTGCAAAATGATTCTTATCTTTATGCATATATATTCGTAAAGTAAATCGTAGAGCTATTTTTATAAGTTATTCAAAATTTAAATGTACCGAGTTCGATCAATATTAAAGGATTTTATCAAGATTATTTTAAACCCTATTTTAACATGTTTTAGACAAGTTAAACTTGACATAAATTCTTCAATGGATAATAAATTAGATATCAATACATTTTATTTGGGATATATATACATGAAGTAATTGTTGTACTTCCTTGATTTACCATGCTGAAGGCATGTTCTCTGTTATTCCGGAGAGGTGTTCCAATAAAGACCCGGATGATGGCAACAGCCAGTATTCTCTGCATGCTGTATTTTATACTCATGACTTTTGGAATGACGTCCTTAGCTTGGAATGGTATTTTACCAAATATCTTCAAAAACGAAAAGAAACGAATAGTGCGTCATAAGCTGTTCATCTTGTTTGTGTTCGCTAATGCTGTCGGTAATTGTATACTCTGTCTGTTAACGGATACTAGCGTTAAGAGGACTAGAATCAAAGAGGACAA
This sequence comes from Arcuatula senhousia, assembly GCA_963971305.1. Classification (NCBI taxonomy): domain Eukaryota; kingdom Metazoa; phylum Mollusca; class Bivalvia; order Mytilida; family Mytilidae; genus Arcuatula; species Arcuatula senhousia. The sequence continues at coordinate 65,980,863 of OZ020304.1, forward strand.
AATTCAGAAAGACAATAAAACCGCAATGTGTGCTACTTGTAACTCTATTGCTCCTCCTAGATCACATCACTGTCCGCTGTGTGAGACTTGCATCCTAAAGAGAGATCATCATTGTTTCTTTTTAACAGTGTGTATCGGATATCATAACCAGAAGTATTTCATCATGTACTGTTTCTATATGCTTATAGGTACATTCTACGCAATGTTCATAATTGTGAGATACCTGAAAGTTTTCTACAGTGTTGTGTTTTATGGACCCCAAACATTTATTTATTTATTTTTCTCCACTGTCTTGACGTTTATAAAGGGTGAGGCTACTGATGATTTGTATGTGTATATGATTTTCATGATGTTTGGTTCTCTCTCCGCCGGACTGATTGCAGCTGGTCTGTGGTTTTGGCAGATCATGTTAGTGTTTGCAGGACAGTCAACATTTGAGTCTTGTAAAAGTGTATGGAAATATTCCTCCACACGATATCAGAACTTTAAAGATGTATTTGGAAAATATTGGTTTCTGACCTTTGTTGTACCAATTCCTTTACCACAATGTTCAGATGGAATAGACTTTTCATACTTGAAGAAAAAGCATTAAACATGTTTTGAATTACGGCTTCAAATCAATATCCGACCAAAACAACTCTTCGTCGTTCGAGCTTTTTCGATTGGTGGGCCACTTGTCTTTGGAATGTCTCGACACTTTTCCGATAAATTATCTATAAAGAAGACTTCATTTGGCATTCATATGTACCTCTCTTCTCGCAGACTCGTTTTATGATACTCATATGAGACTGAGTTTGTCCAGGAAGAATCTCACTCATTTGTACATGTATTAAAAAGATGTCCTTTCTTTCAATATTTGTTTGTAGCTAAATGCCTTTCAGTCACCTACCACAAGACTTTGCACAAACATTATTTTGTTGATATTTTTTTTTTAATAATTGCATATTTGAAGGGATAAAAGACTCCTTTTGGAAGAATAAGATAGTCGACTTATTGCCAATCAAAAATGTATTTCTTTGCCAAATAAGTTATTCTGGGTATACAGGCTTCTGTTGTTACAAAAGCTCTGTCAAAGATTCCTGGCTTAGGACAGGCACATGCACATAAGAATAAATTGCAATAATTAACAGACTAAAAAATGAGGAATATCTGTGTGAAAGTTTCATTTAATTTGATTGAGAAATAAACTTTTTGTGAAGATCTAAAAAGGAAACTTAAGCATTTTTGGGGGGAGATATTATATTTTCATGTAAAAAGGGGTGGTAAGTGCTCTTTTGAAACTCATTTAAAATATCAAATGATTTTAACACAGATTAAAATTCCAAAACATTTAACTAGAGGCTCCCAGGAGCCTGAATCGCTCACCTGATCTCTTATGCTAAAGCCTCTTTCCTAGTGTGCAACATGGTTTACATGTACTTGGTAAGTAACATTAAAGAGACAAGTAAGGATAGAAAACACTTTTAAGACCAAGAATACAAAGTTACAAAGCTTTCCATTTGAAAAAAAAAACACACAAAAAAAACAAACCAAACATATTAAGTTAAAATTGATTGAAACACTTAAAAGGATGATCTGACAATTTTGACCCTGAAATCATTTTTGTAGATCTAAATGGGCTGAACAATTTTGCAATGCTAACTATTCCTCTAACTCTTATGGCTTTTAAGATTAAGTCCAAAAACTGTGAAAATGGTCAATTTTGACGATAAAGTCCTATAAGGAGTCGTCCCACAACTTTTACTCAATAAAGAGTTTTGTAGAGCTTTTGATGCGGCCAAGAACCTAACCAATGTGTTACGGACGTACGGGCGTCAATTTTGACGATTAAGGGGAAATAACTCCTATAAGGAGTCGTCCCACAACTTTGACTCATTGGAGAGTTTTGTAGAGCTTTTGATGCTGAAGAAGGAAGGTTGCTTCTCTATCTCTTATACTTTTTGAGCTATAAGCTAAAAACTATGGTCTGACCCCCCCCCCTGTTCTATTTTAGTAACAGTGGCCATGTTGGTTGGTCGACATTCACAAATTTCACAAACTTGGTAGAGGACATACTAAAGATCATGTGTACAAAGTTTCAAAGCAATCCCACCAGTGGTTTCAGAGAAGAAGATTTTTAAAAATCAGTTAAAAATGATAGAAAAATTAGTTAAAGGGGGATAACTCTTAAACGGTTGATCTGACAATTTTGACCCTGAAATCATTTTAGGTCCATTTTTGTAGATCTCAATGAGCTGAACAATTTTGCAATGCTAACTTTTCCTCTAGCACTTACAGTTTTCAAGATAAAGTCCAAAAACTGTGAAAATGGTCAATTTTGACGATAAAGTCCTATAAGGAGTCGTCCCACAACTTTTACTCAATAAAGAGTTTTGTAGAGCTTTTGATGCGGCCAAGAACCTAACCAATGTGTTACGGACGTACGGGCGGGCGGACGGACGAACAAGGGAAAAACTAGATGGTCGATCTACATACGTGATCGGGACATAAAAAGGGGCAAGTACAAATATATGTAACAGGATGGAAATAGTAATAGGAAAAAGTATAACTCATCAAAAATGGCTCTCCTGATTGCGAAAGTCTTTTAAAAACTTTATGAACAAGGAATCTGTGAGCTACTGCTCACTCAGTATACCCCCGCTACCCCCAAAATGAACTATGTCGGTTAACAGGAAGTAGCTATATTACTGACCTCCTTTCGATACTTGCAATAAAGGGCCTCATACTAAACTCATATCCCAAATTTCAAGTCACTGTGATATGCAGATGATGAAAAAAATGTTACGAAAATTTTCAACAATTGACAAGTAATGTTGAAAATTTACTTAGTTGGTAAACAGGAAGTAGAAATCCGACAGACCTAATTTCAGTACTCGCTATAAAGGACCTCATACTGAACTCTTATACCAAATTTCAAGTCACTGTGATATGTAATTGCTGAGAAGAATGTTACGAAAATTTTCAACAATTGACGAGTAATGTTGAAAATTGACTTAGTTGGTAAACAGGAAGTAGAAATCCGACAGACCTAATTTCAGTACTCGCTATAAAGGACCTAATACTGAAATCATATACAAAATTTCAAGTCACTGTGATATGTAGTTGCTGAGAAAAATGTTACGAAAATTTTCAACAATTGACTAGTAATGTTGAAAATTGACTAAGTCGGTAAACAGGAAGTAGATATCCTAATTTCGGTACTCGCATTAAAGGACCTCACACTGAACTCATATACCAAATTTCAAGTCACTGTGATATGTAGTTGCTGAGAAAACTGCTACGAAAGTTATGTTGTGGACGGACGGAAGGACAGACGGACAGAGGTAAACCAGTATACCCCCTCTTCTTCGATGCGGGGGTATAATTACTGTCTTGGGGTCATTGAAAATCATAATTAGGGCAATAAATTTTGCTACGTCCAACACACTTTTCAGGTTAAGATATTTGACAGACCTTATTTCAATACTCAAATAAAGGACCTCATACTAAACAAATATACCAAACATTAAGTCATTGTGATGAATAGTAGAGGAGAAAACTGTCACGAAAATTTTCTATAACTGACATTGACAAAGTCGAGAAACAGGAAGTAGATATCCGACCGATTTAATTTCAGTACTCGCTATAAAGAACCTCTTATTGAAGCCATATATCAAATTACAAGTCACTGTGATATTTAGTTACTGAGAGAAAAATGTTACCAAAATTTTCAACAATTGACTATTAATGTTGAAAATTTACTAAGTCGGTAAACAGGAAGTAGATATCTGACAGACCTAATTTCGATACTCAAAATAAAGGATCTCATAAAGAAGCCATATACTAAGTTACAAGCCACTTTGCTTTGTAGTTGCTAAGAAAACTGTATACCTCTCTCTTCTTCGAAGCAGGGGTATAAAAATGCCAACACTATATGAATATGAAGAGCGTCGAGCAATAATATCCCCCCCCCCAAAAAAAAAACAAAAAAAACTGCAGAATGTAATTAGATTAAACTATATTTGTCAACATAATACCTGAAGGGACATTGCCAATTTTTAATGCCAATTGTTAAATGTAATTTGTGAATATCCAACGATGCTTGACACAATATAATGGCAACAAACAGTAATTGCTAATTACCAATAGTGAAATTTCAATTAATACTTCTAGTATTAATGAACTGCCAATAGAACACAAAGATCCAGGCAATAAACTGTGCTACAACTGACGCGCGTTCCGTCCATCACAAACTCGTCAAAGGCACTCTAACCAAAAAAATTTAATTCCAAAATATCACACACAGGGACTTGCTCCCCTCTATTAATATTTTGTTAGAGTCAATGTGCGGTAACGAAAAACACACATTGACTCTATCAAAACATTGATAGAAGGGAGCAAGTTCTTGTGTATCACGTGAATATGAAGAGCATAGCTCAACTAAACAAAAAATGCCACCGAAATGACAAAGATCAACCTATATATCTCTTACACTGATTTGTCTTGGACATCCCTGCCTCTTAGAATTTTGAAACTTACACTGAATTTAATCAAACAAACGTGTTGATAACGACCTGTATATTGGATGGTTTTCAATATGTAGGTCTATGCCTTTATGAGGGGGGGGGGGGGGGGGGGGGGTAGGACCTTAAATGATTGGCCAATTCCGGGATTTGGCCAATTTAAGTTCGGGATTCCGGGATAAAATTATATCAACTTTACCGGGCTTCGGGATTTACTCATTTTTAAGTCGGGATGACGGGAATTTTTAAAAATTAGTTCGGGATTCCGGGATCAGGCCCCCTCCTACCCCCCCTTTCTTTATGATTTAAAGCATCAGCACTAACATGACTAACAAAGCCTCTGTTTGAAATTTTTTTTATATATTTTCTGAGCCATGACCTTTACAATAATTTGTTTTTTTCCAATATCCCAATCATTTAAAACCCTTGTAAAATTAACATGGAGAACATTGAAATTTATGCGACTACGGTAAAGATGACACATTTTAGACACACCCGACAATGTATACAACGGTTGGCGGTTAGTTTCTTCCCCCTACAAATTGGTGCACTGGGTCAACATCTAGGACAAACACAAATTATTTGACGGATTCATAAAATAGAGGAGTAAGAGTGACAAAATAATTATGTGGGTGTTTGGTTATGGGTCACTTATTTGGAAAGTAGATTTTCCTTATAAAACCAAGTTGAAAGGATACATCAAAGGATTTCATAGAAGGTTTTGGCAAGGAAGCACAGATCACAGAGGAATTCCTGGCAAAGTATAAAAATCTTACTTATATTTGACATCGTGTCTTACATCATACATTGTAGATTCATATATATGGTGTGGTAAAGGCGCTGGACTTTAAGCAAAATTAGTAAACACCAATACATAGGAACAACACAAAGAAACAGATAACATTTTAAAAGTACACAAAAAGGACTGAATAGCTATCAACAATACAAACTCAAGTAGTAATGAGAGTGAACCCAGGTACTCTGGAAGGACAAGCAGTTCCTGTTTGTTGCAACACTGCTGTCATGTCACTAACAGTCATTTCATAGCGTCAAAAGGGACATAACAAAACCATATGACAATTTTCAAAACAACATCTGTATAGTCCGAGATTGCTCTGACGTCCTCGGCATTTTTTCCAGCAAGCTGGTGCCGTGGGACGTCAGAGCTCCTTCCATATCAAAAACACGGGATTTTATCGAATGCTTTCTAAATGTAAAAATAACTCTTAGGCAGTCATTTGTAAAATGGGAGATGTAAAACAAGACTAAATTAATACTTTCAAATATTACCACTAGAAACAACCTGATATAATTCTGAAAAATAAGAAAAAAATTAAGAGCTGATCTTGAACTTTATCAATTTCATCAAGTTCAAGATCAGCAAAACAATGTACAAATTTTATATTATTTTATTTATTCAAGATATTTTTCTTTATAATATGTTGTATTTTTATTCTAAATAACGAAATGTTTCATTTGAGACCAAAATGTATATGCAACAATGATGATAAAGTCCCACGGCACCAGCTTGCTGGAAAAAATGCCGAGGACGTCAGAGCAATCTCGGACTACATCTGTACTGATCTGAGAGATAGAGATCCCATAGAGAGTAACAAGAAGTATTTTTTGTTAGTAATAAAACTTTCTTGTCATTTTCTTGATCTGAGATAATTAAACTATTAAGTTATTATTTTCTCAGTCTTGATGCATCTTATTATGTTGGTAAAAGGGAGTGGAGGTGGACACCTGAGGCTTTCAAAGCCAGGATAGTGTCCTTATAGAACAGAACATAGAACATATTTTATAAGCCCTCGATAGCCTATGTACATAGTTTTAACTTTTGACTATTACAACACTATTTTCTTTGGCATGCCAGCAAAAATCATTGCATAATCTTCAACATGATGAAGGAGGCAATTATGTGGCAGCAGCAGAAGTCTGGACTTTACCAATGTTTACAGTGGCCTTTTTTATACGACCGCAATTTTTTTTGCGATCGTATAATGGTATGGCAATGTCGTCGTTGTCGTCTGGGGACATTTGGTTTCCGTGCGATAACTTGAGTAAATATTGACCAATGGTTATGAAATTTTGATTTGATGTTTCTAACCACTAAAAAAAGGTTCCTATTGTATTTGGGGTTGGTGGCCCCTACCGTTTTGGAAAAAAGGGCCAAAATGGGCTAAAACGTTGTATTGACAAAACTGTTGTAGAATGTTTATTATTCATTTGATTTTTAAAATTCTTTTTTTATTGAATTCCTCATTAAATTCTGTCAACAAAATGTGTCAAAGGTTTTGATGTATATCGAACCGTTACATTGCTACAGGGGGCCAAAGATAGGCCACATCCAAAAAATCAACTTTTTTATTTGTGGTCCGATTTTCAAAATCTTTTTTTCATTGGAATTCTTGTGAAAATCCCTGCCTGCATTTTTCAATCAGATTTGCAATATCTCTTACTGTTTTTGTGATATTAGGGGTCAAAGGGGCAAAAAACGCCATTTTTAAAAGTAGCTCAAGGCAAATGGTTTTACACAGGAAATTTAGCTGTAGTGGGCCAGCTCATTGATATGAAGTTTAAATATGATGATTATATCCACTGAAGGAAGCTTTTTATTGCATTTGGGGTTTGTGGTCCTAACCTTTAATAAAACAAGAGGCTCCCAAGAGCCTGAATCGCTCACCTGATTTACACAGATACATATATTTGTAGATATTATTGTGCTTAACCATATGCGATTTAAATTTCTGAAATATCTTGGTTAGTTTTTAAGATATTGGGCTTAATAAGTGCAAATTTGGCGAAAATTAGGAAAAAGAACAATAACTCCCACATCAGCAGTCAGATCTTTTTTGAAATTTCAGGACAGGTAAATCTTAACATGGTGATCACTTTTGATTCTTACACAATTTTGATATCTGAAACCATTTTTGAGTTATTAACAAAAAAATGCAATTTGTCCCTATGTTCTATTTTTAGCCATGGTGGCCATGTTTTTTTAGGAATAAAAAATCTGACAATAGAGTTGAAGCAGATAAGCTATTAAACAATGGAAAATGGTAAATTTTGACGTTTTAAGGGCCATAACTCCTAAAAGAAATGGTTCTACAGCTTTGACCTAATTACATAAAATGTAGATCTTGACGTGCTTAATCATATGCAATTTGAATTTTTAAAATATCTTGTATAGTTTTCAAGATATAGGGCTAAATAAGTTCTAAATTTTCAAAAAATCCAGAAAAAGGGCAATAACTCCTATGTCGATTGTTGGATCTTCTTGAAAATTTCAGAGCAGGTAGATCTTGAGATGCTGATCACTTTTGTCTCCCACCAGAATTTTGATATCTGTAACTATTTTTGAGTAATTGGCAAAAATCTGCAATTTACCCCCATGTTCTATTTTTAGCCATGGCGGCCATATTTTTTGACGAATCAAAATCCGAACGATAGAATAGTAGCAATTATGCTATTAAGCAACTGTGCCAAGTTTTGTTGAAGTTGGATGCACGGTGTCAGACAAGTTCATCTTTGAAATTCAGGGGAAAAGTAATGAAAATTGGTAAATTTTGACGCTTTAAGGGCCATAACTCCTAAAAGAAATGGTTCTACAGCTTTGACCTAATTAAATGAAACGTAGATCTTGACGTGTTTAATCATATGCAATTTGAATTTTTAAATTATCTTGTATAGTTTTCAAGATATAGGGCTAAATAAGTGCAAAATTTTGAAAAAATCCAGAAAAAGGGCAATAACTCCTATGTCGATTGTTGGATCTTCTTGAAAATTTCAGAGCAGGTAGATCTTGAGATGTTGATCACTTTTGTTTCCCATCAGAATTTTGATATCTGTAACTATTTTTGAGTAATTAGCAAAAAACTGCAATTTACCCCTATGTTCTATTTTTAGCCATGGCGGCCATGTTTTTTTACGAATCGAAAATCCGAACGATAGTTTTGTACACATAATGCTACTAAACAACTGTACCAAGTTTGGTTGCAATTGGACTTATGGTGTCGGACAAGTTAAAGTTTGAAAAATTGTTAACAGACGACTTGTTGCGGTCGTATCATGCTGCGCTCGGTGTAGCTTTTTATTCTGATATATATTTTGAAGTCCAAAACACCTAATCACCTAAACAAATAAGTCACCCTAGGCTTGCTCCCAAATATCTGGAGCAACCCTGTTCTTATATCACCTGAAGTCACTAAGTTATTCTTAGGAATGTTTATAGTTTAGTCACTCACTTCATTGTACTTGTTTTGAAAGTTTATATATATAATGTTTCTGTATGTTTAGGCCTATTTCCTTTGCTATGTACATTCTCAAGAAAAATTACAAAAATGTACAAAAGATGTGTATGCATGTATACTTTCAGCCAGGAAGAGTGGTAACTTTGGTTAAATCTGATGACCCAGAAGTAAGTCACAAAGATCATATTGTGTTATATCTATTATACTAATATACAGTATAATTTATTGAAACAATGACCTAAAACATTTTAGAAAAGAGATAAAACAGAATATCATAGTCAAATATAACATAAATACCAAAAAAAAAATGTATTTTCATAAAGGCTATATTTTAGGGATGGCAACCTGTTCAAAATATACTAATCGGTTAATCGTAATATCTTTCGACCGATTAACCGGATGATACATGGGGGGATACATGTAACTACAAAAGAAGAATAAAAATAAATTGTGGAAAACAGAATTATGTAAGATTTTTACTAAGCCCTTCCGTTAATGCAAGTGAATATGCATTATAAGCTTTGAGTCGGCGTATAGTTTAAATAGAGGGAAAAACTAAATGCGTTTTAAAATAAGTTTAAAAAATACTTTCATCACGCAATGGAAAAACGCAAAAGAGTACCAATTGAAAAAATAAATAACGAAAGCCCCAAAAGGCAATGACATGTTCAATAGACACAGAGGGACAAGAAGAGAAAAAAAGCGAAGCAAACAATAAAAAAAAAACAGTTTTAACAAACCAAAAAGGTTCGATTAAACTGCAATTAGCAACACTTTTCTGCAATGTTTTTATTACTATTAGTGCATGATCGTTTTATCATTCAAGTTCGGTAGTTTTGTTATTACCTTTATTTATGGCCGTGGCTATTTTGCCGTAACCGGCAAAATAGTCTCCCAGGCTATTTTGCCGTAATTGTTAAAATTTATTAATTAACACAGGTATCACGGTCTTAACTCGACTAATTAGGGATAACTTGTACATGAAGATAATTAAGAAAAAAGATCTTTTGGTAAATCAGTGCTATTATAGTTTGATTCAACGCATTGGAATGTCTTTTTAAATTAATATTTTGTTGGTTGCATTTGAAGGTTAATATTTAATTTAAAAAATAAGATTCTGAAAAATTATACGATCTAAATATTTAATTTCTTTTTCATCCAAGAAAATTAAAACGTAGATAAAATGTCTCAATTTTCTTTAAAGAAACAAAGTTATCACTAAATTGAAATTTACTGAATCTCAGAAGTATATGGTTGAGATCTTTAATAGAGTTTTTTAATATATAAAAATAATTGTGGCCGCCAACCAGTTTGATAAAAAGCTTAAAAAGACGAAACTTCTCGAAATCGTAACACCGCTTAGCCCTTGTACAATCTTTATTGACAAATATTTGATTATTTTTTAAACTGAGATTGTCTAATTTTTTTCTGAAATAAAATTAAGGTAAAACAATTATCCCGGACAATTATATTCAATACCATTTTACATTTATATTACCCTGTTATTGATCTAATCTAGTTTCTCTGTACCAATGTAATTGGCTGTTTGAGAATAAAGATGAATATAGAAATAATTTGTTCCACTCGACATTTTGCTAATTAAGTGTACAACATAATAAAATCTGTTACGGCAAAATAGCCTGTGGGACTATTTTGCCGGTTACGGCAGAATAGCCTGTGAGGGGTTTGTTCCCCGAACGCCTACTGGACTAAAAAAACATCTAATTAATATATGGGATTAAGGGGCCTACTAAGGGGTGTTTAAATTGGTGTCACCTGTAAAATTATCATAGGTAAAAAAATCAAAAAGGGAAATATTTAAGAGTTCAGATTTATATTTTGAATAATTTTCTCGGCATCAGTTATTTCCCGTGTTTGTATTTTTTTTTTGTGTTTTTGTTTTGTTTTTTGTTGTTGTTTGGTTTTTATGTTTTTTCATTTTTGTTTGTGTTAAATATACAAGCTTTTGAGGTTTTTTTTTAAACTTTTTTGTCGTTACTTTTTGTAATTGGAATCTTGTAGCAGACAAAAATAAAGTTGAACTAAATCGAACTAAACAGCTAGATACTTTATGTGTTACATTTATCTAAGCACTATCTCTCTAAAAATGTAATAATACTAATAAGTAAATAACAATAACTGAGCACTAAACTAAACATTCAAGTCATTTTGTCACTTATCCGAGATGAAGAAGCTCTGAGGCTGAGTCTGCGTAAGTCGATGATGCCTGCCTGGCAACGTTCCTTCAGTGCAGACCTGGGGTCAATTACATGCAAATGTAATTAATTACAATTCAATTACATGTAATTTGTTCTTCACTAAATTACACATTACATGACCCAAAATTTGAAAAGTAATTAATTACATTACAATTACTTTGGCAATGTAATTAATTACTTTTGAATTACTTTTATTTGAAATATTAAAACACATTTTACAAAATCTATTGGTTTTTCATGTTATGGACATCCTTGAAGCTTACAATAACAGGTTGCACATAATGTTATATTTGATACTAGAATCGAAAATACATTTAAATATTACTCTATATATACATGCAACCATTTTGTACATCATTATTCATATCTTACTCCGCAAAAATTTACAAAATTAGGATGCATCTAGGCAGTTTAAAAAATATACATGCTATTACATGCATTAAATGGTGACTGAAATATAGTTTACAATTTCTTTCCAGAGCTAATGAAGTAACATTTTAGTTTTTGTTTTATAAATTTACATTCTCTTTTTCTTCTAAGATTCAGTTTTTTAAATTTTCTAATTCTAAATTATTTAGCTTGAAACCCTTCACTTTGTTTTGACACAAATGATTAAAAAGACACATCCAAAAGATTTTTTATATCTTTTAGAAGTCATTTTGAAATTTGCTGGACAAAAGATATCAGTTTGTCTAATTATCTTAATTAGTGCACAGGGCTTCAAAGGTAAAATGTTGTTTTAGTTGTTAAATGGCTTGGGTGTAAATTGGACAGCTGTTTGTTTAAATGGAAAATATTGATTCACTTTAAAAACTTATTTCATAACATTTCAATTTCTTTTTAAGAATCAAATTTAATAATTTCTTTTACATAACATGCATAATAAACACATATTTTATGTTTATTACCCAAAAGACCATTTGCATGTGAATATTTCATTAACATGTGAACATTTTGTGCTTTGAAAAACATGATCAAGGAAAAAATATCATGTTTCTAAAGTCATGATGATCCTCTATGATCTATAGTGTCAAACTTCTTTTTTTTTGCAAATATTTAGAATAAGCATTATGATTTGTAATTGAAATGTAATTTGGCATTACAGGCAAAATATGCAGAGTAATGCATTACTTTCAATTATAAGTAATTCAGATTTGCATCAATTACACATTACATTCAATTACATGAAAAACATGTAATTAATTACAGCTAATTACAATTACATTTTTAATTACCCCAGGTCTGCTTCAGTGTAGTGAGTCTACGGTCGATGTTGATGTATTTCTTTGCACGGGGTCGCGTGGTTACACCAGCCTGTCTCTGTATCCGGGTAATGGTGTTGTGGTTCTGTATATCTTTAAATCTGGTAGAATAGAGTAGGGCAAGTGTAAAAGGTCACGTTGCTAAAGAACTTGTCAGCAGCAGCTAAGTCACGAAGGTTGTCTGTTGATGCGTAGGCTATCATTCTTCGAGTTTGGTGTGTGTCGTCGAATAGTAAGAATCTGTCTCCCGTTGCTGTCTGTGCCCATTTACCTTCGAGTGTGATGTCTGTCTGGGTCTTTGGTAGAGGTGGAGTCTGCTTGCGTCTGGCTCTGTAAAGTGAAGACTTTGCTGAGTTGAATGTCGGCAGCTGCTCAATTACTTCTCTACTGGTGTCGTCCCATTCGTTGTCACGCAATTTGTTTAGTTCTTCTGCATATATAGTTGGTATTGGTCGGACTTCTTCTAAGCAGCGTTTGGTAACGGCATTCATTGTCTGCTTAGCAACTACTTCTGTATGGTTTGGTGCATGTGTGTGCTGTTGTCTGCCAAAGCCAGTTGGTATGTTGTTCTCTGTAGACAATGATGCTGAACATCCAGGTACAATGCATCTCCAGAAGACCTTGTCGGGGTTCCTACGGTTGACTCTGTATATGAAGCCATTAAGACTAATATTTTGGCCTCCACGTCTATTGGTGATGAATTTCACATTCAACTGAGCATTGGCAATGTTAACTTAGAATGAGGGTTTTTGACTTTGCACCCAATTTATACTGATTAAGCTTCTTTGAAGCCTTATAAATTGGCTTGGGTCATTATTTTCAGCTATTAACGAGAAATTTACACATAATTGTGATAAAAATAATAGACTAGATTATCAATTAAATATAGTTGTGGTTAAACATTTAAGAAACTAAAATAATTTCTAAAAAATTGTTTCTAATTCAAAAAATTCTTCAGCAAACTTTATTTTATCTTTTTCTTTTATTTCTAAGCAGAGATTTTCAAGCAAATATTTTATTCTATTTTATTTCATTGTTTAGATCGACATTTTTTAAAATTTACAAATAATGTTAATTTTTGTAAATATTTATCAGTTTTTTATTTAATTTTATTTAAAAACACCCATTAATTCTTTATAATTCATTTTTATATTTTTCTTGTCAATTCAGTTTCTCAATGTCTACTATCCTTTATTTTCAAGGTAAATACAGGTAAACTAATTACTGCATTCCCCTTGACATGCCCCTTAATCCCCCTACCTAATTAGATGTTGTTTTTATCCAGTAGGCGTTCGGGGAACACACCGTTTTTATCCAGTAGGCGTTCGGGGAACACACCGTTTTTATCCAGTAGGCGTTCGGGGAACACACCCTGTGAGTCTATTTTGCCGGTTACGGCAGAATAGCCTGTGAGTCTATTTTGCCGGTTACGGCAGAATAGCCACTGCCTTTATTTATTGTATAAACAATTTGTCCAAACTCGTTCCAGGGCTTGGAGTAATCGCGGTTAAGTACTTCCATGGAGTTATCACCGCTAATTATCCATTTTAATCAATTGTATTTGTGCTACTGATTATTGAATAAGTCCTTTTAATTGATTTTTATGGCCCGACCACGTATGTGGATCGGACATATAGTTTTACCCTTGTCCGTCCGTCCGTCCGTCCGTCCGTCCGTCCGTAACACTTTGGTTAAGTTCTTGGTTAAGGTCCATTACTCGGATACTAGATGTTGGGGGTCAATGATAATTCACCACCAGATGGGTCTTGGGTAGGGCTACACCACCCACTAGAAATTAGGTCACTGTGACCTATATTTTACGCATGAATGACTTCGGTTAAGTTCTTGGTTAAGGTCCATAACTTTGATACTAGATGTTGTGGGTCAATGATATTTCACTACTAGATGTGTCTTAGGTAAGGTGACACCACCCACTAGAAATTAGGTCACTGTGACCTATATTTTACACATGAATGAACTTGGTTAAGTTCTTGGTTAAGGTCCATATCTCAGATACTACATGTTGATGGTCAATGGTTTTTCACCACTAGATGTGTCTTGGGTAACATGACACCACCCAATAAAAATTAGGTCACTGTGATCTATATTTTATGCATGAACGACTTCGGTTAAGTTCTTGGTTAAGGTCCATAACTTGGATACTAGATGTTGGGGGTCAATGATATTTCACCACTAGATGTGTCTTGGGTAACATGACACCACCCAATAAAAATTAGGTCACTGTGATCTATATTTTATGCATGAACGACTTCGGTTAAGTTCTTGGTTACGGTCCAAAACTTGGATACTAGATGTTGGGGGTCAATGATATTTCACCACTAGATGTGTCTTGGGTAACATGACACCACCCAATAAAAATTAGGTCACTGTGATCTATATTTTATGCATGAACGACTTCGGTTAAGTTCTTGGTTACGGTCCAAAACTTGGATACTAGATGTTGGGGGTCAATGATATTTCACCACTAGATGTGTCTTGGGTAAAGTGACACCATCCACTAGAAATGAGGTCACTCTGACCTATATTTTACGCATGAATGACTTTGGTTAAGTTCTTGGTTAAGGTCCACTAATATTTCACTTCTCGATGAGTCTTGGTACATGGCACCACCCATCAGAAATAAGGTCACAGCGACCTATTTTACACATGAACACTTTTGATCAATTTCTTGGTAAAGGTCCATATCCCAGGTAATACACATTGAGGGTCAATGATATTTCAAGAACGGGAGGGCCATCCTGTGGCTCATAGACACATTATCTAGTAAAAATGTACAATGAAAAAAGTTTCTTTTTAGCTCACCTTGCCGAAGGCAATGTGAGCTTTTGTCATCACTTGGCGTCCGTCGTCCGTCGTCCGTCGTCTGTCGTCCGTCGTTCAACTTTTCAAAAATCTTCTTCTCTGAAACCGCTTGGCCAAATGTATTGAAACTTGGTAGGGTTGTTCTGTGGTATGTCCTCTACAAAACTATCGTTCGAAATTTTGATTCGACAAAAAACATGGCTGCCATGGCTAAAAATAGAACATAGGGGTAAATTGCAGTTTTTTGCAAATTACTCAAAAACCGTAACAGATATCAAAATTCTGGCATAAGATAAAAGTGATCAGCACCTCAAGATCTACCTGCCCTGAAATTTTCAAGAAGATCCAACAACCGATGTAGGAGTTATTGCCCTTTTTCTGGATTTTTTTCAAAAAAATTACTTATTTAGCCCTATATCTTGAAAACTATACAAGATATTTCAAAAATTTAAATTGCATATTGTTAAGCACATCAAGATCTACAAAAGTCGTAGCAGAGTCAAAGTTGTAGGATCGTTCTTTTAGGAGTTATACCCCTTGGATTGTAAAAATTGACCATTTTCACAGTTTTTTGTTCAACTTTTCAAAAATCTTCTCCTCTGAAACTGCTTAGTCAAATGAAATGAAACTTGGTAGGGTTGTTCAGTAGTATGTGGTCTACAAAATTATCGTTCGAAATTTCGATTCGACAAAAAACATGGCCGCCATGGCTAAAAATAGAACATAAGGGTAAGTTGCAGTGTTTTGCAAATTTCTCAAAAATGGTAACAGATATTAAAATTCTATTTGGATAATAATGATCAGCACATAAAGATCTACCTGCCCAGAAGTTTTGAAGAAGATCTTACAATGGTTGTAGGAGTTATTGCCCTTTTTCTTGTTTTTTTTTTTCAAATTTTGCTCTTTTAAGACTTATATCTTGAAAACAATACAAGATATTTGAAAAATTTAAATTGCATATGGTTAAGCACATAAAGATCTAAAAATTATGTAATGGGGTCAAAGTTGTAAGACCTTTCTTGATAGGAGTTGTTTCCCTTAGAACATTAAAATTGATAATTCCACAGAGTAGCAGTCCTTTGTTAAAATATCCAGCATATAAGTATCATCGAATACAAGGTGAGCGATTCAGGCTCCTGGGAGCCTCTAGTTTTTATTTTTAAAGATTAATTGATTATTATATTATTATTATTATAAACAATTCTTATATAGCGCCAATACTAAAATATTACTCTAGGCGCTTTACAATATCACATGAGAAAAATATCACAATATTCACAATATCACATAAGAAACATATCACAGTATTCACAATATTAAAATATAATAAAAAGCTACGCCGAGCGCAGCATGATACGACCGCAACATGTTGAACCCTGTACATTTGCGACCCAATATGGATTGTCAAATGCTTTGGACACATGCAGCCCATGGTGGACTCACAAAGCTTTTTGACACATGCATTCTTTGAGGGAAACTGAATTGCATATTTGAATTTTGTTTACACATTTATTTAGTCTATACCAACCTTCAAGGAAAACTCAAAATGCACTTTTGGTCCCTTTGATCCCTAATTTCCCCAAATTGGTAAGAGATATTGCTAACCTGAATGGAAAATGATGGCATGGATTTTACAAGGACTCCAATGAAAAATTGATTTTCATAATTGGACCACAAAGAAAAAAGTCGATTTTTTGGTTGTGGCCCCTTTTTGACCCCTGATAGCAATGTAACAGTAGAAGATACTTCAAAACTGTCGTTACAATTTCCTGACAAAATTTATTAAGGATTACAATAAAAAAAAATTAACAAATTGTATGAAAGATATGTTCTACGGAGTTTTGTCCTAACATCCAGTTTCCCCCTTTTGGTCCCTTTTCTTTGAAATGGTAGGGCAAAAATCCCTTAATGAATGAGGAAACTTTCTCTAGTGGTTAGAAACATCATTTTAAAACAATGCAACAATTAGTCAGCACACTAAAATCAATTTTTTTTTTAATAAAACCATTTGCCAAGACAAATTTTAATAACTGTCATTTGGCCCCATTGACCCCTAAATTCTCGAAAACGGTATGAGATATTGCAAATCTGATTGAAAAACACAGACAGGTATTTTTACAATGATTCCAATGAAAAAAAGATTTTGAAAATCGGACTACGAATAAAAAAGTCGATTTTTTGGGTGTGGCCCCTTTTTGATCCCCTATAGCAATGTAACGGTACAAGATACATCAAAACTGTTGTTACATTTTGTTGACAGAATTTATTGAGGAATACAATAAAAAAAGAATGATCAAAATCGGATGAAAATTAAGCATTCTACAGACGTTTTGTCAATATACCAATTTTTGCCCCTTTTTGCCCTTTTTTCTTAAACGGTAGGGGCCAGAAACCCCAAATGCAATACCAACCTTCCGTTAGTGGTTATAAACATCATATCAAAATTTTATAACAATTGGTTAACTACAACTAAAGTTATTGCACGGAAACCAAAGTGTCTACAGACGACGACGACAACGACGACAACGACATCGCCATAACATAATACGATCGCAAAAAATTTGCGGTCGTATAAAAACAAATAATCAGAAGGGAAAATAAAAAATTGCCAAACAATTTAATTGAAATAATAACAAGAGGCTCCTAGGAGCCTGAATCGCTCACCTGAACTACACAGATACAAATATTCTGTAGATATTATTGTGCTTAACCATATGGTATTTAAATTTCTGAATTATCTTCTAAAAGTTTTCGAAACAAAGGGCTTAATAAGTGCAAAATTTGGCAAACATTACGAAAAAGGGCAATAACTTCCACATCAGCAGTAGGATCTTTTTCAAAATTTCAGGACAGGTTGATCTTCATATGCTGATCACTTTTGATTCTTACACAATTTTGATATCTGAAACCATTTTTGAGTAATTAGCAAAAAACTGCAATTTACCCCTTATGTTCTTTTTTTAGCCATGGCAGCCATATTTTGTGACGAATCGAAATTCCAAACGATAGAATTGTAGCAGATATGCTATTGAATATGTATGCCAAGTTTTGATGCAGTTGGTCTTATGGTGTCAGACAAGTTAATCTTTGAAATTCAGGGGAAAAGTAATGAAAAATGGTAAATTTTGACGCTTTAAGGGCCATAACTCCTAAAAGACATGATCCTACAGCTTTGACCTAATTACATGAAATGTAGATCTTGATGTGCTTAATCATATGCAATTTAAATTTTTGAAATATCTTGTATAGTTTTTATACGACCGCAAAAAATTTGCGGACGTATAATGGTATGATGCTGTCGTCGTTGTCGTCGTTGTCGTCGTTGTCGTCGTCGTCTGTTAACTTTAGTGTATACACGATAACTTTAGTTCTAGTCATCCAAATCCAATGAAATTTGACAATGATATTTCTTACCATTAAAGGATGGATGGGATTGATTTTGGGAGTCCCCCCTTTTTTCGTTTAGAAATTAAGGGCCAAAAGGGGCCAAATTGCAACTTTTAGTTTGTTCTTACAATAACTTTTTCAAAAATCTTTTCCTCTGAAACTACTGAACAGAATTCAATGAAACTTGGTATGATTGATCAATAGGGTGTCATGCACTATAGATGTGTTTCAAGTTCTGATTCGTCAAAAAACATGGCCGCTGTGGCTAAAAATAGACCAGGGGGGTCAGACTACTGTTTTTGGCTTGTAATTCAAAAAGTATAAGAGATAGATGAAATCTGATGCCACCTTACTGCTTCAGGATCAAAAGTTCTACAAAAGTCTCCATTTGGTCAAAGTTGTCAGATGACCCCTTATAGGGGTTACGGCCCCTTAAAGGTGAAAAATAGCATTTTTTCATGTTTTTGCCCTATAGTATGAAAACTATTGCAGATAGCAAAAAGCTGTTGCTTGCTTAATTGTTTAGCTCATTTAGCTCTACAAAAGTCTCCATAGGGTCGAAGTTGTCAGATGACCCCTTATAGGGGTTACGGCCCCTTAAAGGTGAAAAATAGCATATTTTCATGTTTTTGCCCTCTAGTATGAAAACTATTGCAGATAGCAAAAAGCTGTTGCTTGCTTAATTGTTCAGCTCATTTAACTCTACAAAAGTCTCCATAGGGTCGAAGTTGTCAGATGACCCCTTATAGGGGTTACGGCCCTAAAAGGGGCCAAAATCGAAACATTTTTATTAGTGGACCGATTTTGAAAATTTTTTTTGCATGTTTGTTCTTGTCAAATAGCGGATGCAAAATTGAGAATTTATTTTTGCTACCCCCATCTTTTCCCCCTTATTATGTAACGAGGGGCCAAAAGGGACCAAAATGGAATTTTTTTTACTTGTGATCCGATTTTGAAAATTTTTTTTGCATGTTTGTTCTTGTCAAATAGTGGATACAAAATTGAGAATTAATTTTTGCGACCCTCCCCCTTTTCCCCTGTTATGAAATTAGGGGCCAAAATCGAAACTTATTTAATTGTGGTCTGATTTGATCTCCTTTGAAAAAAAAATAATTCCTTTTAAAATGTGAATTTAGAAAGTCCACCAAAAGCTGAATGTGTCAAAAACCGTTGTCAGTCCACCATGGGCTGCATATGTCCAGAGCAATTGACTATCCATATTGGGCCTAAAACGTACAGGGTTCAACATGTTGCGGTCGTATCATGCTGCGCTCAGCGAAGCTTTTTATTAAGATATAGGGCTAAATAGGTGAAAAATTTTGAAAAAATACAGAAAAAGGGCAATAACTCCTACATCAGTTGTTGGATCTTCTTGAAAATTTCAGAGCAGGTAGATCTTGAGGTGCTGATCACTTAAAATCTGGCAAAATTTTGATATATGTAACCATTTTTGAGTTATTAGCAAAAAACTGCAATTTACCCCTATGTTCTATTTTTAGCCATGGCAGCCATATTTTTTGACGAATCAAAAATCCAAACGATAGAATTGTAGCAGATATGCTATTGAATATGTGTGCCAAGTTTAGATGCAGTTGGTCTTATGGTGTCAGACAAGTTAATCTTTGAAACTCAGGGGAAAAGTAATGAAAAATGGTAAATTTTGACGCTTTAAGGGCCATAACTCCGAAAAGACATGATCCTACAGCTTTGACCTAATTACATGAAATGTAGATCTTGATGTGCTTAATCATATGCAATTTAAATTTTTGAAATATCTTGTATAGTTTTTAAGATATAGGGCTAAATAGATGAAAAATTTTGAAAAAATCCAGAAAAAGGGCAATAACTCCTACATCAGTTGTTGGATCTTCTTGAAAATTTCAGGGCAGGTAGATCTTGAGGTGCTGATCACATTTACCCATAGTCAGAATTTTGATATCTGTCACCGTTTTTGAGTTATTTGCAAAAAACTGCAATTTACCCCTATGTTTTATTTTTAGCTACAGCGGCCATGTTTTTTTATGAATCAAAAATCCAAACGATAGTTTTGAAGCACCCATGCCAATAAACAAGTGTACCAAGTTTGGTTGCAATTGGACTTATGGTGTCAGAGGAGTTAACGATTGAAAAAGTTAACGGACGACGGACGACGGACGGACGGACGACGGACGCCAAGTGATGGCAATAGCTCACATGACCCTTCGGGTCAGGTGAGCTAAAAGGCACCTAGCAGAAAAAAACGCTTAAAATGTATACTGAAATTAAAACATTTAAAAAATCTAGAAGTATGAGTAAAATTTACAATTTAATAATAATTATAACTTAAAAAAAAATAAAAAAATAAAAATTGAAATAATATCTATCATTTTGAATTTAAAATAAAATAAGATATAAAAATTTAAAACTACAATCTTGTCACTAAAAATAATGTACCAGATGGGAAAAAGACCTAATAACTTAAAAAAAAAACCAAAACGGTATAATTAAATCTACTCCATAGCAAGCAATACTGATTACTGAAATCGTGAACAGTTTAATTACGAAATCAAGATTAATTGTATGCAGTTCTAAACAGGTGAGTTTTCACTTTCTTCTTAAAAAGTTCGAAGGATTGTTCAAGATGGTAAACTATTCCAGATCTTTGCCGATGCCATGTCAAAACGCCTATCGCCGTATGTTTTAGTCCGAACTTTTGGTTGTTGTAAAAGAGTTTTTGCCTGTGAACGTAAAGTTCTTTGTGGTTCGTGTCGTTTAACTAACTCTTCGATATAAACTGGAGCGCGACCATGAAGGGCTTTAAAAGTGTACATCAAGATCTTGTAGATGCTTCTAAACTTCACAGGGAGCCAATGTAGAGACATAAGATGTTCGTGTCGGCGTTTTCTCGTTATAAGTCGGGCCGCTGTGTTTTGAACTCTTTGTAATTTACTTAAATGACACTCATTGATTCCATATAGGAGACAATTTCCATAGTCCAACCGAGAAGTAACTAAAGATGCTACTAGTGTCTTGCACGCATCTGTTGTGATGAATCGTCGAATTCGCCCTATATTTCTGATTTGAAAATTGCATGACCTCGCAATTTCAGACACCTGTTTTCCCATAGACATCGTTTTGTCAAAGTACATTCCCAAGTTTTTAACAAAGGATGCGTCCTCAGCCAGGACAACACAACCATCAAATTTTAATGTGCACTCAGAAAAATCTTTTGGACGTTGTTTTGGTACAAAAACAATGAGTTCAGTTTTGTCTTGATTAATTTTAAGCAGGTTTGACTGCATCCATAAGCTAATGTCTGACAAGCAAGCTTCGAAATGATTTTCTTAAATGTGATTACTGAAATTTGTAACCAGTTACGATCTTTCCGACCGAATAACCTGTTAACCAGTTAATCGTTGCAATCCCTACTATATTTGTATAATATAGTTTTCCTTTCATAATTAATTTCCTACTTTCATATAAAAGCAAAAATTCACATTTAAGAAAATCATTTATATGTTGTACAAAGCATGTACATTTTTTTCACAGTGTGTTGTTTTCTTTCAGGAAAAGGTATGGGGTATAGCATATGAGATTGCCAATGAAGAGATCGAGAATGTCAAAGCACATTTAGACTTTCGTGAGAAGGGAGGATATACAAAACACCAGGTTATATTCTACCCTACAGAAGTTATAGAATCTCCAATACATCTAAATATCTACATTGGAACATCAAACAATGAGGAATATCTAGGGCCTGCTCCTATAGAAGAGATAGCTTCACAAATCTGTCAGTCAGTCGGGCCCAGTGGTAAAAATGTTGACTATCTTCTAAATTTAGCCCATGCTGTTAGGACATTGTTCCCTGAAGAACAGGATGAACATCTGTTTGACCTTGAAAGATGTGCTAAACATATATTGGAATGCAGGAATATTTAATTTAAGTTTTAAAAGTTAAATATCATCATTTCTTGTTTGGTTGTATGCATATTTTTTAGATTTTTTTTCTTTTTAGAGGGTTTTTATTTTATTTTTTTTCCTGTAAGAAGGTGGAAAAGCTTTCAACAACTTTTTCATAGGTTTAGCATTAGCACTATTTAGCTGTTAACATCCATGACAGAATCAAGAGGATGAAATAAAACTTTTGTTTATCACTTCTTTATAATATATTAAAGACATTGATCAAAAGAAAAAGGGGATTACCGGTAGTTGGCAAAAAATTTAGCCTTATTTTAATGGTAAAAACCCAGGATTCTGAAAAAATAACAGAAATAACAAACTAGACCAGAGAGCATCCTTAAAAGACTTTGATTTATTCACACAATTTTAGATTGAAACCAATACTGAACATATTGATCTCTAAAGACAGTGTTTACTAGTCAGAAAATGTAACAACTTGTTAAGAAATATTATATATTCAGCACAATAGTATTTCAGATTGTTAGAAATGTAATTAAACGCACTTATATATTACTTTATACTAAACATTTATGTAAATGTGGCAATATTTCGAGATCCAAGATCTCTGTATCAGGCTAAGTGATCTACTTTGTAATTAATAAAATCTTAAATTTAAACATTCATGCACATTTGACAAGTTTATTATATAATTATATATACATTATGCATCAATAACTAAGTCATCAAACTTTTACTATGTTTATACCTTAATGTTGTTCTATTCTTAAGTTTTGTTTGACATTCTTTTTGTTTTATTACTATTATATCAATATATATTTTTTTCAATTTTTGATTTTTTTTCAACTTTTGTTTGGGGTATGAATCTCTGATGAGCCAGCTGCCTTAAATAGACAGGTGAATTGGGGAAACATCTTTCATTATTTTTTGCCTTGAACTTAGTGTTTGTGATTTTGTTTCACCTAGGCAGTGTTTCTGGTGAAATATTTAGGAAATAGTCAAATAAGCAAAAGTTCTACATTTTAAAGGGTCAAATTAAGTGCATTGTCGATTACCCACGGCTGATATCACATCGCTTTTCTCCCTCATCACTTGGAGGGAGCGGACGTGGACTCTAAACCTGTGGTTTACAACGATGAATTAAGTGCTAATCTAGAAAATTTAGAAAAATCTGGGGGTCAAAAAATATTTCGAGGGTAAAATACACCCATTTCTGCTTCAATGGAAACACTGCGAAGGGTTAAATAGGATAAGAGCACAAATTGGCACCCATTATTCAGAATATATACCAAGACTGAAATAATGAACCATAATGGACCAGGTAAATTCAGGAAGAGATCGACTGTATTACTTAATTACACCTGTGCAAACAATGAAAAAAAAATAGGAAATGAAGCAAAATTGGCTAGAAATTGCTGAAATGACAATAGTTTTTTTTTAGATTTTTAAAAAGGAGGCTGTGGCCTACAAAAATATTAGATTTATTTTGCTTACTTTAAGCAATAGTTAAAATATTTTTGTGGGCCATTTATCCCCTCATTTTATCTAAAACTATACAGAATTTTACAGTGGTTGAGTGTGAGTTATTTTAAGAAAGAGCCTTTTTTTATTCCATTTGATCAAATGTTTAAAATAAATTTGAAGGAGAATTGATTCATTTTCAAAATGCATATGTAAGTTATTAATGTTCATCATATTTTTTTAGTAAAAAAAAATGGTATTTTAAAGGTTACTTTTACTTTTGCAAAAGGTTGTGCTGTAAACAACCCTCATCAAACATTGTATGTTAAACTAAGATGATTTCTTGGTTATGCCTCTCAGAGACATTTTTCTACGAGTCAGTAATTTTGCTTGTACCTCTATTGTATTTTCTCGAGGTTTATAATAAAACCATAGACCTGTATATAAACAGGTCTATGATAAAACTATAATTTAAACCAAACATTTTTTATTACTTGTTTAGGGGTGGAAAAGTTTTTTGTCCGGCCTATTTATTCAAGCAAGATACAGGGATTACTTTACCATGGTGGCATAAACATTGTATTGAAGTTTTTTGGGCCTCTCATATTTCAAAGAACAGCATAAGTCCCAAGCTAGGTAGAAAAATCTAAATTGGTATCTGTTTGCATTCAATACCAATACTAGTTTTGAGATGATTTTATAAATTTTAAGAAATGAAGGTTCAGATAAATGATATTGTCAGACTATGCACTATGCAGAATCAGGATCTGTATCCTCGTCATTTGAACTTGATATAGAATAACTGTTCTGATGTCAGAGTTTTGTTTTTCTTGGTGTGTGTGTTTTTTTTTTTAAAAGAGTTCATGCATGACTTTTGAACTATGTTTGCATCCAGTCACATGTAAAGGATATATGAATACAAGAAGAAACTGTACATGTACCTACAGCCATTAATTTCTTGCATAGTACAGCTGAAAATTGTATATGGGGCAAGGGCGGCCAGTCTTAATGGGCTCTTCTGTGTTGCATATGCCTTAAGGTATGGACCATTACTCAAGACAAAATGGGTAACCCTACATGTTCAAACAAGTAGGGTGGCCTGGGTGGCCGAGTAGTCTAAGGCGCTGGTTTAAATACCACACTATTGATCACTGGCCGATCACCTCTCAGCTGGTGTTCGAGTCCCGTTTGTATTGAACAAAAAAGGGACTTTCCCAACTGTATGTGATTAGGTTTGTCAGATACCTGCCCAAGGTCGGTGGTTTCCTTGGGTACTTCCATTTTCCTCCACCATTAAAACTGACCGCTGCCCTACATGGCCCAGGTGCGTCGATAAAGGGTGTTAAACACCAACACACACACACACTCAAACAAGTAGCCTGCCAAAAAAAAATGTGCTAATCTAAATAATAACTGCTTCAACACTTTTGCTTTTTTAACTTGATATAGATCTCCTTAAAATTTTCAAACATATAATAATACAGTATTGATTTTGGTTTCAAGGGAACAAGCTGGATTTTACTGAATAAAAACTTAGGGATTTATGATGTCAATTATTTTGAGAGTAATTAACTGCTTGATGTAACAGTTGAGAGCCTAAATGGGATAACAAGTAAAAAACAAATACAAAGAAAGAATTTATTGCACGTAAAGAGTATAAACATAGAAAAACTAAAATTGCAAATTAAATATTATGCTAAATCCTTTTTCATCCATGAGATTTTACTAGGATCCCACTTTGATATTTCTATATTTTGAGATTTTCCCTGTGGTTTATTTAGACTAACCATTGTTGGTGGTGGAGGAGGAGGAGGAGGGGAGGGAACTCCTGCTGAGGATTGATGGGTTATCTCTGGAACGGAACGTTCAGCACTTTTCATGTCAAGTTCTTGTTTCTCATCAGAGTTAGGTTTACTTTCATCACCATCTGTATCTAAAGAGATACTTGCCAATCTGTCTAGCTGCCAAAAAAAATGGTTTTCAGGTCTTTATGCTACTTGCAAAATAATTTCTGAAAATTAAAACTTAAGATGAAAATATTGTTGTTTTTTTTATTTTGTGTACAAATATATATGCAACCAGAATTCATTAATCCTAAAAAAAAATTAAAAGGAATTTGGCAGTCTTTTTATTAATTTTGAGAAAAAAAGTTTTAGTCTTATTTTTCAGTGTGAGGAACTGTTTACTTTCTATGTGTATGTATATACTTGATAAGCAAAGTTGGTCTACTCTGATTATTTCATACCATATCCCTCTTCAGAATGTTCATGTGAATTTCTATTATTCATCACACATTTAGGGTTTATACATGTATTGCATCATTTGCATGATGAAACAGCTGTAACTGTCCAAGCAATACTTTGACATGGGACCTGATATGCCATATCAAGACCTTGTATGCTGATGAGAGGACTTGATATTGCATATAATTCAGGTTTATGGTCAAAATATGGCTTGAACAATACCAGCTGTTTTCAAATAGCCTGCAAAGCCTTTTTTGACTGAAAACAGGTAAGAGCACTTTGCTGTGCATTTTTTTTTAAATACCACTAAATGCATATTTTTTTTTCTTTCTGAGAATAAGATTTTAATTTTCCACATACAAATGAATAGTTTAGTCAATAAAAATTGGTCATATCACTGGAGGGCCTCTGTAGCATGAATATATACTATTAGAATATATGATATTATCATTATATGTACTTACAAATTCTTTTGGTAGATGAGAGTATTGGGCACCACAGCTTACTATGGGTTTACAGAACGTATATCCAATATGTTTATAAAACTGCTGTTTGTCATGAGTACTGAGGTATACTGTTGTCAATCCATCACTAGAAAATAAAAAAGTGAAAATGTATGGTTAAATAGTTCAAGGACTCCTGATTTCATTTGATTTACACGTGTGTTCTGTAAAAAGATCAAAATAATATTGAAAATTGAAGTGTTAGATGTGACCAACTTATTTGTGATTTATTGATGTGTGACATTAATACAAGGAAAACTTATCAAAATAAAAGAATTAAATTATGAACAGATAATTTATTGCACAGTTACTGCAAAATGATGCTAGAATAGACCAAACAAAAACTACAAGTAGAATTCTTTATTGTGGTGCCCTTTGGAATTTTGTAAATTTCTAAAAAAATTTCCTCAGTCAATGTGTTAACACCAAACCAGTCAAATGTCACGCTTGAGATCACGCATATAGTCTGCAATTTGGCTGCCAATTTTCTGCCTTTTTAAAATTTTTAAAACATTTAAAACTAAGTAAAATGTTTGTTCCAGAAAGTTGTCTTGAGGAGATTCTCTGGTTTTTGTCCTGCTAAGAAAAGCAGAGGACACCATACCATGCAGTATAATTCAGGTCTGTTTATCTGTCTGTCCTAAATCAAGTCATTTTTATTCAAGAGATTAAAGTGTATGTTTTCCAGAGCTTGTCGGAATTACATCAATTTCCTTGGCAGAGTGTCACATCTGACACAAAAAATGCTCACAAAAGGTTATATTGCACCTCGGTTGCTGTCTTCAATCAAAAAAATTTAGGGAAGACATCAGGCACTCATAGACATATATGGGATTTTGATGATGAGAGCAGATATTGGTTTGTCTTTGGGTTTTGTTTTGTCTTTGTTTACTGGATTTGACACTGTATTGACAATTAGCAGCATGAAGTGTGTGCTATAGCAAGCAGGAACTGCTTACTCTTCCGGAGCACCTGAGTTCACTCTCATAAAATCTTGAGTTCACTTTGTTAATTTCTGTGCATTTTATTTTGTGGGTTTTTTTTTGTGCTGTTCATGTTAACTGGTTTTGTCGCTGTCCTTTCGGACTGTTGACACTGGAATGCCCCATTGGTGCCACTTTGCTTCTACCAAACCAACATGGTTCCAAACATTATACTAAAAAGATATATGATGTGGGCTGAGATTTTTTTTCTAGTTGTCTCTATATACATGACTTGATGACCTACAATATCAGTATTTACTAAATAATTTACTTAATTTTTTATCTATATTTACATTTTAGCAAATTCCTCTGTTTTTGTCATCAATAGTTTTCCATATCCTTTCCCTCTCAGTGACCTTTTAACAACAACTGAAATATATTGTTGTCAACACAATGAGATAATGATACAGTCATGACAGAGAATTGAAAAAAAAAACACCCTATAAAATTCATTGCAATAAAAATCACCGGTACATACCGGTAGACCAAATTTAATTCCACATAATATTTCTTTCCAAATGCATTCCCAAGTTTTGATTTTAGTGTAAAAGTCAGATCTCATGTTTGTATGAAACATGGAAATAAATGTTGCATAGTTAAATTCCTGTGGACATTTTGATCACATGGACTTTGCAAAAAGTCCACCATTTCAAAAATTTTCTGTTTTACAGTAATCAAATTTTTGAGACTTAATTCTAAGGGGCCACTTTTAAATGTACAAAAATGTACTATAATGAGTTAAATTCACTTCTAACCTGATTCTACAAAACAACTTTTTTCTTTTCCAATCACCAAAGAAAGACGGCTGTGGCCTACAACATTATCAACATCATCAACAAGAATCAGATTTATTGGATAAGTATCACATGACTTTTCCAATGAATGCAATCTGAAAAATAAAAAAGACTTCAAGAGTAAAGCATGCATGCATAGATCCATAAAAGTTATGTGATGCACAGGATACATTAGTAACAATATAGCATTTTTATCATACATCCCATTAAGTATTTTTTTTAGGAGGGGGAGTCACAGACCTGTTAAGTTGTGTGAGACTCACCCAAATTTGGCAGCAAATTTCTTTGATCTTTCATGTATTTGGCAAATCTCACGTGAACAGCTCATCAAAACTTGACAGCCTTGGAGTGACCCTGACTGTTTGTTAGTCAACATATGTTAGGGCATCTTCGCTAGCCAAGGGTTACGATCCGCTATCTCTCATCTTCATGATGAGAGATAGCGGATCGTAACCCTTGGCTAGCGAAGATGATGTTAGACATTAATCATTTAATTTTGAAGTGAGGGCTATTTTATTCATCCTTGCTTTGAGCCTGGATTTTTTTTTGTGTGCTGGCGCATGTATTTTTTTTTTAATGATAGTATAATTACTATTTTTCAGCCAAGAACACCATCTAGCATTTTTATTTAATTCTAAGCACTGTCCTGCATTTTTATTTCTGGATTTTAGGTATCCTGACCTATTATTTCAAATTTTACCATAGCACCCCCCCCCCCCCAAAAAAAAAAATCAAATCGTTGCTCCCTTAGCACAACTTCGAACAACTTGATAGATTTTGATGAAACTTTAATTATAATCATGATAATAAAGTGATTAAGGAAGTACATGTAGGCCTATGTCATATGCATACAAATGTGCATTAATTGCTGTTGGATATATCACAGGGGCCCGAGGTTAGTGTTGGGCTAATGATAAGTACATGTATATTATATATCATTAGCCCAAAACTAACCTCGGGCCCCTGTTGGATACAGATACAGATATTTTATTCAACCAATTAATGGTGCCCAAACTCTGAGCGATTACAATTAAAGAAAACAATAAACATATATGATTTGAATGATTCGGTACTAAAATATTAACATACAAAGCACAATACAAAACTTACTTATACAATATATTTAACAAGAACATGTATGATTAACTAGAGCATCAATGAAATGATTTTTTTTTTATATATATATATCAAAGCTCATAGACTAACCCCTCCCCCATCCCCTAATTCCATCTCACTGTGATTGTAAGAGAACCTAAAAGTTATTATTATCATATATATTTTAATATTATTATCATTTTAATATTATACTTTTTAGTTTTATTATAAAGGGTGATAACTCTAATTCATATTTTTATCTACCGATTTGAATTCAATAGTTCCTTTCGTTTTACAAATAACGAGTTCAGTAAGGCGCTAAGAATTGACATTACGTTAAGATCTTCAGAGGACATAATCCAAATAAACTTCATGTCATCCGAAAGTTTAAATATATTCTGATATTGGGATGTTAATTTATTTAAATGAGGAGAACGTACATCATTAAGGGAGCAGCATTTTAATAAGAAATGGAGCTCATCTTCAACAGAATTTTTACATAGTTGGCATATTCTATCTTCTGGTTTTATACCAGTATATCTTCCTCTTTCTATTTCTAAATCATGACTACTCGTTCTGAATTTGGATATTATCTTTCTATCTGCATGTGAGTTTAATTTAAGGTAGGGTTCAGACATAAAAATATTCTTATATTTTCTATAAGTTCGAAGTTTGTTACCATGAGTGGTATTTTTCCCAGAGGGGGCTTCTACTTCATTAATCCAAAATGTATTAAATTTTGCCTTTAAAGCGTCTTTTACTTTTCTTTTGAAAAAATTTGATTTGAAATTAGCATGATGTTCAAATATATATTCTAGATTTAAGTATCTAAATATTTGTTTTATATTACTCATCCAGGATTCTTTATTTGGATGGGTTATAGATTGAGACATTTTAATTGCTTCATGTAAGATAATATTTTCGGGTTCATCTTCTTTTACAAGATGAATCCAATAGTTGACCATTTGTGTAATGATATAAAACAATGTGGGGTGAGAACCTAGCTCACCCCTACAAGCTACATTTGAAGTTCTAGCATATATGTGGGATATATGGTTATAATTTAAACATATTTATTTATCCTGGATTGGGAAACAGAATCAGAATCAGAATCAGAAATTTTATTGGAATAAAATCCAGACAATTGGATTGTTACCACAACTATATACAAGTACATACATAAAAACAGCACAATAATATGACAATGTTAAATTGGTGATACATAAAAATATAAGAAGGTTCACATATAGATTATAGTCTGACCATTTAAATATCCGCTTGCCTCCTACCAAGAAAGTTGAAATTGTAATTGAGCTTTGCATCCCCTTGAGATTAAGAAATTTGATTTTTTTTTTTTTATTTAAGATTGCTTCGCTAGTTCACATCTCTTATTGTACATTTTACTAATTCCATTTATAATAACCTGACAAATATCGTATTCATTACAGGTAAATATGTAGTTAAATTTACATTGAGAGTTCATGTTTTTAAAAGAAGGGACTATAGAACTTATTTCATTAAACAAAGACAACCTATATAAAGATAACTGAGAACATACTATGACAAAGTGGAATTCATCTTCAATTTCTATTTGGCATAAGGGACATATTCTATTTTCTAACTTTGTTTTATTGAATCTACCAGTTTCAATAGCTAATTTACTATTGCTTATTCGAAGTTTTGAGTATATATTTGTATCAGCCTTGTTGAAATTAAATAATAAATACTTTTCTGTTTTAAAATCAGTTTTTAATTGTCGATAAGTTCTTAATTTGTTTCTATGCATTGATGATTCATCTTTATAAATTGATTCTTTCCAGAAATGATTGAAATTTTCATTTAATTTCATTGAAATTGCTTTGAGTAATCTTTTCTTGGAAAAGGTGCCCTGATTTTCCCAAACATGAGAAAAATTCAATTTATTTAATAAAAATTTTATTTTATTTTGAAAACCATCAGTCAACTGTGAGCTTGATTTGTATGCTTCACCCAGTAGTTTTTCTTTTGATTTTAGAATATGTAACCAGAACCCAACTGAGGATTTTAAAGCTTGTATACTAATAGGATACATGCCTAGTTCTGAGAGAACAGCCAAATTTACAGCTGCTTTATTTACTCCGAGGAGATATTTAGCGAATTTTATTTGAACTTTGACTGACTGCATTGACAAGTATTTTGATTCTAGACTTTTATCTGTTTTAATAATATTTAGGCACCATATTTCACTACAGTAGAGAAGTATAGGTGAAACACATGATTCAAATAATTTAAGATGTGCAGAAACATTAATTTTGTCAGAGATCAACATCTTTTTAATGCAAAATATTGCTTTTGAAGCCTTTTTGCATAAAAGATTAATTGCTTCAGAGAATACACCTGAAGGTTTGAAAACTATTCCTAAATATTTGTATTCCATGCATTGTTCAATAGCTATATTTCTGAAGTTAAAAATGTTATTACATATTTTTCTTCCAGATTTATTGAAGACCATTATTTTGGTTTTGCTTAGATTAACAGTAAGATTCCATTTTTCACAGTAACCATCTAGCTTATTGAGACAGTTTTGAAGTCCATTAGGAGATTCTGATATTAATACTAGATCATCAGCATACATCAAACATGATAATTGAGTATTATTGACATCTACTGGCTGACAATCTGATTTAAAAAGTTTAGATAGATCATTTAAATATAATGAAAAAAGTGCAGGGCTTAAAATGCATCCTTGTTTTACTCCTACTTGTGATAAGAAAGAGTCAGTTATTCCATCTGAGATCTTAACAGAGAATAAAACTTCTTTGTACATTGATTTCAAGATATCTAGAAAAGGTCCTTTAATATTATAAGTAAACAATTTATAAAACAAAGCTTTTCTGTTTATAGTATCAAACGCCTTTTTAAAGTCAATAAAACAAGCATATATTCTTTTGGAGGATTTAAAGGCTTTATCAATAATTGTTTTTAATGTGAAAATATGGTCACTTGTCCTACATCCTTTTTTGAAGCCAATTTGTTCTGGGCAAATTATGTTGTTATTTTCTAAGTATTTTTCAAGCCTGTTGTATAAAACTCTGGAAAAAAACTTTCCTAGACAACTAGAGAGAGCAATGCCTCTATAATTTGAGGGATCTGTAAAGCACCCACCTTTAAAAATAGGTTTGATAAAGTTTTCTTTCCATGGATTGGGATAAATACCTGTTTTAAAAATTAAATTAAATAGTTTCACATATATATTAACATTCATAGAACATGATATCTTCAACATTTCATTTAATATCCCATCTGAACCACAAGATTTTCTATTTTTCAGAGATTTCATAGCAAGCAACACTTCTTCTTTAGTTATATTATCATTAAGAACCAAATTACAACAGTTTTGAAAGTCTGGGCTAACATAATTGTCACTTTTATTGCCTTTATTAAAGTCTTGCCCTGTGTTCATAAGTTCCTTAAAGTAGTCAAACCACTCTTCAGGTAAAATATTAGAGCTTGGGTCACTAGTATCTTTTTTACTTATGGATTTAACAGTATTCCAAAATTCTTCAGCATTAGTTTGATCACAGTCTAATATTTTATTTAACATTTTATGTCTGAATTGTCTGTATTTTTTTCTTACAAGCCTGTTTAAATCTTTTTTGTTGGTTAAGACTTTTTGACGCAAATCTTTGTTCCATGGTTCATCACAAAGTTTTCTGCTTAAATGTTTTAAATTTCTGTATTTTGTTTCACAATCATTATCATAATATGGTCTTTTGATTTTTCTAAATTTAACTCTTTTTTTGGTATTATTTCCCTTTGCTTGTCCTAAAAAAGCTGCATTATATAGAGTGGAAGATAAGTTTGACACTACTTCATTTATCTTATCATCATTGGTGTCATTAGATATGTCTAATAACTCATCAAGGTTTTCTAACATTGGGTTAAAATCTATTTGTGATAAATTAGATTTAAATATAACGTCACGTTCCTCAGTCCACTTGACTTTTTTTAAAGATGTTTTCAAATTTCTTGGGGGTTGTATTTTGATTTGAGATAATATATTAACTGAAATTGGACAATGGTCAGAAATTGTTGGTTCAAACTTTCCAACTTTAAAGTTAAGAATGTTTCTAAGAAACTCTGAGCTACAGATGCAATAATCATCAATTGAAGTTCCATTGTGATTAAAGAAAGTTATTTTTCCTTTAGAATCTCCTAAAGTTCTTCCATTTAGTATTCGAAGTTGGGCATCTGTGCACATATCAATAACTTGTTTCCCATAACTGTTTGTTTTTTGTATAATTTCAGTATTTCTAGATCTATGGACATTATCAGCTATATAGTTAATAGGTAGAAAGTCATCTAGGTTATCATTGATTTCATTTTTTATGTAATCTAAATCATTTGAATTAATATGGGCATTCAGATCCCCCATAATTAAAATATTCCCTAATAAAGAGTATTTGGTAATATCTTTATCCAGTTTTTCAAAAATTTGTTTATCACAATTTGTTCTGAGTGTATATGAGGAGTTACTTGGGGGTATATATATAAAACAAATAAATAGATCTTTTTCTAATTTGAAAAAGCTGTGGTCAAGTCTTAGCCACATAATTTCACTGTTAGACTTATCAACAACTTTAACTCCTGACAAAATATCCTTTTTTAAGAGTACAGCTAACCCACCTCTTACTCTGTTATTATCAGATTTTCTAAAATTGACATAACATTTATATCCATTAAAACTCAAAACTTCCTTGGAGGAGGCGTGCGTTTCAGATAACAATACAATATCAGATGACATAGCATCACTCATAGCATCATCATTTAATTTACATACTCTGTCATTATCTATCCGTTTAAAAATACCATTCACATTCCAAGATGTAATTGATAATTTTTTTGAGACTTTAATGCACATTACTTATTACAATTAAAGAGTGCTCATGCACAAGGGAAGTTTCATTCTAATTATCTATAAAATCATTACGGTAGGCTAATTAATCTTTAATTTTGATGTTTTGTTTATATATCACTTAATTTTATTAAAAATAGTTGAAATTGAAGTGTAATAGAGTTATCTTCTTTGAGTTAACATTAAGTGATATTTTATGAAGCAAAAAAAGAACTTTAATCTTTTTCTTTTTTTTCTTTTGATGGGTAATAATCAATTAGGGAATGAAACTGTAAACATGTACATGTATACGAGTTACACAATTAAAGTATACAACTTAAAATTAATATGTACATGTACATTCATATATCACTCCTTTCAATCTTCAATTAGAAATGTATGAGACACAAAAACATTGTAATCAAAATGGTGTTAGCTTTCCTTAATTACATACAATAAAATACAATGTATGAGACACAAAAACATTGTAATCAAAATGGTGTTAGCTTTCCTTAATTACATGTACATACAATAGAATACAATTTTAACAGACTTTTGTAAATCTCCTGTTACCATACCTATGTACTTCTTTAATTATTTTAATGAGGATATAAGTAAATATAGATAAAAAATCTTTGTCATTTTCAATCGAATTCAGATATACATGTATTTATCAGTTTTCATTGTAAATAGTTCAAATGAGAATATTTGCAGATAAAGTCACATTAAAATTATGTAATTTTCAATGCAAAGTTATATAAAAATTAAAAATTTTAGTTAAATTTTAGTAATTTTCTTTGTACATGGAAACTGGCTAGAGTTATCCTTCTTCGTGTAATATGTAAAATATAACAATTTCTAAAATAAAAGGGGCACATGTTGATAAGTATTTAAAAGTTTTGTTATAGACATCAGGTACTCTAACTGAAAACAATAACTAAAAAGTAATTAAGATACATCAGGTACTCTAATTCAGAGCAATAAAACAGAACCAAAAAAAAAAAAAAAAAAGTAATTTAGAGACATCAGGTAATCTAACTCAGAACATTACGAAAATAAAGTTATAAGGAAATTTATAATACATTTAACATCCAAGTGCGTTAGCAATTGCGGAAGCAATCCCTGTTGCGAGGGCAGAGATCTTGCTGTCATCCAGTCTATTGTCTGTAGTTAGAGATTTGTGAGAATATGGTGAATATGAGGAGTTGTTTGGAGTTTGTTGATGATAGTTTCGGTTCTCATGCATGCCTGGCCCATGACCACCACTAGCTCTGATGTTTGAGTTGAGTTTCCTTGCGGAGTTCTTACTGCAAGCTTAAAGCTTAAAGCTTAAAGCTTAAAGCTTAAAGCTTATGTAAATCCCTCTCCAGCAAGCAGTTTGCGAGTGTGGCCTTTGCAGCAGCCCCCATTGAGCCTACTCTTTTCGAACTCTACAAAGGGGTCTTCAACGTGCATGGGGTATTGCTCTCCACATACACGGGACAACCTTTTTTTCGTCCCTTCCGAAGGACTAGCATCGTTCCTTGAGACCATCCTCACAAATGGTGTCAAGAGAGAGTCGGAAAATTGGTTCATGAAATTTTCACCCCGGACGAGGATCGAACCACAAACCTTGGTGTTAGTAGCCCGACGCGTTAACCACTACATCACTGGATATATGGTTGGATAGCATGCCATACATGGGAGACTTTTAGTTAGAGTTCAGTGAAACAGCAACCATTCTTTTGTAAGAAAGTGCCCAAAATATTCTCATCATTAACTAAATGTCTAAAAATGGTAAGTTGAGAAAATACATATTTTCTACTTTCACTTTGACGTTTGTGTTTAGAGATATTGATTTGTATTTGTATCAAACCTTGCAGTCTTGCTTCTTGGCCATTCCTCATTCAGTATATCAGCACAATCTTCCAAGTTATGTTTGTTTTTGTGGAGAACTTTTAATTTCATTATTTCTGAACTTGTTTCTTCTTGTCAAACATTTCTTTGACATGGAAAAAAGGGGAGATAAATCACCGGTATTTGAAAGTGAAAGTAGAAGTGACAACTCCAGAAAATTATGGACAGAGAAACTCCTTTGCCCCTTTCAGCTGCAGATAAAAAGCAAGTGTATAATCACATTACAAAATTAACATTTTAGTTTTAGAAAAGGGACAATAATTGGCATAAATTATTAACAATTGAAAATTATTGATTATCCTGTCATATGGGAAAAATTTCCCAGTAAAATTTTGGTAAAACTGGGGACTGCCATTTTGATTCTAAGGGGGCATGGCAGTTTTGGTCGAGTCATATTATTCATTTTCTAAATTTTGTGGGTCAGAAAATTTATTTCTGCCACTATGTTGTGAGAATATTTATTTTCCACATTCCATACTAAAGTATCGCGGGACATTACAATTGATTTTTTTTTAATGGAGTTGCTCCCCTTTCTAGTAGATTTAAATAGCCAGCCTTTATCCCTGAACAAGGGAAGTACTTCTTTGGTTCAGAGGTAGAGCGCCTGACTGTAAACCTAGAGGTTATATGCTCTTTTTATGCCATATAAACAATCTGCCTGAAAGTGTACAGTCTCGAGTCCGCTTATTCGCCGATGACTGTTTACTCTACCGAAACATTTCCTCCTTAGATGACCATCATAAACTACAACAAGATTTGGACTCTCTTCAAAACTGGGCAAATACTTGGGGAATGAAATTTAATGCAGCCAAATGTTACATTATGTCTATTCATCGAAAGAAACAACCTTCAACCTTTAAATATTCATTAGATAATCATATACTGGAACAAGTAACAGAGAATCCATACCTGGGCGTTATGATAAGCGACAATCTAAAATGGTCTACTCACATCTCAAAGATCACAAATAGAGCGAACAGTATACTTGGCTTCATTAAAAGAAATCTGAAACATAGTTTACCATCCTTTAAAGAAACAGCATACATATCTCTTGTCCGCTCAATTTTGGACTATTCCAGCACCGTTTGGGACCCATATCACCAAAAAGACATATACAAACTCGAAAGTGTCCAACGCCGGGCCGCCAGATTTGTCAAAAATGATTATAGCCGTACCAGCAGTGTAAGCGAAATGATGTCAAGCTTAAAATGGAAGCCTTTAGAACATCGCAGAAAAGAACAACGACTGGTGCTCCTGTATAAGATCTTGAACGACCTGGTGGCGCTACCCACTGAAGACCTGAACTTGTGTCATAACCTTCGACCACAACGAACATCCAACTCCAAATCATTGAAAATCATCACTTGTAACACTGACATTTACAAAAACTCTTTTGTTCCAAGAACTGTAAAAGTCTGGAATTCATTACCTGACTCTTGTGTGTGTGCCAAAAATATTATAGACTTCAAAAGTGCATTAACTGCTCATCGCGACTAAAACATCTGCTCTCTCTCCCCTGGAAGATTTAATGCTCATCAGTGAGACAACATTCCAGTATTAAACAGAAACAGAAACAGAAACAGAGGTCTCGGGTTCGATTCCCAGTCAGGACATGTTGATTTTTTGAGGTTTTTCATGCTCTCCGGTTACATTTTTACTCGGAAGTCTTGTCGGAGAAAAGATGAAATGGAAGAAGCGCGGCAAACTGTTACAACTCGTTGTCACGTCGCTAACTCTCGTAGAAATAAATATAGGACCAGACGAGAAAAAGCGATTGCTTTGTAAGGTCGTAAGCGGCAAACATGGCGACGGCAGCCTGATTTAAACAGATACCAAAAAATATCGACATAACAACTATAGAAACTGAATTCAAACCAGACGATCTCGGTTTGTATGCATGCCCAGGAGTCTCGACAGACATGACAGAGGGAAATAGTGATTTTGTTATTGAAAAACTCGCTCCCAATGATCTCGTATGGTTCTGTGATGTATCAAGGCTTGCGGAAGTTAAAGTTGACGTGACAAGTAAGTCTTGCATTTATGTTATTTTAAAGAGTTTTGTTTAATTTACGATTACATACATTAACATCTTGTACATTGTACATGTATATTGATTGTATCACCATGTTGTCTATTGTATTTTATGTGTACTAATCTATCAACATGATCAATTATGTTCTTTTCTTCAATCAATTATGTTCTTTTCCTCAACATGTACAACAAATAATAGATATGTTACTACAGGTCAATGCTGAACTCTGTGTACATGTATTTATTATAGAATGTAAAACACTGCCACCTGCTTAGTAAAAATATATTGAGTTCTAATATGAATCTAATTTATTTTTAAATCAAAAATTGCTTACACAAGGTTATGCATGTTGCTGCTCGGTTGTTGTCTTCACTCAAGAGTGCAGACATATCGAAAAATTTTAAAAGCGGACATTCGGTCCGGTGAATCTGAAAATTGTGTCTGACCTAAGCATTTTTTTGTATGCAATTTACTAATATACCCCGTTCTCATTATATCATGGGTTCTGTGTTATCGTGGTATTTACTATCATTTCAAAACCAAATATTCAACTGTGACGTCACTGTTTCTACATAGCTACGTACCATGATATAACGAGATACCAGGATAGTTCATACGAAATTACGGTCTGATCAGCCAGTAATTCTGTCAGACACACCAAATCTTGCAGGACTGAACAGATTTTTGCAGGACAGGTCCTGAGGTTCTGTACAGCTGTCATCATGTACAATATTTCAATATGTTTGCCCTCATAGAATAAAAAGCTACGCCGAGCGCAGCATGATACGACCGATACAAGTTAAACCCTGTACGCTGGAGGCCCAATATGGATAGTCTATTGCTTTGGTCACATGAAGCCCATGGTGGACTTACAAAGCTTTTTGACAACAGTGTGTGACGTTAACGGATAGCCCGATGCCCATGTCTATTAGAAATCTGATCGGTCTAGTTAATTTCGGTAGTTACTGGTCCGATCGGTCTAGTGATTTGAAAGTAATAAATATATATTATTCAGCATTCTTGCATTTATCTTTCATTTATTATCCAATAAAGATATGTTTTTCTCCGTTTTTATATCAGCGTCTCCTTGAAATCGGCCATTTTCAATAAATATATAATCTTAAAACGGATTCCATGACGTCAGGGGGAAATCCCGCATTCGGATTTAGAGAGTTAACGCTCTACACTACCAACATGCGCAAAACCTTCCGAATGGAATGGTTTCCTCTTTCATATGCGCATTGGTCAGTAAATCAGTGCTCGCCTTTAACTGGTAGCCCGAAGCCCGGGACTACTGAAAAATTATTTGGGCTAGTGGCTTCTTGTGAACTTTCTATTGTTCGGGCTAGGTCTTTGTTGTACAGTGTTCAATAATTCGGGCTAGTTCTCAAAATTTCTAAAGGAAAGGACTGGTAAATAAAGGTCAAGGTATTCTTTAATTATTTACCAAAAAATGGAGAAATTCAGATAAATAAATCGCAGTTTTTAGGCATTTTAAACACGGTACGTTTATATGGATGATTTTAAACGTGTACGAGGGTAACATTACAAGATACTTGATTATATTAATTTGTTACTCGCTCTTCAGAATTTTCTTGAAATAACGGATAATTTTTGTCATCGGAAAAGAGATTCTCAACTTTCAAATGATTTTTTTCTTTTGGAGACACATACAATGGAAAGATGCCAAATAAAAAATGAACGAAAATCTGCCATTTTGAACATCCTCAATGGTGTTTTTTTGTTATTGTTCATTTACCAAGAAAATAAATAAAGATGAATGACTGACATGGCCAATGTATTATGCAATTGCATGAAAAATGCAATATATTTTAAAATATCAATATGTATTGAAAAATAAAACAGAATATATCTTTACTTGTCTTCTATCATATTTCTCAAAATAAAAGAAGGCACTCTGAGATTTACCCATTAAAAATCTGGAAAAATATTAGTTAGACCAAGCTCATTTCTTTTGTCATGTCATTGTATTGTTTACTGGTGCAGTGCTTGGTATGGTTCTTTTAGTCTAAAAAAAAAAATGGTCTGCTTGAATCTGATTCGGTCTGGTGGAATTAGAAATTTGCTAGCCCAAATGTCTAGTGGCTGAAAAAGTTTTTGGCACAGACTGCATACATCCTGTGGTGGACTTTCAAA
Source organism: Arcuatula senhousia (assembly GCA_963971305.1). Taxonomy (NCBI): domain Eukaryota; kingdom Metazoa; phylum Mollusca; class Bivalvia; order Mytilida; family Mytilidae; genus Arcuatula; species Arcuatula senhousia. Next base: position 66,021,243 of record OZ020304.1, read on the forward strand.
TGCATTTTGACACATATACATGTATATTGACATCAACATCTCATACAAAAAGCCTTATTCATGTTATTTATATACATATATCAATTTACATTTTTTGCCCTTTGACCCCTTATTTAAAAAAAAAAACTGTAAGAAATATTGTTAATGTGATTGCAAAAAAGGGCAGGGATTTTCATAAGGTATCCAATGAAAAAATATTTTGAAATCGGACCAATTATAAAAAAAGTTATTTTTATGGGCATGGCCTACTCTTTGGCACATCCCTGTTCACCATTTTATGGAAAGCTACCCCCCTCCTGAAGACCTTTTAGATTTTTAATGACAATGTACATGTGTATATGACTTAAAGAAATTAAAGCAATATCTGACAATATTTTCTGACCTACTAAATAGTTAGGTATTCATTACTCAAAACAATTAAACAAATATTAACAATGATTAATGTGATATATCTTCAAAGAACAGCATGGCCAATTTGGTCACATGTCACCTTATATTTGTTTTGATTTTACATTTTCTGAGTTTCATGTTTTATTGCATGAACCTTCTGGTTGATAGGAAACTGTGTTTAGAAATTGTAATAACTTGGAAGCAATGGAAATCTATCATCAAATATCTTTGATCTTACAAAAAAAGCAAAGAAACTTCAGTTTTCCTTGTATTCTAAATTTGCAGCCCTTAAATGTTGCACTATTATAACTTGAAATATTGGGACAAAAATGTTTTATTTCATCTTATTTACATTTTATACTTATGTCTTACATATATATATATATGTCTTTTGGGGATTACAATGCATTGTTAATTCATGAGCTTTATCCAATAAACTGATTGATTGAAAATATTATAGTGGAATTGCTGCAACTTTAGGACATATGAAATTGCAAGACTATTATTGATCATTATTGTTGATAAAAAATACATTATTGTAAGCTGATGTTGTTTTTTATAACATTATTTATTTGCAAAATATCAATTTAAATGTGGATTTATATGTGAATTGTGTCCTACATTGTATGTTTAATGTGTGTGTATTAGCAAGTTAAGTATAAATGTTTTTTTTTCTTTCAGACAAAGAGCCATATAAAGCTAAAAGTTGATAAAAGTCATCAGCATCTGCAATTTCAAGATATGGATAAATGCTGACTGTGCATATATAATTCTCACTGAAACTGGATATATCTAGCATCAAAATAGTGTTTACCTTTACAGAGAGCTTTATTCTTCTAACTAAGGAGTCCAAAAGTCTATAGAAATTATGAAAATTTGTTTTGAGCAGCTACAAAATATATAAACATCCTAGGATGATGTGAAAAAGATTGAGTAAAAATCATGAATTAATATGTTGTGTAAAAGAATGAGTTCAGTGGTGAATTTAATATCAAGTGAAATATTAAAAAATAAATGTGATATAAGAACTTTTTTTGTTTGTTACTCTATATATTTTTTATTGATGATGGATCCACACAACATCATATCTTCATAAACATCAAGGCAAATACAGAGCAGAACAATACATTAATGAAGAAAGCTTTGTCTGGACCCATATTGGACATACAAGTATAATAGTAGACACACAAAGAAAAAGAAAACACATGCAAGTGTCAATGCAACATAACATGTGTAACAGCTCAAGTGCAAGAAAGAATAAAATCACATAGTTCCAATTTATTTGCCAAATGAAGTCTATAAAAAAATGATAAAAGACTAACAAAAGATGAAAGCTGTAAATTCTCCATAAGTTTTTTTTTATTTCATGTATTTAATAAGATTTTGTGGCATGCATATTTACTCAATTCACTGTAAAGCCCCGTTTACACGATCAAAGTTTTTCATCAAACATCTTTGTCCAAGTTTTTGATGAAAAAGTTGGACAAAGAAAATTTTGTCAAAGTAGCTGTTTACACGATCAAACTTTTTTGATGGTTTTCTGCTATTTATAGTGGCTTAAGTGTGGGGATTATATTGTAGTATGTGAGTGCATTATCATTTAATATGCAGTTACTTCTACATTAGGATGTGCAGAAATCACAGTGGCAGAAATTGCATCAGACCAACAAGGCCTGGTTGCTTAAACACTTTGATTTAGGAATTAGAAGTTGATTATGCCAATGAATACTTGCACTGTTACAAAGCTACATGAGTTTTTAAAAGAAATTGACCATTTATAGAGAAATAAGAGAAGTAATATTAATTTTCTTTCAATCCATCAAATCATCAATTATATTATTTGACCATCGAAATGTTGTTACTGTTGTTACTTTCTTTACTGCCATTTTGCCATGTGCTTTTGTTTACAAAATACTCTGATAAGTTCAATAACATATTTTGATTGGTCAATTCCCGTCAAAGTCCATCCAAGTTTTCAGAAAAATAGGATGAGGTTCTATTCTGTCAAAGTCCGTCAAAGTCCTTCAAATTTCTTTGTCAAAGTTTTTGAGGCAGGTTTACATGATCAAAAAAGTTTGTCAAAGAAAACTTGGACAAAGTTTTTGATGGAAAACTTTGATCGTGTAAACGGGGCTTAACAAAGTATTTTATAAATTATCCTTTCAATTCATCATAGTACAAGCATCTTATTCCTCAGCTGTTTACAATAGATATATATTACAAGTTATCCAATGTACATGTAAATAGATTGACTGACAAATATCATAAGCAATGATTATACTATTTGACATGTTAAAGATTGTCTACATGTATTTCAATATATGTTATACATGTAAGTTTCAATTATGAATGTAACCTTGTCAATGAAATGACATTTGACCAATTAAAATTATTTAGAGGCAGGTTATGCCCCCTATCATTTAAAAAAATCACTAGTAATTGTTTATTAAAAACAAAACATTGGGTTAAATAATATTTACATATAAGTCCAATAGGGTTATTTTTATCATTGTACCCATTTTCTTTGTACATATAACATGTTGGTGACATTTTTGATGCATTTCAGTGAATCAATATGTAAATTGATATGATGATTGCTATGTAATGTTATAAAGATTACTTTAACTAATTATTGAACAATAATAAACATGCTACCATTGAAATGGTATTAACAGTCAAGGGCATCACCAAAAACAGTTATTTTTTAAATAACCATTTTCAGTTATGTGCTATTTTTAAATATAACCATTTTCAGTTATTTTTTAATTGAAGGCCATTTTTGAACCAGCTTTGTGGAGTTCAGAATTTTTTCTTATCAATACTATTATTTTTCTTTGATAAATTAACATTTCCCCTTTAATTTAAAACCATAATATCTGTTACGCACTACTAGGAAGTTACTACGCAAGGCAGTCAAAGTAAGGCCCCATGGGACATTAAATTCTCATTATAAAGCAATTGCCTTAAACAAGTCCACAAAGTGACCTATCCAGATGTTTTGTTTTATCATTCTCTTCAGATTTTTACATCAAACTTTTGATTCTACTTATTATATCATCTGATGTGGACCTTTAAAGAAAATTCAATATGTACATGAAAAAATAACCAATTTTAGTTATTTCACTAAAATTGACAAGGGAGATAATTAAAAAATTTAAAATATGCCTAAAATATAACCAATTTAAGTTATAAATTAATTAATTGATTAATGTCTAAAAATATTGTCCAAAATACCAAGTATGTGTTCAATAGAAAATGCATATTTTCAAACATAATTGCTGCTATAAGAATATTATGTCTGTAAAAATGTTAGTTATTCTACAAAAGTAATAATAAAAGATAACTAATGTTTTGTTATATCAATCTATTTCCCACACAAAAAAGTTGCAGAGCTTTATGTCTCTGGTCCATCAATCAGTCCTACACATCACTTTGTTATAATAAAAATGACAAAGTTCCAGACAATAAATATTGCTCCGCCTGACGCACCAAGACTCATCAGAGGCGCTCTACCAAAAAAATTGAAAATGCCAAACATAATATAATTATGATGAGCATAAAACAATAAAACCAAAAATACCAAACAGGGGAAGAAAATTATTACTTAATTTTTCTAACAATGTCTGGGGTAAGAAGAATCTAGGGGTTTAGACAATATTGAAAATTAAACATATAATTTAAAGCTATAAATGAAACTCCACTTATACTACTGAACACAAACAAAACATGGTTTGCAAGAACTACACCATATATAGATATGCATGTTACCAAAAAATCTAGATAAGCAAAGTTTTGTCGGACTGTTGACCCAATATTTATGTTGAAAACCCTGATAATAGTTCATGAACAAGTAAACGGATATTTCTAAAAAGTACATCATATGTTGTGCTTTCTACCAGGATTCCATCTGCAAATTATAGTGTGAATAATCACCCATTAAACTGAAATCCTGATATACATGTACAAATGGTGATAAGGCTGTCCCCATCTGTTAGTCAAGTTAGTCAACACAACCCTTAAACATCTGAACAAAATTTATCGAAACTTGGTATGCAAGAAGTTCATCATATGAAATCGTGCATAAATTACCATGTATTCATTAGCCACAAATTTGGGACACAATTAAATTTACCAAAATACCAAGAACAACAAAACAGAATTCCATAGAACTTGGAATTGAAGAAGTATAACACTTATAGTTGTATCTGTTGCAACAAATCATTGATTTACCAGAGTACATAATTATAAAGCTAATTTTTTACTCCAATACCATAATATGAACTGCACACAAGGGTTATATCATAAATATACAGCCTTGTCCAAATACACAAAACAGGAAATGCTTTCCAAAATTAAGTATAAAAAAAGATATAGATTAAATGTGCAACATAAGACAAAGCCCCACAAAACAGTAACTGATTTATCAAACACCAGATTAACGAAATCTCCATCCTTGAAATCAGCATTCAATAGAAACTAAAATGTGTCGCATTTATTTGCAACAGAATACCCAGCAGAAATAAACAAATTTATGCAACTCAAAGACATGCTACAAGAAATCCTTAAAATATTTTCAAGATATGAAATATGGTACGCTGCCTAGTTGAGTCATTTAAAGAAAAAATGGTGGGTTAAACCATGTTATATGGTGACAAACATTCTTCATCCATTGGATATAAAGTTCATTTATAAAAGAAAACATTCTGACTTCCGAGTTGTCAGTACCAACGGTACTTTGATTTACCATGTTGGTGGTAGTTGCCAGAATATTAAAAATTTCCAACTTTATCCAGTCCATAGTCCTATAACATAAGACTTCCTATGGGGCACAACGTTTTTCATTTGGATATTAATTTATATGTGCCCCTCGAATTCTTATGCTGGAAGCCATTTTTCACGGAGCAATTTGGAGGGGAACATATAAAATATCCAAATGAAAAATGTCGTGCCCCATACGAAGTCTTATGTTATAGGACTATCCAGTCCAGAATATTTATTTACAAAAACTACCGGTCCTGCTCTTTAGAATTGAATGGTTGTCCCCTTAAATTGCATACATGAAGGTTTGGATCGGTCTCATACACTGGTAACCCCTTTTTTCCAGTTCACTGTTTTCCTTAAAATGCACCACCCAAAGTACACAGCATATCCTTCTAACTTTCCTTTTTAGCTCACCTGACCCGAAGGGTCATGTGAGCTATTGCCATCACTTGGCGTCGGTCGTCCGTCCGTCCGTCGTCCGTCGTCCGTTAACTTTTTCAATCGTTAACTCCTCTGACACCATAAGTCCAATTGCAGCCAAACTTGGTACAGTTGTTAATTGGCATGGGTGCTTCAAAACTATCGTTTGGATTTTTGATTCATAAAAAAACATGGCGGCTGTAGCTAAAAATAGAACATAGGGGTAAATTGCAGTTTTTTGCAAATAACTCAAAAACGGTGACAGATATCAAAATTCTGGCATAGGGTAAAAGTGATCAGCACCTCAAGATCTACCTGCCCTGAAATTTTTAAGAAGATCTAACAACTGATGTAGGAGTTATTGCCCTTTTTCTGGAATTTTTCAAAATTTTTCACCTATTTAGCCCTATATCTTAAAAACTATACAAGTTATTTCAAAAATTTAAAATGCATATGATTAAGCACATCAAGATCTACATTTCATGTAATTAGGTCAAAGCTGTAGGATCATGTCTTTTAGGAGTTATGGCCCTTAAAGCGTCAAAATTGACCGTTTTTCGTTAGTTTTCCCCTAAATTTCAAAGATTAACTTGTCTGACATCATAAGACCAACTGCATCTAAACTTGGCACACATATTCAATAGCATATCTGCTACAATTCTATCGTTTGGATTTTTGATTCGTCTAAAAATAAGGCTGTCATGGCTAAAAATAGAACATAGGGGTAAATTGCAGTTTTTTGCTAATAACTCAAAAATGGTTACAGATATCAAAATTATGACAAGGGAAAAGTAATCAGCACCTCAAGATCTACCTGCCCTGAAATTTTCAAGAAGATCCAACAATTGATGTAGGAGTTATTGCCCTTTTCCTGGATTTTTTTCCAATTTTTTTCAATTATTTAGCCCTATATCTTGAAAACTATACAAGATATTTCAAAAATTTAAATTGCATATGATTAAGCACATCAAGATCTACATATCATGTAATTAAGTCAAAGATGTAGGACCATGTCTTTTAGGAGTTATTGCCCTTTAAGTGACAATATTTACCATTTATCAGTACTTTCCCCCTGAATTTCAAAGATTAACTTGTCTGACACCATAAGACCAACTGCATCTAAACTTGGCACACATACTCAATAGCATATATGCTACAATTCTATCGTTTGGATTTTTGATTTGTCAAAAAATATGGCTGCCATGGCTAAAAATAGAACATAGGGGTTAAATTGCAGTTTTTTGCTAATTACTCAAAAATGGTTTCAGATATCATAATTTTGTAAGAATCAAAAGTGATCAGCATATTAAGACCAACCTGTCCTGAAATTTTGAAAAAAGATCCTACTGCTGATGTGGAAGTTATTGCCCTTTTTCGTAATTTTTGCCAAATTTTGCACTTATTAAGCCCTTTATCATGTTTATCTCGAAAACTTAATAAGATAATTCAGAAATTTAAATCGCATATGGCTAAGCACAATAATATCTACAGAATATGTGTATCTGTGTATTTCAGGTGAGCGATTCCGGCTCCTAGGAGCCTCTTGTTTTCAAAGCTGCTTAGAAATATTTTCAATGTAGATATAAATGATACCAGTACATCTTTTGAAATCAATGTAAAAAATCGTACTTCATGTTATGGGACAGTTTAAATACCTACGTTCTAGTAGGTAATATAAAGCTGCAAGTTATCGACTCAGGTAGAGGTTTATATCTTTAGCTTATTTGGTAACAACCTTGCTTGTCACCGGGGAAACCCAGGTTTGATCCTCAGTGACAGTGGTGTGGATCATGCTCTCCGGTTACATTTGGCGCCCAAATAAAAAAAACCACGGGGTTTAGAGAGCTAGTTGTGATTTGTTAAAAGTCATTCATTGAGATATGAAGACACTTGAGGAGGGGGGAGTGTAATGGGACAGTTTAAACACCTGCATTCTAGTAGGTAATATAAAGCCACAAGTTATCCACTCGGCTAGAGATTTAAATCTTTAACTCATTTGGTAACGTCAGCTGCCTTGTCACTGGGGAAACCCAGGTTCCAACCTCGGTGATGGTCAGGTGTGGATCATCAGGTAACAATCAAATGCAGAGTGCAGAAAAATAAAGATGATATTAATTATTTTTGTTCATGTTCTACATACACCTGGGAAGTAAAAATGTTTTGCTAGACTGGTGTCTGCATGACAGAATGTTATCATAAACAAAAAGCTGTTAATTTAAGGAAAAAAAACATTAATTAGTATGTTAATCTGCAAGTATAGTAAAAGTACCCTACCCCCCTCTCCCCCCCCAAAAAAAAAATCTTGAAAACCATACAAAATCTTAAATAAAGTCAAGATTTGTCTTGACGTTATTATATAAATGATTATTACTTGTAATCCCCAGTTAAGTAATTGTGTCTCTTATTTTTTAGTTCATTTGCTTATCCAACAATTAAAGACAGACTGCCTGTTATCCTCACTAAAATTGCTGATTATTTGTTCAGAAAAAGAGAGGAGATAAAAAGTTCCTATCAACAAGTAAGTTTGTTAAAAAAAACAAAATTTCTCAGTGTTTCAAATTAAACTAACTTTATTTGGGACACAACATGCAGGGCTGCCAACCTTCCTGACTCACAGGGTTTTCCAAATTTTCAGGTCTTTATTTTAAATTTTCAGGTCTTTATTTTATAATGAATATAACATGAAACAACACAGAAATAATTAAAAACCAAATTTTAAAATTTCAAAAGTCGGCAGTCCTATACATTTATGAACATGATGAATAAGAATAAAACAATCTACTTTTCAAAAATAAGATTGTGTAATTTTCCAATACAACAGTTGAAAATCAGCATGTATGAATATTTTCACAAAACTTGTGATTTGTAGCTTTTTTTACATTGTTGTTCATTGGGAATCAAATTTCCTGGTTTGTCTGACCTACTAAAACCAATTATTGACACTCGATTTTTTCCTAAACAAATATTTTGAAAATGAATTTTGATGAAAAAAATGTTTTGGCAGAAGAGGGGAAGAAATAAGAAAAAAAAACATTCTGAAGAAGGATTTGTGCTATATAGAAATAGAAATAGAATAGAAATAGAAATTCTTTATTACCAATCATGTGGCCTAGAAGCCAAATGTACAATGACATATTACAATGATTTAGATATTTATATAACAAATACAATCATCATGTTATAAAATATATGATAATGCTAATAATGAAAAAAAAATTCTGTTGCGACGCCTTCGACAAACAAAAACTCTGTTGTGACGCATACTTGGCGTGAAAAAATATTTTCGGGCCAAAACAAATACCAAGCCTCCCCTTTTCAGGTTAAATGGTCCGTCCCTAAAATGATGGTAAATGGAAAGATTTATAGAAACATTATTTTCAATAATGGGACAATATGCTAGCATAAACAATCACTGTTCAAAAATTTTTTTTTGTGCTCAGAGAGCTGGATGCATAAGTGATTAAGACACTGAACTTTTAAAATCATGTGATTCATAACTTATAGGGTAGAACTTTAACTTTATTCTACAACATTCTGATTTCTACATTCAACTTGATTTTATTTGATGCTTTCTTTATGATCTGTTTTTTCTTGTTTTAGGATGTAAGTGATGAAGTGAAGAGCATTGTAGGCTGTATATCTAAGCTTAGAAATGAAGTACAGACCAACAAACCAGCCATCCCCCTCCAGGATACCAGATCAGATACAGAAACATGGAACCAGTACTTACAAACTATCACAGAAAGGGAAGGAGCTCCACCTAGCTGGTTCAACTCTCCATGGCTTTATATGGAATGCTATATGTATAGAAGAATTCAGGAGTCGGTAGAAAAATGGTAACTTTTACAAGTTTCTTTTGAATAAATGACGTACTATTAAATCTTTTATATGTACAGTCCTGAAAAGAATAATTATTTGAGGGTATGATATTTATGATATTAGAACATAACAATTTAAAATTAAACAGTTGTTCCTTTTCCCTCTCCCAAACTAGATTTTTATGCCAATTAAAGGTGCATAACTTCCACACAAATTGCAAACCATTAATTGAATTTCTAACATGTCCAGACAGGAATGTTCCTTGTTTTGTACAACAGATAGTTTTTCACATAAAAACAAAATTTCAGAAAATGATATATTTATAATAATTTGATGTTTTCAATATTTTTCTGTATGTTTTTTTTATATATAAAAAGATTTGAATTTACACATTAAATGTTTGAGTCACATTAATTAAGTTTGATATGTAAACTGTTATGTGAACTTATGTGTTAATTATTTCTTTTTTTTAGTAATATCATGAAAGATTTTGATGTATTTGGAGAACAGAAGGAGAAATCATTCCACGATTCAGAGTTTGCTACTGGTGTTCTAACGATGCATTTCTTAGAAACTGAACAAAAAATTAAAGAAAATTTTAGTCTTATTCCAGATGCTTTCAAACAATTCATTAAGGTCAGATATTATAAATAAGGTTTTATATTTATGTGAAGTTTCAAGAGAATGTTGAATGATGGGACTCCCAAAAGGTAAAATCTCAGGTCAACTTTTTAGCTTGATTTTAAGGCATTTATAATGAGGTCGCAGGTATTTTTCAATGAATTTTTAGATAAATTGTTGTTGGTTGAGTTGCAACAAAGTTGATCTTGGGTATTGTTATGATGATGGTGGTCGGGCATCAATAATTGGTTACCAGACCATATCTCAAATAGTTGTCAACTGATTTTTATGAACCTTTCTTATATTGTTACATATCATAAGAGGAGGAACACTATTGATTTTGGGGTAATTTTGTTCAAGGTCAAGGTCACAGCTATGAAAAAAGTGGTTTCCATTCAATACCTCAAAAAGTTTTCAACAGATTTTTGTCTTGCCTGCAAAGCAGAGCGGGACATTGGTGATACTTTACTCTCTGACTGAGGCACTGAGCATGGGGAATGGGTTTTAGTGTAGTTTTCTCATCGCCGAGATCAGACACGCACTACAGGTGATGAGTGCTTGGGGATAGTAGCTCTACTTTGGATTGTTCAAATCTTTAACAGCAATATAAAGTCTATTCCAACAATAACAACACATTAAAAATAAACAAATAAGTCAATATCAACAAACAGTCATTATGTCTCCCCCCACTTTTGTGGGGAGACATATTGTTTTTGTCGTGTCCGTCACAAAGTTTGTCAGTGCAACTCCTCTGAAACTACTGAACCGAAATCAACGAAACTTGGTATATAGGAAGGACATCATATGTAGTTGTGCATATTACCAGGAAATTATGATCCTCAAATTTTTGGGGGAGTTATGGCCCTTTGAACTTACAAATTTGCTGAAAATCCTCATTTATCATCTTGTCAGCGCAACTCCTCTGAAACTACCCAACCAAATTCAATGAAACTTGGTATATAGGAAGGACACCATATGTAGTTACCAGGAAATTTTGATCCTCAAATTTTTGTGGGAGTTATGGCCATTTGAACTTAGAAATTTGCTGAAAATCCTCATTTATCATCTTGTCAGCTTAACTCCTCTGAAACTACCCAACCAAATTCAATGAAACTTGGTATATAGGAAGGACACCATATGTAGTTGTGCATATTACCAGGAAAATTTGATCATCAAAATTTTTGTGGAAGTAAGGGCCTTTTGAACTTAGAACTTTTTGGGGAAACAGGGGGAGACATCGTTTTTGTAGGCAAAAATAAACTTTAATTTTAAACCAGTGTATCCATTATAACAGGAGCAAATGTAGGAAATAATAAGTCCATATGATAAAATTTGAATTATTGATAGAATTACCAGAGAACATTTAAACACATCTGCCTAGTTGAAATCGAAAATTATTAACTAATACAAAAGATATCCTTAACAACCAAATGCATAGATAAAAAGAGAATAATTAATCTGTTTTGTAAATAAGACTCTAAGTGACAACAGCTCAATTTTAGCAGTTTTCAATTGTTATATCCTAAATGGTATTTTACACTTACTACAACATTAAAAGATTAAAATAGAACTCATGTCCAAAATGAATAGAACTTGATTAGTCCTTTATCTCTTTCAATTCACACTAATCCACAAGAATTTATCTTTTGGAAAGTAATTGACCTAATAAAATACATAACAGTGAAATAATTAATTGAGTGAAAATAATGTCAAAAATATTCAAAAATATATATTGAAACTAATAAACTGAAAGGAAGAGACTCATTACTGAAATATTTGATTGTTCAGTGCACAATCTGGTCATACTTTACCGGCAGCGGCAGCTGCAGCGTTAACTTTTGTGTTAAGAGCCTGTTCATGAGAAAACCATGCAAAATCGTCCAATAGCAATTTTTTCATTTTTGTAAAAGGTATATTGCAACTGAAAGACCATCCTATAAGACTTATTCAGGCAAATTTTTTCCTTCGAAAAATCAAAGATGGCCGCCCTACAGGCCTAAATAGCTATATATAGCATTCATCTGATTTTTCAGTGATTTCAATACTTTTTTTTATGAAAATAAGACATTTTCATTATGATTTTTTTAGTTTAAGTATATTGAATGACAATTGTAACAATATTTTTTGAAATAGTGATGTTTTGTCTTTTAAATACAGTGCAATTTTCGTAATTCATAATTTTGGTTTCTCTGGTACCTTTAGGTAGGACTTGGGCAGTATTCCAGACTGTTCAAAAATGCTGAAATTTGTTATTTTTAAGGGCACTTATTGTCCAAGGTAACGCTTTTTTATCCTTATCTTGTAGTAATTCCAAAACAATTACATATCAAGACAAACTTATCAAAAAGCCAAGCTGGGATTTTACATTTTGACTTAGCCACAGCCCCGGAAAACAATGACATGTTTTGATAATTCTTCATAAAATCTACTTATTGGAGGATTCAGTTCAAAACTCTGAATGTGTTTGCTATGAAACAAAATACATTTAGAACATTTGATACAACAGATGATCACAATACAAGTACCATTTAAGGGTCGAGAAAGACATATACTTGGGGATTAAGGGTGAAAGATGGGAATATCTTGTGTATTTTGATGAAATGTACAGAAATGGCCAACTTTAGGGGACTATTTTTCATGAATGAAGGGTTGGACTATTAATATGGAATATCTTTCCAAAAGACTGTTATATGGTCTATACAAAAACATATTTGTAACTTTGCTTTCGGTCATCCCTTACATGTTACAACATTACAAAAATGGAGATTTGGCCATTTTAGCACATGACTAAAATGGGCTTCAGGGGCCTAATAGTGGCATCTTTTTGAAATAATTAAAAGATGTACAGAACAGCAGACTTTATAGGCCAAATGTATATAACTTTTTCTGTATAAACAAATAATATTGAAGAAATCAAACAAAAGAGCACTTTCAACTTGGTGGTCCAATATGGCTCCCAGGGCCATTTGGCGAAATAGTCCCTTGTCCTCAAGCAAAAACTAACATTATTTTTGGTCGGGATCCACCATACAAAATGTTTTATTGTGCAGAAAATGGCCGAATTTTACGAATAAAACAATTTTCCTGGTTCATATTTTTTTTCACATTTAGGTCTGACTTTGTCATTTTAAGGTGGCTAGAGACTTTTTTTGTAAAAAGGCTCTGGGGGCTATATTAGACCACCAAGTAAAAAGTGCTCTTTTGTTTGATTTCTACAATATTATTTGTATATATAGAACAAGTTATATACATTTGGCCTATAAAGTCTGCTGTTCTGTACATCTTTTAAATATTTCAAAAAGATGCCACTATTAGGCCCCCGAAGCTCATTTTAGCCATGTGGTAAAATGGCCAAATCTCCATTTTTGTAATGTTGTAACATGTAAGGGATGACCGAAAGCAAAGTTACAAATATGTTTTTGTACAGACCATATAACAGTCTTTTGGAAAGATATTCCATATTAATAGTCCAACCCTTCATTCATGAAAAACAGTCCCCTAAAGTTGGCCATTTCTGTACATTTCATCAAAATACACAAGATATTCCCATCTTTCACCCTTAATCCCCAAGTATATGTCTTTCTCGACCCTTAAATGGTACTTGTATTGTGATCATCTGTTGTATCAAATGTTCTAAATGTATTTTGTTTCATAGCAAACACATTCAGAGTTTTGAACTGAATCCTCCAATAAGTAGATTTTATGAAGAATTATCAAAACATGTCATTGTTTTCCGGGGCTGTGGCTAAGTCAAAATGTAAAATCCCAGCTTGGCTTTTTGATAAGTTTGTCTTGATATGTAATTGTTTTGGAATTACTAAAAGATAAGGATAAAAAAGCGTTACCTTGGACAATAAGTGCCCTTAAAAATAACAAATTTCAGCATTTTTGAACAGTCTGGAATACTGCCCAAGTCCTACCTAAAGGTACCAGAGAAACCAAAATTATGAATTACGAAAATTGCACTGTATTTGAAAGACCAAACATCACTTTTTCAAAAAACGTTGATACAATTTTAATTCCTTCTATATAAGACTGAAAAAATCACAATAAAAATGTCAAATTTTCAAATAAAATTTGATTGAAATAAGCGATAAATCAGATGAGAGCTATATATATCTATTGAGGCCTGTAGGGCGGCCATCTTGAATTTTTCGAAAAAATAAATTTGCCTGAATAAGTCTTATAGGATGGTCTTTCAGTTGCAATATACCTTTTACATAATTAAAAACCTTGCTACTGGACAAAATTTCCATTTTTGCATGGTTTTCTCATGAACAGACTCTTAAGGTCCATATCTCAAGAACTATAAGCCCTACGTTGACGAAACTTGGTATGCATATGCCCCAGTAGTAGCTTAAAACAGTTGCATCCCCATCGTTTGACCTTGACCTTAATTTTCTAGTTGAGTGACTTTGAAAATTTTCTATACATATACATGTAATAGCAATGGTAAGGTTTTGCGAGCACCTCCATATCTCAAAAACTATTAAGTCCTAGGTTGATGAAACTTGGTATGCATATGCCCCAGTAGTAGCTTAGCAAAGCTGCATCTCAATTTATTGACCTTGACCTTGATTTTCTGGTTGAGTGACTTTGACAGTTTTCAGTACATATAATAGCAATGGTAAGGTTTTGCGAGCACCTCCATACTTCAAGAATTATTAGTCCTAGGTTGATGAAACTTGCAATGCATATGCTCAAGTAGTAACTTAGCATAGTTGTATCCCTATCTTTTGACCTTGACTTTGATTTTGAGGTTGAGTGACTTTGACAATTTTTGGCCGGATTTCACTAGTGAAAATCCGGGTTATAAAATGGTGAATGTCGGGCGGGCAGCAGGCGGGCGGACGGCGGGCAGGAAAAAACTTTCGTAACAGTTTTCACTGCAACTACTAATCACAGCCTCTTAATATTTGGTATGCTGCATTAGCATGTGCTCCCATAAGGTGGGATTCAATTTCAGGTCTGTCGCTCACCTACTTCCTGTTTACCGACTTAATTAATTTTTGACAAAAATGTCCAATTATAGAAAATTTTCGTTACAGTTTTCTCAGCAACTACTAATCACAGCCTCTTGATATTTGATATGCAATATCAGTAAGGGCTCCCATAAAGTGGGATTTGATTTCAGGTCTGTCGCTCATCTACTTCCTGTTTACCGACTTAGTTAATTTTTGACATAAATGTCCAATAATAGAAAATGTTTGTAACAGTTTTCTCAGCAACTACTTATCTAAGCTTCTTGATATTTGGTATGAAGCATCAGCATGGGCTACCATAAAGTGGAATCTGATTTCAGGTCTGTGGCTCATATACTTCCTTTTAAACGAAATCCGTCCATTTAGGTCTTTGACCCATTTTCAATGCAATAGCCATGGAAGGTTTTGCGAGCACCTCCACATCTCAAGAACTATAAATCCTAAGTTGATGAAACTTGATATGCATAAGCCCCAATAGTAGCTTAGCACAGTTGCATCCCCATCTTTTGACCTTGACCTTGATTTTGTGATTTAGTGACTTTGATTATTTTTATTGCATATATTAGTAATGTTTAAGTTCTTAATAAGTGGAAGCAAGAAAGAATTATTGATTCTGATGGTGCCAGCAGGGGAGAAATACTTTAGTGTAAACTCTTGTTCTAATATACATTTAGAAGTATGTATTTAAAAAGGTTTATTTCACATATTTAAGTACAAATTTCATGAATACAAGAAGTTTGGGAATCTAGTACTTAAATCCACTCCCAAGAGAGGGGCTATATTGCAATCACCTTGTCCATCTGTCTTTCTGTCAGTCTGTCCATTACGTCCAGTTCAAACTTTCGTAACAGATTTCTCTGCTTCCACTTAGGCATGATGAGTTGTACAGTGCCTCCCCATTTCAAGTCAGCAGGGCATCTACTTCTTGTTTTCTGAGCAGACTAATACTTTTTTAAGGAACAAAATGAGAAATATTTTGCAACCCATTTCTCTGCTTCTACTAAAGTGATTAATTTCAAATTTGGTACACAAGTTTAGCATGATGAATTGTACCTTGCCTCCTCTTTCCATAATCATATGTACATAAATGTGCATTAAATTTGTTTCATATTTTAAAAACATATGTTTCTTTTTATTTTTCAGATTTGCCTTTGGGGAAACAAATGTGACCTCTCCATTTCTGGTGGAGCTGACAATGCACAGACTTCTTCACCTTTAGAGCAGCTAAATAAACTAGAACCTTATACATTAATTGATGACTCAGACAAGGTGCTCAATTATCTTAACTCAGGTGACAGGAAGTGTGAGCAGATAGATATAATCCTGGACAATGCTGGATTTGAATTGATATCAGACTTGTGTTTTGCAGAGTTTCTTCTCGTTTCTGGCTTATGTTCAAGTGTTCATTTTCATGGTAAGGCATTTCCATGGTTTGTTTCTGATGTTACACAAAAGGATTTTGATTGGACGTTAGAAAAGTTATGTCAGATAAATCATATTGCAATGAGTCAGTTTGGGAGTCGTTGGAGACAGAGACTTAAAGATAAAACCTGGGTGTTCCATGTCCATGATTTCTGGACGATGCCCTTTGACTTTAGACAGATGATCACTTATGCCCCAGATTTGTATAGAAGTCTACAGAAATCTGACATGATTTTCCTAAAAGGAGATTTAAACTATAGAAAACTAGTAGGGGATTTGAGTTGGCCATCAACAACAGACTTCGAAACCTGCCTCAGAGGGTTCCACCCTGCCCCTTTGTGTAGCTTGAGGGCAAGTAAATCTGATGTTTTAGTTGGATTGCCAGATGGTAAGGCAGAAGAAATACAGAAAATTGACAAAGATTGGATGATAAATGGAAATTGGGGTGTTATTAATACCTGCTTTGTTAGGAAAGATATACAATAATATAGTGTTTCTTTGCTTCTCACAACAAGTAAAAGAAATAACATTGAATGTATATGCACAGATGAGCAAATCAAAGCAACTTTTAAATAGGTTATTGAAAAATTCTAAAATTTGAAATTATTGACTACTAGTATTATGATTTTAGCTCATTTACCTCCAAAAATAATAAAAAATTATATAAAAAGTAACAATTAGTAATGGAAAATATAGAATTTTTATGGTCAAAGGGAAATAACTCTGTATAAACATTTTTTGGTACTTTGAAATTCCAAATTTTATCTATAAATGATTGTATTTATTGTCCCACGGTTGAGAAAAAATACAAAAATTATATTTACAGTTAAAGATATGAAGATGCTTTATACAATACAAGAATTTGACAGCTAGTGCTAACATGAGTATCACACTCATATGCTCTGGCTTAAATTGATGAAAATACTTTTTATATTTTGTTTTATATTTAGCTTTTTTAGGAGTGTTTCAATATAAAATTATTCATTGTTATTCATAATGAATGTATCAATTGTTTCCCTATATGTTTATGGTTACATGTGTGTTAAACAGACATATTTTATGCTATGCATTTGAAATCATTCAGCTCTCTGAAAAAAAAGTGATTGTACATGCCAATTAAAACTAGTTCAATTTATATTTAAGATTTATTTATTAAGTAACATTCAATTAACTGTATAAAAAATAAATCTGTCTCTAATATATATAGATAAAATAAATAAACGAAATAATATAGTAGATTTTCATATTTATGTACATCATTCATTTGCAAAATCAATTTAATTTGAAAAATGAATTTGCATGTCAAAAATTAATAATGAGGAGTTGTTATTAATGATTTGGCCAAGAAAAGTATGTGTGTTTCTTTTTTTCTAGAATACCCATTGACTTTGTGCATTACCTATATTTTTAGTTTTGCTTACAAAGTACAGAGGTATAAGCACTTTTAAACTTCAGATTAGAAAAAAAGCCTAAATTTCGGATGTTATATGACTAAACACATATATTTCTTCTTGATCCTTTTACAGTTTAATTTGTTCAAATTTATCTATAAACCTTTCCTTGTTTATATTGAGGATTTATGAATAAAGATATAAAATTTCTGTCTTCAACACTATGATAAGCCTTGTCCTATGTTTTATTACAAGCACTTTATCAAACACTAAGATTTATTTGAATACATGTACCTATTTAGAATATAGGTTATAACATATCTTTCAATATGATCATTTTTTAAGTTCATCTGAAATCCATATTTATATAAATGATTGTCAACCAGGTTGTTGACAAAAACAATGGTCCTGACTTCATACAAACATTTGTAAGAAATGACAGTAGTATCAATAGGCTTGGTAACTATTGCAAATGTTCTCAATAAGAATTTTTTTTTACATTAAATATAAATTTTATAAATTAAAATATTAAAAAACAAGAAAATGTGTCAAACAGACACAGCTGGCCAGCTAGGTTAGCTATCAATTGCGAAGCTCACCTTGTTACACATTATTGTCACTAATTTGGAATTGACTTGAACTTTTCAAAATTTTAAGTGCTCATTCATGCAGAAACAGAAGGTCACAGCCAGCATTTGAACCATGTATCTTGCTAATCACCAAATGGTTGAAGTGGTACTTGCCTGTTAGCAAGAATGAACTTAAGGTCACAGCCAGCATCCAAAGCATGCATTTCGCTTAGCATCACTAATTGCACCTACCATACCAATATAGTTGATGTGGCACTTGTCAGTAAGTGTGAATGAACTTAAACCATTCTTCTGTAAGTGGTCATCCATACGGAAAACAAAGGTCACATCCAGCATCCGAAGCATGCATTGTGCTTAGCATCACTAGGTACACCTACCATACCAATATGGTTGGTGTGGCACTTGTCAGTAAGCGGGAATAGACCTATACCATTCTTCTGTAAGAAGTCATTCATGAGGAAAATGTAGGTCACAGCCAGCATCCGAAGCATGCATTGTGCTTAGCATCACTATTTGCACCTACCATACCAATATGGTTGGTGTGGCGCTTGTCAGTAAGTGGGAATGGACTTTCAACATTCTTCTATAAGTGGTCATCCATGTGGAAAATATAGGTCATATCCAGCATTAAAAGCATGCACTGGGCTAAGCATCACTAGGTGCACCTACCATAACAATATGGTTTTTGTGGCACTTATTAGTAAGCGGGAATGGACTTTTACCATGCTTCTGTAAGTGGTCATCATTGCGGAAAATATAGTTCACATCCAGCATCCGAAGCATGCATTGTGCATAGGATTACTAGGTGCCCCTACCATACCAATATGATTGATGTGGCACTTGTCAGTAACTTGGAATTTGGAAATATGGGGATTTGGGACGGATGGACGAACACTATATGCAACCTCTACTTTCGTATGCGGGGCATAAAAATAAGTTATTTTTTTATGAATACACATTTAATATGATTTCTAATTCATTTATGGAATTCTGTAGATTTGGTTTTTATTAAAATGAAAAATGTTGTAGCAGCACCACATAAAAATTCTGAATAAAGGAGAAAATTTGGTTTCACATACATATAATATTACAGTATAATAATGTAAATTATAATTTATACATCGATAACAAATTGGATTTCAACTACAACAAAACTGCTTATAAAAATATATATTTTACAATGTAAGAGGGATTTATGGCACTCTTTGTAAAACAATGATTGAAATAGTAAAAAAAAACAATTGGATAAAATCTATGCATTTGATAATATAGCGAAATTTAAAGTGACACAAAATGTTATAATCAACACCCTGATACAAGGATGTTTTTTTTTTTTTTGTTGTACTACCTGATACATGTACTTACAAAATAGAAAAAAAAATATATTGGATAAAATCAGTCTCTGCAAAAAACTGAAAATCTTCATTAAACTGGTAGGATTTCTTTAATGGAATTCTGTAGGTTTGAAATTTTTCTTAATGATGCTTTTGAAAAATACAACTAAGGCAATATTGCCAATACTATCATGGCTATGAAACTTTGAATTAAAATTTGTCACTTTGAAATACAAACAAGAGGCCCTCATGAGCCTGAATCACTCACCTGACTTCATTGACTTGTGGAATGGAAATATTTTGCAGCATCTGAGGATCATCATACAATTCCCACCTATGAAGACTTTTGTACAGCACATATAGCGAAATATTTAACCAAACAAAAGCTTTTTTTCATCTCATATAGGTTTTATCAGCAAAAGCAACTGTTTCATTCTATAGGTCAAAAACTCATAAAAACACAATGTTTCACCTTTAAAGGGCCATAACCCCTATGAGTGGTCATCTAACAGCTTCGACTTTTATTGAGCTCAATGAGCTGAAGGTTTTAGCAAGCAACAGCTTTTCTCTATCTTCAATAGTTTTCATTCTATAGACCAAAAATATGAAAATGCTATTTTTGACCTTTAAAGGACCATATCCCAAATAAGGGGTCATCGGACAACTTGTAGAGCTGTTCATGTTGAAGAAGCCGGAAAGTTGCATAAGATTTTCTCTATCTATTATACTTTTTGATTTATAGGTACGACTCCCCCTGTTCTATTTTTAGCAACGGCGGCCATGATGTTTGATCGGCGGTCACTATTTTTGCAATCTTAGTAGAAGACATCCCATAGATGACGTTTGTAATGTTTCAAAGCAATCCCTTCCATAGTTTCATAGAAGAACATTTTTGAAGAAAAGTTAGCGAGACGACGACGGACGCCAAGTGATGAGCTAAAAATATGACAATAAATTGGATGCCTTCATAATTTGCTGTAAATGCTGTGAAGCAGAAAGAAATATATTAACTAAACAGGGATGTATATCAGGTCTCACCAAGCTGACATCGTTTGCACAACAAAGCAATGACCTAGAAACTGTTCTTTTTCATGCAATTTGTTTCTGGTGATCTTCTCAACTTCTTTTGTGTATAACAATGAATAAATTTGAAAATTGCATCCCCTGTGCATATGCTGCTAACCCATGTCTGAACCATTTCCATGAACGTCTCAGGATTCTTCTTGTCCGCTTGGCAACCTAAAAATGAAGAGTTGCGAAAAATGATTTTACGTTGCTTTAAGAAGATTAAGAGGGTTTATCTGTTGTGGAACAGAATACGTACTAATGTGGAGGTACAAAGTATAATAGTGATAAATAGAAAATTCCGCCTTGTGGTCACAGGTACTCGTATGCAGGATTACCCCTTGGGTCTGCCCTCCCCCAATATAATACCCCCTTGTCAAGACTGAGATTTTTCGATCTTGTTTATTATTTTGCTTCATAATCTCTCATATGAAAGTCAAATATATTCAACTATACCACCAACACAAAGTGACCACCAAACAGTACCTTTTATCCATATGGGGTCACTGATATCGCTTATTATATACATCTTTTATAAGCACCTCCATATCTAAAAACTTTAAGTCCTAGGTTGATGAAACTTGATATCCATATGCCTCAAAATAGCTTAGCACAGTTGCACCAAGATATTTTTCCAGTTAAGTGATGACAATTTTCAATACTTATAACAATATTTAAGTTTTACAAGCACCTCAATATCTCAAGAACTTAGGTTGGTGAAACTCGGTATGTATCCGGTGGGGGGGGGGAGTTACTTCCTATATTTTGGTTTACAGGCAGGGACGTGCGGCAAATTCGGGTAGTAGTTTTGAAATTTCTGGTATTTATTTGGGTGCCTTTTTTTATCTTCTGACTCTTCTTGTATTAATTTAGGTTTGAAATTTACATATGATATTTATTCTGGGTAATAGATTAGTATCAATGCCGGTATATAAATCCTGAAAAATAGGCCCTTGATTACATGCATAGATTTAGATATATAAACATGCATAATATGTAGATTAGCTACAATGATATAGCTCCTGTGACATTTTTGAATGGACGAAGCTACATTACAATGCAGTCCCATTGCTCGTAACGGAGCTCCGTCCATTCAAAAATGTCAAATGAGCTACACTATTGTAGCTAGGCGCAATTCATTCAATTAGACGATTTATTCGCGACGATTCATTTTCGCGAATTCCTGTTTCTCGCAAATTCGCGAAAACAAATCGCTCGCGAAAATTAGTTGGTTTACAGTAGTGGAAAAAATATGATGAATTCCAGTGGTGCCGGCAGGCGATACATGTAATGCCCGTTTATTTTTAAGCCCGGCATTGTTCAAGCAAATAATCGAATAACACCAAAGACCAATATCGTATTATTACCCTTAGCTCAGGGCATCATCTTGATTACCCCCATGCATAAGTAGTTGTAATCCATCTGATGTGGTATCATTTGGTTTAAGATACATGCTCTTCATCCTTTCGTCGATGGTGTAGTAGGGCTATATGCAACCACTGAAGTCGATAAGGGATCAACCATTTAACTTGAAATGGGGGCTTAGTTCTTTTATTTGGTCAGAAAAAACGGCGCCAGGGAAAAACATTTTTTCGTTATTAGCATTTATTTTGACATAGCCGAAACCCTTCCGCTTCAGAATATTTTTGTCTTGACTGTTGCTACCAAAATATCCTTTTCTTCAAAAATCAAATTAAAAAATATTTTTAAGCAAAATGCAAAGGGAAACCCAACCCCTTAAGTTAAATGGTAGGCCCCTAAGAAAAGAGATAACCATAGTATTGGAATAACATGCAGGGTATTCATGTTTATTTATAAGGACGTTTGGGTCCTCCTTTTAAATAGCATATACTTTGTTATAAACTCCACTGCACATAGCAAAGCAAGTGAAATTCTTTTAATCTTCAAGATATAACTGCACATGTCTTAAACCGTTTTTGTCTTAACAGGTGATATATTTTACTTTTTTTTGTATTTTTCGAGTATATATGCTTAAAATTGTATAAGCATACCTAACGTTTATTTTACAAATATAAACTAACAAAAGGTAGGCCAGACACAAGTCAAAAGACAATGCAGTTGCGTCTTTTACAGAGAGGTATCATGCTAGGGGTGTGTTTACATTGTACAGACAATGCCGATGGATGTTTTACCTCCTATTTTTCAGAGAACTTTGTCACGTCTTTGGGAATTCTCATTGGAATAATGTAACCATTTCCATATATCAAAGATTTTTTGAAAATAGCAAAGGTTTTAAAAGCTAGCGTTTTTATATTGTGTCTCATCTACAAAACAAAGGTTTTATAGAGCTTTAAACACAAAAGCACATAAGAAGCATTCTACTGTTGTCGAAGTGTATTAAATATGGCAAGATAGACCGACGTGATTGGTATATAGAACCATGACTCCAATGGAATTTGGTCACGGATATTTTATATTATGATGATAATCGTCCCCTAATATCATTATTTATCTTATAAGTCATTATGTTGGACCTATACTTCGCTGTTAACGCCATTAGTGTTTTGTTACCTGAATTTACGTGCCGACGCAAGTCCGCGTTGTGTTTTTTTATGATGTACGTCTTTATACTGTCATCTGACGGAGTCAAACGGACCGATTTTGTCTAGTCACTCTAGTGCTTTTTGGACTTTCACCGTTCAAACATTTGTAAGCAATCTTCATATATATATATCATCGTACAAATGGTTAAAAAACTGTTACTCTTGTACATGTTTGCCCCTGTGTGATCAGTAAAGCGATCAACAAAATCATAGAACGAGATGTTAATAAAAGACTGCCATTTATATATTTATGTATCAAAGAATAAAGGTAATGGCAAAGCTACAAAAGAAGCAGATCGAGATACCAATGGGTCGAACGTTATTTATAATAAAATAAAATCCTGGACCCAAACGCCTGTGGTAAAACACGAAAACACAAAAACTACTGAATATCAATTAAAAACGCGAATTCTAGTCGTAACGAGAATGAATTCATGTGCTACGGAAGATTTTATTTAAGCAGTTCCTGCTTGCAATAGTACACCCGTCGCGTGCCAACAGTCAAATCAGTCTGTGAGATACGGTAAAGGAAGACAACAAAACCCTATGGCAAACCAACATCTGCACTCATCTGAGAGATCGAAATCTCATATTTGTCTATGAATGCATGATGTCTTCTGTATAATTTCTTGAGTGAAGACAGCAACCGAGGAGCAACATAACCCTGTGTGAGCATTTTTTGTGTCAGACGTGACACACTGCTAAGGAAATCGATGCAAGTCCCGCAAGCTCTGGAATAACGACTCAATTGAGATACGTAAACTCCATAAGCTGGAGCGGACGGAATGTTGCTGTACACAAGAAGTGAAAGTTGACGATTGGAAACTTAAGTCATCACGTTTGTCATAGAGCTTTGTTGAAAGTTTTCCTTGAGTATCTATCCAAGATGTAGATCTAAATATGAAGCAGACTTCTTATCATCCGTATTGTCCTTTATCTCAAGTTCCTGAGGATATACAAGATGGAGAAAGTCACCCAATTCGAGAATTGTTTTAGTGAAAGGACATCATCAATATAATCAATATAACGGAAAATTATATGAAAAAAAGAGAGCTAGTCTACCATCTTTTTGTCTAGAAGTGATTGTAAGAAGTCTGCTTCAAATGAATGAAGAAACAAATCATAAAGCAAAGGTGCATAGTTAGTGCCCATTGGAATCCCTATTGTTTGCTGAAACACGTCCGACAAACTGAACAAATATGGAGCATGTCGATTATTTGGTCTTCTGTAAATTTGTTCTGCGTTTTCAATTCTGCTTTTTGAAAAAGCTGCTTTTAATCAGTTGTGCCAATCGCAATTTCAGTTGTTCATGTGCAATAGAAGTGTTAAGTGTGGAGAAATAGAAAGGCTTTTTTATCCTGGTACAAGATGAAAATTAATTAGGAGTTAAGAATCTCCATCAGGATTCACATTTGATTGACACCATTTCTAGCATAACAACAATCGTAATATTTTTAAGGCCAGATTTTATTGCCGTAAGTATTGAAGTCAACAGAAATGAAACAAGAGGCTCCCAGGAGCCAGAATCGCTCACCTGGTCTTGATTTCGACCCTATAAAGACTTTTGTAGAGCTAAATGAGCTGATTCTGTAGACCCAAAACATGAAAAAACGTTATTTTAGGGCCCATTACCCCTATAAGGGGTCATCAGACGACTTCGATCCTATGAAGACTTTTGTAGAGCTAAATGAGCTGAACATTTAAGCAAGCAATAGCTTCTCTCTATCTGCTATAGTTTTCATTCCATACGCCAAAAACATTAAAAAAAACGTTATTTTAGGGGCCATAACCCCTATATGGGGTCATCTGACAACTTCGACCCTATGGAGACTTTTGTAGAGATAATGAGCTGAACATTCTCTATATCTGCAATAGTTTTTATACTATAGGGCAAAAACATGAAAAGACACTGTTTTTCACCTTTAAGGGGCAAAAAACGGAAGACGGAGAAATTTAAGAACGCAGGTATTTCAAAAGAAATGATGGGTTAAACCAGGTTTTATGGTGCCAAACATCTCTTTTACATTGCGATCTTCAAGTACAAAACAGAGAATAATGTGATGCTCTAAAATTTGCATAAACTTAAAAGTTAAAATCGAAAATGAAAGGCCCGGACATGAATAAAGGTAACAACAAAACTAATGAGTCTTGTTCGATCTCAAATGCCAATGATAAAAGACAAAACAATGCCGAAATATTGGAGAAATCGGAACACCACAATGGTCCTGACTTGATATTAATGGGACCAAACCTTCCTCTCCCACTAAATGAAGTCTCTGGTTCTGACCAGGTACAGACATTTAATTAAAAGATATGATGGGTTCATCAAGATTTCATACTCATCGAATCTTTCTCTCTCATTGCGATTTGCATTACATTATAATAAACCGAGCCCTGCACAATAGACCCGTCACCTGTTTATAAGAACAGGTCTTTAATGATCTAAAAATGCTGTTATGAAATTCATGTAATTGTGAAATGCAGTTGGGAGAGTGGGGTGATAGTGAATAATGGCAAACAAACAAAACATTACTAAATGACCAGCATTTCTATGTCAAACAAATAAAAAAACAATACCAAAAATAGAAACAACATATAAATATGATACCGCAATAACAATTCAGTTGAAACAAAACATTAAAAGTTTCCTATATCGAGACACAATATTATAGATGTTTAAAATGCCCGTATTTGATGATGTTTTGTTTGTTCGTCTTCATCACAAGTTTGTCAAAGTTCTACGGCCTCCACTATCGGGGAAAGTAGGGCTGCGTCTGAATATATTGGGCAACTGTACCTTCTTGGTTCCTTTTAGTTTCGATGATTTTGGCTTGAGGTCTACGTGTACATCTTCTGCTTTGTTAAATACTGTTTTGTCCATATTTTCATCGTTGTCATCGTTGTCATATTGACAGCTGTCGTCTTCGTCGTTGTCTTCTAATGGCTGGTAGCGTCTTTGATTAAAGCTGTCGACGATATCTTTGACCTCCGATTTCGGATTTGGCACAACCGAATGTCCATTTTGTTTTCTACGTGAAAGACTTCGTGATATTTTTTTACTTTTTGAAGAGACGACTGAGTTTATTTTATCTCTAACAGATTCTTTAGGGATGTTGTGAACATCGTCGGCTTTATGAAAAACCAGAGTGTTTGTGTCATAGTCTTTATTCTCTGAGTTTTCATCGCCACCAGTGCTTTCGGAAGGCATTTCGCTATCTAGCGTCCGATATCTTCTCTGAGCAAACCCGTCCACAATGTCTGTGACTTTGTTTCTACTGCGCCTTTCGTCACTTTCCTTGGGAGTTTTTGTCAAAAATTTCGGAATACTTGGTTGAGTATTAGTGAGCGAGAATCTGTCTCCTTTAGAAGAGGTTTTTTGTCTTTGTTTGAATCCATAGTCTTCCTCCTCTTCGTCCTCTGAATGGGCACTATTATATCCCTCAGCTAACTCCGTGTTTACATTTTCTGTCTCACCTGTCCACTCCACTACGTTGTTTTCTTCGTCTCTTGATATCTTAACGTGAACTCCGTTGTTCGTTTCACTGTCGCTTTCAAATTTATCATAATTTAAAGAACGAAAAATATTAGTGACCGAATTTAAAGTCAGATTAGAAGTCGCCTCTCTGAATTTTTTCCACATCTTTCACTGAGTATTCCTATTTTTTTTCTAGAGCATGTTTGTCACAGGTTAATAATTCATTGATCCGACCTGTGTGAAAGTAATCCACTTTAATCACACAATTACAAAGATTGGTATTTCTTCTGTGTTGGTAGCCATATTTTAACACGGTGCTGGTAAATAAACGTGTACACAAAGAAGTTTTATAATCTACGTATACAAATAAAATACCTGTAAGTTGTATGGTTCAGGTACTTTGCACACCTATTATCGGGTAATCTAATTTACAATTATAGTAATTGTACTGGGACATGATCGATAGGCATGTCAAAATTTAACAATTAACCAGATAAAAAAGACCTGTTTATGGACATAAAAACTACTAAGGGATCAATGATTTACTGACGGCACAGATTAATTTTAAATCTACAAATCAATAAGAGGCTCAAAGGACACCTGAAGGAGACTTGTATTTTTCGGCTGGACATTTTGGCTAGCAACAGCTTTTCTCAATCTGCAATATAGTTATCAATCAAGCCAATGAATGGAGCAAAATATGAAAACTCCTGTTATTTTTACCATAAAATAGTCATTTTCTCTATGGACTACCTGACAAAACAGGAAAAGTTCTTTTTTTACCTGAAAAGGGCCATAAAATCTATAATTAGTCATCTGACAACTTCGACCCAAAGGGCAGAACATTTAGAAATTCCTTTTTAACCTTTATATTTATACCCCCGCAAACAAAGTTGGGGGGGGGGTATATAAGAAACACCCTGTCTGTCTGTCCGTCCGTCCGTCTGTCCACATAACTTGTAAGCGCTTCTCCTCCTTAACCGCTTGAAGGATTTTGCTGAAATTTTCATCGCACTGGGACATCATTCAGGGGAGATAATTGGACTTAGACTTTTTAAATACATTATTCAGTGGGAGACCTCGTAAGCGCAACTCCTCCTTATACAAGATACATAAGATTTTTGCTATCAGATTAAGTTTCTTAGTTGTAAATCATTTTGAGTGAATTTACTCAAGTTAAGTTCTATTTCTAGTTCACCTCACGAAGGCTTACAAAAGCGTATGTATCATACCCGTGGGCGTCTACATATGATTTTAAATCCTTTCACGCTAAGTGACACATCACCTATATCGTTATGGTAGGAGCGCCTGGTTATACTAAGCACAATGCATGCTTTGGACGCTAGATGTGACCTATATTTTCCGCACGGATGACCACTGGCTTACAAAAGAATTGCTTAAGTCCATTTCCGCCAACTGCCACTTTTACCAAATTGGAATGGTAGATGAGCACAATGCATGTTTTTTGTGATTGAGGTGACCTTTATTTTCCACATGCATTGAATGACTACGTAAAGAAAAATTGTTTAGTCCATTTCCGCTTACAGACAAGTAACACATCAACCAAATTGGTATGGTAGGTGCAACTAGTGATGCTTAGCATAATGCATGCTCTATATTTGTTGCATGGATGACCACTTACAGAAGATTTGTTTTACACACAAGTGCCATATCAACCATATTGGAACGGTAATGTTGAAAATTGATTAAATCGGTAAACAGGAAGAAGGTATCCGACAGACCTAATTTCAATACATAAAGGACCTCGCACTGAATTTATATGATATGTAGTTGCTGAGAAAACTGTTACGAAAGTTGTGTTGCGGACGGACAGAGGTAAACTAGTATACGTAGCGGGGGTATAATAAATGTCAAGGTCCAAAGATGGGGATGCAACTGTGCTAAGCTACTACTTGGGCATATGCATACCAGGTTTCATCAACCAAGGACTTATTGTTCTTGAGATATGGAGATTAATTGCTTTGATATGTATTGAAATTGTCAAAGTCACTAAACCGGAAAAATAAAGGTCAAGGGGTGGGAATACAACTGTGCTAAGCTACTACTGGGGCATATGCATACAAAGTTTCATCAACCTAGGACTTATAGTTCTTGAGATATGGAGGTGATCGCATTTAACTCTATTGTCTGTATTGAAAATTGTCTAAGTCACTGAATCGAAAAATCAAAGCCAAGGTCAAAAGATGGGGATACAACTCATATGCAATCTGAGTACAAATACTAGTAGGCATTCTGATGGAATATGTGAATCTAATCTTGCTTTCCCTTTGAAGACCAATCCCACAAAAGAGGTTATTTGGAGTTTGCCTAATTGGAGACTTTTGAACAGCCAAGAGGCAACATACATGTTACATGCTTCATTTACTTCTTCACTACTTTTGTTTAGATTGAGGTGGACAAAAGCTTTAAAATTACTATAAACATAAAAACGTTGTAAAGTTATAATAACTTATACCAACTTTCAAGATAAAATCAAATATTAAGGAGGCTGATGTTAATAAATTTAGAGCCTCCAGTTGTATTTTTTTATTGTTGGTTGCAAAATGATGGTAAAGCAGTTGTACTAGTATATTAATAGTTGAGCATATGCATTCAAAGTTTTATACACCTAAAACTTCTTGCTCTCAAATTGTAACACTGTCTTAAACTTGAAATCTCAAACTTTGCGAACATGTTAAGTATGCCTACAATGCTGAAACACTAGAAATCTCATAAAGGGTCATCACTGAAGTCACTTGTAATTTAAGGCCAAATTTCAATATGGGAATTCAGTTTACACTATTTCTAAGCAAGTGTAGACTATAACCCAAAGTGTTTGTATACCAAATACTCCAGATTTATACTTTTCAAATAAATAATACGACAAAAATTCACAATTTTTCAATACCTATTTTCATATCAAACGGGTGAATTTTTGAAGACCTAAATATATATTTAGACTTACAACATTTAAATGTATGATTCTTTAAAGTCATAAGGAAAACTATAAGAAAAAACTGATTGTAATCACTGTACAGTAACTGAGAAATACCTTCTTAAAGTAAGCACTATCTTTATAAATTAGAGTTTCCAAACAAATCAAACAGGAATAGCTTTTAAAATCAACAAGTGAAAATTAGCAATTTCACATTCAGAAACTTAAGTAAATGTGAGGGGGGCTGGAGGCACTACTGTTACATATATGGTGGGTACCAGGATGGTGTTTTAGAATACATTGGTAGGAAACCAAATTGTCTACAGACAACAATGTCAAGGAAACAACAACATATCCATAACTTAATACCAATGCAAAAAAAATTATTTCCTGTGTGGTGCCCTTCCACCTCCATTTTATTCTGGAACAGCTCTCCTTAGAATTGACAAGAGATTCATCATAATTATATTATCTATAGCACATTTTTATTGAACAAATATTCATCACATAACAAGACTGTCACTTCTATGTGTAAAAAGTTGACTATCCAATCTTGTAAAAGTTCATATAATCTTTTGGTCTTTAAAACTGAAACAGAAAAAATGACAGAAGATTATACATGTAGTAAAATATTGACAAAGGATTCTTAACACTGTCATCGATGAATCAATTTTCATGGATTTGGAAAAACAAGAGTTGACACTAAAGTATGTCTCGCCTGTCGGCACCATCACAGAACTCATTGAAGGTCTGGCTGGGCCTTCAAAAAAGTTAAGGTCATGTGACAGGTGACAGAAATCCATTTAACCATCACAAAAATGTCTGAAGTGTGTTCTAGATACCATAGTTATTGAGAAACAATGAAAAAAGACCAACATTCACTAAGTCACTGAACCATGAAAATGGGGTCATGGTTACACAGCATGGTGTCAGTTGTATAAACCAAAACCCCAAATGTCTGTATACCAAATATCAGATGCCTAGCTATTATACTTTTAACTTAATTTAATTTCCACAAAAGTTTTAATTGTTCAAAAATCATCTAAGTCCACAGAGTCACTGAACCATGAAAATTGTATCAAAGTCACATGACATGGTTTCAAGTTACATGGACCATAACTGCAGGTGTACATGTCTGTATACCAGATATCAGATGCCTAGCTATTATACTTTTCACTTAATTCATTTTCCACAAAAGTCTTACAAAGAGGTCACAGAGTCACTGAACCATGAAAATGAGGTCAGGGTCAAACAGCATGGTGACAGTTGCGTAGACCATAACCCCAACTGTCTGTATACCAAATATCAGATGCCTAGCTATTATAATTTTCTTGGAATTCATTTTCCACAAAAGTCTTACAAAGGGGTTTCTTGGCCCGAAAAAAACCCATCTAAGTTCACAGTGTCCATGAAATTGGGGTCAGGGTCAAACGGCATGGTGCCAGTTGCGTAGACCAAAACCCGAACTGTCTGTATACCAAATATCAGATGCTTAGCTATTATAATTTTCTTGAAATTCATTTTCCACAAAAGTCTTACAAAGGGGTTTCTTGGCCTGAAAAAACATCTAAGTTCACAGTGTCGCTGAACCATGAAAGTGGGGTCAGGGTCAAACGACATGGTGCCAGTTGCGTAGACCATAACCCCAACTGTCTGTATACCAAATATCAGATGCCTAGCTACAATGTATTATACTTTTCTTGGAATTCATTTTCCAAAAAAGTCTTACAAAAAAGTTAATGCCGTCGCCGCCAGAAAGTAATACCTATGTCTTGCCTCCAGCGACTTAAGTCGCAGGCGAGACAAAAACATACATGTATTAGTGCATTTATAAAATTTGTAATGGTAAAGAAATCATATGAGAAATCAGAGAAATTTTTAATAATAATCATATTTATTGTTACTGTTATGATTATTGAATGCACTTTCAAATATAATTCAAAAAGTCAAGTGACATCTTGGGGTTTTAACTGTCAGTAAACTCAGGTTATGAAATTCTAAAGGAAATTCATGGTCTCAAATAAGAGATCAGTATCAGTTAATGGATGGCTGATTTGAAATCTTTAATTTTGCAGACATGTTACATGTAAGTATGCCTTCATTGCTGAGATCGTTACAAATTAAACAAGAGGCTCCCAGGAGCCTGGATCGCTCACCTGGTCTTGATGTTGACCCTATAAAAACTTTTCTAGAGCTAAACGAGCTGAACATTTAAGCAAGTAACAGCTTTTCTCCATCAACTATAGTGTCATTCTGTAGCCATAGGCCCAAATCATGAAAGAACGTTATTTTAGGGGCCAAAATCCCTATAATGGGCCATCTGACAACTTCAACCCTATGAAAACTTTTGTAGCGCTAAATGAACTAAACATTTTAAAAGCAAGCAACAGCTTTTCTCTATCTGCTATAGTTTTCATTTTAAAGGCCAAAAGCATGAAAAAACGTTATTTTAAGGGCTGTTTCCCCTATAAGAGGTCATCTGACAACTATCACCCTAAGAAGACTTTTGTAGAGCTAAATGAACTCAACATTTAAGCAAGCAACAGCTTTTCTCTATCTGCTATAGTTTTCATTCCATAGGCCAAAAACATGAAAGAAAGTTATTTCAGGGGCCGAAACCCCTATAACGGGACATCTGACAACTTCGACCCTATGGAGACTTTTGTAGAGCTAAATAAGCTGATCATTTGAGCAAGCAACAGCTTCTCTCTATCTGCTATAGTTTTCATTCCATAGGCCGAAAATATGAAAAAACGTTATTTTAGGGGCTGTATTTTACCCCCTTAATCTGACAACTTCGACCCTATGGAGACTTTTGTAGGGCTAAATGAGCTGAACATTTAAGCAAGCAACAACTTTTCTCTATCTGTTATAGTTTTCATTCTATAAGCCAAAAACATGAAAAAATGCTATTTTCACCTAATAGGGGCCGTAACTCCTATAAGGGGTCATCTGACAACTTCGACTCAATGAAAACTTTTGTAGAGCTTTTGATGCTGAAGCAGTAGCGTGGCATCAGATTTCATCTATCTTTTATACTTTTCGATTTACAAGCCAAAAACAGTAGTCTGACCCCCCTGGTCTATTTTTAGTAACGGCGGCCATGTTGTTTAGACGGTGGTCACCATTTGTGCAATCTAGGTAGAGGACATCCCATAGATGAAGTGTGCAAAGTTTCAAAGCAATCCCTTCAGTCGTTTCAGAGGAGAAGATTTTCAAAGAAAATTACAACGACAGATGCCAAATGATGGCAATAGCTCACATAAAATAATAATAAAAGGTCCTCACTGAAATCACTGGTAATTTAAGGCAAAAGTTAAAATATGGGAATTCAGTTAACACCATTACTAAGAAAGCCTCCAGTTGTGTAGACCATAACCCAAAGTGTTTGTATACCAAATTCTCCAGATTTATACTTTTCAAATAACAAGTGTGGCCACTAAAAGTATGTCTCGCCTGCCGGCACCATCACTAAAATCAACCACCTAAGCTTTCATTTCTTGATATAAACACAAATTGTGTCTGTATAACCAGTATCAGATGCCGAGCTATTATACTTTTCCAGAATTCATTGTCCACAAAAGTCTTACAAAAATGTTTTCTACCTGAAAAAGACCTAAGTTCACAGAGTCACTGGAGCGTGAAAATGGGGTTAGGGTCACACGGCATGGTGACAGCTGCGTAGACCATAACCTGAACTGTCTGTATACCAAATATCAGATGCCTAGCTATTATACTTTTCCAGCAATTCATCGTCCACAAAAATCTTACAAAAAAGTGGGTGTAGGTAATCATCGAGTTCGAGTTCGAGTTCGAGTCAGAGTTAAAGTTCGAGTTAGAGTTCGAGTTACAATTCGAGTTCGAGTTAGAGTTCGAGTTAAAGTTCGAGTTATTTTTCGAGTTCGAGTTAAATTTTGAGCTAACTCGAAACAGTAATTTTCATTGACATAGTCGAGTTACGACTCGAGTTAAAGTTCGAGTTCGAGTTAGAGTTCGAGTTACAAATCGGGTTCGAGTTAGAGTTCCGACCTAAAGAAAACCTATTTTTAGCAAACTACAACACTTTCCACGACAAAAAAAAAATAATTCAGACATCTATTTTGTTGTGCTGTGGTTTAAGAAAAAAAATATGTTAATTCTCCCAAGGACGAGACAATTCTTTGAAATACCTTGGTTTATTTTGTTGCAAAAAAAGGCCGCGTTTACAGAAAAAAGAAAAATTAGAGTTTTAATTTTTATCAAAGTCGTCAGTTTAGTTTTTAGGACAAGACTAAGGGGACAACCATTTGATTTTGAGGGGGGCTGTTTTTGTTAATAAATATTCTGGCTTGGAAAAAGTTGGAAATAAAAAATACAATGCATAAGATTTAAAACCAATCCCTAAACAAACTAGAAAAACTGTTAGGCGTGGCTTACTAATAAATACCCTGCTACCTCTTTCCTAAAAACAGATCAAATTTTAAACTAGGGGTGCAAATCTACACTATTTCACGAAGATGGTGTGAAAGTTTCACTGACATTCATTGATGGGTTTGGGAGAAGTTGCGGATAGTTGAATAGCGAATTCCATGTTTCGCTTCCCCAAAATCAGTTTGATCAAATTTTAAAAGAGGTGCATATCTACATATTGTCACACAGATCGTGTGAAAGTTTCATGACAATTCATCAAGGAGTTTAGGAGGAGTTGTGATAAGAGATGGGTACCCTAAAGTGTAAGGAAGGCAGGACGGACGGACGGACGGACGGGACGATGGACAGACACCTCTATCACTATATACGCCCCATTTTTTCAAGAGGGGGTAATGATGAACGAAAGACCAAATTCTGGACATAGAACAATAAATAATTTGTAACTCGAACTCTAACTCGATTTGTAACTCGAACTCTAACTCGAACTTGAGTCGTAACTCGACTATGTCAATGAAAATTACTGTTTCGAGTTAGCTCAAAATTTAACTCGAACTCGAAAAATAACTCGAACTTTAACTCGAACTCTAACTCGAACTCGAATTGTAACTCGAACTTTAACTCTGACTCGAACTCGAACTCGAACTCGA
Organism: Arcuatula senhousia; assembly: GCA_963971305.1. Classification (NCBI taxonomy): domain Eukaryota; kingdom Metazoa; phylum Mollusca; class Bivalvia; order Mytilida; family Mytilidae; genus Arcuatula; species Arcuatula senhousia. Next base: position 66,056,069 of record OZ020304.1, read on the forward strand.
TGATTACCTACACCCCAAAAAAGTTTACAGCCTGAAAAAACACCAAAGTTCACAAAGTCACTAGAGCGTATAAATTGGGTCAGGGTCACACGGCATGGTGACAGTTGCGTAGACCATAACCTAAACTGTCTGTATACCTAATATCAGATGCCTAGCTATTATACTTTTCCAGCAATTCATCGTCCACAAAAGTCTTACAAAAAAGTTTACAGTCTGAAAAAAAAAGACCTAATTTCACAGAGTCACTGGAGCGTGAGAATGGGGTCAGGGTCACACGGCATGGTGACAGTTGCGTAGACCATAACCTGAACTGTCTGTATACCAAATATCAGATGCCTAGCTATTATACTTTTCCAGCAATTCATCGTCCATAAAAGTCTTACAAAAATGTTTACAGTCTGAAAAAAGACCTAATTTCACAGAGTCACTGGAGCGTGAGAATGGGGTCAGGGTCACACGGCATGGTGACAGTTGCGTAGACCATAACTTGAACTGTCTGTATACCAAATATCAGATGCCGAGCTATTATACTTTTCCAGCAATTCATCGTCCACAAAAGTCTTACAAAAAAGTTTACAGCCTTAAAAAAGACCTAAGTTCACAGAGTCACTGGAGCGTGAAAATGGGGTCAGGGTCACACGGCATGGTGACAGTTACATAGACCATAACCTGAACTGTCTGTATACCAAATATCAAATGCCTAGCTATTATACTTTTCCAGCAATTCATCGTCCACAAAAGTCTTACAAAAAAGTTTACAGCCTGAAAAAAGACCTAAGTTCACAGAGTCACTGGAGCGTGAAATTGGGGTCAGGGTCACACGGCATGGTGACAGTCGCGTAGACCATAACCTGAACTGTCTGTATACCAAATATCAGATGCCTAGCTATTATACTTTTCAAGCAATTCATTGTCCACAAAAGTCTTACAAAAAAGTTTACGACGCCGCCGCCGCCGCCGCCAAGTAATACCTATGTCTCGCCTTCCGCGACTTTTTGTCGCAGGCGAGACAAAAATTACGACAAAATGTCTAATAACAACAATTAATTCCTCCACACAACTTTTCAAAAACCCAAAAGACTTTAATTTAAGAGTTGTTTAAGCATGTTGGCCAGGGTCACATGAAAGTGTGAAAGGGTCATAAACCATAGCCCAAAGAGTATTATACTTTAAAAGTAATTCATTTTGCACAAAAAAATTTCAAAAGAAAAGTTTAAAAGAAAGCTGTCACTGACTATTTGTAAACAAAAAAATAATTGGGTAAATTTTGTTTTGTACAAAATGACCTAATTTGTGACCAAAAAACCGTACTTTCCCTTCATGCTTTTATTTATCAACACACAAATTATTTCTAACATGTAATGTTGTTTCTAAGAAAAGAGACATAAATTGTAAGCACATAAATGCCAAAACTTGTACTTACTTTAACTTTTCCACACCTATCCCAATCTGATTTCCTCAAGCGAGACTGCCACTTTTGAGAGATATTTAGCCAGGCGAAAAAAGCCAAAGCAAGAGCTACATAAAAAATGCCATGGGTGACATAGTCTTGTTTCCATATATGTACTCCAATATTTGCATCATTGAATTTCTGCAAAAAAATAAGTGAGGTAAACAAGTGTACATGTAAATCACATGTTGGCAGCATCACAAAACATGTTAAAGGTATACTCTGTTTGGGTCAAACCCTTTTACCATTTACATACATTGTACATGTAGGTCTGGGTTTTGTAAACCATCTTTCCTTGAGTATTTCCTAAAATTTGAGAATCTCTTCAAATTTATTTAGGAATTCCTACAGAGATATAAAGTTGAGAAAACCCTCAAATTTGAGATGTTCTGAAAACAAACACCGATGTACTTATACTATGGTTGCTGAAAACAGTCAAATAATTATTAAAATGTATTGACTTTAGTTTGTTTTTAATGTTGAGTGTACATTACTATATTTTATTCAATAGGTTAGACAAAGCTTAATTTCTCTATCTTTTAGGTAATGTTTAAATGAAAAGTCGAAAATAATTGATGGTAACCAACCAGGAGAATAAAATAGATTTATACATTACATGCATGTTTTCAGTTCAAATATTAAACTTAATCTATCACATCATGTTAATGGCCCGATTATTGCTGAAATATTGCCGACTGGACACTAAGCCAACAACAATCAATCATTCAAAATATCACTAGATAGAAATCAGAACACACGATAAATTTATATCAGTTTCATTTTGTTTTCAGCTTACCCTCTTTGCTATGATCTTTTCTCTTCTTTTTTTATACAATTCAATTCTCCATCTATTCCATGCTGAGTTTGGCTTTAAATCTGCAGCTAAACCAAGCTCACTATTTATCAAGGTCTTTTTTTCTCTGACTTCAGGATTGGACTTGGGTGCATTAGCAGTGACAGCTAGCAAAGGGTGAGCTTTTATTCCCTGAAAAATAAACAGAAAAACATGACCATAATGTATACAGTAGATCACAAAACAGAACTCCCCTAACCCATTAATCATGTTAATCCTGCCAGTCAGTGAAATAGCACATAACTGACAGTGGCGGACCCATGTCTGGCAGTATTTTAGATTGTTTATAATGCCCTAACATTTGGAAACAAGAACAAGTCAAATGTTCTGCAAACATTTCATGAAGACTGGGAATTAAAATCTTGATTTTTATTTAATTTATAAAAGGATATGGTGTAAATGAACACGAGACCACAACATATATGTAAAAAAAATGATATGTTAACTCCAACTGCAATTAATTTTTATGAACTGTATGGCCATTTCGGAAAATGTCCATACATGTACATGTTTTTATCCAAGTTTATATGTTGAATATAATAGTAAATTAGTAATCTGGGAGTTTTTTTTACAGTTTTTTAATCCACCATGAAAAAAAAACAACAACAAAGTTTTCAAACTAGCCAGATAACATTGCTACCCTTATAGGTGAATTGGGAGTGTGTTATTAAAATTTTACGAGTTCAGATTAAAGGGAGTGTGTAATTGAAATTTAACAAGTTCAGAGTAAAAGAAACCAACATACATGTATGTCTTTTGCTTTAAATTTAACAAACTCTTTTAGAATGATAGTTATATGAAGAAGGCTACTAGTTTACAGCTGGTAATCCTGCCCCTTGCATCCTCAAACTGAATGATTATGAGGGAATTGTTATACATTTATACACACTCATTGCTTTACCTACTGGGGTAGCAATGCCCGGTGGCAATGTTACCTGACAATTTAGCTTTTGTTTAGAATAGCTGTAATGGTTGTTATTTAATTGATCCATTAAATTTGACTATAAATATAACTGGAAAATGTGTGATCCCTATTTTTTTTTTTGGGGGGGGGGGGAAGGGTTCAACCTCAATTGAGGCTCCATTTTCAGGGGCAGATCCCAGAATAATGTTTTCTACATGGATTTTGTGCAAAATACATAATTTTTGTCAGTTTAAGGGGATCATACACAGCACCTGTCCTAAGTTCCGCCATTGACTGTCATGATATTAAATTTTCAAGTTGAAAATAAATTTATTACATGTTTGCTGAAGTGATGGAGAGATGACTTTTCATAATTATTTTGAATTTGATGTTGACAGCTCTCCTACATCTGAGAAAATTATAACTAGAGAGATATGAATCACCCTGAATAACTTAATAAATTGGCTAAAATAACAGTGTCGTTGCTGTGAAAAACATGAGTAAACTGGTGTGTGGAAATAGAAAATATAATTAAATTGATATTGTTAGATAGCCAAGTCTTTCAGGAATGGGATGGTACCCTAGTGTATAAATTTTTAACAGCTATGATTTTTATTTTTACTTTAATAAAACAAAATCTAGACAATGGTGAGGGATGAAAAATGCAAATCTTAGCAATCTGATTAAAATTGGTCACAATAAACTAATTTTCTTATCGGCACTTATCAACAGCTGGTGTCAAATTTTAACAGGAAATTGCGTAATCTCTAACAGGTTATTTCATGTACTTGTCCCAAATTCACCAAATTATCGTAAAAAAATCACTTGTTTAATCTGTCAACTTTCTGCTATTTATTGGTTCTACTAATTTAGAAAGAAATTAAAATAAGATTTCACCGAGCACTTTTTAAAGAATGTCTGAGAAAATCATAGCGATTTGACTTTAAACTGTTCCTTTGGAAAAATGTGTGATAAAAATGAAAAGAAAATATTATATTTACAAAACAGCATGGTATACTCTTTTCAACAATGTATAACATATGTACGATTCATTATGAAAAAATTTACTTGCTTGTAATGCAAGTGCCTATTTCAACAGCAAAAAATGCGGCCGAATCTGAATACAAATCAGCATGGAGACACTGTTATTTTGGATTTATCGTAGAGACCCATCTCTTTGATTATTGTCTCAGCCTAGTCCAGATAATCATGACGTCTCAGCCTAGTCCAGATAATCATGACGTCTTTTGGGGTTTTTTGTCATTTGGACTTTTTTAAGATCCCCGGAGACTACCAGATGTCAAAAATTATAAAAGGCTTCCAAGACGGCATAATTATTTGGACTAGTCTCAGCCTATGGCTATGGCTTACAGTGGACCCAAATCCCCTAAAATCAAAATGGGGGTGTTGAAGGGCTGAAATTATATTAGATTTTAAACAAAGTTCAACCAACTGACCTACGGACGGTAGTTATTATGCGAGCGTAGCGAAGCTCACTATTGTAGAGAGTCTGCCAAATTGCACGAGACTCAAAATACTATGGAAGAAAAATCGTTCTCACCGGAAACATTCGATTTTCGGAACTTTTGAAAATGTCTGCGCGTGCTGAAAAATTGCGGGAAATAGTAATACATCGTCCCAGGCATTATTCGAAATAATCAATGGAATAAGATTATATTTTTGTATATACGCGAGCTTTTAAGGCAATGTCTTTCTCATATTAAGATTAGACTCAACTCAAGTGTTCATGAGTTTTCGACTGGGGTACGGTTTGGTAGCCTTTGCCTTTGGTCGGTTTTTGGTTGGTTTGCGATTGAACGTGGGTATTTTATAAAGAGATGTTAAAAAAATTGTTCACTATAATTTGTTTAAACCTGTGGCATATATGCCGATATCTGTGAAGACGAACATAGCCTTCCAGCAAGTTGTGAAAAGCGATAGGCCATGTTTATGCAGAGGTTCAGATGACCTTGTGGAAGTCTCGCGAGCGGCGAGGTCTCGTTAAAATCTCGAGCAGGTGCCCCTTCCGTGTTTATTGTGTTGCTATGCGGAGTTAACACAACGGAAAGCGAAATATGCTGAACTGTATGACAACGAACTAAAACATCATAATATTGATTCATTTGAGGAATTTCAAAAGTGAACAAAATGTCTAGCTATTTAGACAGAGTTGAAAGGGAAGGATTACCCTCAATTCACAGAAATGGATACAGCGATAGGAAAGTTATGTTTGAAGAATCCGGCATACTTAGGCACCGACCACGATCACCCCGCTCCAAATCGCCAAGTAGTTTTCGATCTAAATCTCCAACTCTTAGATCAAGATCACCTACAGCAGGATTTTACACAGTATCAGATTCACTTATTTCGCCAAGACCACCATCACCGACCTATCATAACAGAAGATCAATGGCCGAGGTGAGTAAAACGCGGGTTTCATGCCATGACTAGTTTAATTTCCTTGTTAAAACAATGAAATACTTTGACACTTCTGTACTTCTGCATATTATTTGGTTAATATATGCCTTTCATCCAAGTTAATTGTGTACAATGTAGTACAATAAGCAGATTTTTGTGACAGTGATCGAAGCTGATATCCTAGTTTGTAAAATGTATTGACTGATTAATAACACATGCATAGCTTTGCAATGTTGCAAATTTTGTAATTCTAATTGACTGCAACAATGTTTCACCAGCAATCACAACATCATTGGTATTATTATAAAATGTAGAAAGGTTAATGCATACATGTATAGTTTAATTATGTGACTTTCAATTGTTTTTATTGAATATCATGCCAAGATGTTTGGACTCATTTAAAGTTCTAAATACTAGATATCAGTGCTAGATATCCAAAGATACATGTAATGTAAGGATGAACAGGGATTATTTAGACTACATGTATGACAATTTATATGTTGAGGTACCCCCAAAAAGCAGAAAGAGATTACCAGGGTTTTTATTCTTTAAATTGTTTGCATCTTTGTGTATTGAATGTTTCAAAGCTTATTTTTTACCTATCATTATACTTATAAAACCTTGTAAACTTTTGCAGCTAAATGATCAAGTCAAAGTTTTTAAAGAAGAATTGAAAAAGAAGGATGCCCTTATACAGCAGTTGGTCAGGTATGAAATTGATGTTATCCACCTTATATTGTTTGTTTTTTGGAAGTTTTATAGGAGTGTTCGCCAATCTCATTAGTGATGTCATATTCACTAATTTGCATCTCATTAAGTGTCAAATTGGAAGGCAATAAACAAACATCGATTGATAGGATAATTTCCCCAAATTTCAAATCCTCATAACTTTTTTAATTGATAAGATAAATTGGTTCTGTAAACGGTTCTAGGAAGAAGAATTTATTCATATTTACCACAAGTAATTTTTAAAATATAGCTTTAAAAATAAATTTTCTGCAAAATTGTTTCTGGACCAAGTAAATTTTTGTTGAAAATTTTAAATCAACCAAATTTTCGATCTTTAGAACCACTGAATATTTATTTGCAAAATGCACTACAAAAATGATCTTTTTCTGAAAATTGTACAACCAAAAGAATTTTCTAATTATCTTGAAATACAAAAAAGTTATGACAGTTTAAAGACGTTTTTCAACACAATTTTATTGTCTTTTTGCCCTCCAAAAATATTCCACAGGTAAGCTCTGACGTCACGGCGAACATTCCTATAGCTGCACTTGAAAAAAAATACATCTTTGTGGAAAAAATTAATCAAGAAAACCTCTTCAGTCTTTGAGTAATCTGTGTGACATTCTCGAATTGACTCAATCTGGGTTTTTTCTCTTTTTTTATTATTTGGGAAGACAAAAATGTTAGCATAGATGTTGACTGACAAAGTCAGGATCTCAAAGCAGTAAGACATCATCAGATATTAATGAAACTACATTAACAGTGCATCCTATATCATAAAATATGCTTAATTAAGATTACACATGGGACAGTTTTTAATATACAAGTCACGTAAAACTAGTATGTACAAATGTAACAGGCACCGTACTCAAATGTTTTCAACATGTTCAAAGACTGTTTGTTTTTGAACTTTTAATTTTTTTTTTTATTTTAGCATGGAAAATCTTCCTAAATCACCAATAAAAACATCAGCATCAGAAACATATAGGGTAAGTATGTGCAATTGATTTGAAAAACTTTAAACTTATAAAAAGGTGTTCTCAAAATCCAGAGTGACTGGCCAATTATCATGTTTGTCAAGAAAAATTGCAATAAAAAATGATTCAAGGCTTGTGCTTCAAAAAGTGAGCTTTGAAGACTGAAAGTCACCGAATCTATAGGATAAATAGTTCAATAATAGTGGAACAATGTAGGTTTTTTAATGTTAAAAGTTTGTAATTCAAGCTATGAAAGGAGAAAATGAAAGAAATTGATGATTTATAACAGAATTAAATAGACAACACCTTTATATTTAGCCTTTAATTGTAAGAGGGGAAAATCAAAATTTATAATAATTTGTAATCAAATAAAAGAAAACATAAATTATTTAATGAATATGAATTTGTTTAATTTCAGCTTGATACAGTATACCTTGGTGATAGGCATGCAGTAGAGTCTGCCAGAAGTGAATTAGCATCCCTGTCTGTTAAATATGACAAATTGTGTATTACAGTAAGTTAAAACAGAAATGGAGATGTCTTACAATGTATAACCTCCTTCAACAATAGAAAATGTTTGAGTAAGCACATTGGCTCAGCTGATGTGAATCTACCTTTATAGATCAAAGTGTCTGTGTTTTAAGTCTTAACAATATTAATTACTGCTCACCATTGTACAATGTATATCTGAATTTTACAATATAGTAATCTATTACATGTGTTCTGTAAGAATTCTATCATGTTTAGAACTTGTGACAAATTAAACTAGATAATTTTTAGGAAGAATTTTATGCAAAGTAATTATCAGTGTTCTCGGTAGGCACATACATCGGGCGCAGCGCCCGCCCTTGATCCAATGACGCCCTTGCCTTTTTGCTGATCAATGTGCCCTTTTTTACGGCGCCCTGCCCTTTTTTTACGACGCCCTGCCCTTTTGTTGAATATCGAAGTCAAATCTCCCTACGATCTCGCGTAAGTCGCCCTATTTTTCATATTGTTAAAATTGCCACTTCCACAGATTCCTTGATTACCTTGTGTTTATTTAAGGGATTAGCTTGGATAATTAACAAAGTAGGTCATAAACTTGTCAAAATTAGCCCCCAAGCTGTGCCAATACAAGGTGTGAAAATCGGAACTTCAAAGGATTTTGCCGTCGGCAATCAATTTTCTGTTAACTACTTAATCCCATTGAAAATCCCTGTGGAAATTATTAGATATTGTACTATTCTATCAGTTTAGACTATGACTATTTTGATTTTGGAAAAGACTGTTTATTTAAAGACAAAGAAAAAATGAAATGAGATCGATATTTTTGTCAATTTGTGAATGAATGAGTAACCCCGGAAGCACTTTAAGTTAAAGCAATTAAATTCAAATAATTCTATTTCTTTTGGTTATTTCGAGTATAATTGCGTTAAGCATATAAAAAGTGAAAATCTATTCAAGATAAAACAGGGGGCAACATTTTTTTACTATTCACAAGTTTCATTATAATTTATAATGAAACTTGTGAATAGTAAAAAAATGTTGCATATTCAATATAGATAAGACAATTTAAATTTTAGAGAAACTAATTTTAAAACTAATGCAATTAACTGTGTAAAATGTAGCAGAATATTTTATTTTGATTTGCTTCTCCAGGTTAAAAATTTGGAAAAAGAGCTTGACCTTAAAGATGTAGAAGTGAAAGAAATGAAAGCTTTGTATGAAACAAGCAAAGAGAATGAAGCTAGATTAACTGCTTTACTAGAATCACATAAACAACAAATTATAGAACTAGAAAGTAGAACAGGGTCCTATAAGTCAGCTGTGGGCCGTAGTGAGTTCACAGTGTCAACATTACAGGATCAAAGTAGACAACATGCGGAAAAAATAATGGAATTGGAAACAAGAATCAGGTTAATATTTTTATTAAAGTTACATTTACTGTGTTAAAAGATGTGTATTGTTCACTCACTTACACTATATGTGTCTTTTATTTGATGGTACACTTAAATACAAAGCTGCTAAGCTTTTATTGAAATTTATCTTAGCCTAGTTTAAAAAAATGCAAGAAGATAGGACAGTTTGAAAAATAAACATGACCTACTCTGCTTTGTTAAGTAGTAGATTAATTATATAGTAAAACGAAAAATAAATTCAGTATTTAAGTTTATGTGCACAATTAATGTTCATTTACATAAATGTAGCTTTTGTTTACTATTGATAGGGAATTGCTTGAGGAGAGAGAAAAGGCAGAATCAAAGTGTTCATCATTTGAAAGAAAATACAATGAGTTTACAAGTCAGGTTTTCAGTGTACTGAGAATTGACGATTATTCATTGGAATCTTGTTCTATAGAGGAGCTGACACGCAATGTAAGTTTTTCAATGAAACAAATTGAGTTATTTCCCTTTGACCATGTTTATGAAATTGTGCCCTTATATTGTTCACACACACTCAAAAAATGATTAAAAAATATATAAAAAAAACTATTCTATCATATAATATAACTTGTGTGATACATAAAATCATTCAATTATCTATGATAGTCTAGGGTTATCATCTTTGTTTCCTCTTCACAGCTAAGTTGCTCACATATGGATCTTTCTGTTAAAAGTGTCAACAATTTTTTTTTTTGACAGTTTATGCAATAGAAAGTCTAGGAAATGTACTAAGACTTCCTATATTTTCATATACATTGAATTTGCTGTTAGTTTTATATTTTCTCTTTTTTATTGATTATTTGTTCATTTATCATTTACAGATTACAGATCTGGTCCAAGAAAATGCTTTGCTCAAGGGTAAAATAGTTACATTAAAAGAAACACTCAACAGCACAGAACTTGAAACAAAAGCCAGTAGGGAAACCATAATGAGGCTTGTTTCTGAAGTAGGAAAAGAACAGAAGGTTGCCACCAAATACACATCAGAACTTGACAGACTTAGAATGGTAATGCTTAAAAAATATTCAGGAAAACCATTCACACTATTCATGACTGTAATCTTCAGAATTTATAATTAAGTCCTATGAATATGCATCAGGACATAGAATAGTAAAGATTAAAGATATGTTTGAGCATAAACAACTATTGTAAATTATTGATACAATTTAATTTTCTGAAAAAAATTATCCCAAAACATAAAGAATTCATAACTTAGTCTTATAATCAAGATAAAAATCCATTTATTACTTTATAAGTTAACATAATTCAAACCAACATAAATGATATACAAATAAGAAGGAGCGCTGTTATGGCTGAATTTTAAACGAGACAATGTAATCCTTATATGAATATATATATTTTAGGAAAGAGATGATGCTGTTGATGTCAGACGGGGCCTTGAGAGAGAGGTTGATGTTCTCAGAGAGAGACTAGAGGCAGCTCAGAGGGCAGCTAGTGCAGGCAGATCTGAACTCGACATGAGAGAGGAAAGAATCAGTCGTAAAGAAAGAGAATTCAGATCAACCATGCATGACGTTCATACAGCAAAGACTCAACTCACACTGTTTAAAGAACAAATAGCTTCACTTTTAAGTTCAGTAGATGACTCTGTGGTTGACCTCTCTGAGGACTACATCAAATCAAGAATCACTAGTCTCAAGTCTAGAAATTCAGAGATGGTTTCGGTAAGTAACTATGATTTTATAATTAAGCATATAAATATTGTGTACAAGTAAAAAAGGAAAAGAATAGATGACATTGTATTTGCATTGTCAAATGAGATTAACTTATTAATTTGCCACACTATGTAACTTTCAAACGTGTCCTAATTTGTACAATGAATTCTTAATTAGGTGATTGAGTCTTTAGAAGAAAGAGTGAGGGCATTAACTGAGCAGTTGGAATCTCAGTATGAATTACACAAAAGTTCAGCATCAAGAGCAAGAAAAGCCGAGAGTGAGATTGCAGAGTTACACGACAGACTACGCAGTGCTGAGGGAGAATTGGCAGCAGGAGATGTACTAAGGGACGGTTTCAAATGTGATAAAGAAAAGGTAGCTTTTATTGAATTATATAGAGTTTCATTTTACCTTTTAACAAATATTGCTTTTGGTTTTATTTTATATTATTGCTTAATAAAAGTGTATTAGAATGATATCCCTTGAATAAGATAGGCCATATCATATCAAAGTATCAAAGTAAAGAAATTACTTAAATGAATACTAGATAAAAGTGTCTTTGTGCATATTTTCATTTTGACATTTTGTGTAATCTTTGTTCTTAATTAGACTGGGTCTTGTCATATATTTCATGAGTTTTTGTTTTATTTAAATGTTTACTAAGAAGTTTTATACATACAATAACAGTATCATATAGTATGGATTTATTTTTATTTCAGTACATGAGATTACTGCAAAGACTTGGTCAGACTCTAAAGATGGACAGAATTTCATCAGATTTAGGCCTAGATTTAACCATTGATGCTATTACAGCCAGAGCAGAACAGTTGGTGAAGTTGGAAGCAGATACCATCGCTGACAAATCTACACACATCTACAGCCTACAGCGTAAGGTTAAGTCATTGAAGGAACAATTAGAAAGTAAAGATCTCCACTTAGACTTACTGAGGAAGAAGATGACTGGTCTGGAGGAAAAACTTCTGGGAAAATCTGTCATCGAGAAGGAGAGAGATGGCGAGAGTTACAGAAATCGTAAATTGGAGAAATTACTGGACAAATATAAGATGCAACTTCAAGATGCTACACAAGAAATCACAAATCTTAAAGCTCAACTGTTAGGATCCAGTGAAATTAAAGTAATCATAGATATTATATTAATTCTGTATTATTTAAATTGTTGATCGAACTTTGATCGTTTTTGGTTGTTTTTTTTTTTTATTGTAAATTATGCTTTTCAACTCTGATGAAAAAGAAATTCAAACTAAGATAGAATGCTTATTAAAGAAAACACAGAAGATAAAACAAAGAATACCACAATGGCAAGGTTAAAAAAAGTCCAAACCAGAAAAGCTCAAAACAGAATAACAAAAAAATAAGAATAATAAAAACTAGCAGTGCATAAATCTTTTGTAAAGTTTTGACATAATTTTTTGATAATCTGAAATATGCAGTTGAAGTTAAAACCTTAATAATATTATCTCTTAATAACTTTCAGTTAAGAACAATGGAACAGAGACAAGAGATTGAGGAACTAACAAGACAAATTGATGAGCTGGAAGAAGTTAGAAAGAGACAAGCAAGGAAAATTGGAGTACTGAAGGAAGAACAGAATATGTCACAGTCATCGTTTAAAGAGAAGCATGTAGTAGCTGACAATGCAGTCCAAGCTTTGTCCAGTGAGCTCAGAACTACAAAGAATTCACTATCATCTACACAGAATAGAGAGAAAGAGGTTAGATTATGCTTATGCTTTTTATGTCAAATGAATAAGAACTTCTGAGATAAGCTTAAGACAAACAGGTTTTACATGTGTAAAAAATATTTTGTTCCCCATCATAATTTAGAGCAGAGTAGGAAATGAAATGCTGATATTTTTCATTGCATTATTTTTCATTGTTCCATCATAAAGTTACTGTTTGATCTTAATTTATACACCTCCAAATTGGTTGATATTTTTGCATATCTCTATTAATTGCTGACGGTTTGTTCTGTCAATTAAAACTGCCCATCCAAGTTAAGCTATATGCTTTAAAGTTTGTAAATAAACTAAATTGATTTACTTAAGAAATTTCTAAACACTGTTGTGTTCTTATTTTCAGCTGATAGATTTCAGAACAGTTATTGCAAGAATGTTGGGTCTGGATATCAACACCCTAGCCATTCCAAACTTTGAAATTATTTCACGACTTGAGAAATTGATCCAAGCTCACCATACACATGCATTTACAACAATGAACATGGAGGAGGCATTGGCCGATATGGAGGATGGATTCATGAGTGGAGTTGAGGACTACAGACGTACCTGTGGGTCAGTGGAAACACAGACAATTAAGAGATCACGTGAGCGTGCAAGGAGGAAGGCCGCTAGAGCTAGAGCAAGGTCCCTGTCTCCTACTAGACGAGACCCAAGAGTGTATTGAAGACAAGAAATCCCAAGTAGACATTGTAGAAATAACTCATAGTACCTCTGGTAGAGAATTATATTGGAAAAGAAAATAAAACTTTGCAAAACAATGCATTTATACCCAGCATGACTTTCTCGAGGTCTCAACCCTTTGTTTACATGGAGACCACTGTCAAAACAAGAAAAAGGGTAAATGTTGCTAGCATTTTAGCTATATGGAGTTCTTCAAGAGTGAGGTAGAAAAAAGCTTGACAACATTTTGGTCTTGGTTGTTTTTGTTTTATTTTTTTTATAAAAGAATACATTCCTTGATGAACAGCAATTTTTTATCATGTAAAAACATAATCTTTTTTAACCTTTTACATTTGTTTGTTAAATTTGGCAACTGTTTTGCTCATTTATTTTAAAAGGTGCCAAATACATTACTGTTTTATTTTTACCAAAGATTATAAGTTAAGATTATAAGTTTTAGTGCTTATCTTATAAGTTTTGCCCAAAATGTTTTCAAACTTTTAATGAATGTTATGACAATAGAGATTTTTTCATGTTTTAAATGATTTTAGGTAGATATTAATAATGAAGATTTTAGAATTAATGTATTTTTTTATTGAATAGTAGAAAATCTTCCTAAATGATATTCTTCGTAATAAGTATAAACATATTGACTGATTTTGTTTAGATAAAATGAAATACTTTACTTTACCAGCCTTGCATCAAATTTAGTCTTAAAGTAATTGTTTATTGTTATATTGGACATTGATGAATATAGTGTATTGAGAATAAAAAAATGAAGGCTTGACACAATATACAAAAATAGAACAAGTCAAATAAAAAGTGCATTTGCTTATTTTAAAAGTTATAAATTATTTTGGCTGTTATTGTGTGTCCTTGGAGAAATTGCAATGAGCTCCCTAATTTCATAGTCATTCATTTACATTCAAAATTAACAAAATCATGAAAATAATTATTTTTGTCTTTTTGGATTAATATTTATATGGATAGATGTAGAAAAGTGGCAGACTTTAGATTTAATTGTAGCTCTATAGAATGAAAGATAATGTCTATCTCTGTTTTTTTTTGTAAGAGCTCTGAATCAAAAACACTCTTCTTGAAATTGATAATTCAAAATATTGAGTTATGCCCCTTTATACCAGAGAGAAAGAATATTCCTGGCAGCAGTTTTCCTTTCGATAAAGAGTTTTATTTCCCCAACTATTACATTTATTTCAGGGAAATGTACGGTGCATATTTTTGTTTGTTCTTTTTCTTGGTAAATGGTATATTTTGTACTGTGATATTGTTGTTTATATGTTTATTTATAGTTTCTTTTTTCTAGTTAAAATTTATTTGTAAATAATCTATCATTGTATTATATCTTACTGTCATTAAACAACTGCCATTAACTTATTTGTGTTGATTATTCATATCCTGATATATAATTACAACTTTAATATAACAGTAATAATAAAAATAACTCAGCAGAAAAGCTCTACATAAACATAATAAGTCTCCTTTAGATCAAGGTTTCACCATTAAGGGGTATGCCCTTAAAATGGCCAAAAGTATTGTTTTTCTTTTATAGAATGAAAACTATTGCAGAAAGAGAAAAGTATTTTGCTTGCATCTGACGTTAATATTTAGCCCAAGAAGCTCTTATAAATTCTTGAGCCATTATACCAAAGTTAAATTGTCAAATGATACTTTAGGGGTCATGTCAATTTAAATGTCAAAAATAGTGTTTTGGGATTATAGAATGAAACTACTGTAATTAGAGAAAAGTTGTTGCTAACTTAAATATTCAGCCCAAGAAGCTGTACAGAAGTCTTCCCTGGACCATATATAGTCATTAAGCCTGTAAGAGTTATCACCCTTAATTGTTTGAATTTTCTATGGTGGATAAATAAAGATTTTGCTTGTCTAAATGTTCAGCTAAAAAAGCTCTACAAAAGTTTTCATTGGATGGTTGTTTTCAATTGATCTGTTTTAAGTGTTATGCTGATAATAGAGACCCTTATTTAGAAGGTGAGCAATTCTGAGAGCTCTTATTTAGAACTAGACCTGTAGATGTAAAAGTCAACCTCACTTAACCTATAAATCATACAAATATAATTTTGATAACATTTGAAACATTGAATGAAGACCACAAAAGAAAAATCAGTGTCAAGGTCAGGCAATGGTTGACTTGACGTTTCCAGTTCCATTGGCCTATAAAAGGAATCTTTGTAATTGACCAAGTCTTGTTGGCATATGGATCTGGTGAACTTTTGTTAAAGAATCCTAGAACCAAATTTCAATGTGAAGGTTGACAAAGAAAAACTATATAATCTTGCTTTTATAGAATGTCAATTACAGAACCAAACCATTAAATTGCAGAAATACAACTATTTGTATACTCTACTGCTAAGGAGGATCTATGTTCTATGTGGCTACCAAAACATTTATCCCTGTTTGTATGCAATACAAAAACAAAATTTTAAATATAAACATATATAGCAGGTTGAATTGTAGGTTGTGTCTCGTAAACCCTCCAAAATGGGAGGTGTCTAGTATTTGGTTTCACAGGCATAACTTTTTATCGTCTTAATAGAAACATATAAAACAAAATTTACAAAGATCTTGAAGTCAATTTATAACATGCATTACAAAATGCATATTAAAACAAAATTGTGAATCGGTTCATGAGCAGAGGCGGATCCAGAGATTCTGAAAAGAGGGGGCCCACTGACTGGCCTAAGAGGGGGCCCGCTTTGGTCACGCCTCAATGATTTCCTATATATTCAACAAATTTTTTCCGCCAAAAGGGGGGGCCCGGGCCCCCCAGGGCCCCCCCCTGGATCCGCCTATGATGAAACTTACGAATATTGAAGCTAATTGGACTTGTGCTAAATTCGATTTATGCACACTCTTCCTTTTTTTATGGATTCCAAAATTACATAAAAATTAAAAGGGTCAGACTCAACCTCATTAATTTATGTTCAACAAACAATCGCCATCCCAATGGGCACTAATGGTGCATCATTGCTTCCTGATTTGTTTCTACACTCACAGGAGGCGAATTTCTTACAACCACTTTTAGACAAAAGGGATAGTTCACTTGCTCTATCATGTAATCTCACATTCGAGGTGTTTAGATTTAGGAAGCTACAAATTCTAGGAAATGTGCTTCACGGTTGGGTTCACATTTTGAAAAACACAATATACAAAGTCTGAATTCCAAGACTTGTGGTTTCGTAATAGAGTGCCACGTCTGACACACAAATAACTTACACAGGGTATCATGTGCTCATGGTTTTTGTCTCGCCTGCGAAGCGGAGCGAGACATGGGTGTTACTTTATCGGCAGCGGCGTTGGCTTTACCTTTTGTGTTAAGGTTTAATGGGAACCTCCATATCCAGGTTGATGAAACTTTGTATGCATATGGCCCAGTAGTAGCCTAGCACAGTTGCATCCCCAACTTTTAATCTTGACCTTGATTTTCTGGTTGAGTGTCTTTGACAAATTTCAATACTTATAATAGCAATGTTAAGGTTTTATGAACACCTCCATATCTCAAGAACTTTAAGGCCTAGGTTGATGAAACTTGGTATGCGTATGCCCCGGTAGTAGTTAAACAAATGTGCATCCCCATCTTTTGACCTTAACCTTGAATTTTTGTTTGAGTAACTTTGACAATTTCCAAGCCATATAAAAGCAATGTTTAAGTTTTGCGAGCATCTCCATATCTCAAAAACTACAAGTCCTAGGTTGATGAAGCTTGTAGTGCATATGCCCCAGTTGAAGTTTATCACACCAACATCCCCATCTTTTGACCTTGACCTTGATTTCCGGTTGATTGACTTTGACCATTTTTAAACCCTGCCACACGAAGTGGCGAAGTATTATGTTATACCCTCATTTTTTTTTGTGTCTGTCTGTCTGTCCGTCCCCCGAAGGTTTCCGACCAATAACTTGAAAATGCATCAAAGGATTTGAATGATATTTTGCACAGTGTTTAGTGCAATAAAATACAGATCAAGTTCGATTTCCAGCATGATCCGAAAAATAGTTTTCGAGATAGGCCACTTTGAAAAATCAAATTTCATGAAATATTGAGTTTCTGACCAATAACTTAAAAACGCGTCAAGGGAATCAAATGATATTTTGCACAGCTATTTAGTACAATAAAATACAGGTCAAGTTCGATTTCCAGCATGATCCAAAAAATTGTTTTCGAGATAGAACACTTTGAAAAATCAAATTTCATGAAATTTTGAGTTTCTGGCTCATAACTTGAAAACACGTCAAGGGATTTGAATGCTATTTTGCACAGCTGTTTAGTACAATTAAATACAGGTCAAGATCAATTTCCAGCATGATCTGAAAAATAGTTTTTGAGATTGGCCGCTTTGAAAAATCAAATTTTATGAACTATTGATATATCGTGGTGGGGTATCATTTAATGTCCCATTAGATGCCATATTTTTAATGCATATGATAGCTATATTAAAGTTTTATGAACACCTCCATATCTCAAAAACTAAAAGTCTTAGGTTGTTTCAACTGGGTATGCATATGTCCCAGAAGTAGCTTAGCAGTTGCATCCCCATCTTTTGACCTGGACCTTGATTTTCCGGTTAAGTGACTTGATGAATAATCAGGTATTTCGATGGTGCCGGCTAGCGAGACATACTTTAGTCTATATTTCTGAGAGATGAGTAAAGATGTTGATTTGTCCTAGAGTGTTCCGTGTTATGGTATCTGTATCTGTTTGGATTTCCGGTGTAGTATCCAATACTGGCTACTATACAACAGTCGTTCTTGTTTGGATTCGATCTACGGTAGATTGATCGTTGGCAACCTGTTGCGGGTGTTAACTGCTTAACCTTTCGCAGCACATGAGATCACTCTCGTTTCGACTTAAGTTAACGTTTGTTGTTGTTATACGACGTGTAATGGTATGATGTTGTTGTCGTCGTCGTCGTCTGCGGTGTCTGTTAACTCTAGTATTCCCACAATAACTTAAGATCTAGTTATCCAATTGCTATTAATTTGACAATGATATTCCTTACCACAAAAGGATGAATGTGATTGATTTTGAGGGTCCCCCTTTTGATACCCCGCCACACGAAGTGAGGAGGTATTATGTTAAACCCTCATTTTTTTTTTGTATTTGTCCGTCTGTCCGCCCGTCCGTCTGTTCCTCGAAGGTTTCCGAATGATAACTTGATAACGCGTCAAAGGATTTGAATGATATTTTGCACAGCTGTTAAGTATAATAAAATACAGGTCAAGTTAAATTTTCAGGATGATCTGAAAAAAAGACATTATTGAAGATTTGCCACTTTCTAAATTTTCCAAATTTGAAAATGATAACTCATTTCATTTCTGTCTCTCTCTATATATGTATAGTATATACAGTATATTATACAAATATATTTAATTATTGTTGAATATCGTGGCGGGGTATCATTTAATGTCCCATTAGATGCCGTATTTTTTCGTTTATAAAGGGGCCAAACATGCTACTTTTTAGTTTGTTTCCACATTAACTTTTGTTCTGTTTAACCAAATGATGTGAAAATTTACAATAAGGTTTCATACCATAAAAGGATGAATGGGAAAATTTTCGGGGTCTCCCCTTAATTCTTTAAAGAAATAAGGGGCCCAAAAGGGACAACAAATCAAATATTTTATTTGTTCCAACAATAACTTTGGTTCTGGTTGGTCAATTGTTATGAAATTCGACAACGATATGCCTTGCCATTAAGCCATAAATGGTATTGATTTTGGCAGGCCTCATTTAGAAATTAGGAGCCCAAATGGGGCAATAAAAATCAACTTTATTTTGCACGTTAAGTCTTGTCAAATAGTTGATAGAAAATGGAAGATTAATTGTGGAATTAGGGGCCAAAAGGAGCCAAAAATCAAACTGTTTATTATTTATTGTCCGATTAAAAAAAAAACTCTTGAAGTGAATTTACAAAATTAAATATTTATTTATCGACACTCCCCTCCCTCTAATTGTTGTTAGGGGCCAAAAGGGGCAAAAGTGAAAGGTAAAAGATACCATTAATTTGAGGCCAAAAGGGGTAGATTGTTTGTATCTTAAAAAGAATTTCTTGTGAAAGTCCACCAAAGGCTGCATGTGTCAAAAAACTTTGTCCGTTCACCATGGGCCGTAAGTGTCCAGAGCAATTGACTTTCCATATCTGACCTAAAAAGTACAGGGTTGGACATGTTGCGGTAGTATCATGCTGCGCTTTAATTGAATATTTTACCGAAAAACATTGTTACCTTGTTTATAGGAGCTATTTCAGTGTGAATTCTAGTTCTAACAGTTGAACATGAAGTCTGAGTAAAATCTTTTTGTGCGAATTATAAAACTTTGAACATGTATGCCAAAAACGCGTATACATCCTCTGCTCTGTTTTCTTTTCAGTTTTTTTTTTATTTCAGACATGTAACACGTACCACTGAATTGCGTGTTTCCACCAAAACATATATTTCTTTCTATGTACTCTGTTTTCAATAAAACGTACTAAATTTTAACTGAAGCAATAGAATTTAATTAATAGGCACGGAAATAAATAATGGCAGAAACATGTTTTTCCTTTGTTTTCTTTTCGATAACTTTGAATAATGTGAACGTCGTTCGGTTACCATTTGGTCATAAGCAATTGACTTTCTGTATAAGTTTAGATGACATTGACTTGCTTGCCCTATCAATACCTAGTTGCTAATACAAAGTGTTAAATTCTAATTATATGCTATTTGACAAAATATGATGCCAACTTAACAATGTCCCTCTATGTATTCCATACATTAACTATATTATTTTTAATGACTGGCATAACGTTCACCAACAAAGAAAAGAATAAAATGACAGAAAATCAAAACCAAATAATAACAACAAAAACAAAGCAAAAACAAAACAAAATAACATTTGAATTACTACATCAGTTCATTTATCTGCATGTGTTGTTATCAATTCACAATTCCACCATTCTGGGAAAAGTTATTGCAAATATAAATCTTGAATAGATTTTCACTTTTTATATGCTTAATGCAATTATACTCAAAATAACCAAAATAAATAGAATTATTTGAATTTAATTGCTTTAACTTAAAGTGCTTCCGGGGTTTCTTCGCGATCCTTGATCCAGACAAAACGCATCGTCGGTATTGACGAGAGCGAATTAAAGATGTGAGGGAATTCTCTGACATTCAATCACAAGCGTTTGACGACAAGACTGTATTATTTTCTTTATTCCCAAAATCATGTCTTTTCGTTTTAAATTTGTGCACCGAATGCTTTTTCTAGCCAAAAAAAATACAACTGACATTTGAATGGACAAAAGTTTTAAATACTGATTCAACCGGAATTACTTTTCCATTTATATGGGCATTCAAATAAAATTATAATAAAAAGCCAGTGGAGTTTTGATATTAGTTCAAGAGATTTATTTTCTTATTATTCATCCTTACAAAAATTAATAAGTCATTAGCATGATAAAAAAAAATGACAACATTACATAATTGGAGAGAAATGGGTTCTTGCTATGTATTTTACGTCAATCGTTTTCTCTCTAAATATATCCCAATGGCTGATTTAATATTGAAATTTACTAAACATAAAAATAACTTAAGAATAAATGCAATGGGCCCTGTTGGGAACACAAAAATGAGATTTTCTATTGAAATCTTTTTGTTAGAGTTAAGTTAGTCTCCCTCCTGCATCAGTGGAGATATAGAAATATTAGTTTATCATGCTGAAATCCATATAAAACAACTTTTTCATAAGCTCTTCATTAAAATTGTGATTTTGAAAAAGATGTATGTATAAAACGCATGTAGTTTGCTTAACAAATTATATTCAAGTCTACAATAATTTGACAACATATGATTAAGCTTTGTCCAATTAGAACACCAGGAGGAACCGAATCGCAGGGAGATTAGAGCCTTCTCAAGATCAGTGCCAAACCGTAACAGTGCGCATGACGAAACAACTTGTAATGTAAAACACAAGAACAATTTTAATAAACAGATTGTTATAATTTAACATTGATAGTAATAAAAGTTTTAAAATGTGATCTGTTATATCGACTACCTGTTCCATAATGCACGGCTGATCTGGAATTTTAGCCATGAATGAGCAAGCGTTTTTCCAATGGGATTTGGTACGTCAGCCTCTTCAAGGCCAAGCCTTTGGGATGGGGGCATCGCTCTTGGACTTCAGGTAAGAATTTCTCTAAATTTTTTAAATTATGCACTAAGTCAGAAGCGAGGTTATCAAGAATTTACCGTCTATATATTTAAAAAGTTTTAAAATTCGATTAATAATTTCTTTATTCGGGAAAAAAATGTTTCTCTAGTTATTACAGGAAATTGTTGAAAACTTTATCATTTCATTTGCTGATCAAATGTTATATCGAATCAAACATACATGCAAAATTTGATGCGAGAGAAATTTATTTAAAATGAAAGAAAATATTATATAGTGATATTTGACTAATCAATAACAGAATAACAGATTTTAACAACAAAAATATTTTCAGAAAATAATATGAATGCATATGAAATATCAAGGAATAAGATCAAATAATTATGATTCCTTGGAAATATGAAAGAATAAAAGGAATTATTTAAATATACATTCTATTTACCATCGAAATATTACAACACTGAATTTCATGTCCAAAAATATGAAAATTTTGACATCTTTAAAATATATTTTCCAGTATTTACGAAATTTCCGAAATATGTTACTATTTGCTTAAGTAACCTAAAAAAGCAAGAAAAAATGGATATTTATCGAATGAACTAGAAAAAAATAACAGCTGGTTTGGACATATTAAAAACCTACTAAATATCTATAAAAAACTTAAATAGTTTATGAATTTACAGTTAAAGTAATGTAAGTATATCTAATATCTGTAGAATGAGAGCATCCTTCAAGCCTTATTAGAAATTAATCTCGTTTTCAAACATTGAAAAATTCAGTGATAAGAAAGAAATGAAATACTCAAAAATATGATTGTTTTTTATTTGATTAAAACTGAGAAAGTAAAAACTAAATCTTAAGTGTCCCAAATAAAAATAAGTACTGCTGTTACACTTCAACGTTCCTCAATGCATCGAAATAGATTTTAAGAAGAAGATAATTTGAGATGTAGAATAAGTGTACGCAATACAACCTACAATATAAACGACAATTTAAAAAAAAATCCGCAACGGAAAACAGCCAGGAGCCTTCAATGTGACCAGCAGTTTTGCAATTGGCCCTGGATTGAAAATAAACTACATATGATTCAAGCCCAATACTAAAGTGCAAATGAAAGTATACCTCGGCGACTGTACACACAGTATAAAAAATAAAGAAATAAAAGAAGTCGGTCTTAGCTAAAACGAAAGAGTCAAAGAACCTAGTTTCCCATTATGTTCCCCCATACTTTCTGGGAATGGTCACATACTTGAAAACTCATGGGGTTTCTATTCTGTGGACTCAATTCAGATAATTCATGAACACATTGAACTCGAGACATCAAGTCAGATTTTTATTTGTGAACTCACGAAATATTGGGTTTTTGCTTTTGATAATATAGACAATCTATGGCGTTTTAATGTTTTGTGTGTTCTAGACAACTGGTAGAGTTTTTTATGTTTTGGTTTTTTTTTTGGGGGGGGGGGTATTTTGTGAACTGCAGACAACTAGTGGGAGATTTATTTTGTAATCTTGAGACGACTATTTTTTTTTATCTTATGGAACTGAGACAACTAGTGGGGTTTTATTTTGGGAAATATCGACAACTCTCTTTAAGTTCGCGAATCTGAGGTTTTTTATTTTGGGAAATCTAGATATTTAATGAGGCTTTAACTGAGACAACCCATGAACTGTTGCTTTAGGGTAACATCTCATGAAGTATTTTTTATTTACCAGAAGATTTTTATTTTTGAGAACCAAGACAACTCATGAGATATTATTTCGAGAATACAAGACATCTCTTGAAGTATTTGTATTTTTGGGAACCCAAAAATTTTTATTTGGACATTTAATAAGACAACTCATTGTATTTTTATTGTGGAATATGAACGAAAATGATTCAGAGGACAATTTAAGTAGCAGGCCATTTTCTCATATATACTTTGTATGTAATAATATGCATTTTTTATACTTTTGCACTGTACAAGTTTGACGTATAATGTAACAGGGTCTTACAAATTTTCAGTCAGCAAGCTTTGCCTTTGTTCTTTTACTGATAATTTCTTTTTGAAAAATCATTCTATTAAACGATAATGGTCTACCCAAACGTGAATTATACATTTAATTGTTACTTTACTTTGAGTATAATTTTGAAAGTTAAAAGCTAGTGTTTTCCTTTACATGTTGGTTGTACATACAATATACAATATAATATATCACTATTAGAAATATGTTTTGATGTTTCTTTTTTTTTCTCTTGTAAAATTACAGGTTACACTTTAATAATTAACAAATATACTATCTATAAAGCTTATTATAACTAAAATTAAAATTAAATTTCAAAGGAGGTCTTTTTAAGAGATCCTGATGCTGACAAAAGGGGCTTAAGATTTGAACCTATTGTTCTCATGGTCGTATCTTATTCAAAATCTTTAAACGTCTTAAAATACTCATGGGTGATATATATAATTCTAGAGAAAGTGCCGTGTTCACTGAGACTTTTCTTGGTTCCAAACTGACCAAAGCACGGCAAACCATACTGACAGTTCCCCAAACAAATATTAAGTACTGCAATTCAACTTACAGAATTCTGTATAAACCCGGTCAAGGAACCACTAAAATATGATATCCACTCCAACTATACCCCCTTACTCATCCAGTAGGTTACTTGGGTCTTATAAAATTAGAAATAAATAAATAAAATCATTTATGGTTTTCTATCAAAAGTTTATGTGCAATGTAATGTATCAAAGATCTGATGTGGTCTTTGTTATGTAAAATAGTCAAAAATTCAATCAAACCTTCGCCGTTGAGGAATATACCTGTACCTTATACAACATTTTACAGGTGTTTTCCTTTTCCTGCACTGTTATATATATCTAAATATGACAATTTTTCATAAGTATACCTTCACAGAAATATAACTTTTTCAAAGTTTCTTGTTATCTAAGGATTATTTGTCTTTCATCAAGCTTATCAAAGGTAAGAAAGTTTAATTAACAGTCTTCATTTATTAAAAACTTATTACTAAAACCATCTTTTCAAACAAAGAGATATTATTCTGTAGCGTGAATGAATGGCCGAGACCAATGTCTAACATAGATTGAATTGGGTTTACTGGATATTCCTTTACACTTATCTCTGCATATTGTAAAGGATCGCTCAACGCGTGATAAGCCCGCAGCAGTGTTGAGCTTATCAATGAAAGTCCATTAAAGGGCACCCAGTACCTGCCCGCTTTGCCCACATAGCGACTGAGATGTTTGTCCCAGGCGATTGAATGTGGTGTTCCTGTCATCGTGCATGCAGGGGTCGTCAGGCCATAATACAGAAATCCTGATCGCCAACCATTTTGGAGCATCGTGTGGGGAAGAATGTCAAGTTCCTCGCACATTAAAGAACATTGCTGCAGATCTCGGTAAGAGTAGGATCCAATCCATACGATCTCCAGTATGCTAAATTGCCTGACTTTATTACTTTTTTCAGTAGCGGTCGTAACTCTCTCCCCCGGTCCATGCACTTCTGACTTCAATCATCATCACTTCATGTTCATTTTATCGTCCCTTCGAGGCTCATTTAATTCATGGGGTTTAAGGATTATAACTGGCATAACCTCATATACAGAATAAGGCCTTTTTTAAATTAAAATCATCCTATTTGGGTTTTTGTACTATGGCCACTTATTCTTACATTCATAAAATTATTTTTGAATTGGTGGGGTGATTAAACATTTAAGACGGTTCTAGTGTTTATCTTTGCTTCTTTCGTTAGATAGGATATGGTTCTTTTTTTTTTATTAGTGGAACACTGAAAAAGAAATGCCGTTCTTTATAGTTTTTATACCATAGTAAAAGCTATTCTTGAAGTATAAAAAATCTAAGGGCAGTAGTAGAACACCATGCTCAATGAACACAAATGAAAAACAAATAAAAACAAAATGTAAGCAATCAACAAATGAATAAGAACAGATGCAAAATCCTCCTCAAAATTAACTGTTCCTGAATCAATTCACAAAAAGTTGTATTACGAAATACAATGTATAATTGGTTCTTATTATTTTATATCGAGGTTGTTTGAATCATTTATCTATATGTCTGGTGTGTTCCCTTTCATTTTGAACTAGCAATACCTATTTTTTTTCTTTTTCCTCACTTTCTGAAATTCTGACAATCTGTTTTTTTATCTTACTTAACAATGTGTCGCACAAGCAACGACAAAACTTCTGCCTGCTGCTCGGAGACGACATCATAAAAATATTAAGTCTTATACGCACTGACCAGTAAATTAAATTAGAACTAAGAAAGGTCAACCTATGCAAGAATCTATTAAAAGAAGTGTGTTGCCGACTTGAGTATATTTTTATGTGAAAAAAAAAACCACACCCAAAAACATGGATTTCGCGGAGGTAAATTTTAGGATCCTTCAGCAACACCGATCCAAGTGGTTTCAGCAAAAGTAACAACAGAGTTGCCGTGACATTTTTTATAAAAGACTAATGTTATATACAATTTTAATATAATTTTGTTTATGAAATTAGTCTGCATGGTATTTTGCTTTCTTTTTTTTTTACTTCTTTATTTTTTTAATGTCTTTTCGTTAACAAGGGTATTAAGCAAAATAAAACTTCCCCTGTCATTCTGGTGAAGAAGGAGATATATGGGGTTCTTAAAAAAATATAGAATAATACACGTCGAAAGAAGTCGACCCCATCTTGATCTTGGCCTATTGACCCTCTTTTTGTATATGCATATAGGTTTCAATGTTTGAAATTTCCATGAAATTGTATCAAGGTGTTATGCCCTTGAAACCAATTTTGGAATGATGGACGATCGAACGAAAGGAAAGAGGGGAACAAAACATTTTATGATATCTGCCTTTATTTACTAATTGTTCTGCATATTGCTGTGAACTCCCATACATGTGACAGATCTGTGATGACAAAGCTGGAGATTTTGATATTTTTGGCTGGAGATTGGACCAAAAAGCGGGAGATTTTCAACGCTTAATAAAATTGCATTTGAATGTCATATTGGGGGCACTAGGGTGTGCCAAATAAACATGGCTTCACTGATTAATCTCAAACTGTTTATACAATCATCAGGTCAATTATGGCAATAAACCTTTAATTAACACCTTTACCTGGTTAAAATAACGTCTACCTAATTGACAAACCCCTTAAACAACGGAAATGTTTTATGACTGAACGATTTAAATGTCTATAAAACTAAAATTTTCTCATGTCTTGAAAAAGCGGGAGATTACACAAAAAGTCGGGAGATTTCGTCTCCCGGCGGGAGAATCACATGTATGAACTCCAGTTGCCCTACAGCTCTGAAAATAACATCAGACTGGTCTTGCTTAAAAGAAATCTAGTATTTGTAGAGATGCATAACTTGTTTTTCTTGTAAAATTGTATACTTGAACAACTAATTTTATAAAAGGGTATAAGAGGGTATACATCATTCATTTTCTTTTATTCATATTTTAGAAAATTAAAGTCTATACGGTATGATAAAAAAAAATTATTATAAAAATCCTTTATTATTATAAGAAAATATATATAGATCAAGAAGTATCTTGAATTAAGTATTTTTAAAGTATGCTACCGTGTGTGATTTGAATACTTAAACTTTTCGCAGTTTGTTGAATCTTCAGGGAATAAGTCCTACTGCACAGTTTTGAAAACATGATTGTGATATAAATGTAGCTAAGGTTTTTTTTGTCATTCTTCATCCATAATATGGAGTTTTTCAACCGCATTCGAAACAAAGATATACCAAATATTAACACTTGATTGCTCAAAGTCCATTTCACAATTGTAAAACAAAAAGAACAACCAGATAGTATTGAAAACAGCAAGAGAAAAAAGACGCGGTTACGACTCTAAATCACGATTTATTCATTATTATTTTCTAATACTTTTATATAATTGAAGGTGGATATCTACATGATCTTTACCATGTACTTGTTCAATAATTAGATGATTTATTTAATAATTATTCATTGCAAAAGACAAGGCTGCGATAGGCACCAGTTTCTTTGTACTTCAGTTTTGTTTTTATTTTTCCTTATTCAAACAACATCTTTTGTCACTGTGATGATACTCGGACAGTTGACTCAATATTTACATAACGCGCCAATATTTCCTGTTAAAGTGGTAATCAAAATTGTTTTGAACCCGATTTGCAATCGGTGATCAATTAAACATTATAGTTCATTTTATATTATCGTTTCAAATTTTCAATATTTTTTGTTTTTAACAAAAATCGAGGTTTATTTTCATTGGTTGTAAGCTGCATTAAAATGATCCATCAAAATGTCACTTTCTTATTATTTGAATGATTATCTTTTATTCCGTTTCTATCAATTTTCCCAAAAATACAATAAATTTCAAATTCCTTTACAATGATACACTTATAAAATTATCATAATTGTCCCTTAACAACTAAAAAATTTGATGAATTAGTGTAAAATTTAATGTGGCAAAGACAAATCCTAGGAGCACTCAATTACTCTTTCATGATATTGCACTTTTTGGCTCATCTGACTTTTGGGTTGTCGTATTATTTCCTTCTTGTAGACTACTGCACTTTGTTCCTTAAATATGAGCGGTACATCAAGACCCTGTTTTGGAATCACAAGTATAATTTCCTTCAGTACAAAATGCTAAATGCAAAATTTTACCATTTTTTCCAATGCCATATTATGATCATTTATATTGAATATGCTCTATACGAGAACTCATGAAATGTTTTGGTCTTTTGTTTGTTGTTGTTGTTTTTTTTTGGGGGGGGGGCATATATTTGCTGGAATTCTAACATAAAATCGAACATCATGCTCTTGCATCAAAAATATACTAAAATATATGCGATAAATGTTTGTTGAGGTGCTTTCATTTTGAAATCTTCATTACTTCTTTCGGGCAACTTCTTAAAAACAAAAAGCAAAGAAGAACTTTCTCTTTGAAAGATCGCCATTCAAGAGGTAACGAGGTTTAGCGCCATATTGTAACCGTCCTCAACACTCAAATGATATTGAAAAACTCATACTCGGACAATCGTAATCATTTAGATTTATATGGGCGCATTACATTTGGGCCAAAAATTCAAAAATACAGATTTTCATTTGGGCTAATTGCACTCGACGTTTGGGCTAATTAGATATTTACCTGAACAGGTAAATAAAGGTAGATTTCTACCAAACTCTTTATAGATTATATACATTTAGGTGACAAAAATTTCACATTTTGAAGAAAAAAAAATATAAAAAAAAGGAAATACATTTCCGTTTGCTTTGCCCTATTTGAAAGCAGAAGAAATTGAAGACGCATTTTTTTAGGACATTTTTAGTACCACACCAGATGATCAGAGATGCGTTAAATTTGCAGATTACATATTAGAACATTATGTTACTGGATCCTTGTTCCCACCTTCTTCTTTGGCAGAAACACCATCAGAAGCAAAGAGAACTATTAACGGCGCTGATTAGTTCCATGCACACTTTAATGAACAGTTTTACGCTCCACATCCGTCTGTGTTTGTATTTATTGAGGTACTAATAAATATTCAAGCAATGACATACATTAAAATCAGAACACTTGACATTAAAGTTGTATTGAAAAAGAAGGACCAGGAAAAGCTTGACTTTTTGTTTGAAATGCACATGAAATTCAGGACAGGAAGTTAATCCAGACATATCAGATTCTGAAAGCTGTAAGCTACAAGTTCCGTGCATGTACCCGTCTTTAAGTCTGCATTGACTGGGTATCACCTATAGTTTTATGCTTTAAGCATGTTTAGCGTAATTTTAACTTAAACAAACTTTAGTGCTGTTAATAAAACTTCATCATGTTTTTGTCTTTGTAACATAAGAAAATATACAGAATATTTACCTGTATATTGCCCAATTAAGCTTTAGCCCAAACGTAATCTTTTTTTGGCCCAAACGTATTGCCAATTAGCCCAAATGTGGATCCCCCATTTATATTTGGAACTGTAATTGTTATATTTTTTTGGACATATAAGTTAAGCTCACTGGAACATGATGTTGCTGTCTTTATATACTTGCGAGTCCCGCTCTTAGTTGTAATTCACAAAGTTTTGTTGTTTTTGAGTTGTGTCGGAACCCGGGTAATACTGATAGTATGATGATGATCATTTATGCTGACCGGCGGGCGAACGGACCAGCGAACCGGGGTAATACAGATAGTATATAAGTTAACGGTGATCACTTATGCTGACCGGCGGGCGAACGGGCCAGCGAACCGGGGTAATACAGATAGTATATAAGTTAACGGTGATCACTTATGCTGACCGGCGGGCGAACGGGCCAGCAGTGAAAAAAGCCTTTAGTTTTCTCTGCAACTACTTACAACAACTTTTTAAAAATATTTTGCGCGCAGAAAAGTTCACTTACCAATTCCCTGTTAAACGAAATCTGGTCACGTTCTTTGAAACATTTTAGATTCTTTCTTCTAGAAGTTATCGCGAAAATGGAGGTCAAAGATTCACCAGATTTTTTATATGCAAACGGATTTTAATTTCAATATTTTCTCTATTAATTTTTTGTGCTTCATGGACCTGTATATTCTGAAATACAGGTCTATGTATTTGTGAACATGAATAAGTTTCTGCATTGCTACAAATTTAGATATATTTAAAAAAAAGACTAAACTATAAAAGTATAAAAGGAGACTTCAGTCACGGTAAAAACGGGGTTTTCTTGACCTCACCGAGGACTCGCTTAGACAGTTCTACATTCCTAGAGTCCGACGTGCTTCAACTTGGTGTAAATGAACTATTTACTCGGTGTATAAATATCATTTATATCGATGTTGTACGATTTCTTGCTGGCACACGGTAGGACCCCAAAATAGCTGTAAAGTTTCTTATTTGAATTTTATTATACTTTCAATTACTTAAGTGTTTAAACCAAGTTTAGAATATGTAAATTTTTGTTTAATATAAAATGCATAAATTTTCTTATTGCCTCTTAAGGTGCACCAGTTGCATTTTATGATTGATTGTCCCCAACTTTAGCGTTTTATATTTAGACCGATACAAATCACCGGCCTTTTGGATAGCAACAAGCATGTCATTGCCAAATTATTTTGACCTCAGTATACTATGGTGGAAAATTACTCCTTCTTGCCAAATGGGTTGACAGAATATGTTTCATCGGTCGAAAAATCCTGCAGGGGAATTGTCTTTCAAATTTCGTTGGTCGGGCCTACTAAACAAAATACATATATATTTTCTCCTCGATCATAGTTGAATTTTCCCGGAAAATATCGCAATGGAAAAAGTTTTCAGAAAGTTTGTAAGATATAGTTTGTACATTTAAATTAAGTAAGTTCACCTAAAAATAAGCAAACACGTATATTGATTCTAATATACAGGTGACTGGTCTATGAAATTAGTTATAATTCGGGAATTCACATTGCTCGGAAATCACTCGGAATAGCATCATATTTAAACCGTTCAAGTTTTGACAATTAAAATTGTGCTTTCCGGTTTTTAAGAAATGGTATGCAACATGAAAATCCATGAAAATCTGAGTGAATGTTGAAGTTAAATGGGTTTAAAGGTAAAAAAAGAAAACTCCTAGATTACTGTTCATCTATGGTCATACCCATTCTTCTTGTTATTATTTTAAAGGGGTGGTTGAAAAGGGGATTGGGACCACACTATGAAGGAAATTGCTCATGCTCAAATTTTGTTTAGTTTCAATTTTTAAGATTTTTTTAAAGTTACCTTTGAATAATGCAAAATGCTATCATCTTGGATAAAATGTGACATATCCTATATTTTCATGGAGAGGTATCTTTTTCAAATGTGTTTTATTTTATATTACACAAACCATCTTTGTGTTTAGGCATTCAGAATGAGTTCTTTGATTGACACAGCAGGTTATTTCTTTCTATCAAATCAAGCAGATTTTCTTCTTCATTATTGAAATTTGAAACAGGGTTATTGATAATACATTTTGTACAATTAACGATTTCTTTACAATAATGTCATTTCATTAGCAGAATTTACATTGCCAATTAACTATGAATGATTTGTTCAGATTCCCTATAATGAATTTCTAAAAAAACTTTGATACTTGAATAAAAGCCCCTGTCTTTTGAACTTGTCAAGGGTCCTTACAATAGTCTAACTCAATAAACAATGGCAGTGATTCTGTGACCAAGTAAAACACAAGTGAAGCTTAACCACATTTACAACCAGTCACAATGTGATCTGTAGATTGACAGACGAGTTCAAGAGGAGCTTTCCACTGAGTTATACAGATTTGTCTCAGCTCAAATGCATCATCTATCTAATTTATCTTAGTCAGTGAAGATAATCCAATATAAGAAGATCCCTACAAACTTTTCTTCCATTTCTAATCGCATTCATTTGAGAGTTAATTCTTTTGTTTTTTATTAATTTATTTTTCTAGTATGGCACAGAAGGCAATTATTAACTTCATTGTTTTAAAGTTCCTTGACCAAGGATTGAAAGCTGTGATTGTTTTGATTCTAACTTTTAACGTACATGTTCAAGATGTGTTGTTTCTTTGCATTCTTAATCTTGTAAGCTTAAAGTAACTAAATATCAATTTCAAAATTTTTTGAAAAAAAAATGAGCTTAGTAATTGTATGCAGTCATTCAAAATGAAGGGGTGGAAAATTAGAAACAATTTACTGATAATTGCATTATATTTTTTGCAACACAAACATAATAGACCGTCTATATGTTTGCAAAAAATATAATAGACCTGTATATAAAGAATTGATACAAAGTATGAATAATATGCAGGTTTATGCAAATACTAGTATATACATCTTCTGAAATGTTAAACTTTTACTAAACTGAAACTGCAAAGGTGAAACATTAGTTTTCTGAGAGTATTGCAAAACAGTAATAGCCCCCTACTGGCACCATATTTTAATGTTGAAAGGGTAATATTGAACCTTAAGTCCCCTTAAGCTTCGTCAGTAGGGGACTTAATACAATACTATGCAGAAAAATAAAGCAATATATCTTTAGACCCATAGACAGTCTTGATTAGATCTATCTCTTTTAACCATTCTTAAAATCATCAGGTTTGTTGTGCAAGTAAGACTGAATCTTGTTAGCCATTTTCCTTTGGATAGATACCAGTAGTATATATTTGTGACCCCTAAAGTTTTCTTGTTTATGGTACATATGTATTTGTGTAATAGTAAATCTATATCACCACTCACCAGGTCTGTCATTTGATAACCAGTATTTGAATTGTGGTATTACATGTATATCTCTAAGTATTGCAGTTATCTTGTTTAAGGTATTTTGTACTAGGGTGTGTTACTGTCTTACTTCTATGACAAGCCCATTTATCTCTGTCGACTCTTCCATTGTTTCCTGAACATACATGTTATTATTTTGCTAATTATATGGCATTAATGCTAATTATGTTTTGACCATAATTTTATTCTCATGCAAATTTTTGAATAAATATTAATGCAAATGATCTGTCTTAACAATTAAATCATTAATAATTTTATTTGTTAATTGTTTCTGTTAAAACTAACTTTAATATAAAGGCCACCAATGTTGTGTTTGCATGTGTAAGTATTTTTTTCTGCCAGAAATCCTTTGGCTTTTCTGAGAATCCCTCCCTGCATGACTGCCATAGATTTGTTGAGAAGGGTCTTTTAAAAAGTTTTAAATCATTTGCTTAAGAAATGATTCGTTAATGCTTGGGTATCCAGTATATAGAAATTTAACATTGGTCTTCACTATATTTGTCTTCTTTTTGTTGCAGAACATCTGCACTATTTTAAATTATTCATTGATAATGGGCTATATATGCTTAAACTGGGTAGGTACTGTATTTGTATTTTTTTTTTTTGGAGAACATTAGCATGATTTTAAAGCTTTAGGTTCTACAGGGGTTCAAATTAGCACTGGTCCGAGGTCCGGTACCTTCAATTTCTAAATCAGGACCTTTTAATTTTAATGTACAAAAGTCCTGGACCTGCATGTTCCTGTAGTTATTTGAATTGAGGACTTTCTTATGTAATCTGGTGGACTTTCTACCTAAATATCCAAAAAGTCCTGGACTTTTTACTTTTAAATGCTAATTTGAACCCCTGATTCTATAAACACTATATAAAGATGAAAATCATATACTATATTCAATGCCCTATGATAGATAATCCATTTGACATACATTTATTCATCTTTGTTTGATTTATTGATATGGTTATATAAAAAGTACAAAAAGAAATAGTACAGATCCTTATGTTCAAATGTCTCAGATTCCTTTAAATGGTAGTAAATTATTTGATAATGTAGCTTATTTTCAAGCCTCGTTTAACTCCTACTTTAGTATCAGATTTGAAAGTGAGAATCCACTGAACCTTGTCACTTGATAGTGTACTTTCTTTAGATGTATACTTATAAGGTTGAAAAAGATACAAAGTAAAAAAGAGTGCCTGTATGTTTATATGTACCTGTATTTAGCAACAACAAAATGAACTTTAATCTTATTTTGTCTCAGTACTCAAAGGTGGATCTAGGGGAATTGGTTGTAGACTTCTGCTTTTGAAATGAATTCTGGGTTGAATATGTATGAAATTATTAAAGTGTGATGAGCCTGACCTGTCTTTGGTCAGTCAAAGAGCCCCAACTTTGCAAATGGCTGGGCCCACCAGTGATATATTGTACTTATTTATTATCACATGGTCTTGTTAAACTTTGGACTAAGATTGAATATGTTTTCTGGAATTTTAAAAATACTTAAAGCATATGTCTTTTTTATGGAGAGTTTGATGTACATTGTACTTAAATAAGGAATTATACAAAAATTGTTTAACCAACATGGAATCTGATGTAAGCTAGTTATAATTGTCCGACATCATTTGTTAGTATGTTTTGCTAGACAACAACCATCGTTCATTTTTCAATCATTTTGACATTAATGGCTTGAATTTTAATTACTTAATGCTATACTTGAGTATTGTAGCATATATTATCTAATGTATTTATGAATATTTATTGGCATATTAAAAAAAAAATAAGTCAAATACAAATAGTATGTTATTGGAACAATGTCCTGTTGCTTAGTGTGATTCTGTGCAATTTTTTACTAGAGTCAAGAATACATGATGTTTCATCATTATATTAGGTGTAGCTTTATCCTTTTTTATAAAAAAAAAATCCCAAAATCCCTAAAAGAAGAGATAACAGACTGATTACAGATGTAATACTGTTATATGAATTGAACAATAATATGAAACCCTATCCTAGGTAGTGAAACATGACCTCCAATAATGAAAATAAATATAATATTTAATTTAGCAAAACAGAAAATGAGGAAAAGGTCTTAGGCTGAACGGTGCAAAGATGGGATTTTGTGATTTTTGGCCGGATTTCACGGAGTAACAGATTTCTCAGCAACTACTTATCACAGCCACTTGATATTTTGTATACAGCATCAGGGGTGCGTCCCATAAGATGGGATTCAATATCAGGTCTGTCGCTCATCTACTTTCTGTTTACCAACTTAGTTAATTTTTGACATTAATGGTTAAAAGTAGAAAATTTTCATAACAGTTTTCTCAGCAACTACCAATCACAGCCATTTCATATTTGGTATACAGCTTCAGGGTGGGGTCCCATAAAGTGGGATTTGATTTCAGGCCTGTAGAGAGAACAAGTTTTTGCTATTTCTTGCAAAAAATGTGATTTTTTATTTTAAAATTTCATAATCATTATAACTATTATTATAAGGAAAATTTTTTAGAAAGTTATAATGATTATAAAATTTTAAAAATCACATTTTTGCAAGAAATAGCAGAAGCTTGTTCTCACTCTACAATTATCACATTTGCACAGAAAAAGTAAATGTGATTATTTTTGACCTCTCAGATAATGTGTTTTGATTATATGTTAAAAGTAAAACTTAATTTAAGACTTTTTGAAACTTTTGTTTCTTTTGTTAAACATATAACTAAATAAACATGTAGATCTTTGTTTTTGAAGACCATCAACAGCCTCTATGATAAGCTAGAACATGTTAGAATATGACATTAAAAGGATGGAATTTATGGTCTAAATAAATATCAGTACATAGGACAAATTAAATGCAATTATATCTACAATGCATAATAAAAAAAGATGAATGCATAAGTATAAAGAACAGACAAATTAGATACATACATATTCAATAAAAGGCCTCACAAGAAAAAAAAACAACCTTTGACTTCTCATTAGTTTAAATTAATTAACATTTTATACTTTGATCTAATTATTATTTTGATTTAAATGACATGCCGTAATGTGGTTGGCCTTCATTTTAATACTTGTATAAATATGTTTACTATATGTATGACATTTCTGATATTTTATGAGTATTCAAGAAATTTAAGGTCTGCATTTGATGGTCTTGTTTGTGCTTCTGTACATGTACATGTAAGCTTATATCTTAACTTCCAATTGTTTGTTTAAATTAAAAAAAAATATGAAAGTATTAATGATACATATTTAAATTATTCAATTTATTAATTTATATGGATATCTTTTTGTAGTTCCTTAATTAAGTGGCTGTTGTTTTCGTTTATTTTTCAAGTGTGGTTTATTGTGTGTAGAACATGTGTTGGTCTGAGGTTGGCAATATCTGAAAAAAGTTTATATTCCTTTGATCAAAATTCTAGTCCTTGGTGAAGAACTTGGAACTTTGTAACTGTTCAGTTTTGAAGTTTTTATCATATAGATTTATTTGCTTGCATTATAAGAGATCAAATCTGGACTTTATGTACATTTTGTTGTTGCTTGCACTGACTAATTCTGTTCCAAGTGAAACTTTATATAGTATATAATATGTTACATCAAAACTCTCTGTTGTGACTTATTATTTTTAAAGACAATTATTATCAGAGACTCGAAGCCATCTATATATCTCTACCCTCTGCTTCAAACACCCCTGTGGATTCACCCCTGAAACTTCATGTATGCAGGTTCCAATTACAATGTATTAAGGTCTTTGTGATATGTAAACGTAAAGTTGTTCTAGGTTTCTTTGTACTTTTCATGACATTTCATTACAGATCAGGTTGTTGAGAATTATTTGTTGTCCTTTAAGCCCCAGTCACACTGTCCCGTTTCGGCTTTCCCGTTTTACTACGTTTTAAAACGTCACGTTTTAATGTAATTTATTGTAATATTTTTCGGTTCCTACGTTTCACGAGGTATATGCTACGTTTTGAAAGGTTTTTCAACGTTTTACTGCGTTTTACTACGCATTGCCCGGTTTAACATCAGCCGTTTCGTTAGGTTTAACTACGTTTTGCTACGTATGTGTTAAGTTTCGCCGGGTATTACTAGGGTTTGTCACGTTTTACAAGGTATACGATACGTTTTATTACGTATTGATGCGGTTCTGCTAGGTGTGTACTACGTTTTACTACGTATTACCACGTGCCACTACGCTGTGATGAATTATCCGCAAAACTGCGTAAATTTCTCAAAATTAAAAACATTGACATATGTACCAGAAAGAGGTAGTGATTGATTTGAGGAGAAAAGTAAATGGTGATTTCATTCAGACTTTATTCACATGATTCATTCATTCGTACACTGTGTCACGTACACTTATTCCACATCTCATTATTTTCTTTTTAGTACATTTATCATAAACTAATGATCCCTAATGGTATATTACATTCCCATTGTCCGTCCAATCGTCTGTCTGTGAAATAAAATTTCATCATAGTTTTCCAACTGCTTTAAAATATAATAGACATGGTATTTTGCATTTACTGTATATTTAGTACCAAATAGTGGATAATAATCTAAGGTTCCTTGTTGAAGTGGCTTAAAACATGTTGAACATGGATCCAAAGTTCCTACATGTATATGTCGTAGAGGTTTCGGCTTCAATCTTATCATATTGTATAATAGGTTGTATAGCTATTTTTTTCTCCAAGTTCATCTACTTTCTGTTAACCGAATACTAAAGTTTTGAAGCGGGATATCACTAGTGAGCATTAGGTTACAAAATACTTGTTACAAATTGTTTATATTAAACAGCTTTAAGACTTTCACACAAAGTACTAGTTCAGTCTTTTCCTCATGGAATTTCCCTTTTACTAAGAGAAAAGAATCACTTTATAACTTTTTTTTTCATTTTTGGCTACAGAAATACTAACAAACCGCTGCGATGAGGACAAGTGCAAGAGATAGGCCAACTGGTAGTGCCCAAATTAAACGAGTTTTTTTTTTCTAATCCGCTGGTACCGGTTCTGGTTGTACAGCCTTACCTTGCAGGTTACGCGTATGCTCTTTCAGCAACATCCCGTTCTTTTCCAATTTCATAGCACTTTTTTTTATAATATGATCTAAATGACAATTTTGTACAAATGGGCGAAATGAAAAAGTAAGCGTAGTAAAACGTGATGATACCTATTAAATCGTGATAAAACGTGAAAAACCCTACCGAAACGTAACATTAAACATAAATAAACCTACAAAAACCTCATAAAACCTCGTGAAACGTAGTAAATACCTAGGAAAACGTAGTATAACCCGATGGTTGGCATTCCGCTACGTTTTACTAGGTTTTCGTTACGCTTTCACTAGGTTTTAACACGTTTTAACGACGTTTTACCACGTTCTATTACGTATCTGCTACGTTTATTTTTTTAATCACGTTTTGCCACGTTTGTGTCGTGCAAACGATACAAACGGGACACCCCACGTTTGCGCCTAGGTATCTCTACGTATGTACCCGGTTTCAAATACGTATCGGTACGTTTCGTTACGTTTATAGCCGTTTCACTGCGTTTTAGAAACGTAGTAAAACGGGGTGCCGAAACGTGACAGTGTGACTGGGGCTTAAGACAGTTGGAAACGACTCCAGTTTTACACAGAGAGAAGATTTGTTCTGGTTGATCATATTTAAAGAATTTTTCTGTTGTTGGTATTTTCATTTTTGCTGTTGTTAAGCCTGAAATTTAATGTAGAATAAGATTTTCATCAAAATCTAAGAACTTTCAAATCATTTTATTAAAATTTTGATTAATCAATCCTTTTAATTCAGAAACAAATTTAATTTATTCATTCGAAATAAAGAAATCAAAAGTTCAAACGTAATATTAAATTTCATTTCGCCTTTTCTTCGACAAATGAGGAAAAATAATTGTTTATAATAAGAGGTAGATTAGGCATATAGGCAAACAGTTCTCTCTGTCTTTAATGTTGTTAACCCACAAGTTGACTTATTAAGGTTTTGATAATTGATTTGTGAGGCGAGTAATTCTTGTTGATATCGGACTGATCTAATAATAGCATCGCGATGAACACAGTCATAATATGCTGGCCGCTGCAATCCCGGGAGTTTAAAGCCAATCTTCTGTCAATATTTTTCATTGTCTTTTATAATTCTTTATCAACAAACAAACTATTGGCATAATTAAATTACTCAATTATTGAAATAGAGTGAAAATAAATTACTGTCTTGTTTTTAGCTATGGTAATCTAATCAAGGGAAACAGAATTACGGGCTTCATGCTCATATTGCAGTGTATGGTAAATGCCCATCAACTTGGTAAAAGAAAATAGCATTAGGGATACAGAAGAAAAAATATAATCGTTTTATTTCCTGCTTGCTGATTAAATGGGGAGTAAGAAATTGCCACAAGTTTTTTCAAGGGCTTTAGATTTCATTACTGTGTCTCTCTATGATTAGACACCGTACTTCTTATTTTCTCATAAAACTTTCAACATTTTGATTGAAAAATCCCCAAGATGCTCTAAATTTAGTCATTCACAATAAAATAGTACTCATGATATTCTTCAGAGTTGAGGCTAATCTCTTTCATTGTGTAGTAATGTTCAATTTAGTTAGCTAAGGTTCAAATTTACATCTTTAACCATTTAGTACGTTTTTGCTTGCCAGACAAAACACTGACCTTTTTTCTTTGTAAAATATGTTGTGACAATTACTTCTATGAAAAATTCAGTTATAAAGTACTGGTAACTTTTATTTTTGTGTTATATGTGTGTCACTCCCATACCCCAAAATAAAGATTGTTAATAGATATTAAACTTTTGTTGAAAATAAATGCAACAAAAAATGACCAGTGGTTCATTCAGTTGTCAGATGTCCAAAAAGTAATATGAAACAAGACAAGAGCAGCATTAAGAAATGTAAACACAACAAAACATATATGTAAAAAAAAAAAACAAACAACTGTCATATGGGATGAATGTACATGAAACAGCAATGAAAGCCTTTGTAGGAATGTCAATATTTATCAAAATCTACAAAAGAAAAAGCCATCAAATTAATTTGAATCATTTTTTTAAGTGTACAGAAAAAAAATGGTTCTGAATTGATTCTAAATATCCAAAAACTCCAATATCTACTTGTCTGCTGAAAGCTGCTGGCTGATGTCCATTGTGGATTTTTAAACTATCACTTCTTGATGGACATTGATCCCACATCTCATCACCTATTAAGTTTAGAAACTTCTCTCAGAATATTTTTTTATCTTTATAACCTAGTTTATAATAACGTTGACTACCACGTTATTTA
This sequence comes from Arcuatula senhousia, assembly GCA_963971305.1. Lineage (NCBI taxonomy): Eukaryota > Metazoa > Mollusca > Bivalvia > Mytilida > Mytilidae > Arcuatula > Arcuatula senhousia. The sequence continues at coordinate 66,096,151 of OZ020304.1, forward strand.
AACATCTAGAACTCTTTATTTGTCTGTTTTCAGCATCCTGGAGTTACGTAAAGAGAAGTCTCGTGATGCTGCACGATCAAGACGCGGAAAGGAAAACTATGAATTCTACGAACTTGCCAAGTTACTGCCCTTGCCAGCAGCCATTACTAGTCAGTTAGATAAAGCATCTATAATCCGTCTATCTATCAGTTACCTGAAACTAAGAGAATTTTCCTGTCATGGGGATCCACCTTGGAACAGGGACAATTTGTCTAATGCAAAGACTTTAAAAGGTAAAAATGTGACCTATAAGTACAGAGCTTTGAATATTGAATGCTTGTGTCAGAAAGAACAAATCATGATGACATGTGTACAAGAAAATGTGTTTTTTCTTGGCCAAAGAGTTTTCTTTGCTGATATCTTCGCCTTTGATAACTGCGCTTTGTTAGCTCTTTTTGGTCCATTTGCTATTTTCTTTTTTATTTGGTGGAAATTTAGAAGCTCTGTGGTCCACTATTATAAAAATAACCATAAAGACCTACAGACTGGGAGCAAGGTCTTTGATTGATATATTTATTATTCAACATATAAAAAAATATGTGTCCTGATTATGGCTGAAATATTACCGACAGTACATTAAGCAAACAACAATCAATCAATCTATTAAAAAATATCTTTGTACATAGATTGAACCCCTTATCATTTCAATTTTTAATAAGTATGCATTGAGGTTTAGATCCAGTCTGGGTTTTTTTTAAGGTTAAGAAAGAATTTTATATGTCTTCTCAACTTCCAACGAAAATTGAAAGAATTTTGACTACCATTTCAGAACTTTATCATTAAGTCCTAATATTTGGTTATAAACCATCAAGTATTTCTGAACTTGCTGTCTAAGATTCTGGTTGAACCCTGAATTTAAAGGAGTGCCTTTAACTTGCAGACAGTACTTCACCAACTAAATGGAGACTATTGTTTAATTCAAGAGGAATTTTAATGAAGTTAATATCATTTTATGACATTAACATTAAGAATCTATTCAATGTGAAAACAAGAATAATCAAATATGACAACGCTTAAAAATTACTAATATAAATTTTTAAGCTTCATATGTTGCAATATCAGATGCATATTTTTAAGGATTTTAGTAAAGACCTTTTCTTTTTTACTGTCTAAATAATTCAAAGAGTTTTGATTTTCATGACCTTAAGCATACTAAGGTCAGAAATTAAGTTAAGGTTACCCTGTATAATACCATATTTGTGTTTGTTCAACTCAATGTTATAGAAATATAAGGTTAGAGTAATAAAACAGGATTATGCTTAGGTGACTTTGTTTTAAGACAGGGTTGACCTTAGTTTATTGACTATCATAATACTGTAAAAGCGAAAATTTCATGAAAATAAAACCTTTACAAAGCCCTGAAAAACAAATTCCTTGTGAAAATTAACGTCATATATGATAATGAATTTTAAATCATATACCCCTTTACCTTTTAAAAAAGAAATTCATAATTGTATCGAAGATTGGAATATATTCTTTTTGTTGTTTTGACTTTGAGTATTACAGCTATTGTCAAATATTTGATTTTGTGATACTTCTTAAGAGTGAAAATTAAGAAAGTTAGTTAAAGAATTTGTTAAACTTGTATCGATGTGCATATCATCTCTATAAATTTGAATTCTATAGTTAGAGGTCCATCCATTTATATCAGTTTTAGTGATAATGATGGATCATATGCACAATTCTATTTTCTAATGGTATATCTGTAGTGCCAGGTGTTCAGATTCCCACCCAGTCCTGGGATGGCTTTCACTCAGCCATGTAATGTTGTATTTGTTACCTGGAATTCTTATCTTGTCTTTCTTTAATTTATCACTCAAGCACGTTATCTGATACCCTAACAGTCTAAATGAAGCGTAACCTTTGGGGTCAAAGGTAGGGTGAAACAGAAAGAAGCGAATGTTTCAAGTTATATCAGAATTTGCAGTTTTTCGTTGACCCTTACATGATATCTTTGTAGCTTGGCATCAATTCAGACGACTTTTTTGACAGATAAAACATTATCAGATGTTAACATTATCTCTACTTAAAGAAATTAAGAAGTCGATGAAATCAAACCGAGGCTTTGCATGTATGAAGACCTACATCGTAGCTTTGTAGAAATACTTTATTTCCAGAAATAACATTTAGATTAATTGCGTATAAAGTTGTTTAGATATTTTTTGTTAGCATAAATTATGACTAAGTTGTTTTACAACACAGTCTGGTCTAGAAGGTGAACGATTTCAGAAGCTTAAAGTACATCAGGACAAATATTACATTTGATTCTATAGGTTTTCATGTAGTTAACTTTTTTTAGAAACGTTTATATAGAAAGAAACTCAAGCAGAAAATAGATACACCGGTAGTATTTGTTTCAAGATGACATGCAAGGTTGAAGCTATTAGTCTGTTGTTGTTGTCATTGTTAATATTTTACATTTTTTCCTTTACTTTCAAACTATTGAACAGAATGTATTGAAAGTTGTCATTGAAAAAATGTGACAACAATTGCTTAAAAGAGAACATAAGGTTAATATGCATTTTTTGGCAACTACTGTGGTTTGATGAGAATTGATAGGTTCATGGATTCTTGGTTTTTTTGGGTGACCTTTACCCACAAAATACCCCACAAGAAGGAAATATAACATTGATCTTCATGCTGCAAACTTCAGAATTACTAATTTAAAAATTTAAGAATCAAACCACAAAAATTAATATCCACGAAAATAAATGAATCCACAGTAATTGAAAAAAAAGTCACTGAAATTATTCTGGCAATGGCAATTGTAAGAAATGTAGCCCTGTTGGAGAGAGGTAGCTATTCTTAGGTTCTATAGAGAGTTCCTTTACCGTCCTTTTGTTTGTTCTTGTTTTTTTGTCTTAGGTTCTCTCTAGTAGAATTGGACTTTGATCGATTTGATTTTTATTGTGTGTTTAGTTTTTGTGCTTTGTCTAGGAATATTGATAGGGGGAAGGTTGGGCCCAAAAAACTAGTTCAACCCCGCCACATATTACATGTGCCTGTCCTAAGCCAGAAATCTTTGAAAAAGCTTTCGTTTGTACTTGTCTTTTTGATGTTTTCTGTTCCTTGTTTAAGAAGGGGGTCTATCTGTGACTATTTCAGGGCTGGATTTGAATTATATGCATCTTATTTAGACCATGGGCCAATTGCAGAACCGCGAGCAGTGCCAAATGGCCTCGTTGAAGGCTACTGGCGGTTGTCCATTGTGGTTTTTCTAAATTGCTGTTTAATTGTGGGCTGTGTCGCGTACACTTATTCCACATCTCTTTATTTTCTATTATGAAGGTCTGATGTAGGTGTTTTTGCCCTTTTGGTTTATACCTAAAGCTTTGCAATGAACCTGATGAAGACAAATATTTTGAATATTTTTAATGAAATGCTAGGACCAAGCCAGGACTTCTGCAATTTTCATGAAATAGTAGCCATCTGGTTATCTAAGAAGCAAAGGAATCAAATGTACCAAAGTTGAACTAAAACTGATGTTGAATAAGCAGCCTAATGTTTTAATTTTTCTCTACTTTCAGGTCATGGAAGAAGGAGAAACTTAACAAGTGTTGATTTGATTGACACTCACCAAGGGACACATATTTTACAGGTACATAAACTTTTAGGAGGAATTCACTAAAGGGAGATAATCAAGAAAAAGCCAAATTATACAGAACCAGTATTGAATATATATATATTTTTTCTTATGACCACAATTGTTCTCACTTCAGTATTTATATGTATACATGCAAACTATGCGTCTTTTTATGGCCAACTAGTTAAAATCTGATGATGTAGGTTGATAGGTTAATCTGCACATTGAAGTTTATTAGCATTGTGTCTGTTTCAATATTTACACGACAGTCTTTAGAGGGGAAAGGACAAGTTAAAGACTATCTGTAGTCTTGTTCCAAATGAATATATAAAACTTGCTGCAATGTTAACGTGTGCTTTGTTTCTGGCATTAAAGTATTTGTGTCTGACAGTCTGTTTCCATATAGTTTTTGAAAGTCCTTTTATCTAAATGCTAAAATAGACATGTGTTCTGTCTTTAGTGTAGTTTTGTTGTTATTTTTTAAACACCACCCACTTCGTTCATAAAACATCTTGAAGGATTTTTCAAACTGTTACAGTGGTACATAAAAGTAAGCATTATAAATTCTAATTCTTTTTTGACACTGATAAATTATCATGAATGATGATTATCAATAATAAACATAAAATTTTACGTTAAATTTGACGAAAAAACACATGGTTTGACAGATCAAGACAACATTTTTTATAATAATTCAGTTATTATGGTTTTATTAATGTTGAATTTATTTTAAAATTTGATTTAAAAATGAGAGGAAGCCGTAAGGACTTCCATCACTATCCATCTTTATAACAGTCCCAGGCAGGCTTTGTGGCCCCAGTTTGTTGCATATTCTTCAGATCAATTAGTACATTGATGAAGTGTTAAAATCATAAATCTATTATAAGTACATGTTTAATTATTATTTATATATGTTAAATGGTTTTTTAAAAAGGTCAATTCAAATATGTTTTATTCTTTTGTAGTTTTTTTTTCTTACTTGGTAAATCAGGGAAATGACTTTGGGATTTGCTAAGAAGACACCTTAAGTGCATATAAATTATTTGGTTTAACAGCTTTAAGTTTACAATTTTTTTTAATGAAAGATCAAATCTATTGAAATTGAATTTAATGGCAAATATTGCAGTGTCCAGTATGAAAAATTAGTTTGATTTTGTGTATTCATGCTAAGGAAAGACCACCCCCTAAAAAAAATGATGGGATTGGCCTTTTATGTACCCGTTGTGCCTGAGTAGTTTTTGTCTCGCCTGCGACGAATAGTCGCGGAAGGCGAGACATAGGTATTACTTTCCGGCGACGGCGGCGGCGACGGCGGCGGCGTAAACTTTTTTGTAAGACTTTTGTGGACAATGAATTGCTTGAAAAGTATAATAGCTAGGCATCTGATATTTGGTATACAGATAGTTCAGGTTATGGTCTACGCAACTGTCACCATGCCGTTTGACCCTGACCCCATTTTCACACTCCAGTGACTCTGTGAACTTAGGTCTTTTTTCAGGCCGTAAACTTTTTTGTAAGACTTTTGTGGACGATGAATTGCTTGAAAAGTATAATAGCTAGGCATCTGATATTTGGTATACAGACAGTTCAGGTTATGGTCTACGCAACTGTCACCATGCCATGTGACCCTGACCTCATTTCACGCTCCAGTGACTCTGTGAACTTAGGTCTTTTTTCAGGCTGTAAACTTTTTTGTAAGACTTTTGTGGACGATGAATTGCTTGAAAAGTATAATAGCTAGGCATCTGATATTTGGTATACAGACAGTTCAGGTTATGGTCTATGCAACTGTCACCATGCCGTGTGACCCTGACCTCATTTTCACGCTCCAGTGAATCTGTGAACTTAGGTATTTTTCAGGCCGAAAAACTTTTTTGTAAGACTTTTATGGACGATGAATTGCTGGAAAGTTATGATAGCTAGGCATCTGATATTGGGTAAACAGACAGTTGCGGTTATGAACAACGCAACTGTCACCATGCCGTGTGACCATGACCCCACTTTTACGCTCCAGTGACTCTGTGAACTTGGGTCTTTTTTTCAGACAGAAAACTTTTTGTAATACTTGTGTGGACAATGGATTGCTTGAATAGTATAATAATTAGGCATCTGTTATAAGGTATACTGACACTTTTTGTGTTTATATCAAGAAATGAAAGCTTAGGTAGTTGATTTTAGCGATGGTGCCGGCAGGCGAGACATACTTTTAGTGGCCACACTTGTTTAAAACATTGATGGGGTTTTTCAGGCCAAAGTTAAGCACTATTTGTCTGATGATTTCTCTGCACTAAATTTTGTTAAAATCTCTCTTAAAATACACTAAATTCTATTAAGAATTTCTAATAAAACATTTGTAAATCACATTGAAAAGAACAAAAAATTATCCAACTGAAAATCATAGAATGTTGAGCATTAAGAAAAATTTCTGTTTTGTTAAAATTGAGTTTCCACATTGAATTCCGTCAATTTCCTTAGGTGATATTGCAAGCAATGATCTGACTAAAGACCGAATTAATCCCACATAATCTGAAAGAAATCCTGTCCCGTCGTAACATTAACTATTGTTGACCTTATGATTAAGGTCAATTTACATGCTGAATTAATTTCACTCTCATATGCTGAAAAAGCAGTTGAAAATGGATTGATGAAAAAGCTGCCGAAGGTACACAATAGGATGTCAACCGTCTATTCATAGCGTCACAAAATTGCATAAGGAAAATGACAGTCTTAGATACATTTGTGGCAGATTTTATTTCTAATGAGCTTTAAATATCTTTATGGAGAATGTTATAATGATTTTATATGTGTTTAATTGTTATAATAAATTTAATTAAAAAGAAGTTTGCACTTAATATGGAGAGCAAAAACAAGTTATGTGTAGCAGTGATAGTAAATTGTACAATGTATATAGTGATCATTTGAAAATATGATTGCACTTAATTTGCATATGATAAACAAAAATCCTGGTTTCAATAGTCAATAATTACATTCAAGGAGCTTTCCTTGTGGTTGATCCAGAAACTTTCAAAACGGGAGGGCACACAATTAAAAAAATTCTTCTGGGACCTCTTGTTTCATCCAGTTACCAACAAAATTTTCCTTTCAAACGGGAGGGTGCACACCCGGCATGCCAGCTCTAAATCTGCCTTCGGCTACAGCCTAAACCACCCGACCAAATATGACCATATACCGGTAAATCTATTGACTCCCAGCTAGTTCATTTAAAACACAAAAGGACAGGCAGTAGATAAATAAATTAACAATATCTTGGTGAACTTTACAAAAATTCAAAATTTGGAAAGTCATTATGTTTTAAGAAAAACAATAAAAGGAGAAGATTTCATTGATAAAACCACATCTGTCAATATATCTGATCACTGTAATATATATTGTACACATTAACTTTGTTATAGTGAAGGTTAATTGACAGCTGATTAACGAGGTCATCAATATCATACATATGACAGGTTTATATGATCGAACTCGTTAAAAAAGTATTGGAAAGGTAAAATTTGTGAAAAAAAGTCAATTTGATAGCTATTTTACAAGATAGTTTGGATTTTTTAAATTAATGTAAAGGAAATGCATATGGTACTGCACTTAAAAAAATCATATATTTTAATACACTTTTTGGAAATACATGACTTTTGGAATGTTATTACACCACAAGTTCTGAGCTTTACAAAAATTCTTTTACAGTACAAATAGTAACAAATGCATAGTAATATAGTTTTTAAACATATGCGATGGTTTTACAGACGAATTTTCATCTATAAAATTGATTTTTTCTTTGTTTTTTGGTAATTGTATCTTCTTTTTTTTCATTTCAGTCTCTGGATGGTTTTGCCTTTGCATTGGGAACTGATGGTAGATTTTTGTATATATCCGAAACTGTCTCAATTTACCTTGGGCTTTCACAAGTAAGTTAGTGTTTTGTCACATGTTATATAAATTTTGGTCCATTTGTCTGTTCCTCCGTCGGTTTGTACGTCTGTCCCATATCAAGTTAACCTTCAGGCTGATGTTACTTTTTCAAGTTTCGAGATAGGGCATATGAATACAAAAACATAAATAGTTTTCAATTTGCTAAAACTGAAACCCATATGATACCACAAACTATAAAACATAAGAGGTCAAGAGGAACTGTTAATGAGTATCTGTAAAGTGGTCTACCTCACAAAATCCACTAAAAATAAATACATTTACATTGAGTATTCTTTTATAGTCAGATAAAATCAATTTTATTATTTTACCATAAAGGATCAGTTGATGACTGTAAAAAATGATGATTTAAATCTTTGAATCATTTGTCCTGTTATGAGCGAGATAGCTTTCAAGAAAGATTTAAATGACAAATATCTGTCGTTAAAAAATCATTTTTTCCCTGTCATAATTATCTAAAGCTTAAATTACATTTTGGCTACATTTATTAGATTTTTACATAAGATTATTTATTAATATCAATGTATATAATTCCGTGGCATCAAATGATTTGACGGCAGATTAAAGGGACCTCATCTGGCAGTGTCATTAACAGAGATCCACTGTTTATCATTGTCAGTCTGCAGGCAATATGTTTGCATACAAATTGACTGGCTCTAAATTAACAAAACACCACAATTACCATTTACACAAATGGTCCAATAACTCGTAATGATTACTATCCAAATAATTTGTAGCCAGGAGTTGCCTTTTCAACAGTTTTGCATCTTAAATAGAGATGTCCAATTAAGTGGATAACTTTGTTATTGTCAGAAGTTCCTGGGTACCTGTCATCAACAGAAAGGTCATCACCTTAACGACTGGTCCCTTAGGCCTATTATTAATACCTTTGTCAAATTGGGTGACATCCCAAATTAAAACAATCCCAGCATTCTTTAATGAATTTGTCTTTTACCTACTCCATGAATGGATATTATTTGTTAAGCAAGATTTTTTACTCTTAACCAGAAAAATACAGAAGGCATAACAAACTAGAAAGATTTTCTTATGTGAGACAATGGATTTTCGGTCTTTTATTTGCAAAGTCTCTGAACTTATTAGTGAACCTTTAACCAGAGCTAAGTGTAATGGATGAATAGTTTAGTTGTGAGTAAAGAGAGAGTGTTCTGGGTTGGAAACCCCTTTTCTCTTTCCTATTGTAATTTCATTTATTTATTATATTGGACTGTAGGTTGACCCCCCTTTCAAATTTCTTGAAGCTGAAAATGATGGTTACTAAAATGGTTTCCACAAAATTACCAAACTAATGAGAAGGCCATTTACAAACTTGTACATGTAAAATCAAAGTCTACCTGTACTTAGAGCTGACCTTCATACATTTTTCATCAAATACTCTCCGACTGTGACAATTACAAAGCACAAGGTGCAGCATTAAAGTTTGACACAAGCTACAGACACCCAATTCAATAGCCCTACTGCTGGCTTATACAACTTACATAGAAACGTGGTAAATCTTGTACAAAACATCCTAATGTCCAAAAGTGAAAGTCACCCACATATGAAATTAGGTATTGAAATAAATTCTGAATCTTATTTTCTGAACGTATTGATGTAATACGAAGTAAGGTTATTTGGTTAGTTGCTTTATGAAAGTTATATATTTGCTTAAATATTGCTATAAAAAGATTTATTTTCTATATGAATTAAAATGTATTTTATTTTTTTTTCATATGTTTTTTTTAAACATATTCTTTCTTTTCAAATGCTGAATCTACTTTACAGTTTATTGAATACATATAACAAGGAATAAATAAATAAATATGGCAACAAACTTTTTTCACCTATGGATATGATCTATACTTTCCTTTGATTTTGTTCCATAAATTTTCCCAAGTGTATCCCTTTTCATAAGTATTGTCTCTTCTAATGTTCTAAATAGTATAGTTCTCCACCCAATCTGTTCTCCTTTTAACATTTGATTTAGAATGAACCCAAAGTTTGCTTTATATCCATTAATTAAGCTCACTTAAAGATTCAGTTAGTCTTAATATGATCCGGTTTGGATGCAATTAGACTAACTTCAGATGAAAAGTGATGGCATATGAGTCGACTGAGTTAAGAATTAATTTTGTTTTAAATATGAAGGGCCAATATCTATGTTATGAGCAGTATTCCCTATATATATCAGTATTGATGCAATAAGCTGAAAAAAAGGCCAACAGGAAGAAAGCTGAATTGATTTACAGGAATATTGAATTTTAAAGAGTTATTTCCCGTACATGTTTTCATATTCATGTATTAATTTGTTAATGAGTACTTAACTTTTTAATGGCCATCAGTTTAATTATGCAATTTTAGTGCATTTGTATGCACTATTTTTGTATTAGAATAATTGCTTAACATGGATATATGTCAAAGCATTTGACACATGTCTCAAAAGGTGAACAGACAATTTGCCATTTATACCTGCATATTTAAAGGTAAATATTGTAATTACTATCATTACTCGGAATAAAATAATGCACATGCATATTTTATTTACAATAACAAATAGCTCCTAAGTGTCCTTGGTCCCTTGAGAATATTTTAAAATTGAAGTCAGCATGTTCAGCCAATTGCATTTAAGAATTTCATTTAAAAATGGTCTGCCGCAAGAATGGAGGTTTATTTCCTTGTGTTTTGGTCCAAGATTTATGATGATGAACCAAATTTACTATGGTGTAATTAATAAAATCATTAGCAGTGGTAATTATTCTGGATGTTTTAACAAAGAAAACATATGTCACTTGGTCTTGAATATGTCATATTTTGTGTTAATATTGTCAACATTATGAATGGAAAAGGACTTGCGTGTGCTAATAATAGAATATATTTTTATTATTAATTAAAGGAAACTCAAGTCAATTTTTGTAACTTCTGATTATTTTTATATAAGTGGATGCACAAAATTTAATATACATATATTTATATAAATGTTTCTTTTGAAAATTCCTTTAGAAACTTGGAATCTTGGAGCACATATTTATTATTTTTTATAATGCATTTTAAAATCAAATAATCATTTTACTGGGAAATAGATATTCTGTATTGAAGATAAATAAAAACTGTTTTTCCTGTAATATGTATGTATAATTTAAGATGCTAAAGTTAAATGATGAGATTAAATTATCAAGATTTGCATTTTTACTTGTCATTTTTTAACATGTTCTATTAGATTATCTAGCTGCATACAAGCCCTCTGCAGAAACTATGCATGTGAGGCATGCAACAATTTAATGTAATATAAATCCCTTTGAATTAATTTAGTAATGAATTTTATAAGATTGTATTGCATTTATAAACATACATTTTCTAAATAGATGTTTACTATAATAGGATGACAGATGTTTTGACATTCTTAAGATATAATTATGCTTAGGCTGCAATTAACTTCAGTTCTTCATACAAGCCATTAGCTGTGACTTTAAATAAGTGTGACTCACCTCAACATGTATATTACATGGTACTTTGACTGTAGATCTTAACTTCTTATGCTTTATGTTACACTTTTTAAAAAAAAAACATGGAAATCTTTTTATGTACACTTTTAGAAAATTTCAGAAAGAATAAAATTGATGATACTTTATAGAGCCCTGTATTGCCTTATAGACATTTGGTCTGACATGATAGCCACTCTTGTTGGACATGGTCTATTTTGTCTTTTGGTCTAGCAGGTCTGACATTTTTTGACATCTCTGTGTTGTCTGTAGTTTTCTTCAGATCTTATAAGAGAAAATCTGAAATTCTGAAACTTTTGTCACTAACAGGTTGAGATGACAGGTAGCAGTATCTTTGATTATGTACACCATGCAGATCATAGTGAGCTGGCCGAGTACCTGGGACTAGGCTTCCAAAATGGTGAGTCAAGTTGTAGATCAATATCAGCAAATTTTTATGACGCATAATGCCATTTGATTCTTTTAAAACATTTAAAAGGATAAAAAAAAGTCCATAAAAATAAGCTCTCATAAACAAGCATGGAAATCCTTTTATAAATTAAAAAAGTCAACCTAATGTTGCAATATGCTAAATTTGATAGGCCAAAAAAATATCTTGTGGAATTTAAGTCCTCATGAAAAATAACAGGAACTATTTGTTTGTCATCCCATTCTAAAATTATTGATGATCGCTCTAGTTCTAAAGTTGATATCTATGGAAACTATTTTAAAAAAGCAACATCTTCTTAAAATTATCTGAAGAAGTTTGTATAAAGGGAAGCTTTTTTCACTGTTTAGCCTACATGGCCTGTGTAACTCCTGTACAGAAGTAATTGTGTAACTGCTAAAAAATTTTAATGAATAATTAAGCAAAAAATAATCATTATGGTTGCATGTTACTTAGTAATAGAGGAAAATTAAATAATATATGAGAATATATATTTTTTTATTTGATAAAAATATTTATTAAGAGGAAGATTTTTTATATGATAAAACATGACAGATCCTTTGTTTATTTTTAACAAGATACGATATGATCATTTGAACAAAAACATATGTAAAGCTTTGTTAAATAGCCATTGTTGACCATTGTAAATACTTGAAACAGAAATCAAGAGTTCAATTTATGAATTTAAGAATGTTAAACATGCCGTTACAAGCCGAATGACATGGTTAAACTGTCTAACTGAACCATCTGACAATTAGATCAAAGCAGGTGAAACAACAGGTAAAAACGAATATTTACAAAATTTTTGATTATTTCGTATTTTGTTTGACAATTTCCTAGGATCATTCGGTGCGTAAGATGTCAATTTTGTAGTTGGTTGGAAACTTACACACATTCTGCTCATCATCAAAGAAAAACTTACGGACATATTTTGTTTGTATTATAAATCAGAAAAGGATGAAAATCACGCTTGATTGAGTTTTGTATTGTTGTACTTTCTAACAAAGCATCAGAAATTACAGGAAACATATAAAAAAAACAACTTCCTCGGGTGAATAGAGAATATCGTAGATTACTGACATAATATTGCCAGCCACCTGAGTAATAGAATTTGTAATCTGTCCAACTCCGTTTTATTTATTGGCATAAATCACTTTTGTACTTGTTTTATTGCTCCAAGTCAATGAAATTGAATTTATTGCAAAAATAATTTGCTTGTTATAGAAAAGATATGGATGAGAACTAGGAAGACCATTGTATTTTAATGGAGAATTTCGTAATTCATTGCTCACCTGTGATATCATAGGCTTAATGTTTTGGGGGAAAAGTTTGAAATATGGCCCAATGTATAGACATTCTTGACAATAAAGAAAGGGGGATGATGCTGCATGCATTTGTTACTTATTACATAAAATTTATGATGTAAGATTTTTAGGATTAAAATGACAAATCTGGACATATTTTAAGTAGGTGGTAAAGTGGATGTCAATTGTTTGTCCTTATTCGGGCTGCTTCCTCCACAGCTGAGTTTTATCTGTTTGCAAACAATTTTCACAAATGTATTATACTAAAATTGTGTTTTTATGAACACTAAGCCTTGTCTGGCTAGCTTTTCTGGAGCATAAAAAATATATTATTATTTTATGTATTTTCACATTTAACTTTAACTTTAAAATGAAATTATAGTCTTGTTTAGGTCTGGTGATACAAAACCTTTACATACCATCATATTTCAAATGCGGAATTAGAACTGGCGTTCCTAGCTAGCACCCTCCCATTTGACAGAAAAATTATGTTTAGGAACTGTATGAAACAAGAGGTCCCACAATTTTTTTTTATACCCCCCGATTGAAAAGGGGGGTATATAGTGATAGGGGTGTCTGTCTGTCCGTGTGTCCGTCCTTCAGGGTACCCATCTCTTATCTGCAACTCCTCCTAAACCCCTTGATGGATTTTCATGAAACTTTCACACATTCTTTGTCATGTAATGTAGATTTGCACCTACTATTTTAGAATTTGATCAGAATGATTTTTGGGGTTTCCCATAGCGAAACATGGACTTAGCCATTCCACTACAAGGGGGTACCCATCTCTTATCCGCAACTCCTCCCAAACCCCTTGATGGATTTTCATGAAACTTTCACACAATTTTTTGACATAATGTAGATGTGCACCACCTATTTTAGAGTTTTATCTTATTTATTGGGGGGTGGGGGTATTTATTTGTGAGCTGCTGCTCACAGTTTTTCTAGTTTAAATTGTGCGACCTCCTGTTTGAAAATTTCTGGATCCGCCACAGTATTTTTTAGTATAAGCCATTTTTGTAAAGGGGAAATATTAATTTTCCATCTTGGTATCTAATAGAAATGATTAAGTAGATTTAAAACTTATATATTCAGCATCAATAATTCTTTACTGTTATATTATAATATGAAAGATTTTTTTTCATCTATATTATCAGAGGCATAATTTTTTCTTGTAATAATTTCAATTAATGAAAAAACAAAGAATTAACTAGATGTTCATTAAATATGCACTAAAAAATGCCAAATACTGAAAAGGTGCCTATAACCTACCATAACCTACCAACTAGGTATATAATAATAATAATGATAAATTGAGGTTCTTATATACCGCTTTTCACAACAGTTAAGTCATCTCAAAGCGGTTCACAAATTATTATCTGTGGTTATTGGCCGTACAAACTATAATCGTTCTCAGCTCCTAGGAGTATACAGCCGAAGCTGCCGTACAGGCGCTAACAGCTATCATTCAACATTTCCATCACTACCCAACCATGTACTCATTTACAGCTGAGTCGACTGGAACAATTGAAGTAAAGTATCTTGTTCAAGGATACAACACGATAGTGCCTGCGACTGGATTCGAACTCACGACCTTTCGGTCGACAGTCCAACGCCTTAACCATTACACCACTGCGTCTTATCAAGTATATTGTATAACTCAGACCTTTTCTATAGGAAACAAAATCTGTCAAATCAATGGAAACAATAGTCTTTTTCATTTTCAGTAAGCCGTGATGGGTCTTCTCCTGGTTCAACGTCAGATGAAGGTTCAGCGCCCTCTACACCACGTCCTGTTTCCCCCTCTAGTCCAGACAGAGGTTTGTATAAATTTATTCAAAAATTGTAATGCTCAAATTTGAAGTAAAGTTTTGTATGAAAAAATGTATTATTTCCAGTAATCTCATATTTATTATAATAAGCTTAGTTATTTTTTAAAATTAAAACTAAAATGCAAATTTATTATATATATTTTCAAATAAATTATTCTATTGTGTACTTTTATTACTCGGAAGTCTTCGGCTTCCGAGTCTTGTCGGAGAAAAGATGAAATGGAAGAAGCGCGGCAAACTGTTACAACTCGTTGTCACGTCGCTAACTCTCGTAGAAATAAAATATAGGACCAGACGAGAAAAAGCGATTGCTTTGTAAGGTCGTAAGCGGCAAACATGGCGACGGCAGCCTGATTTTAACAATCTATCTGAGACTGATACCAAAAAATATCGACATAACAACTATAGAAACTGAATTCAAACCAGACGATCTCGGTTTGTATGCATGCCCAGGAGTCTCGACAGAGGGAAATAGTGATTTTGTTATTGAAAAACTCGCTCCCAATGATCTCGTATGGTTCTGTGATGTATCAAGGCTTGCGGAAGTAAAAGTTGACGTGACAAGTAAGTCTTGCATTTATGTTATTTTAAAGAGTTTTGTTTATTAATTTACGATTACATACATTAACATCTTGTACATTGTACATGTATATTGATTGTATCACCATGTTGTCTATTGTATTTTATGTGTAATCTATCAACATGATCAACATGATCAATTATGTTCTTTTCTTCAATCAATTAATATGTTCTTTTCCTCTACATGTACAACAGGGATGTCCAAAACAAGTTTTATTTAATCCCTGTGTACAACAAATAATAGATATGTTACTACAGGTCAATGCTGAACTCTGTGTACATGTATTTATTATAGAATGTAAAACACTGCCACCTGTTTAGTAAAAATATATTAGAGTCTCCCAAGTCAAATTTTTTTTTAATAAATTGCAAACAAATCGATAACAAATTGCTTTCAAATCAAGAATATGTGATTTGTTAATGCGATTTGTATGCGATTCATGTAACAAATTGTAAGTAAATCAAATTGTGACATATTTGGCATTTTGATTTGAATACAATTTGTTGCATATTTTTGATTTGAACACAATTCATTTGGAGTCTACTTCACTGAAAATTAATTCGCTTACAATTCGTTAAGCTTATAGTTCTTTTCATTATTTGATTTGTAAACAATTCATTTAACTTTGTCCTTTAACATTTCGATTTGTTTTCGATTTGTTTAACTTGTAGTACTACAATGTGAATATATATGCGATTTGTTTGTAATTCATTGGACTTTTGGTTTTATAAATCTTCCCATAGGAACCTCTTTGTACATGATAATCTTATTGGCTCTTGTGTTTATCCTACATTATTTGAATTTCAAAGAGAAGGAAGAGGTCATGGAATTTTTCTTTAGGATGTAAAGTGAAATTATTCTTTGAAAAACTGTGGACTATATCCAATTTGGAAGCTCTAAATTGTAAGACAATTATTTAATTTTCTTTCATTGATAATTTTTATTTTTAAATAAAACTGAAAATGATTTAAAAGGGCTCTGAAGTTCATTCAATCTAAAAGAATCAAAATTTCCTGAGATGCACCTGTACCATTATTCTTCATATGGACAAAGTATAAGGATTGCATTTATATGAATAAATGGGAAGTCAAATATATACATGTAGAGCAAAAACATTTATTTAATTTAATATAACATTTATTTCTATATAAAAGTTTTTAAAATAGATAATAAATTTCCTATTCATAATTTTGCATGACAAAAATTTAAGTCAACCCTACATTAAATGTATGTTTTTCTTGAAATAGAAATATGTTTCCTATTTTTATCTAAGAATCTTATAATTCAATGTGGGATGTATACTCAGAATAGTAGCTAAAAGAATTACATTATGGTGTATAAGTTTTGCACACTTACGTTTACAGGATATTCGATTTGTTTTCGATTCATTTATTTGATTTATAGACGATTTACTAGAAGGATATTCGATTTGTTATCGATTTATTAACTTGATTTGTTTACAATTCACTTCTAGGATTTTTGATTTGCTTACGATTCATTTGTCGATTTGTTCACAATTTGTTCATAATTTGTTTGCGATTTATTAAATGCGATTTGTTAGCTCATTTGCATGTGAATTTACATCGCATACAAATCGCATACAAATTACAGATTTGTTCTCGATTTGTTTCTGCGATTTGTTGAGTGGATTTTTTGACTTGGGAGCTAATATGAATCTAATTTATTTTAAATCAAAAATTGCTTACACAAGGTTATGTTGCTGCTCGGTTGTTGTCTTCACTCAAGAGTGCAGACATATCGAAAAATTTTAAAAGCGGACATTCGGTCCGGTGAATCTGAAAATTGTGTCTGACCCAAGCATTTTTTTGTCTGCAATTTACTAATATACTCCGTTCTCATTATATCATGGGTTCTGTGTTATCGTGGTATTTACTTTCATTTCAAAACGAAATATTCAACTGTGATGTCACTGTTTCTACGTAGCTACGTACCATGATATAACGAGATACCAGGATAGTTCATACAAAATTACGGTCTGATCAGCCAGTAATTCTGTCAGACACACCAAATCTTGCAGGACTGAACAGATTTTTGCAGGACAGGTCCTGAGGTTCTGTACAGCTGTCATCATGTACATTTGTACAATATTTCGATATGTTTGCCCTCATAGAATAAAAAGCTACGCCGAGCGCAGCATGATACGACCGACACAAGTTGAACCCTGTACGCTGGAGGCCCAATATGGATAGTCTATTGCTTTGGTCACATGAAGCCCATGGTGGACTTACAAAGCTTTTTGACATTGATACATCCTGTGGTGGACTTTCAAATGCATTTTGACACATATACATGTATATTGACATCAACATCTCATACAAAAAGCCTTATTTATATACATATATCAATTTACATTTTTTGCCCTTTGACCCCTAATTTAAAAAAAAAAACTGTAAGAAATATTGTTAATCAGATTGCAAAAAGGGCAGGGATTTTCATAAGGTATCCAATGAAAAAATATTTTGAAATCGGACCAATTATAAAAAAGTTATTTTTATGGGCATGGCCTACTCTTTGGCACATCCCTGTTCACCATTTTATGGAAAGCTACCCCCCTCTTGAAGACCTTTTAGATTTTTAATGAAAATGTACATGTGTATATGACTTAAAGAAATTAAAGCAATATCTGACAATATTTTCCGACCTACTAAATAGTTAGGTACATGTATTCATTACTTAAAACAATTACCGGTAAACAAATATTAACAATGATTAATGTGATATATCTTCAAAGAACAGCATGGCCAATTTGGTCACATGTCACCTTATATTTGTTTTGATTTTACATTTTCTGGGTTTCATGTTTATTGCATGAACCTTCTGGTTGATAGGAAACTGTGTTTAGAAATTGTAATAACTTGGAAGCAATGGAAATCTATCATCAAATATCTTTGATCTTACAAAAAAAGCAAAGAAACTTCAGTTTTCCTTGTATTCTAAATTTGCAGCCCTTAAATGTTGCAATATTATAACTTGAAATATTGGGACAAAAATGTTTTATTTCATCTTATTAACATTTTATACTTATGTTTAGCACTGCTGGTGGAGTTTAAATTCCCCAAGGTTAGCCCGCTCCGGCACCAACACTTTTGAGTTGGAGAATACATCAAAGCTTTAAATTATCCGTCTAAATTTCAAAAAATGTCTAAATCCTAATGTTCTTCCTACCCTAGACATAGGTTGAATATCTTAGTAATAATTTGGTCCCCCAGTTTGGTATTTTTGGTTATACTGTTCTATGCTCTTCATATTCATGATACAGTGTTTGGCATTTTCAATATTTTTGTAAGAGCGCCTCTGATGAGTCTTGAATAGACGAAACGCGCGTCAGGCGTAGCAAAATTTATTGTCTGGAACTTTGTTCTCATTACTTACATATATATATATGTCTTTTGGGGATTACATTGCATTGTTAATTCATGAGCTTTATCCAATAAACTGATCGATTGATTGATAATATTATAGTGGAATTGCTGCAACTTTAGGACATATGAAATTGCAAAACTATTATTGATCATTATTGTTGATAAAAAATACATTATTGTAAGCTGATGTTTATTTTTATAACATTATTTATTTGCAAAATATCAATTTAAATGTGGATTTATATGTGAATTGTGTCCTACATTGTATGTTTAATATGTGTGTGTATTAGCAAGTTAAGTATAAATGTTTTTTTTTCTTTCAGACAAAGAGCCATATAAAGCTAAAAGTTGATAAAAGTCATCAGCATCTGCAATTTCAAGATATGGATAAATGCTGACTGTGCATATATATAATTCTCACTGAACATGCTGAAACTGGATATATCTAGCATCAAAATAGTGTTTACCTTTACAGAGAGCTTTATTCTTCTAACTAAGGAGTCCAAAAGTCTATAGAAATTATGAAAATTTGTTTTGAGCAGCTACAAAATATATAAACATCCTAGGATGATGTGAAAAAGATTGAGTAAAAATCATGAATTAATATGTTGTGTAAAAGAATGAGTTCAGTGGTGAATTTAATATCAAGTGAAATATTAAAAAATAAATGTGATACAAGAACTTTTTTTGTTTGTTACTCTATATATTTTCTATTGATGATGGATCCACACAACATCATATCTTCATAAACATCAAGTCAAATACAGAGCAGAACAATACATTAAATGAAGAAAGCTTTGTCTGGACCCATATTGGACATACAAGTATAATAGTTGACTAGACACACAAAGAAAAAGAAAACGCATGCAAGTGTTAATGCAACATACCATGTGTAACAGCTCAAGTGCAAGAAAGAATAAAATCACATATAGTTCCAATTTATTTGCCAAATGAAGTCTATAAAAAAATGATAAAAGACTAACAAAAGTTGAAAGCTGTAAATGCTCCATAAGTTTTTTTTTATTTTATAAGATTTTGTGGCATGCATATTTACTCAATTCACTGTAACAAAGTATTTTATAAATTATCCTTTCAATTCATCATAGTACAAGCATCTTATTCCTCAGCTGTTTACAATAGATATACATGTATATTACAAGTTATCCAATGTAAATAGATTGACTGACAAATATCATAAGCAATGATTATACTATTTGACATGTTAAAGATTGTCTACATGTATTTCAATATATGTTATAAGTTTCAATTATGAATGTAACCTTGTCAATGAAATGACATTTGACCAATTAAGATTATTTAGAGGCAGGTTATGCCCCCTATCATTTAAAAAAATCACTAGTAATTGTTTATTAAAAACAAAACATTGGGTTAAATAATATTTACATATAAGTCCAATAGGGTTATTTTATCATTGTACCCATTTTCTTTGTACATATAACATGTTGGTGACATTTTTGATGCATTTTAGTGAATCAATATGTAATATTGATATGATGATTGCTATGTAATGTTATAAAGATTACTTTAACTAATTATTGAACAATAATAAACATGCTACCATTGAAATGGTATTAATGTCTAAAAATATTGTCCAAAATACCAAGTATGTGTTCAATAGAAAATGCATATTTTCAAACATAATTGCTGCTATAAAAATATTATGTCTGTAAAAATGTTAGTTATTCTACAAAAGTAATAATAAAAGATAACTTGTTTTGTTATATCAATCTATTTCCCACACAAAAAAGTTGCAGAGCTTTATGTCTCTGGTCCATAAATCAGTCCTACACATCACTTTGTTATAATAAAAATGACAAAGTTCCAGACAATAAATATTGCTCCGCCTGACGCACCAATACTCATCAGAGGCGCTCTACCAAAAAAAATGAAAATGCCAAACATAATATAATTATGATGAGCATAAAACAATAAAACCAAAAATACCAAACAGGGGAAGAAAATTATTACTTAATTTATCTAACCATGTCTGGGGTAAGAAGAATCTAGGGGTTTAGACAATATTGAAAATTAAACATATAATTTAAAGCTATAAATGAAACTCCACTTATACTACTGAACACAAACAAAACATGGTTTTCAAGAACTACACCATATATAGATATGCATGTTACCAAAAAATCTAGAAAAGCAAAGTTTTGTCGGACTGTTGACCCAATATTTATGTTGAAAACCCTGATAATAGTTCATGAACAAGTAAACAGATATTTCTAAAAAGTACATCATATGTTGTGCTTTCTACCAGGATTCCATCTGCAAATTATAGTGTGAATAATCACCCATTAAACTGAAATCCTGATATACATGTACAAATGGTGATAAGGCTGTCCCCATCTGTTAGTCAAGTTAGTCAACACAACCCTTAAACATCTGAACAAAATTTAACGAAACTTGGTATGCAAGAAGATCATCATATGAAATCGTGCATAAATTACCATGTATTCATTAGTCACAAATTTGGGACACAATTAAATTTACCAAAATACCAAGAACAACAAAACAGAATTCCATAGAACTTGGAATTGAAGAAGTATAACACCTATAGTTGTATCTGTTGCAACAAATCATTGATTTACCAGAGTACATAATTATAAAGCTAATTTTTTACTCCAATACCATAATATGAACTGCACACAAGGGTTATATCATAAATATACAGCCTTGTCCAAATACACAAAACAGGAAATGCTTTCCAAAATTAAGTATAAAACAATATATAGATTAAATGTGCAACATAAGACAAAGCCCCACAAAACAGGAACTGTTTTATCAAACACCAGATTAACGAAATCTCCATCCTTGAAATCAGCATTCAATAGAAACTAAAATGTGTCGCATTTATTTGCAACAGAATACCCAGCAGAAATAAACAAATTTATGCAACTCAAAGACATGCTACAAGAAATCCTTAAAATATTTTCAAGATATGAAATATGGTACGCTGCCTAGTTGAGTCATTTAAAGAAAAAAATGGTGGGTTAAACCATGTTATGTGGTGACAAACATTCTTCATCCATTGGATATAAAGTTCCATTATAAAAGAAAACATTCTGACTTCCGAGTTGTCAGTACCAACGGTACTTTGATTTATATTGTAGTAAAAAAATGTAACTGCAAATAATTGTGCAATAAATTTTGTGTTAATCGTGGACAATGGGAGATAACTCTAGTCTTCTATTACAGTACCTTGTATGATACCAAACCCTGATCGACCATTAGAGAGGACATTCTGTCTCCGAATGAAATCAACGCTGACGAAAAGAGGGGTGCATGTACGAACATCTGGATACAGGGTAACATATATAATTAGTTTATCATATTGCTAGATAAAAGTCTTGATATCTATTTCTTTCTGTGCCAGATCTTCTCAGTATTGTATGTTAACCAGTGGTAGTTGTATTCAGTAAAATCAAGGGCAGTCACTTTTTTATCAAACGTTAGGTCAAAGATCATTATTCAAAGGCTGGTTGCATATTTTAATGTTTTGATTTTTGTTTCATGTAATGGTGTAACTTGAATTTTTAAACTTGCATTTTTGATAAAAGAATGCCAATGTAATTTAGATGAGCAATTGATCTTTTATACATGTATAAGATTTAACAGTAAACTGAAATTAGATTATATATATATATTAACCATCTTTTTTAGAATTCTCACAGTAGTTTAATTTCTACTTACTCTTTAGGGCTCCTCACATAGGCATTTGTTTTCCATGAACACATTTTTTTTCTTTAAAGGGTTAATCAGATAATAAAAAGTCTGAACATTTTTTCATTACAGGTTGTTTATGTTACAGCCCACTTTCGTCCTCAGATGTGTTTCAATCTAAACAGGAAACCTACCACCCAGCAGTACCTAGGCCTGGTGGGTCTGGCCATAGCCTTGCCTCCTCCTACCATAACCGAACTCCGCATAGAAAGTGATACATTTATAATGAGGCTGTCACCAAATCTCAAAGTCATTTACTGTGATACAATGTAAGTATTAGAAATGTGGAAATGACAAAGTTACCAAACAGGGAAAAATGTGTCAAAGTTAAAATGGCTACAATTTCTTAAACAGGAAGTATGTAAGGAACAGACCTGAAATCAAAAACCAGAATTCCTTGTTGATGATTCATGTTAAATATTTAGAGGTGTGACTAGAATTTATGTGAAAACTGTTTCTAAAACTTTTCCCTGTCATAATTCTCCATACCAATATCCAGATTTTCACTTCCTAAATCTGGTCTAAGATATTGGTACACACACAACAGTTCAAATTTCTCAAAATCTCTTGTCATTTTAATACTGTGTTACAATGTAGACCATAAAGCACTAACTGTAAAAATATTTGCATGAGACAATAGTCCAGCTTTTTCCAAACCTCACTATAGAAATATTTGTTTGTATTAAATATTTTTTTAGATTAGTTAACTATATATTATTGTATTGAGTATCATAAGACAGTTATTACATTTTATATTACAGTTTATATTTTATAAAATATCTTAATCATCAAATTGTATCAATTAGGACTTCAAGAAAAGAAATTTTAGTTATTTCATACTTACAATTATTTTTTTTATACTTTAGGATATCAGAATTATCAGATTGGCACAGTGATGATATCAATAACAGAATGTTTTATGAGTTTTGCCATGCTGGTGATGTCATGAGAATAAGGAAACATCATTCTGATTGTAAGTTGTCTCCCTTAGACCATAAAGTACTAAAATTTATTTGTAAATTTTATAGGTTATAAATTTATCAGGTTACCTACCCTTGCAATAAATGTTTTAAGCATGTCATTTGTGTGAACAATTTTATACCCCCACTCGTAAGAGAGGGGGCTATATTGCAATCACCTTGTTTGTCCGTCTGTCTGTCTGTCCGGTACAATATCTCAGCTTCTACTGAAGAGATTGATTTCAAATTTGGTAGACAGCTTAAGCATGATAAGATTTACATTTTCTCAACTTTCCAGGTCAGTCGATGATCTACTTCTTGTTTTCCGAGCCAATTTAGACTATTTTAAGGGTCAAAAGTGGAAAAAATTTTGATTTTTATCCCCGAGTCCAACAGAGTTGGGGAGGTGATATAGCGTTTGGTTGGTTCGTTCGTTCCTACGTACAAACATATGTACATAATGGCTTTTGTTTTGTCAATAACTTTGGGTACTCAAAATCATAGAGGGATGATATTTGCCCAGTGGGTACATCTTTGATGGTAGTCAGCATCAGTACCAAAATTAAGTGACCTTGACCTATATTTTTCGCATGAATGACTCAGGTTAAAGTTTTGGTTAAGGTCCATATCTGCATGTGATAGAGAGATGGTATTGGGTCAGTGGGTACATCTTGGATAGTAACCAACATCCGTACCAAAATTAGGTTTACTTAACCTATATTTACCGCATGAATGATTTGGGTTAAAGTTTTGGTTAAGGTCCATATCTCAGCAACTTCAAGTGATAGAGAGATGGTATTGGGTCAGTGGGTACATCTTTGTTAGTAACCAGCATCCGTACCAAAATTAAGTGACCTTGACCTATATTTTCTGCATGAATGACTCAGGTTAAAGTTTTGGTTAAGGTCCATATCTCAGCAACTGCAAGTGATAGAGAGATGGTAGTGGGTCAGTGGGTACATCTTGGATAGTAACCAGCATCCGTACTAAAATGAAGTGACCTTGACCTATATTTTCCACATGAATGACTCGGGTTAAAGTTTTGGTTATGGTCTATATCTTGGCAACAGCAAGTGATAGAGAGATGATATTGTGTGAGTGTGTACGTCTTGGATAATAACCAGCATCCGTATCAAAATAAGGTCCTATATTTTCTGCTTGAACAACTCGGGTTACAGGTTTGGTTAAGGTCCTATCTCAATAACTGCAAGTGATAGAGAGATGATATTGTTTCATTGGGTACATCTTGGATAGTAACCAGCATCTGTACTAAAATTAGGTCACCTTCACCTACATTTTTTGCTTGAACAACTTGGGTTAAAGTTTTGGATAAGGTCCATATCTTAGCAACTGCATGTGATAGGGAGATGATATTAGGTCAGTGGGTACATCTTGGATAGTAACCAGCATCCGTACCAAAAATAAGGTTACCTTGACCTATATTTTCCGCATGATTGACTCGGGCTAAAGTTTTGGTTAAGGTGTATTTCTCAGCAACTGCATGTGATAGGGAGATGATATTAGGTCAGTGTGAACATTTTGGAAAGTAACCAACATCTGTACCAAAATTAGGTCACCTTGACCTACATTTTCCAGATGAATGATTCAGGTTAAACTTTTGGTTAAGCTGCATATCTCGGCAATTCAAATTAGTAGAGGAATGATATTTGGAAAGTGAGTATATCTTGAATAGTAATTGACATCTGTTCCAGATTCAGGGTCACCTCCACTTACATTTTAATTTAACGGGCGAGGGGATTAGCTGTAGTGTGCGACTGCTCCATATCTTTATTAATTTGGTATACAGCTTTAGCATGATGAGTTGTACTGTGCCTCCCCTTTTCAGGTCAGTTGGTCATCTACTTCCTGTTTTCCGAGCCGACTTAGACTATTTTCAGGGTCAAAAGTGGAAAAATTTTTGTAACAGATTTCTCAGCTTCTACTGAAGGGATTGATTTGATTTGGTACACAGCTTCAGCATGATAAGTTGTACCTTGCCTCCACTTTCCAGGTCAGTCGATGATCTACTTCCTGTTTTCCAAGCCGACTTAGACTATTTTAAGGGTCAAAAATGGAAAATTTTCGTAACAGTTTTCTAAGCT
Source organism: Arcuatula senhousia (assembly GCA_963971305.1). Taxonomy (NCBI): domain Eukaryota; kingdom Metazoa; phylum Mollusca; class Bivalvia; order Mytilida; family Mytilidae; genus Arcuatula; species Arcuatula senhousia. Next base: position 66,121,546 of record OZ020304.1, read on the forward strand.
TCTACTAAAGGGATTGATTTATAATTTGGTATACAGCTTAAGCATGATGAGTTGTACAGTGCCTCCCCTTTTCAGGTCAGTTGGTCATCTACTTCCTGTTTTCCGAGCCGACTTAGACTATTTTAAGGGTCATAAGTGGAAAAAAATTTGTAACAGATTGCTCTGCTTCTAATGAAGGGAGTAATTTCTAATTTTGTATACAGCTTTAGCATGATGAGTTGTAATGTGCCTCCTCTTTCTAGGTCAGTCAGTCATCTATGTCCTGTTTTCTGAATGGTCAAGTGGGGGTATGCTTATCCCTTGTTTTATTTGAGCCCTTTTTAAACATTCTTCATTCACATTTAATTGAATAATAAAAAATGTTGTTGTTTTTTATCTAAATGACTTTATAACAATGTGTTTTACACTAGACGAAATGTTTTTTTCGTCCTCTTTAAGTCATTATGTCGCCTGCAACGTGTTGCAGAAGCGACATATAGGGGTTACTTTGGCACTATCCGTCGTCTTGCGTCGTCGTCCTGCGTCGTCCTGCGTCGTCCTGCGTCCTGCGGCGTCCGTCACAAAAATTTCCCTCGCAGTTTTCCAGGGAACTACATGCTGCAGCCTCTTGATATTTGGTATGTAGCTTCATTGCATAGTACTATAAGGTGTAAAGCGATTTTATGCCCGAAAAATAACTACTTCCTGTTTGACGAATACTTAACGTTTTATATATAATGGACATAGATGCCAAATTTTCGTCACAGTTTTCCAGGCAACTACATGCCACAGCCTCTTGATATTTGGTATGTAGCTTCATGGCATTGTACTATAAGGTGTAAAGTGAATTTAAGCCCGAAAAATAACTACTTCCTGTTTGACAAATACTTAACGTTTTATATATAATGGACATGGATGCCAAATTTTTCGTCGCAGTTTTCCATGCAACTACATGCCACAGCCTCTTGATATTTTGTATGTAGCTTCATGGCATAGTACTATAAGGTGTAAGGCGATTTAATGCCCGAAAATTAACTACTTCCTGTTTGGCAAACAAATAAAGATACGCAGGCGACATATGCCTTCCAGGAAGGCTCCATCTAGTTACAGTATTCACGCTTATGTTCCAATTTCTAAAGGTACATCTATTTAATTAATATAAAAATTAACAGTAATGGTATGACAGGATTGTTTCTATATTTGTAGTAATGGGTAAAGGACAAGTATTAACAGATTACTTCAGATTGATGAACAAGAATGGTGGTTATTTCTGGGTACAGATGTGTGCCACAAATCTGTTCAGCTCTAAAACATCAGATGACCACACCATACTGGCTATTATATATGTTTTAAGGTGAGTGGAAAGGGAAGGTTGAAATGTTTTTCAGGATAAAAAGATGAAATTTATAATTTATCATATTGAAAATTTCCAAGCAATTGTTGGTGTAAAGGATTTCTTCAATATTAATGGGCATGCCATGTTGTTCATATGGAATATAGAATCCTTTTATTTGAATATCCATATAAAAAGAATTTTTTCATTTCCAAGTGGATATTCCCATTTCCACTCCTGACTGGGTGTTTTAGAAGGTTTATAATTTAATTATAGGCCAACATATAAAATATCCTAGATTCTCATCCCCTCCCACCCATTTTTTTCAGACTCCTAAAAAAAAAAATTTGAGAAATTTGTTCATATTTTGGTCAATTTTCTTTAAAATGGCAGAATATTTTATCAAAATGGATGAAAAGTAAATAATAAAATTCACCTGCCTACCACATATTTAAAAGAAATTTGGATGAGAATCTAGACATTGTTTCATTATGACCTTAAAACAGTTAAGGTATACCTGGGTTAAGACATCTTTTATCAATTATGTATCATTAATTACCTTTTTCAATTTGAATTGTGCAAGTAGAAAAAAGACAAATTAAAGATTTTTTAGCTCACCTGGCCAAAGGCCATGTGAGCTATTGCCGTCACTTGGCGTCCATCGTCGTCGTCCGTCGTCGTTAACTTTTCTTCAAACTTCTTCTCCTCTGAAACTTCTGAACAGATTGAAACCAAATTTGGTCTGATGGTACCTTAGGGTATCCCCCACAGAACTGATGTGGGGATTTTTGATTCGTCGAAAAACATGGCCGCCGTTGCTAAAAATAGACCAGGGGGGTCAGACTACTGTTTTTGGCTTGTAAATCAAAAAGTATAAGAGATAGATGAAATCTGATGCCACCCTACTGCTTCAGCATTAAAAGCTCTATAGTATGAAAACTATTGCAGATAGAGAAAAGCTGTTGCTTGCTTAAATGTTCAGCTCATTTAGCTCTACAAAAGTCTCCATAGGGTTGAAGTTGTCAGATGACCCCTTATAGGGGCTACGGCCCCTGAAATAATGTTTTTTCATGTTTTTGGCCTATGGAATGAAAACTATTGCAGATATAGAGAAGCTGTTGCTTGCTTAAATGTTCAGCTAATTTAGCTGTACAAAAGTCTCCATAGGGTCGAAGTTGTCAGATGACCCCTTATAGGGGTTACGGCCCCTAAAATGATGTTTTTTCATGTTTTTGGCCTATAGAAAGAAAACTATAGCAGATAGAGAAAAGCTGTTGCTTGCTTAAATGTTCAGCTCATTTAGCTCTACAAAAGTCTCCATAGGATCGAAGTCGTCTGATGAACCTTTTAGGGGTTACGGCCCCTAAAATAACCTTTTTCATGTTTTTGGCCTATAGAATGAAAACTATAGCAGATAGAGAAAAGCTGTTGCTTGCTTAAATGTTCAGTTTATTTAGCTCTACAAAAGTCTCAATAGGATTGAAGTTGTCAGATGACCCTTAATAGGGGTTACAGCCCCTAAAATAACCTTTTAACATGTTTTTGGCCTTTAGAATGAAAACTATAGCAGATAGAGAAAAGCTGTTGCTTGCTTTTGTTCAGCGCATAAAGCTCTATAAAATAGAAAATAAAGAGATGTGGAATTAGTGTACGCGACACAGCCCACAATTAAACGGCAATTTAGAAAAACCACAATTGACAACCGCCAGCAGCCTTCAACGAGGCCATTTGGCACTGCTCGCGGTTCTGCAATTGGCCCATGGTCTAAATAAGATGCATATAATTCAAATCCAGCCCTGAAATAGTCACAGATAGACCCCCTTCTTAAACAAGGAACAGAAAACATCAAAAAGACAAGTACAAACGAAAGCTTTGTCAAAGATTCCTGGCTTAGGACAGGCACATGTAATATGTGGCGGGGTTAAACTAGTTTTTTGGGCCCAACCTTCCCCCTATCAATATTCCCAGACAAAGCACAAAAACTAAACACACAATAAAAATCAAATCGATCAAAGTCCAATTCTACTAGAGAGAACCTAAGACAAAAAACAAGAACAAACAAAAGGACGGTAAAGGAACTCTCTATAAAACACTCGCTGTTACTGACAGCTAGCTGAGAATCATCAATCGACTGATGTAAAAAAATCAAACGTATCGATTTTAAATCCGACACAACACTTCAAACAATAATGATTTAGTGAAGTGTCATCACACAAAACCGACATGCTTGATCGCTATAATGCTTAAAAATGACAATATTAAAAACGTTTATGGAAGTTTTAAAGCAAGTATCAAGTTTTCAATATTTCTGCCAAAAAACACTTAATTCAAAGATTTAACCAAGATATTCATTTCATATCCTTTCCCTAATAAATTTTGAAGCCAATTTTTCATTTCTATTGGATTGCTTTTAAATTTGTGAGCTTTATAAAAAACATTACTATAAAATTCAGGATGTGATATTCCTTTCACTATAAGAAAGTGACGTGTACAATTAAATTTTTCAATAAGAGATCGATACTTGTGGAAGAATTTAGAAAAAGATTTTACTAATTTGTGGTATCGATAACCTTGTTTTTTAATAATTTTTCAGTAATAAAACGGTTTTTATTATTAAAATCAGAAACACAACTGCAGATCCGAGCATATCTTACTAACTGTGAAATGTAAACCCCGTATGACGGCGCTAGTGGAACATCTCCTTCAAGAAAAGGGAAATTTATAATAGGGAAGGTAAAGTCGTCACGTTTATCATATACTTTGGTATGTAATTTTCCGTCAATAATACTTAAATCTAAATCTAAAAAAGGACATCTATCACCGGTGACATTAGATTTGTTCAAGGTTAATTCAGAAGGATAGATATCTGTAATTAAATTAGAAAATGAAGGATTGTTGAGTGCAAGAATGTCATCTAAATATCTAAAAGTATAATTGAAAGTTTCGATTAGGTTCTGTTTGTTCGGGTCTTTTTGTAATTTAGCCATAAATTGTGATTCATAACAGTATAGGAAAAGGTCGGCTATAAGTGGCGCACAATTAGTGCCCATAGGAATACCAATAATTTGGCGATAAATTTGTTTACTAAAACGTATGTAAATATTATCTAACAAATAATTTAGAGCAGTAATAGTTTCTGCATCAGTCCAGTTAATGTAACCCTTTTGAGTCTCGTTACTAAAAAATGATTTACTAAATGATTTTGAAACTCTAGAACAGATATAATCACATTTAGATTTGTCAAAACACCTTTTAACCAAATATTCAAATTTCTTTTTATAATCAGATTATGTGAAAGGTTAGTATATAAAGTAGAACTATCAACGGTATGAAAAGTATTTTCAAATGCACGAAGTTTGTCCAAAACATCAAGAGAATTTTTAACACTCCAAAAATAATTAATTCCACTGTTTTCGAATACCCTTTCACAGTATTGAATAATAAATTCCTTCATAGTAGTTAAAGTAAGAGATAGAACTTTGGAAATATGGGTTAAAGAACACTTACTTGAAGCAGAGATAAAATGAGATTTATATGGATTTTTGTGCAATTTAGGTATCCAGTACATAGTAGGTAACTTAAAGTATGTCAGGGCAACTCGAAGTGCTGTGGTCGCAATGATGTGATTGTCAATGATACCTGATTCTGTCTGATGCACAGGAACGAATGTGTTCGAATTTTTTATTTCGTGCATTAAAACCTCAAGGTAATACTTTCTTCATACCACAACGACATTATTAGCTGCTTTATCGTCGGGAACAAACACGTATCGCAAACCAAGTAAACAGATTTTTGACTTTATTCGATTAAGGTAAGTATTAGGCCTAAAATCTACAAATGAATTTTGAAATTGGCTAATTCTGAGTTGAACAATTGCCATAAATTTATTAATAAAACGGTCTAGAGATTTTGAGTCGGCCCCTTCTCTCCTGATCCAAGATTTGCAATAAGAGAGAAGGGAAGTTTTGATACAATTTAGGCAGGAATTCCAATTAATTTTAGTGGGTGGTCTTAACTTTGGTCCTTTTTTCAAGAAATTGATAACCTCTGGGTCATTGACGATTCAAAGGTCTCCGGTAACAATATGATCACAAGGAGCATATCTGAAATCAGATTTAGCACAGTCGCATGATAAAGGAATATTCGTGTCTAGTTCTTCATCAGTTGTAGTTGTTGTATAGTAAAGTGCGTGTCTCAGAGAAACCATGCAGTTTTGTCCAGAAGCAATATTTTCATAGCTATAAAACCAATGGTGTAACTGAAAGCTCTTCATAGATGACCTCTTTTGGCAAAATATTTTTTTTTGAAAAATTCAAGATGGCCGACCTACGGGGCTTAACCAGTATACATGCATATCTTTGCTAAAATCAGCTTTATTGAAAAGAAAACTTCAACTAATTTATGATTTATTTTGTTCCAATGTCTTCTGATGATCAAAAATTCAACATGAAATCCTGTAAGGGTAATGCCTTGGCTTTCAATTGCAAAAGAAATATTGAAAATCATAATTTCCATTACCAAGCACCCTTGGGGGTTATATTGGCAATTTGCCAAATTGTTCAAAATCACCAAAATCTTTGAGTTTTAACTTTGAATTTTGTCCAAGGCAGGCCTCTGAAATGAAATCCTCTTTTATTTTCAAAAAAATTATGCTTACAAGGTGAACATGTTAAACCTGCAACCATGGATCATGTATTATAACTTCGGTACAAGTCTGTGAAGTGGGTTGGTTTTGATTTTGGTAGAAAAACTCTAACTTTTTGACAACTTTTGTAAAAAGATGAAAGTGTTTAATTTCAAACAAAATTCATTTTTAGAAAGTGACATGATAGTTTATTATAATAAGAATAGCCCTTCGTGTCTTTACTTTGCACAAATTGTTCAAGTCGGAATTCAAAATGCGGAAATTTGAGGAATTAATGGAAAAATGAAGAAATTGTTAGTTTTAGATGATCAAATCAGATCCATTGGAGGTCAGGTAAAATGTGGTGATTATGAATCTAAAAGAACCCTTTTTGGTCTTCAGGAAATTATGTTTACAAATTTGATTGTTGTCAATAATGTCATGATATAGGCATTCAAAATGTGATCTTGGACCGTTTTTGTTTAGAGCCAAAATGAGCTCTGGGGCCCTTTTTGTATTAATTTTATGCATGAGTTCTTCAATGCAGAAGAAATCTTTTTATCCATATCTAAAGTATTCCTAGGCTTTCATGTAGACATGCAATACCAAACGATTGAGTCTAGAGGTAACTTGAAAAACAATGGGTCAAAAGTGACAAAATGAATCATTTGGTCAAATTTGCCTGAGCTGCCCTTAAAAAAGCTAAGTCAGACCAAAATTTTGAAAAAAAGGGTACCAGGCAAAGCAGTTTTTTGTACTTTCCTGCGCCTAATATTAACAATAAGACATTGTCTCAAATGCATTCCAGAAATCTATATTTTTTTGACTTAGTATTTTTAGGGGGTAGAGTGATTTTTTGGTCCAATGATGCTTTTCCCCTTTTTGACCAAATATTTTTATAGACATGTCCTGACAGATTATTTTGATTTTATTTGCCTAAATGCAAACCTAGCCATACTTTAGATATGGATAAAAAGATTTCTTCTGCATTGAAGAACTAATGCATAAAATTAATACAAAAAGGGCCCCAGAGCTCATTTTGGCTCTAAACGAAAATGGCCCAAGATCACATTTTGAATGCCTATATCATGACATTTTGGACAACAATCAAATTTGTAAACATCATTTCCTGAAGACCAAAAAGGGTTCTTTAAGATTCTTAATCACCACATTTTACCTGACCTCCAATGGATCTGATTTGATCATCTAAAACTAACAATTTCTTCATTTTTCCATTAATTCCTAAAATTTCCGCATTTTGAGTTCCGACTTGAACAATTTGTGCAAAGTAAAGACACGAAGGGCTATTCTTATTCTAATAAACTATCATGTCACTTGCTAAAAATGCAATTTGTTTGAAATTAAACACTTTCATGCTTTTACAAAAGTTGTCAAAAAGTTGGAGTTTTTCTACCAAAATCAAAACCAACCCACTTCACAGACTTGTACCGAAGTTATAATACACGTTCCATGGTTGCAGGTTTAACATGTTCACCTTGTAAGCATATTTTTTTTAATATAAAAGAGGATTTCACTTCAGAGGCCTGCCTTGGACAAAATTAAAAGTTAAAAACCAAAGATTTTGGTGATTTTGAACAATTTGGCAAATTGCCAATATTACCCCCAAGGGTGCTTGGTAATGGAAATTATGATTTTCAATATTTCTTTTGCAATTGAAAGCCAAGGCATTACCCTTACAGGATTTCATGTTGAATTTTTGATCATCAGAAGACATTGGAACAAAATAAATCATAAATTAGTTCAATAAAGCTGATTTTAGCAAAGATATGCATGTATACTGGTTAAGGCCCGTAGGTCGGCCATCTTGAATTTTTCAAAAAAAAAAAATATTTTGCCAAAAGATGCCATCTATGAAGGGCTTTAAGTTACACCATTGGTTTTATAGCTATGAAAATATTGCTTCTGGACAAAATTTAGGATTTTGCATGGTTTTCTCTGAGACATGCACTTAAAAATAATGTTACGTGTAGGTTTCTTATATTTATAAGATACAATAGGTGGTTCGGTATTAGAAAAATAAGGTGGAATGAGATCTTGAATATTAGGATCCATAAATATACTAGATATATTTATGAAGTCAAGTCCTCTATTAATGTAGGTTAATTTTATAAAATGTCGAATGTGGTCTTCTGGGTTTTCAATTTTGGGAAACAGTTTATAATAACAAAAAGAAGAGATGATGAGTGCACCTTCATATAATGGACTTGCATAAGATATAGTACTACATTCCAAACGGATACTGTTTAAGTTAGAAATGGGTATTGAACATAATTTACAAAACAAATGATGACGTCCATTATTTTTAAAGATTTTAATAAGATCAGTAATACTTGAGTCAGAGCGATGTTGTTTTCTGACATTACGATTTATTCGTTTACCATGCGACAGTTAGGGTCTCCATAGGGTTGAAGTTGTCAGATGACCCCTTATAGGGGTTACGACCCCTAAAATAACGTTTTTTTGTGTTTTTGGTCTATAGAATGAAAACTATAGTAGATAAAGAAAAAACTGTTGCTTGCTTAAATGTTCAGCTCATTTAGCTCTACAAAATATAGGGTTGACATCAAGACCAGGTGAGCCATTTAGGCTCCTGGGAGCCTCTTGTTTCTCTAAAGCTTAGAAAACATTTTGGTAGAAAGCTTCTATTCAAAAATAACTTGTTAACATTCAAACAATGGTATCTTAAACTACAGTTGAAATATGGCAATATAAGGTTTTTTTTATATGGATATGATTTTAGTGGCATACAGCAGCCAGGGTTAATAATGGATGAAAACCAAACAAAAGGAGCCTGCAGCTCTACAGAAACAGGAGAGAAGGCAGAATTACAGAGCAATAAAGGATCAAATATAGGTAGACAGTCGATGCAGTCAAGCAGTTTTCTTTTCTTATTAGCAATGTTCAAAGAACAACAAATAATAACAGGAAATTAAAAGCAACCAAAACCTTGTTTTTAATGCAAATATGAAGTAAAAAAAAACCTGGTTAAAATGATATATTTTTGATCAGAAAACATAGAAATATGTGAACTATTAGTTCAAATGTCTTCAAAGAAAGTTGTAGATGCATTATGTTTATATTTTTATGACATTGCAATGTATTTATTTTTCTCAGGCCCTTCATATTTACACCCATTGCTGAATTTAATATGATTACATTTTGTACTAGATAAGCTCAGCACTACATACTACTATACTGGCATGAAAGCAAGACAAGTTCCTGAAGATGCTTCCAAATATATGACTGCATGGAAGCATTTATTAAAATCTTTTGAATTCTAATCAAAGATATATTTTTTCAGGAGAACCCAAAGCTGAGAGTTTAAATATTTCTAAGTCACCTTCACATGAACCATGGGATACCAATATAACATCATCCTCACAAGCTGTCGATAATTTACAGGAATCCAGTGACCTTGATCATATTGACCTTAACAAAAGTCAGGGGGACCATTGCTTAACCCCTGATGATTTGATTGACAGTCAGGAGGAAGGGGCCAGAATAATATGTGATAATTTACATGATAAATTAAACCAGACTAAAAGTGACTTTAAATATTCTAGAAGAAAAACAGAAAAACCACGGAAAAGAAAGCGAGATTACAGCTTTGATGGGGAAGATTGTGTGGATGGGACCTGTACTATAGTTTTAAATAGAAGTGTTAGTCACGATGACAAAGACCGATGTAGTTCTACATCTAATATTAGCAATAACAACGAAGACTATGAAATGTCTGATACTGGTGATAATGTTGTATATTCCGTTACAGAAGACTTGTCTTGTCAATCAACTGCTCATTTACATAATAACAGTCACATGGAGTCTGATTTAGGATGGCAGAGTCTGGACGATATAAACCACAACTCTGTCGGTAGCTCTGTTAAAGACTTGGAGGATGTAATGAATCGTCACTTACCAGACATGTCTGACAAGGGCATTAAGTCTCCAACTGATCTCACATTACAACAAATAGGTGGCGGCATACATAGACAAAGATCTGCCATACAATGGGCAGGTAACAGTCATGAGACGACGTTACCAGCATCCAACTTACTGAGAACACTCTATGCTAATAGAGAATCAGTCATCCGCAGCAGCACCCGTCCATCGTATGTCAGTAACGATCATTTACTCACTCCCCCTGATAATGATGGACACAAGGATAATTTAACATTACATATCCCACAGATTATTGTTAGTAAGAGCTCAGCCCTGCCATCCTACCCCACCTCATCTGTCTCATGTAGTCTCCATGATACATTTGATATTACACCTCCGTCTTCAGTCTCGCCTGCGGACAAAATTCACTCACAGTTATATGACGGACATTTTGAACCCAGTAGTACTGGCTTGGCTGCTCCAATACCCGTGAAATCACCAGCATTTTCATTCTCTTTTGTTTCTCCTAGTCATGATTATAGTTCAGCTCCAAAGCTCCACCATTCGTCATATCAGCACTCGGATCATTCTCAATTTGTGTATGGTGGGAACAACTCCTCTGGAGTCATGTATGATTCTTGGTATTAATGTGATTAATGTTTACATATCATATGATTCTTGGTATTAATGTGATTAATTACATATCATATGATTATTGGTATTAATGTGATTAATTACATATCAGCAAAATTTTGTGTCTATTTTGTGACATATACAATTAAATCTTTGAATGCTGCCAACATTTTTAGTTTGTAGGTACTTATTCCCAGGCTTTTAGGGAGGGAGTCTAATTTTGTAAGTGGGTGTTCCAAAATCCAGACTCTGTTTTGGCTTATAACCTGTAATAGGAGAATAAAGATTACTTGAATGTTTTGAAAAGGAGTTGATTTGATCATTCTGCAATTAGTTGAATCCTAAGATTCCTCTTGTAAATATACAGTATGGAATTTTTAACTTGAAGATATGTACTTAGAAATCTATTATTTTGGATGAACACATATGACATACTTCAACAAATCACATAAAAAAACATTAAAAATTATGGTAAAAACATTATATATTCTGAGAAGGGATGTGCAAATTTAATTGATATTAACCTGGGATAAGGCAGGGTTTTGAAGGTACACAAAGAACACCCTTACCAAGTTTCCATCAAAGTTATTCCTCATCCACCCCTTTCCCTATGGACTAAATTTACTATTTCATGGTTAACTATTTGAGAAGACCAATGACACCACAAAGCTAAATTTGTTTGCAGTTTCTTTAACTTACTGGACAGGGCATTTTTGAATGATTTACACAAAAGTGCAGTTGTTTAACTATTTTTCTAAAATGTGAAAATATTTGTAATACAACAATGAACATTTTATGTTCAGCTTCACAGATTACATGTAATCCTTAATTGACATGTCTTTTAGACTTAATATATTTATTTTTAAAATATTCTTTTAAAAACTTATAATATATTTCTTTTCATGGATTTGAATTACAATGTGGAAGTAAAGATACATTATTTTGTCTTAAGTTTTCAAGTTATTTATTTTTAAAATATTTTGTTCTGAATCCCACAAAGTTTATACAGTAAGCTTTACAACTTCAAGTAATTTTCAGCTATTATTTGCAAAACTATTCACTGATGCAAATGCATCATTTGTAGAAGAAGTACATGCAAAAATATGATAAATTTTGCTTATAATTTGGCTTTTTTAGGGCCCCGCATCGAAGATGCGGACGCCCTATAGTTTTCACTTTGTCCGTCTGTCTGTCCGTCTGTCCGTCCGTCAACAATTCTTGTGAACACCAAAACTCAAAAACTATTAACACCACAGTTCTGAAACTTTGCACAGCTGCTAAGTAGCATGTCATGATGTGCATATTAAAATTTTGTGCCAATCTGATTAAAATTTTTGTAAAAAATCTTCATTTTTTATCGAAAATCACAGATTTTGAGAATTGGACTTTGTGAACACTAAAACTGCAAAAGTGTTAACAATACAGTTCTGAAACTTTGCACAGCTGCTAAGTAGCATGTCATGATGTGCATATTAAAATTTCGTGCAAATCTGATTAATATTTTTGGAAAAAACTTCATTTTTTAACGAAAATCACAGATTTTGAGAATTGGACTTTGTGAACACTAAAACTCAAAAACTGTTAACGAAACAGTTCTGAAACTTTGTTCAGCTGCTAAGTAGCATGTCCTGATTTGCATATTAAAATTTCGTGCAAATCTGATTAATATTTTTGGAAAAAACTTCATTTTTTATCGAAAATCACAGATTTTGAGAATTGGACTTTGTGAACAATAAAACTCAAAGGCTATTAACAATACAGATCTCTAGTTTCATATGCATTCCATGGAACATGCCTTAGTGGTTATAACTTATAATTAAAGTTCGTATGATTTTGAAAACACTTCGATATTTTGCCGCGGGGCCCTTTCTGACTTTGTCAGTATTCTAGTTTTCATATGCTTAAAAAATTTTAAAAATAAAATGCAAATAATCACTTTTATTGCAATTTTTCCCTTAACTTTAAATATAGTGCTTGTAGAAGCTATTAGGGAATAAAATTACAGTGCTGCATTTACTTAAAATTCAAAATCTAAACATCAATGAGGGGGAGATAATCCAAAAATTTATGAATTCATTGGATGAACTGCTAATACATGTTATAGTATCAATATTGTTTATATTTTATGTGTTCAAAATTGTTTATTCTAGCTGCATTAATTCCAATGGTATACTGTAAATGTGAAAATTTTCATGCGAGGGTATTTTGCTTAATTCACCATTGCAAAATATCTGCAAAATTATCGCCCATGTCAATGGTTGTCTCAAACTTAAAAAAAGCAAAAATATAACTCCATGAAAATCTTTACAGTAATTTTGCCCGGTTTAAAAATAATCTTGATTTCACACGACTTACTAGTGTTAAGCTTGTGTAAGATGTTATATAAGAATAGATTAAAAAATGTACTAGTAATTATAAAGCTTGTTAAAATGATGCAATGTAAGGATTTGACCACATTTTAAATCAGTATTTATTGTAACCAATATGATTGGTATGTTGTTATTGTACCTCATAAAGAGTCTAAATTAAATGTTCATATAGTTCTATAGTTCTTTGTCGGCTTATATGTCTATTGCAATAAAATATTTGAAATATTTATGTGTGTTGATCTTTAAAAGGAAGTATATTGTGGTTCCCAAATAAACTATGATGGCCGTTGCTTTGTTGGTTTTATATATACCCAGTGGTCAATTGAAATATCTCAATGTTAGATATTTATGAAAATGATACTAAAATTTGAAACATTTGTAACCTTTTCCCGTCTTGCATATATTTTTGGCCCAATTTCACAAAGTAGAAATAAGGGTTATAAAATGGTAAATGCCTTGGGATGTGCAGGAACAAAAATCAATGAAATTTTTTTCTCAACAGCCCCTAATCACAGCATAAGACCCCCATATTTTGACCTTGACCATAAAGGATGAGTGGCAATAAGACCCAATATTGGCCCAAGATTTACCAAAAAATTAAACCTGAGCATATGGATGCCATAAGTTGCTGAAACATTGATATATTGTTAGGCTTAAAGAAAATATTAAGCTATTGCCATATCTGTAAAGCTGTCATGCCAATAAGTTAACTCAAAAAGCTATGTTTTAAAGAAATTGTCCTTAATTTATTGATTTTTGCTGATTTTCACACACTTTTTGGTCGAAACGAAGGTGGGCGCATCAAAACAACAACTTCATACCTGGCAAAAATGTGTAAAATGATAAAATACATCATTTCTGAAAGTTTGGAGTTGTTGTTTTCATGCGCCCAATGTTTTCTGAAGGATAATATGCACAGAAACCATTCAAAATTGCAGATTTTCTCTATTTTATCTAATTAGACCCCTAAATATGATGTCATAAGTACGTCACAATGAAGGAAAATTGCCATATCTTATGTGCTTTCTTTGTAACCACATATTAGCTGATATTTCTGATAAATATTATAACATTTGAACCAACTACAGTTTTTTGGGCCAATTATGGGTCTTAATGCCACTCATCCTTTCCAGTTGCACAAATTCAATACATTACAACAGCAATATTAAAAGGTTTTTTTTTCTCCAAACAGTTTACAGGTTTATGAAGGTGCAGGGAAATTAACAGAACATTAGATATATTCTGATGATGAAGGAAGACAAAATAGACTTGCAAATGGCTTGAATGAAAACTTTTGTTAACGAAATCAAATCCATTCAAATGCAGTAGTCAAACTACTGCTAGTGTGACAACCAGACCAACACAAAAGAAAATCTCAACATCCCAAACCAAAAGGGGAAGGACTTCTCATTATATAAACAATCTATACATGTATATATATATTTGATAAAAGGATACCTAGTAATTTAAAAAGTTTCTAGTATTATTTTTATGATTTTTAATGCATTGAGGAAAAAAAAAATTACACCAACTTCAGGTACTGATACTCTGTAAAATAACAGTTTTTTTCGTTAAAATTAAATAAATGTATGCAAGATAAGTAAATATTTTTTTGAATTTAAAGTTTTATTTGCCTGCAAAGTTTTATTCATTCATCCCATGTTTGTACCTGTACTTGGTGATAATTATACATCTGAATACATTTATACATTTGTATTAAGGGTCTTCTCTTACATTTATTTTAGGGATTAAAGGCTGAATGCATGAATGTGGTAATTTTCATTTTATAAGACTTTTAATTGAATTAAACATAATTTATAACCTATTGTAAAAATAAATAACAAGTATTTAAAGTTGGAGTTGCCATGTATCAAAAAACTTTTATCAAGAGGAAAGGATCCCAGATTAGATTTTGCAAGCAAAGGTTAGGAGTTGACTTGACAAAGCTATTTTAGTACAAAAGCCCTATGATGGTACTAGATAAAACTAATAAGGATAAGATTGGGTAAAGGAAATATTAAGTAAGTAACCCTGAAAAATATGACTTGTGTATTCTTTCAATTTCCTCAATGCAGCTCTTATAAGAATTCTATTGATAACAAAAAATATTAAACAATACAATATACATTATACAGGTCTATGAAAATCTCAGATAAAAATATACACATGATACAAGTATAACAAACTTCTTGAGTGCAGACGACCAATTGGAAAGAAATAAAGATATATCCCACAAACAAATTGTGAACCATAATCTCCATAATCTGGACCATGCCAACACAAACAGTTTTAGTGTATACTGGCACCAGGATAGAGGATGTAGCATATATATTGTTTTCATAACTGCATACCTAACATTATAAAGCTAATTAACGTATCAAACATTAATTATTATATATTGATTCCAGCACTACTTCAAATCTACAGCAGAGGATTAACAGTTACCAAAAACAAAAAGTGTAAAAACAAGGCCATAAAGCTATTAAATACACCCTTAGTAACACATTAGTATGGCATAGAGCATAAACTGAGGGTTAAAGCAAGCAACAGCTTAATTATATCTATCTGCTATGGTTTCATTCTGTTATAACCTGGAAAAAACCTCTTTTCACCTTTAAAGGGCCATAACCCCTATAAGGGGTCATCTGATAATTTCGACTCAGTGGAGACTTATGTAAAGCTCAGTGAGCTGGAGGTTTAAGCTAGCAACAGCTTTTCTTTATCTGCAATAGGTTGCATTCTTTAAGCGAAAAAAAAACATGAAAAACCGCTATTTTTCATCTTTAATTAAAGGGCCATAACCCTTATAAGGAGACATCTGACAACTCCAACCCAATGGAGACTTTTGAAGAGCTCAATGAGCTGAATGTTTAAGCAATCAACAGTTTTCTCTATCTGTTAATATAGGTTTTATTCTATAGGCCAAAAACTTGGAAAAATGCGATTATTCACCTTAAATGGGCCATAACCCCTATTATGGGTCATATGACAAATCTGACCCAATGGGGACAATTGTATAGCTCAATGAACTGGGGGTAAGCTTTTACCTGTCTGCTATAGTTTTTATTTGATAAGCCAAAACATGAATAAATGCCGTTTCCACGTTTTCAGGGCCATAACCCCTATAAGGAGTCATCTGACAACTTCGACTAAATGGATACTTTTGTTGAGCTTTTTATGCGTAAGAAAGAGGGTTGCTCCAGATTTTCTCTATTATACTTTTGATTTATAAGCCATAAACTATGGTCTGACACCCTGTTCTATTTTAAGCAACGGTGGCCATGCTTATTTGGTCGGCAGTCACCATTTTTGCAATTCTGGTAGAAGACATCTCATAAAGGATGTGTGCAAAGTTTCAAAGCAATCCTTTTAGTAGTTTCAGAGGAGAAGATTTTAGAAGAGTAGTTAACGACGACGACAGACACCAAGTGATGGCAATAGTTCAGAGCAAAAAAAGGAAATGCTCAACTCTTTTATAGACATTTATACAGTTCGGTGGACGTGCATGTTTTTCAGAAAACATTTGGCATCCAAACGGGTATAAACAAAATAGATCGTGGAATAATCCTTTATAATCTCACGTTTTGTTATATTGATGATGTCCCTTCACCAAACAATTCTCGATTTGGTCAATAATAACATCTCATCTCACATATCCCCAGCTTCAGTAGCTTGAGATAAAAGACACTTCAGGTTCTAGGAGACTTGCTTCATATTTATATTGATATCTAGACACATAACAAAGTTTTATGAAAAATATGATGAACGTTCCTATTCATTCGCTCCAGCGTAGGTTACGTATCACAACTGACCACAACTGTTTCGTTGTTCCAGTGTTTGTGTGATATATTGTGATTTCCTTGAGAGAGCATCATGTGCTTGTAGAAAAATGCGGGATTTCTATCTCTCAGATGAGCAAAGATATTATTGGTTTGAGAAATGTGTTAAATATTGTCGTTCTTTATAATTATCGAATTTGAAATCGATTCACCGGTTAGCAACGTGGTGGGTGTGCTATATCAAGTGGTGGGTGTGCTATATCAAATAGAAATTACCCATTCTTCCGGAGCACCTGAGTTCACTGTCGTTTCGACTTCTGATTAAGGTTTGGTTGTAATGTGCGATTTTCTATATTGTGTTTTTTTCTTTGTGAAAAAAAAAGAGCATGCGCAAAAAGTGTCAAGACGGAAAAAATTAAGAGAGAAGAAATACAGAAGAAAACGATTAATTAAATCATTTAGTGTTACCAAAAGTGTCATAAAGTCATCCACAAACATTGTTTTTAGGATTTTACAAACTTATTTCCATCAAAAACGGATTATATCCCTTCATTAAAACTTTGTCAACAAATCGATCGTGTTGACAGTTCATCCCGCCATTTTCAAAACATTGTCAATTACTAAATGTCATTTTCCAAACTTGTTAGTTTTAATCAAATACCTCGTGAACCTTTACAAGGAAATAGAACTTTAGTCCCAGTGATCTTGTCAGATAGTAAAGGTCTGACCCTAAAACACCATATCACAAACAACCCAGTTGATCAATCAATCGAATGGTGCTGTGTCAGTGGGGCAAAGACAAATGATCAAGTAATCTGGCTATTAAGTGACAACATAGAAAAGATTATTTCTGACTTTGGTAATATCCACCTATACGCCTGGCTTGGAACAAATGACCTTACAACATTAGACAGAAGTTCAAAGTACATTTCTTTAACAACCCAAAGTGAGGAAACTGTCCAAGATCTACTGACATACTACCAACTTATTGCCGAAACAATAAGTCTATTTTCTGGCTCAAAACTTACCATTCTTGAAATACCCCCCTACTCAATAGAACATTGGAACTACCACAAACACCACAAACATCCAGATATATTCCGTGAGCAAGACCAAGACCTGTGGAACCAGATAGACAGCCTCAATAAACTAATACGTTATATGAACAGTAGCCTAGGGAGCCACTCGCCAAACTTTTCTCTTACGTTGTTCAAAAATCCCAAGTACAAAAAAGGGAAAAACAGAGAGTTAACCCAAAGAAAGACGTACAACATCAACCTCTATAGAGACGGAGTACATCCATCACCAACTCTTGCAAAGAACTGGCTTAAAAGAATCTCAATCCAAATACAGAAAGACTGCTGGCATTAATACATGTAAGTTGACTGTTCAGTCTTTAATATATCACTTAAATCAGTGCAGTTTCCCATCACCAACCTGATTAACATTCGAAAATACTGTAGTAAGAGTAGGCTTTCTACACTAAACTACATATTGCTCCAATCTTCATCTCCAACACCATTCAGATACTGTAGTAAGAGTACACTACACTACAACACCACAATACCTACAACACTGTCAGGGTTCTGTAGTCAGGGTAGGCTTTCTACACTAAACTACAAGAACATCAGCCCAACGTCACCAGAACATTGTAGTCAGAGTAGGCTTTCTACACTATACTACAAAAAGATCAACTCAACACCACCAGTACATTGTAGTCAGAGTAGGCTTTCTACACTAAACTACAAGAAGATCAACTCCATATCATCAGATCATTGTAGTCAGAGTAGGCTTTCTACACTAAACTACAAAGAGACCAACTTAACACCACCAGAGCATTGTAGTCAGAGTAGGCTTTCTACACTATACTACAAAGAGATCAACTTAACACCACCAGAGCATTGTAGTCAGAGTAGGCTTCCTACACTAAACTACAAGAAGATCAACAAAACATCACCAGAAAACTGTAGTCAGAGTAGGCTTTCTACACTAAACTACAAATCCATTTACCTGACAAAGTCAGGTCATTGTAGTCAGAGTAGGCATTCTACACTAAACTGCAATAGTAGTCAGAGTCGGCTTTCTACACTAAACTACAAATCCATTTACTTGACAAAGTCAGGCCATTGTAGTCAGAGTAGGCATTCTACACTAAACTGCAATAGTAGTCAGAGTAGGCTTTCTACACTAAACTACACCAAATCCCTGACAAGCTCAAATTACTTGTAGTCAGAGCAGGCTTTCTACACTATACTACAACAACACCATGACCCACAAGCTGAACCTCACGCCGCAACTGTTATGCATATTAGTGCTGCTGCTATTCAAATACTCCCTCCAGCCAAACCAAGAAAGCCTAGATCAAAGATTATCATCCAAACTTAACATAACATTAGCATCAATCAGACATCTTAAATCCACATACCATCAACCGCTTCAACCAAGAACCACCCAATTGTCCACGAAAAATAGTCTGATATGGATCATTATACTGTTATTAGGTGGAGACATTGAAACCAACCCAGGTCCTAAGAACCAAACAGTAAATCCATGCGGTCTGTGTGACTTACCAGTCACATGGTCCTGCGAAGGCATATGCTGTGATGATTGTAATGTCTGGCATCATAAATCATGCATCGAACTTTGTACACAAGACTACAAACTTCTACAGAGAAGCAATGTTCAGTGGATGTGTTGTAAATGTGACAGCATGAATGTTGACTCATTCACATACAGAAGCTTTGAACTCTTTACATCAAATGTGTTCACACCACTATCTTACATTGATGATACTATGGAATCGATAAAAAGCAACAACAGCGCATTCAACCCACTTCACACCAGTAGCCCGAAAAATAAAGATATGAACAACACCAAGAAAAGAAGAAACCCAGATTCACAGAGAAATCTAAATGGCTCAGATAATGATAGCGTAAACTCAACATCAGATGTCTTCACAGTCCCAAACAAACTCAACTTGAGGATAATGACATTAAATTGCAGAAGTCTAAGAGATAAAACATCTGAATTTGCAGCCGTAATAAATTATACCAAACCAGACATTATCATCGGTACAGAATCCTGGTTGAGAGGCATCAAACCAGGCAAGCCACCATCACCAACAGCAATTAAATCATCCGAGATATTCCCTGATAATTACAAAGTGTACCTAAAACGATAGAGGGACCCTAGGAGGAGGTGTCTTTATAGCAGCTCACTCTGACCTTGTATCTATAGAACAACCGGAAGCAGTTACGGAATGTGAAATTGAATGGGTCAAAATAAAACTGAAGAACAGCAAAGACCTATACATATCATCATTCTATATGCCACATAGAAACACACAAGATCTAGAGAAACTAACGGAGTCAATTGCGAAAATTAATAGCAATAAGCCTAAGCATATCATACTTGCAGGTGATTTCAACTGCCCAGACATCGACTGGAATAACATGGATCTCAACAACAAAACTAATGATAAAGATGTACAACAGAAACTTATTGACATATGTAATGAATTCAACCTTACACAAGTCCATGATACACCGACTAGAGAGAACAACCTGCTGGACTTAGTATTTACCACGAACGCATCCCTAGTTAAATCATCGACAAATATACCAGGACTGTCGGACCATGCCATCATTATCACCGATGCGCTAATAAAACCAACATACAACAAGACCAAACCACAGAAGCGTTTCTTATATTCTAAGGCAAATTGGGATAACATAAACAAGGATATAGATGTAATATGTAAGGAAATTGAAGAAATGGTGAGGGGAAGCAGCAGCATGAACGATATTTGGGAACACTTCAAAGGAAGACTTAAAACCACCATTGATGAGAACATACCATCCAAAGTATTTAAAAAGAAAAACAACCTTCCTTGGATGACCAGAAGTCTGAGAAGAATGCTAAGACGGAAAGAAAGACTATACAGAGCGGCGAAAAAATCAAAGCAGTGGACAGAATACAAGAAACATCAGAGAGAATGTAAAAAGCAGTTTCGTAAAGCAGAGAATGAGTACATTAATAACATCATAAATGAGGGCTTAATGAAGAACGATCGCAAACCTTTCTGGAGATATGCAAATGCAAAGAAGCAAGATAACATTGGCATTGCCCCGCTCAGACACAAAGGTTCCATGACAAATGACAGCAAGGAAAAGGCAAATATACTAAACGATCTTTAGTTTTTACTAAAAGCACACCAAACTCACTCGAAACACCAGTGACAAACCAAAGCCTCAACATCAAATCCATAAAAGTAAGAGAACAAGGAGTATTTAAATTACTTAAGGACATCAATCCATCCAAGGCTATGGGACCAGACCAAATCCCAAACATCATCCTAAAGACCTGCGCAAAATCACTTGCACCTGGAATGACCAAACTCTTTCAATACTCAATAGACAGCGGAGAACTACCTGAGGACTGGCTAAATGCAAACGTTGCCCTGGTATTCAAAAAAGGGGACGTCCACAAGGCCGAAAACTATAGACCCGTATCCCTGACATCAGTATCTTGCAAGTTATTGGAGCATATCATTTGCAAACATATGCTATCGCACCTAGAAGAACACAACATCCTTACATCCTTAAACCATGGGTTTAGATCAGGCTACTCGTGCGAGACACAACTAATTGTAACATTAAACGATCTGCTACAATCGCACGACCAAAACAAGCAAACAGACGTGATAATACTTGATTTTTCTAAAGCATTCGACACAGTTCCCCACGACCGACTACTCCATAAACTAGAAAAGTATGGTATCAAAGGAAACATCCATAAATGGCTAACATCGTTCCTTACCAAAAGAGAAATGCGGGTAGTAGTTGACGGTGAACATTCCAATAACGCAGTAGTAGAATCTGGTGTACCACAAGGCACGGTTCTTGGACCCTAACTGTTCCTGTGTCACATCAACGACCTTCCCGACAGTGTGAAGTCTCAAGTACGGCTCTTTGCAGACGACTGTCTACTCTATCGAACCATCAAAAGTCATGAAGATCACATAATACTTCAAAACGACCTGAAAAACCTGGAAGAATGGGCATTAAAATGGGGAATGCGCTTCAACGCCACAAAGTGCTATGTCGTGAGCATAAAGGCAAAATCCAACAGCCTCTACAACCTCAACAACACAGTCCTTAAACAGGTCACTGAAAATCCTTACCTAGGCGTTCTCCTTTCGGAAGACTTGGGATGGTCTAAACATATTGCAAAAACCGTAAGCAAGGCAAGCTCTACCCTTGGATTTCTACGACGCAACCTTAAAAACTGTCCTATGTCATGCCGAAAAACAGCCTTCATCGCACTTGTCAGATCTGCGCTGGAGTATGGATCAGTTGTATGGGATCCGTATCTTCAAAAGGACATAGATAAAATCGAGCGAGTACAAAGAAACGGAGCACGATTCATCACAGGAGACTACAAAAGCCGCCAAGAGGGAGCAGTTACGAACATGCTTAAAGATCTTGATCTACCATCATTACGAGACAGAAGAACCAACGCGAACTTAGTGTTCCTATACAAAGTAGTGGAGGGGTTATTACCAGCAGTAGACCAGGACGCTTACATCAGACCAGCTAGACCAAAGAGGCAAATCCGTGCTGTCAAGTACAAAGACTGCCTGACAAATAACATCATAGATCGTCAGGAAACAAACAACACCAGGACTTTTATCATACCGCCGTCAAAATGCAGCCAAAACAGGAACTCTTTCTTTGTTGACACAATAGTCCATTGGAATAAGTTACCGGAAGACACAGTGCGCAGAAAGACAGTTAAGAGCTTCAAGGAAGCTCTCCCGACCTGCTACTAAAGCAGCAGCTCTCTTCCGATGCGTCTATACCAGTATTGGTCCTGCATCGTATTTATTCAGATTCAGATTCAGATTTGTGATGATTTTATGTCTACTGTTTATTTTTTTGCCCTTTCGGACTAACGACATCTGACCCATTTCTATCACTTTTCTACCAAAATTTGATGTACTACAGATAGCAATTCGCAAATATCAGACTTTTTCAATTTTTCTGACGAAATATTAGTCTCCATCAAAATTTGTATATAAACACGAAGGATAAGTTAAAGTTGATGGTTTTTTTTTAAGTTTCGAGTGTATGGTACTCATTTGTAAGAATGTTTTCGTTACCGTTAATCTATCGATGGCCGAATTATTGCCGACGGGACATTTAGCAATCAACAATCAAAGTTGAAGCTTTGAGCTTTGAAAAAAGTTATAGGAGGCACATTTACATCACTTTTAATATTTTTCGCATTGGCACCGACTACGAAAATAAATAATCCCTTTGATTCGATATTCCGACAATACAGATGTTTCATAAGTTTCGAGTGTATGGTACTCATTTGTAAGAATGTTTTCGTTACCGTTAATCTATCGATGGCCGAATTATTGCCGACGGGACATTTAGCAATCAACAATCAAAGTTGAAACAAAGTTGAAGCTTTGAGCTTTGAAAAAAGTTATAGGAGGCACATTTACATCACTTTTAATATTTTTCGCATTGGCACCGACTACGAAAATAAATAATCCCTTTGACTCGATATTCCGACAATACAGATGTTTCATATAAGCACAATTTTTTTTTATTTGTGCATATTTATGCTTTAAGTGTGTAGACTTGTCAAAAGATTTAGAAAAAAAAATCTCAATAAAGTGACGCCTAACATTTAGGTATCACGTGTCAAATAAATTAATGTTAAATTATGCGACTTTGTTTTCCAAAGTAAACACAACTTTCTATTTTGGTTTCATTCTTAATTGATTTGCTAACTTTTTAAAAAATCTTAAGCAGTATAATGTAATATTTTCAAGTGGAGTGAAGGTCAGCATATCTTTTGAATGCACTTTTTAAGGCTACCAAATGAGCAAATGGGTGACATTTACTGAGCCCCCACTCCATCTACAAAATCGTTACAACTGATAAGGTCCACCGTGTTGGGAAAATATCACATTTCTTGCACGTTGAAGAACACTGCTGCAGGTCTCGCACTCTCGATATGAAGTGGGCTAGCATATACCCATTCCTCCATTTTCTAGATGCATACATTTGAAACTCTTATCCCCGCCGGATTGGCCAAATGTCCCCTTCATCCAATTCATCATCATTTCATGTTCTTTTTATCACCCTTTTCATGTTCATTTCTCTGGTATAGCCGACTCTGTGCCGCAAGCCCTTGCAAATAAAGCAACAACTAGTTAACAAACTAATTAACTTTATTTATGGTTATAAAGCAGAGATTTATAGATGGAACTTCCAAGTATCGTAAGATTCAACGGATCGGAATATCTATAGAAGTTTTATATAAATATTCTAGCCCCTTCCCCTCCTCTTTATTTAAAGAAAACAATGCAAGACGGCGAGTAGCGGGCTCTGGCTCCAGTTGCATAAAACATCTCAATTTGAGATTTCCTCAAATCTGTCCTCAACTCAAATATTGACCAATGATACTGCAACTTGAAATCTCAATTGAGGAAGGATTTGAGGAAATCTCAAATTGAGATGTTTTATGAAACTGAGGCTAGCTAGTCGACTCATATTGAAGACTGCTGGCTGTTTTCCATTGTGATTTTTTTTTTAAATTGTAAAGCGGCACCACATATGCCAATGCCACGAAGGCCTTTGTACATACATGTCTCCGATGATAATTTATATATGTTTATTGTTTGTGTTTTGACTTTGGTTATAATTCATTATATTAAATTTCATACCATTTGAATATATTGCCACTATTTAACACCCCCTTTGCTCGCACTAGTTTTTCCCTAAAACAATTCTTTCTTCGTTATCAGCCACTAGAAGAAAAGTTTAAAATTGAGTTAAAAAATATGGTAGTTAATTGTTTTAATTAGTGTTTGACTGGTGTGCTGTACTAAGATGATCACCTCAATATCGGCCTATTGTGTTTCACAACTATGTTGTGTTCTATGGTCATTACCGGATCCTACGATCGCAATGGAAGAGGGAGGTTTGGTGCCATAAAACCTGGTTTAACCCACCATTTCGTTTGAAATGCCTGTACCAAGTCAGGACCATTGCGATCCACCAATTCTCCGGAATGACTAATTCCTCTGGACTATGAGATTGATCATTCAAGTTCGACTAGACGATATTGAGATGTGGAATAAGTGTACGCGACACAACAAACATAAACAACAGCAATTCAAAAAATCACGACGGAAAACAACAAGCAGTCTTCAACATGACCATAGGTCACTGCTTACCGTCTTGCATTGGCCCAAGACTTTTAATACAATACAAAAGTTTCAAAACCAATCCCTAAATCATCATCGAAAGACCCAATTCTACATTAAACAGTTAACACAGAATGACAAGGACAAACAAAGGCTTTGGCAAAGTTTCCTGGCTTAGGACAGGCACATATAAAATGTGGCGGGGTTAAACTAGTTTTTTGGATCCAACCTTCCCCCTATTGATAAGCTTGCACAAAGCATACATATAAAACACACTGTAAAACTCAATCGAAAAAAAGTTCAATTCAACAAGAGAGGACCTAAGACAAAATACTGTACGAAAACAACAAGACAAGGAGGAACTCTCTTGAGAACACTCGAAGCTACTGACAACTAGCTAAGAAACATTTATCGATTGATGTAAAAGAATCAAATACATCAGTTCTAAATCCGACACCCCACGTCAAAACAATGAATGATTTAAAGTTGTATCACCACACAGAACCGACATACTTGATCGCTGTGGTGCTTATAAATAATACAGTGGTTTAACGTTTTAAAGTTACTATCAAGCTATCAATATTTCTGTCGGTAGTTTTGTTACCTTTAATCCGAAATTACCAAAAAAAAAGAAAAAAAAGAAAAGAAAAAAAAAGAAAACAGAACTGCTTTATCTTTTTCCTGGAAATAAGATAACTAACTAGTTTGATTCGTTTTCCTGCTATTTCAAAGGTGATAACAATCCATATGATAGACCATTTATCATGTTATAATTTATCATTTCTATGATTTCAATTAACACGCTGGTTATCTATTATGATACTTTTTTAAATGACCACCCCTCCCCACAGGCACTTGTTTCTAGAAAAAAAATACTACTTTTATGCATGGTTAGTACTGAGACAATAATTTTTCTCAGGTTAGTACATGTATAAGTATTTGTTTTCTAGAAACAAGTGCCTGTGCCCCTCCCCACTAAGTTAATAACTAAAAAAAATGCATAATGTCCGTTGTTTATATTTTTTTCCTGTAAAAATACAAATTGTTCTCTAGCAATGAAAATAATCTGTCATTTCCTCTTATTTTTCAATAAAAGAACAGTAAGACCCCCCCTTTTTTGAAAATTTGATATAATTTATGACCAGCAGAGATGTCATACAAAATTGATGACGCTATTTTCCACATGATATGATACTGATAGCTTTATTAATTTGTTGATTCATAAATCCATTTAACTGAGTAAAGAATTTTTGAGATATTTCTCACCTGCCCAGGTAAATATTTACAATGTCAAGGACGTTGCTGGAGAAAGTTGGGACAGTTTTGCAGGAAAGACGGCGCGGAGTATAAAATACAGTGCAATGACAGAAAACAGGGCTTGCTGATGAATAAGAAGTAGCTTGAGGGAGTATATCATTGATCAATATTATGCCATAGTCATTAAAACAGTAACAATGCGTCGGCACAGCATGAAAAACCGAAGCGAAATTGTAAACACAGAACCAAGGGACACAACTCTATCTAAACTTTTAGCAGTTTATATTTTAGTTTGCTGTGTTATATCTGCAGCATGGTTGATGGGACATTACCAGTATTCATTCTTGTGGGTTTTTCTATTGATAAGTGGCCTATTCATACTGTGGAAGACCAAACTTACCAACATTGTACAGAACAGGTTGTATCAAGAAGAAATAAGAATACACAGAAAGAGGGCACTGAGACAGAGTGAAACTTCAGAATGGCTTAACTTTATTATCAATAGATGGTAAGTATCCGAGTTAAAAAGTTGGGTGCACAACCAATTCACCTACATGCGAAATTCTCTTGATCATCATTGCATGATTTTAAACATGCGCCTGTGTAAAAAATGTTAAACTGAAGGTACAAGATTAAAAATTAGATTTTCATTGTATAACGATGTTTGATTAAAAGATGAATTTTAAGACAATAGGTAAAGCAAAAACAGTTATGCTCAAAGATCACAAATCTTTGAATGGTTTATAAACTTGAAAATTATGTAATTTAATTAATATTCAAGATTTTATTTGAAATAATTGAGTTATTCCCCCTTCTCATTTATTAAAGTCAAGCAAAACCAACCCGTAAATAGTCTTTTGTTAGTAAAATGATAAAATTAGCCTAATATGACATTTTCAATTTCTTTTATTCAAACTTTTGATCAATTACCAAAATTAGCATTTACTTAGAGCAGGACTGTCAAGTGTTGATGATCGAGCTACTCACATGAGATTTGCCCCAAAATTCGCTGCCAAATTGCTGACTATGTCTACCCAAGTTGCGTGACACTTGATAGGTCTGTAAGAGAGTTTCATTATCCATTTAGTCGTAAAAGTTATGTATAACTGTGAATACTAAAAAGTATTTACAGTTTATATACATGTACTGTACATGTATTAACTTAAAGTATACACTTTTCAATTTGCCTATATACATTAATTTTGTACATGAAGTTTAATTTATTAGTTTAGTCAGCTGATATTTTTTCAGGTGGGTTTTCAATGCTGATACTATTGAAGAGTTTGTGAAGAAGAGACTTGAGGATCGACTCTATTCTATAAAACCTTCCTATCTAGGTAATTTATGAACAAACATGTATGCTATATTTGTAAATATGTTTATTGATAATGATTTTTAACAAAAAGCTATAAAAAAACACAATTGAAATGGTGAAAAGTATATACATGTATCACACTGCAGATAATTGTACAATGTTAGTGAATTTTGACTGTTCATTACAATATTCACAAGCATAAGAAAAAAAATGTCTTGCAAATGCCTTAATTAATTGTTATTACTTCTTATAACAGTACTACGTGCAGTTGTGCATTAAAAAATTGTGATTGTGGTAAGCTTAAAAAATACATTGTAACATACATGTACTTGTAGCGTACAGCATTTCAGTACATGCTGCATTTCTCTATTTAATGAACAGATAAACTGCAGCTTAGTGTCTTTACATTTGGTGACCATACTCCATCCATTAAATATATCCGTACCTTTGAGTATATGGATGGGGTACCAGGAGGAAGGAAACCAGTATCATGGATCAACATAAACACACCACCTACTGGCCTGGACAAAATCTCATCATACCAGCTTGTCTGTGAAATAGACACTCAGAATTTACTGGATCAGTTTCAGATGGTATTTGCTGCAAAAGTCGGAAGAGGAAGGTATGTTGTTTGTCATTAACTCGATTCTATTTTAATTCTAGCAAATCAACATTACATTTTTTTAAATTGGTTCATACGAAGTAATTTAAAATAAAATCTATCACATTAAAAATGTTTAAATGTTTGTGGTCTATTTGCATGTGTTTCATTCTATTTTGTTTTTGTTAGAGCAAGCCTTGGATTTAAGATAGCAGTAGAAGAATTAAGGATAAGTGGTGTTCTACAGATAGTTCTACACATGTCCAAAGATATCCCATTCCCTCATGTATCCAAAGCCAGTCTATCATTTATTGATAAGTAAGTCAAAAAAAGCTAGCAAGAAATAGAGCTATTCAACACAATCAAAGGCGGATCTAGGTCCTGCGTACCATTGCATGCCCCCTCATTTGAAAATTTCTGGATCGCCACAGACAATCATTTAACTTTGCAAACGTGGATGTTAGTTTGTCTTGTAGTTGGCCCCAGGTGCATATCATTCTAAACCAATTGTAAAAACAAAAGACACAAACCAAGAAAGAAATTGATTTGAAAATAAGCTGAATTGAATGATGTCAGAAACCCATGCATAAAAAAAAAAATCCAGATACATGTACATGTATGCTTTTTAAAAGAAAACTTATCTGCATACAGATGTTTCATGAAAAAATAGATTTTAAAAGTCAAATGTTGTAGTTCATTTGATTGATATGAAGTCGTGCTAACCATTGAAAATCTTCTTTTTCCCCTTTATTGACTCTTTTATTTGTTTGATAACACTATGATCTTTTATTTAGGCCAGAAGTCCATTTTAACCTGAATGTTCTGAAGGCAGTAAACTTAACAGAGTTACCTCTCTTGAAAAACTGGATTTTTGATCAAGTTATGGATGGAATCTCTAAAGGTATTTAAGATTTCTTACCTACAATAAATCTTGTTTTATCATCTCTCAATGTACATTTGTAATTCATTGCCTTAAAGGTGTTTCCTATGAATATACCTTATTGTAATGCACATTAAAGTGCAATTTTTCAGTGTTGCTGTTACTTGCTTTGAAATAAAAATAGTTGAAAACTTATAAAAAAAAATTATGTTATAAGCAAGGGTCTGGAAATTTTTTGAGCTGATTTCGGTCATTTTTGTCCGATTGTGCTAAATACATATTTGAACATTACCATGACCCCCCTTTTTTGCCTCATCCACCTCTTAAATCCATCTTTTAATCTTAAAAGGCAATGTTTGTTTCTGTATTACATTTTCTAACATGCAACTTGATATCCAGATCACGATAAAATTTCTATTGTTTTCATTGTAAGCAAAACACGTTTCATGTAGAAAGTGAAAGTTGAAAGTAGAATCACCCGTATGATGATAAATCGAGACAAGTCGTATTGTTTATAAAATAAACATATCAAACGTCAAGACAGACTGAGAAATGCCCCTTTAAATGTGAAATTTGTAATAACTATTGTTTTTATTAGTATCAAAACAATCTGTACAGTGAATGATTATTTACAATATAAATATAACCACGCACATGCGTAATCAAACACCAATTTGGTGTGCACATGTTTTGATAAATATCAACATTATGAGAAATTATTTCTAAATAAACAAAACAGGCATCTGAGGAAAGATTGATAACCTCAATTAATTCATTTAATTAAAACCATGCAATGTAGGTAAATGCATAGTGGCAGTGATCAGACAGGTGTGACAGATTATGTAATTAGCATATCCCGGAGGCTATTCTCACCTGTGTTTGACACCTAGGTGTTAATTATGAGACCGGATGCTCAGGAAGATAATTAAACAATTATATGACCGATTAGTCAAATAATGCTTATAATAAAAATTTTAAAATGTCCGATTGGGAGAATTTTTAGTCGGTCATTTAGGACAAAATTTCGGTCATGACCGGCAAATATGACCGTTTCCAGACCCTTGGTTATAAGTTAAATCACAGAAACAAATTTAATAATGCTATATTTAAACAGCTTTTTTCATCCATAAATAAGGCACATCATTATATTGATGGAACCTTTTATAAGATGAATTGACAAAAACATGCAGCTTTGTGTAATGCTAGTGAATAACTCTCCAAAAAATTGATGCAGGCTCAGGTGGTTTTATTATTTGTCTTTTCCAGCTATGGTTGACCCAGGCCAGATAACTATACCTATAGCAAGAGTTGGGGCCATACAACAGAAACAACCAGGATCACTTAAAACTCAAAAGTTAGGTATGATACATTAGTCCTAATTTCATGCCTGTCAAGTCTCACAAAGTTATCATGAGACTTGAACATTTTCCCACTAGATGAGCACAAAAAGTTATATCTATCATGTAGCTTATAGTACCATATGATGTATAGTGGTTATATGCTCCTAGATAATCTACTTCCTGTTTACCGAATACTTTAAGTTTTCTCAAGGCATTATTTTGAGTGCAGGGGTATCACTATATGTAGAGAGAAAAAGCTCACAAATTAACTTGTTTTTTATCAGACTTATCCTTCAGTAGACGCATACAGTAAAGGTACTTATTTTCACGATTTACAATTTCACCCAAGTTCACAGGTTCTTATTTTCTATTCAATACTCTATTATTTTCATTGAAATTTTTTCTTTAAATTTCGTGAAAAATGGATGATCTTCAAATCTGTGAAAATAAGTTCCTTTATGGTAATACATGAACAAAATAAATAGTATCTTTAGATAACGTGTTATTCATTTCATTACAGCTCAGGGAGTTTTAACTGTACACATTATTGGAACAGCTGTGAAAAATGGAAGTAAGTTTTTACGTCTATCTTTTGGTACATGTATAATCTATTTTTGTCCCACACCACAACCTAAAATTGGCCCAATCATAGATGGATTTTGTTTGCTCTTGTTAGCCTGATTTGCTTATCAAAAAGAAATAGAAAAATCGGTTTAAATTTAAAGCTACAGATGAACTAAGAGTTACAGTCTAATAACATGGAGTACAAATTGGTGTATTTATACATATTGTATTACATTGTAAAGCTTCTTCAATTTGTATTTTAACAATAGCAAGTAATTGCATGATATTACACTTTAGTGAAAGAAGAGTGCTTAGGTGAAATTTATTAGATGTGTTTTAACAAACTACATGACATTTATAACAATGTAACATGAGAACTAGACTTTAAACTTTCCCACTAATCTGTTTAAATTCTAACCTATGTACACCCACGACAAAAAATACTGGTATCATATGACAATCTGAATATTTTAAATGTCAAACCAGAAATCATTTAAATGCATTGAATAGTGAAAAAAAGAGATCAAGAAAAAAGTATATTAGATGTAATTACAAGTAATATATTTGATTTCTGGGTCACAAGTTGATTTCAGTATTGATAATGATTACAAAATTGTATAATGCCGGGTTATGAATCCTTGGATATAAATCAAAAGTTATCAGTATTCATTTATTAATTATTTACATTATTATCTTACATCCTGTGTAACTGTGCACAACTTTTTATGGCCCGACCACGTATGTGGATTGGACATATAGTTTTACCCTTGTCCGTCCGTCCGTCCGTACGTACATACACTTTGGTTAAGGTCTATTACTCGGATACTAGATTTTGGGGGTCAATGATATTTCACCACCAGATGGGTCTTGGGTAGGGCTACACCACCCACTAGAAATTAGGTCACTGTGACCTATATTTTATGCATGAACGACTTCGGTTAAGTTCTTGGTTAAGGTCCATAACTTGGATACTAGATGTTGGGGGTCAATGATATTTCACTACTAGATGTGTCTTAGGTAAGGTGACACCACCCACTAGAAATTAGGTCACTGTGACCTATATTTTATGCATGAATGACTTTGGTTAAGTTCTTGGTTAAGGTCCATATCTCAGATACTACATGTTGATGGTCAATGGTATTTCACCACTAGATGTGTATTGGGTAACATGACACCACCCAATAAAAATTAGGTCACTGTGATTTATATTTTATGCATGAACGACTTTGGTTAAGTTCTTGGTTAAGGTCCATAACTTGGATACTAGATGTTGGGGGTCAATGATATTTCACCACTAGATGTGTCTTGGGTAAGGTGACACCATCCACAAGAAATGAGGTCACTGTGACCTATATTTTACGCATGAATGACTTTGGTTAAGTTGGTTAAGGTCCATATCTTGAATACTACATGTTAGGGGTCAATAATATTTCACTACTCGTTGAGTCTTGGTAACATGTCACCACCCACCAGAAATAAGGTCACAGCGACCTATATTTTACACATGATCACTTTAGATCAATTTCTTGGTAAATGTCCATATTCCAGGTTAAACACATTGAGGGTCAATGATATTTCAAGAACGGGAGGGCCATCCTGTGGCTCATAGACACATTATCTAGTTGTATTTGTTCTTACTCACCACCAAATATTTAAATATATCACAATAAGTTAAACACTTAGAGAAGTGAATTGAGAAGTGAAATAGCTTTCCAATACAAGTAAATAATCTTTGATATTCTAAGAAATCAACTCTTTAAAGTATTTGTCCTTTTCAAATGTTTCCTTCTACTCTGTTACTTTTTGTGAAATCATTTATTTCGTAGAAAGCTAAGAGTTTTTCTCATGCTAATGAATAAAAAAGACAGAAGTTGTTTGTTTATTTTTTATTTATTTTCAATACTATTTGTACAGATACAGATATTTTCTTTACTATTTGTACAGATACAGATATTTTCTTTACTATTTGTTCAGATAAAGATATTTTCTTTACTATTTGTTCAGATACAGATATTTTCTTTACTATTTGTTCAGATACAGATATTTTCTTTACTTTACTAATTGTACAGATACAGAAGATGTCAGATATTCCACTTTACGTCTCGGTGAACAGAAGAGGACGACACATGATGAACTTGCCATCAATGACTGGGATGATATCTGTTCCTTCTTTGTTTACAACTTGACAAAGGAGAAGGTATGTGTCGGTATTAGTCTTATTGTCACATATTAAAGTTATAACTTAATATTATTACGCCCTGCCCACAAAAGTAGAGGGATGTATAATGTTTCATGTTCTTCCAAACCAGATTTACCTACAGGTTGAATTTAGATACTTTCCATTTTAGAAGTATGGTTTTATCATACAACTTTATACACATATTTATCATATACTTAGACATAATAATGCTTAAATTTAACAAAATGATATTAGAGTATTTTTTATAAAGAATTTTATTTTTTTCCAAAAACACCTTTACCGTGTGATAATTATAGATTATAACATGCCATTTTTTATATCAGACCTATTATCAGCCCCAGGTCATGATATTAGCCCGAGAGCCGTAGGCTCGAGGGATGATAATGACCGCGGGCTGATTTTGGTCTGATATGAAAAATGACATGTTATGATCTTTTTATCATATACTTCAATATCAGTGTGAAATATATATGGTATTTTGAAATGGCATTTGGATAGAGCATCTGATTAAAATTTGTATTTTGAAAATGTAAACGAACAAAACATCTCGTAATATCGTGATACGTAGCTACGTAGAAACGGTGACGTCACAGTTAAATATTTGGTTGGAATTAACGTAATTTATATTTCACCAAGAAATGAAACCCACGGAGAAGTGGGAAGGGGGTACATGTATAATTCACACAAAAATTGCACTCTTTTAGATGCATCTGTGTCGTCTGCCATAAGTTTTGAAAATGTCTATAACTTAAATCGACTACGGTCAAGTCTGTGATACAATTCCGATTTTGGCGTTTGATAATAAAACGGAAGTAGTTGATAATAAACTGAACCAGTTGATAATGAAAGTGATTATCACACGGTGAAGGTGTTTTTGAAAAAAAATCAAATTCTCTATAAAAATTACTCTATTATCATATTGTTAAATTTAAGCATTATTATGTCTAAGTATATGATAATATACAATTACTGTCTTTTGATGAGGTAAATGTGTGGAGTTATTGACTTTTAAAAAAACTGTAATTCACGGAGCCCAGTGGGCGAGGTGAATAACAAAGAGTTTTTTTCAAAAGTCCACACATTTACCGAATCAAAAGACAGTTATTGTTTTATTCAATAATGCAACAAAAATCAAATATCAAATTTATGATTAAAATTACATAGGGGCCCCTAGTGTTACAAAATTATTTGTTTTTTATTTTTGTTTTGTTTTGTTATATTTTTTTTTCGGGAGGGTGGTATTTCCGCTTATCGGAAAAATATAAGACACATTCTGTTAACAATTATTGAACGAGCTGTGGCCTTTTTAGTGTTTGCTGAGTCCTTGTCTAGCATAATCTTCGCTAAAGCATCATCGCTTACGAACGCAAATCTCGCTTTTTTTGCTCACAGTAGGGACACTTTCATCCGATTCGGCCATTGTGAAAATAAAACAGCAGATTTTATTAATAGATAATATCGCTGTTGTAAATCTAATTTGATTGGTCCAACAAAAAAGGGAATAACCGGATTCTATAAATATCAACCGCATGCATTTTCCCGCGGTGAATAACCATTTTATTGTCTCGCCTGCGAAGCAGAGCGGGACATAGGTGTTACTTTACCGGCGGCGGCGGCGTTAACTTTTTGGAAAAGTTTTATGAGCACCTCCATATCTCAAGAACTATAGGTCCTGGGTTGATGAAACTTGGTATGCATATGCCCCAGTAGTAGCTTAGCACAGTTGCATCCCCATCTTTTGACCTTGACCTTGATTTTCCGGTTGAATGACTTTGACAATTTTCAATACATATAATAGCAATGAAAAAGTTTTGCGAGCACCTCCATATCTCAAGAACTATAGGTCCTAGGTTGATGAAACTTGGTATGCATATGCCCCAGTAGTAGCTTAGCTCAGTTGCATCCCCATCTTTTGACCTAGACCTTGATTTTCCGGTTGAATGACTTTGACAATTTTCAATACATATAATAGCAATGAAAAAGTTTTGCAAGCACCTCCATATCTCAAGAACTATAGGTCCTAGGTTGATGAAACTTGGTATGCATATGCCCCAGTAGTAGCTTAGCACAGTTGCATCCCCATCTTTTGACCTTGACCTTGATTTTACGGTTGAGTGACTTTGATTATTTTTATTGCATATATTTGCAATGTTTAAGTTCTATATACATCTTTTGATCTCAGAAACTGAAAATGTAAATTCAAAATATAGTGGAAGTAAGAAAGAATAATTGTTTCTGATGGTGCCGGCAGGCGAGACATACTTTAGTGTTAACTCTTGTTTTAGTGAATATCCTTTTTTATTCAATTTTTTCAGTCACATTATTTTTATACAAAATGTTTTATATATTATTGAATAATCACTTTCATTATCAACTGGTTGAGGTTATTATCAACTACTTCTGTTTATTATCAAACGCCAAAATCGGAATTGTATTACAGACTTGGCCGTTGTTGATTTAAGTTATATACATTTTCAAAACAACAACTTATGGCAGACGACTCAGATGCATCTAAAAGAGTACAATTTTTGTGTGAATTATACCCCCTTCCCGCTCCTCCATGGTATTTACGTTCATTCCAACCAAAATTTCAACTGTGACGTCACCGTTTCTATGTAGCGACGCACCACGATATTACGAGATACCAGTAAACATTTGTTTTGTTTGTTTACATTGATAAAATACAAATTTGAATCAGATGCTGTATCCAAATGCCATATAAAAATACCACATATATTTCACACTGATATTGAAGTATATGATAAAAAGATCATAACATGTCATTTTTCATATCAGACCAAAATCAGCCTGCGGTCACTATCATCCCTCGAGCCTACGTCTCTCGGGCTGATAATAGGTCTGATATGAAAAATGGCATGTTATAATCTATAAACATCAAGATATGAATAGAATTACTATCATTTTGTCATTTGTCCTTGAACCTCATGGTAGAAATCATTATCAATTGGGATTTTTAAACGGATTCAAAACTTGGGAGTTGGCAATCTGATGGTACCAACAGACAAAATATACAATTTAAAAGTGTTAACAACAGCAAATAGAGTTTAACTTTGGGTTATGTATGTATTGCTTAAGTGGTTGTAAGCATTGTTTATAACTGATTTACATCTTTTTTAACAGTTAAGAATCAAGAGTAAATGTCACAGATTACTGAGTGATGTCACACTAGAGGAACATGTGGTAGATTTGTCGTCACTACCATTTAATATAAGAGAAAAGTAAGAAGAAATGATTTTGAAAAAAAATATAACACTGAAAAACTATAAAATATATTTTTTATAAATAGTAATGCTTGTAGCTATAGAACCACTGGAGTAGATTCTCTTTCTTTTTGAGAACAATATACATCTGATCAAATTATGATTTATCAAAAGCTTTAAGAGAAGAAGCAGAGGTACCAATGGGCATCCGTATGTCAGTCTGAAAGGGCAGAGACAAAACCAGTAAACACAAACAAGGACAGGAATAAAAAACAGTTAACACAGAAAAGACAAAAATACAAAAACCACTGAATATCAATTAAACAGGCAAACTGTAGTGGCAAGATAATGACATCAGTCATCATCATCATCAATGTATTATTTAAAATCAGTTTTTATGACAATCAAATAATATGTTGTTAATTTTTTGAAACACATACTAGTATATATGTATTTTCTTGCAGTATTAACAGAAAGGTAAAGAACAAGGATGGCAGTACATACGAACTCAAGATGAAGTATACCAAACTACCTCAAATAGATATAGAAAATCCACCACTCATAGAGACCAATTCTAATGATATGTTATTAAGATTGCCAATGCACCAAATATTATTTCCAGTTTTCCATACTTGCAAATGGCTTGAATGAAAACTTTTGTTAATGAAATCAAATCCACTCAAACTACTTCTAGTGTGACAGCCAGACAGACAAAAAAAAAATCTCAACATCCCAAACCAAAATGGAAAGGAATTCTCACTATATAAACAATCTATATATATATTTGATAAAAAGATACATAGTATTATATTTATGGTTTTTAATGCATTGAGCAAAAAAAAATAATTACACCAACTACAGGTACTGATACTATGTAAAATAACAGGTGTTTTTGGTTAAAATTAAATAAATGTATGCAAGATAAGTAAATATTTTTTTTTAATTTAAAGTTTTATTTGCATGCAAAGTTTTATTCATTCATGCCATGTTTGTACCTGTACTTGGTGATAATTATACATCTGAATACATTTGTACATTTGTATTGAGGGTCCTCTCTTACATTTATTTTAGGGATTAAAGGCTGAATGCATGAATGTGGTAATTTTCATTTTATAAGACTTTCAATTGAATTAAACATAATTTATAACCTATTGTAAAAATAAATAACAAGTATTTAAAGTTCGAGTTGCCATGTATCAAAAAACTTTTATCAAGAGGAAAGGATCCCAGATTAGATTTTTCAAGTAAAGGTTAGGAGTTGAATTGACAAAGCTATTTTAGTACAAAAGCCCTATGATGGTTCTAGATAAAGTTAATAAGGATAAGATTGGGTAAAGGAAATATTAAGTAAATAACCTTGAAAAATAAGACTTGTGTACTCAATTTCCTCAATGCTGCGCTTATTACAATTCTATTGATAATAATAAATATTAAAAAAATGAAGTCCAATTACACATACAAGTACACTGGAACTGGAAAATCTATTATACAGGTCGATGAAAATCTCAGATAAAAATATTATAACAAACTTCTTGAGTGCAGACAATTGCATAGAAATAAAGATGCATGTATATCCCACAAACAAATTGTGAACCATAATCTCCATAATCTGGACCATGCCAACACAAACAGTTTTAGTGTATACTGGCACCAGGAAAGAGGACAAAAATGATGTAGCATATATATTGTTTTCATAACTGCATACCTAACATTATAAAGCTAATTAACGCATCAAACATATAATTACATATTGATTCCAGCACTACTTCATATCAAACAAGTAGAGGATTAACAGTTACCCAAAACAAAAAGTGTAAAAAACAAGGCCATAAAGCTGTTAAATAACACATTAGTATCATAGAGCATAAACTGAGGGTTAAAGCAATTAGCAACAGCTTAATTATATCTACATGTATCTGCTATGGTTTCATTCTGTTATAACCTGGAAAAAACCTCTTTTCACCTTTAAAGGGCCATAACCCCTATAAGGGGTCATCTGATAATTTCGACTCAGTGGAGACTTATGTAAAGCTCAATGAGCTGGAGGTTTAAGCTAGCAACAGCTTTTCTTTATCTGCAATAGGTTGCATTCTTTAAGCGAAAAAAAAAACATGAAAAACCGCTATTTTTCATCTTTAATTAAAGGGCCATAACCCTTATAAGGAGACATCTGACAACTCCAACCCAATGGAGACTTTTGTAGAGCTCAATGAGCTGAATGTTTAAGCAATCAACAGTTTTCTCTATCTGTTGATATAGGTTTTATTCTATAGGCCAAAAACTTGGAAAAATGCAATTATTCACCTTGAATGGGCCATAACCCCTATTATGGGTCATATGACAAATCTGACCCAATGGGGACAATTGTATAGCTCAATGAGCTGGGGGTAAGCTTTTACCTGTCTGCTATAGTTTTTATTTGATAAGCCAAAACATGAATAAATGCCGTTTCCACGTTTTAAGGACCATAACCCCTATAAGGAGTAATCTGACAACTTCCGACTAAATGGATACTTTTGTTGAGCTTTTTATGCGTAAGAAAGAGGGTTGCTCCAGATTTTCTCTATTATACTTTTGATTTATAAGCCATAAACTATGGTCTGACACCCTGTTCTATTTTTAGCAACGGTGGCCATGTTTATTTGGTCGGCAGTCACCACTTTTGCAATTCTGGTAGAAGACATCTCATAAAGGATGTGTGCAAAGTTTTAAAGCAATCCTTTTAGTAGTTTCAGAGGAGAAGATTTTAGAAGAATAGTTAACGACGACGACAGACACCAAGTGATGGCAATAGCTCAGAGCAAAAAAAGGAAATGCTCAACTCTTTCATAGACATTTATACAGTTCGGTGGACGTGCATGTTTTTCAGAAAACATTTTGCATCCAAACGGGTATAAACAAAATGGATCGTGGAATAATCCTTTATAATCTCACGTTTTGTTATATTGATGATGTCCCTTCACCAAACAATTCTCGATTTGGTCAATAATAACATCTCATCTCACATATACCCAGCTTCAGTAGCTTGAGATAAAAGACACTTCAGGTTCTAGGAGACTTGCTTCATATTTATATTGATATCTAGACACATAACAAAGTTTTATGAAAAATATGATGAACGTCATATTTTCCTATTCCATTCCCTCCAGCGTAGGTTACGTATCACAACTGTTTCGTTGTTCCAGTGTTTGTGTGATATATTGTGATTTCCTTGAGAGAGCATCATGTGCTTGTAGAAAAATGCGGGATTTCTATCTCTCAGATGAGCATAGATATTATTGGTTTGAGAAATGTGTTAAATATTGTCGTTCTTTAAAATTATCGAATTTGAAATCGATTCACCGGTTAGCAACGTGGTGGGTGTGGTATATCAAATAGAAATTACCCATTCTTCCGGAGCACCTGAGTTCACTGTCGTTTCGACTTCTGATTAAGGTTTGGTTGTAATGTGCGATTTTCTATATTGTGTTTTTTTCTTTGTGATGATTTTATGTCTACTGTTTATTTTTTTGCCCTTTCGGACTACTGACATCTGACCCATTTCTATCACTTTTCTACCAAAATTTGATGTACTGTAGATAGCAATTCGCAAATATCAGACTTTTTCAATTTTCTGACGAAATATTAGTCTCCATTAAAATTTGTATATAAACACGAAGGATAAGTTAAAGTTGATGGGTTTTTTAAGTTTCGAGTGTATGGTACTCATCTGTAAGAATGTTTTCGTTACCGTTAATCTATCGATGGC
Source organism: Arcuatula senhousia (assembly GCA_963971305.1). Lineage (NCBI taxonomy): Eukaryota > Metazoa > Mollusca > Bivalvia > Mytilida > Mytilidae > Arcuatula > Arcuatula senhousia. The sequence goes on from OZ020304.1 coordinate 66,161,513, forward strand.
CGAATTATTGCCATCATTTAGCAACCAACAATCAAAGTTGAAGCTTTGAGCTTTGAAAAAGTTATAGGAGGCACATTTACATCACTTTTAATACTTTTCGCATTGGCACCGACTATACGAAAAAAATCATCCCTTTGATTCAATATTCCGGTCACTACAGATGTTTCATATAAGCACAATACATATTTGTGCATATTTATGCTTTAAAAAATCTCAATAAAGTGACACTTAACATTTAGGTATCACGTGTCAAATGAATTAATGTTAAATTATGCGACTTGGTTTTTCAAAGTAAACACAACTTTCTATTTTGGTTCCATTCTTAATTGATTTGCTAAATTTAAAAAAAAATCTTAAGCTGTATAATGTAATATTTGTCAAGTGGAGTGAAGGTCGTCATATCTTTTAAGGTACTTTTTAAGGCTACCAACTGAGCAAATTTATGACATTTACTGAGCCCCCCCCTCCTCAATCTACAAAATCGTTTCAACTGCCAAAAGTTCTATGTAGGCCTAAGGTCCACCGTGTTGGGAAAATATCACGTTCCTTGCACGATTAAGAACCCTGCTGCAGGTCTCGCATTCTCGATAAGAGAAGTGGGCCAGCATACCCATTCCTCCATTTTCAGATGCATACATTTGAAACTCTTATCCCCGAGACCCCGATTGGCCAAATGTCCTATTCTTCCAATTCATTATTATCTCATGTTCTTTTCATCACCCTTTTCATGTTAATTTCTCTGGTATAGCCGACTTTAAGTCGCAAGCCCTTGTGAATAAAGAACAAACTAACTACATTGTAACTATATTTATGGTTATAAAGCAGGAATTTATAGACGGAACTTCCAGGTATCGTAAGATTCAGCGGACTTGTGTATAAGATCAGAATATCTATAGAAGTTTTATAATATATAAAGTTATTCTAGCCCCTTCCCCTCCTCTTTATTTAAAGAAAACAAAAAGTTCAACAGGCATTTAGAATTCAGCCATATTGGGTCGTCAGTCCTTTAAACCGCAGAGCCATGAATTTAGGTTAGTTTATTATCTACTTTAATATGTGCGTGTTTTGTAAGTAATTGCGTGAGGTGTGGATTGTATTAGGAGCCGTTTTTGTTCTATGTCCAGAAATGGGTCTTTCGTTGATACTTTAGGGATTTGTTTGAATCTTATGTATTGTATTTTTTGTCTTGGGACAATGCAAGACGATGTGCAGCGGACTCTGGCCATATTGAAGACTGAGAGTAGAAAGATGAAACTTGGGTCATTGATTGCATTATGGGTGGGGATTGTGCCGAATGCTTCGGAATTTTGATTATGCCCCTAGGGGCTGGGCTGCATAGTTAGCCTAAGGATACATTATTCCTCTGTCCCGTAACTCCTCTTAGCTATAGCTTATTTGGAATATGGAACTGAAACTTGGCTCAGTAATTGCACTATGAAGGTCTCGGAATTTTGATAATTGCCCCTAGGGACTGGGTTGCATAGGTAGACTAAGGGCACATTCCTTCGTCACGCATAATTCTTTACATTACTATCACTTATAGTACTAGTTATGCTCATTATTGTCATAGTCTATTGCTTTCAATTATTTGCCCTTATACTGTCAAACACCAGAGTAGCGCGGGGATATGCAGCGTTGTTGCTTCGACAAGTTATTTTTTTATATCTAAAAATATTTTCTGATATCAAAAAATACATTTTTTGATGTCTAGAAATCTATTATTTGATATCTAGAAATCTATTATTTGATATCAAGAATTCGAATTGTTCATATAAAAAATGAATATTGATATCAGAAAATGTAATATTTGAAATCAGAAAATGTTTTATTTGATATCAGAAAATCGATAATCTAATATCAGAAAAATGCATTTCTTGATATCAATAAATGATTTTCTGCTATCAGAAGAATTCTTGATTTCAAAATTCGCATTTCTGATATTAAAGATAGATTTCTTGATATAAAAAAAAAACATTTTTTCTGATATCAAAAATTAATTATTGATATCAGAAAATAGTGAATAAATGGAAAAACGGCACCTCATAGGATTGCCATGAAGGCCTGTGTACATACATGTCTCCGATGATAATTTATATATGTTTATTGTTTGTGTTTTGTCTTTGGTTATAATTCATTATGTTCAATTTAATGCCATTTGAATATATTGTCACAATTTTACCCCCTCCCCTTGCACGCACTATTTTCCGAAACTCACCTACTATAAAAAGAAAAAAAGAAAAAAAAACAGAACTTAATTCTTTATCTATTTCAAAGGTGATAACAATCCATATGTTATGTTATGTTATGTTATATGGACCATTTATCGTGTAATAATTTATTATTTTTATGATTCCAATGAACCGGCTGGGTATCTATTATGATACTTTTTAAAATGATCACCCCTCCCCACAGGCACTTGTTTCTAGAAAAAAAACCTTATCATACCACAGGCACTTTTCAAAAAAGGGGGTAGTACAGGCACTTGATGACTATCAAAAATAGGGGGTAGTATACATGTACTCATAGACCTGTATATTAAATATATATACAGGTCTATGATGTACTTGATACCTTAGTACATATTACTACCCCCTATTTTTGATAGTCAACAAGTGCCAAAAATAGGGGGTAGTATGTATTACTTAATACATTTTTTATAGTCAACAAGTGCCTGTGTATTGGTTAGTATATAATTTTTTTTTTCTCAGGAAACAAGTACCTGTGCCCCTCCTCACCAAGGTCGATAACTAATAAATGTATAATGTCCGTTGTTTATATTTTTTTCCTGTAAAAATGCAAATTGTTAGAGCAATGAAAATAATCTGTCATTTCCTTTTTTTCAATGTAGCAGCCCCCCCCCTTTTTTAAATATTTGATATTTATGACCAGCAGAGATTTCATACAAAATTCACATGATATGATACTGATAGCTTTATTTGTTGATTCATAAATCCATTTAACTGAGTAAAGAATTTTTGAGAGATTTCTCACCTGCCCAGGTAAATATTTACAATGTCAAGGACGTTGCTGGAGAAAGTTGGGACATTTTGCAGGAAAGACGGCGCGGAGTATAAAATACAGTGCAATGACAGAAAACAGGGCTTGCTGATGAATAAGAAGTAGCTTGAGGGAGTATATCATTGGTCAATATTATGCCATAGTCATTAAAACAGTAACAATGCGTCGGCAAAGCATGAAAAACCGAAGCGAAATTGTAAACACAGAACCAAGGGACACAACTCTATCTAAACTTTTAGCAGTTTATATTTTAGTTTGCTGTGTTATATCTGCAGCATGGTTGATGGGACATTACCAGTATTCATTCTTGTGGGTTTTTCTATTGATAAGTGGCCTATTCATACTGTGGAAGACCAAACTTACCAACATTGTACAGAACAGGTTGTATCAAGAAGAAATAAGAATACACAGAAAGAGGGCACTGAGACAGAGTGAAACTTCAGAATGGCTTAACTTTATTATCAATAGATGGTAAGTATCCGAGTTAAAAAGTTGCGTGCACAACCAATTCACCTACATGCGAAATTCTCTTGATCATCATTGCATGATTTTAAACATGCGCCTGTGTAAAAAATGTTAAACTGAAGGTACAAGATTAAAAATTAAATTTTCATTGTATAACGATGTTTGATTAAAAGATGAATTTTAAGACAATAGGTAAAGCAAAAACAGTTATGCTCAAAGATCACAAATCTTTGAATGGTTTATAAACTTGAAAATTAGTTTATTTAGAAAATATGTAATTTAATTAATTCAAGATTTTATTTGAAATAATTGAGTTATTCCCCCTTCTCATTTCTTAAAGTCCAGCAAAACCAACCCGTAAATAGTCTTTTGTTAGTAAAATGATAAAATTAGCCTAATATGACATTTTCAATTTCTTTTATTCAAACTTTTGATCAATTACCAAAATTAGCATTTACTTAGAGCAGGACTGTCAAGTGTTGATGATCAAGCTACTCACATGAGATTTGCCCCAAAATTCACTGCCAAATTGCTGACTATGTCTACCCTAGTTGCGTGACACTTGATAGGTCTGTAAGAGAGTTTCATTATCCATTTAGTCGTAAAAGTTATGTATAACTGTGAATACTAAAAAGTATTTACAGTTATACATGTACTGTACATGTATTAACTTAAAGTATACACTTTTCAATTTGCCTATATACATTAATTTTGTACATGAAGTTTAATTTATTAGTTTAGTCAGCTGATATTTTTTCAGGTGGGTTTTCAATGCTGATACTATTGAAGAGTTTGTGAAGAAGAGACTTGAGGATCGACTCTATTCTATAAAACCTTCCTATCTAGGTAATTTATGAACAAACATGTATGCTATATTTGTAAATATGTTTATTGATAATGATTTTTAACAAAAAGCTATAAAAAACACAATTGAAATGGTGAAAAGTATATATCACACTGCAGATAATTGTACAATGTTAGTGAATTTTGACTGTTCATTACAATATTCACAAGAATAAGAAAAAAAAAGGTCTTGCAAATGCCTTAATTAATTGTTATTACTTCTTATAACAGTACTACATGCAGTTGTGCATTAAAAAATTGTGATTGTGGTAAGCTTAAAAATTACATTGTAACATACATGTACATGTGTACTTGTAGCGTACAGCATTTCAGTACATGCTGCATTTCTCTCTTTAATGAACAGATAAACTGCAGCTTAGTGTCTTTACATTTGGTGACCATACTCCATCCATTAAATATATCCGTACCTTTGAGTATATGGATGGGGTACCAGGAGGAAGGAAACCAGTATCATGGATCAACATAAACACACCACCTACTGGCCTGGACAAAATCTCATCATACCAGCTGGTCTGTGAAATAGACACTCAGAATTTACTGGATCAGTTTCAGATGGTATTTGCTGCAAAAGTCGGAAGAGGAAGGTATAGAAGAAAATGAGATGTGGAATAAGTGTACCCGACACAACCTACATTATAAACGTATATTTTAAATATCCACAATGGAAAACAGCCAGCAGCCTTCAATGTGACCAGCGGTCGCTGCTCGCTGTTTTTCAATTGGCCCCTGGATTGAAAATAAAATACATATGATTCAAGCCCAATCCCAAAGTGCATTGAAAGACCCTCTTCTTGACAAAAAACAATTAACAAAAATTCGACTAAATACAAACATAAGCTTTGATAAAGATTCCTGGCTTAGGACAGGCACATTAAAATGTGGCGGGGTTAAACTAGTTTTTTGGCGCCAACCTTCCCCCTAATGATAATCAATAACAAAGCACAAACTAACACACAGTAAAAATCAAATCGATAGAAGTTCAATTCAACAAGAGAGTATCTGAGACAAAAGGACAACAGGTAATTAACGGGACGTAAAGATACTCTCTTGAGAACACTCGAAGTTACTGACAGCTAGCTAAGAAGCATCCATCGACTGATGTAAAAAAATCAAGTATGTCGGTTTTAAATCCGACACAACACGTCAAACACTTGATTTGATGATGCATCATCACACAAAACCGACACACTTGACCGCTGTAATGCTCAAAAATGACATAAGTATAAAAAGGCAATTAACATTTTAAAGTAAGTATCAAATGATCAATATTTTTACCAAAGAAGACTAAATTCAAAGATTTTACTAAAATATCCATTTCATAACCTTTATTTAATAAAGTTTTAAGCCAATTTTGCATTCCCAACGGATTGTTTTTGAATTTATTTGCTCTATAAACAACATTACCGTAGAAATTTGGATGGGATATTCCCTTTACAATCAAAAGTCGTCGTGTGCAGTTAAATTTTCCAATAAGGTATAGATATTTATGATAAAACTTAGTAAACGACGATGTTGTTTGTCATTAACTCGATTCTATTTTAATTCTAGCAAATCAACATTACATTTTTTTTAATTGGTTCATACGAAGTAATTTAAAATAAAATCTATCACATTAAAAATGTTTAAATGTTTATAGTCTATTTACATGTGTTTCATTCTATTTTGTTTTTGTTAGAGCAAGCCTTGGATTTAAGATAGCAGTAGAAGAATTAAGGATAAGTGGTGTTCTACAGATAGTTCTACACATGTCCAAAGATATCCCATTCCCTCATGTATCCAAAGCCAGTCTATCATTTATTGATAAGTAAGTCAAAAAAAGCTAGCAAGAAATAGAGCTATTCAACACAATCCAAGGCGGATCTAGGTCCTGCGTACCAGGTGCCCCCCCCCCACTTTGACAAAAAAAATTGGTTAGAAACTGTATGAAACAAGAGGTCCTAGAAGTATTTTTTATAATTGCGTGCCCCCTCATTTGAAAATTTCTGGATCCGCCACAGACAATCATTTAACTTTGCAAACGTGGATGTTAGTTTGTCTTGTAGTTGGCCCCAGGTGCATATCATTCTAAACCAATTGTAAAAACAAAAGACACAAACCAAGAAAGAAATTGATTTGAAAATAAGCTGAATTGAATGATGTCAGAAACCCATGCAAAAAAAAAAATCCAGGTACATGTACATGTAAGACTTTTTAAAAGAAAACTTATCTGCATACAGATGTTTCATGAAAAAATAGATTTTAAAAGTCAAATGTTGTAGTTCATTTGATTGATATGAAGTCGTGCTAACCATTGAAAATCTTCTTTTTCCCCTTTATTGACTCTTTTATTTGTTTGATAACACTATGATCTTTTATTTAGACCAGAAGTCCATTTTAACCTGAATGTTCTGAAGGCAGTAAACTTAACAGAGTTACCTCTCTTGAAAAACTGGATTTTTGATCAAGTTATGGATGGAATCTCTAAAGGTATTAAAGCTTTCTTACCTACAATAAATCTTGTATTATCATCTCTCAATGTAATTCATTGCCTGAAAGGTGCTTTCTATGAACATACCTTTAAATATTACATTGCACATTAAAGTGCAATTTTACACTGTTGCTGTTACTTGCTTTGAAATAAAAATGGTAAAAAACTTCAAAAACTTTCTGTCTATAAGTTAAACACAGAAACAAATCTTATAATGCTATAATTAAACAGCTTTTTATGCTTAAATAAGGTACATCATTATATTAATGGGACCTTTTATAAGATGGATTGACAAAACATGCAGCTTTGTGTAATGCTAGTGAATAACTCTCCAAAAAATTGTTCTGATAGATGCATGGTCAGGTGATTTTATCATTTATCTTTTCTAGCTATGGTTGACCCAGGCCAGATAACTATACCTATAGCAAGAGTTGGGGCCGTACAACAGAAACAACCAGGATCACTTAAAACTCAAAAGTTAGGTATGATACATAAGTCATAACTTCATGCCTGTCAAGTCTCACAAAGTTGACTTGAACATTTTTCCACTAGATGAGCTGTAAAATCCTTTGATCTTTCATTTCTGTTTGAATATTTCATAAAAAAGACCCAACGTTCCTGTACAATTGCATTTTAATGTAGAGGCAATTGGATTGTTGAATTTTGTTGTCTATTGTCTACACCTGTATTTTATATGTTTCGCCTGTTTCTGTCTGTCTGTCTGTCTGTCTGTCTGTAACATAATTTCTTTCACAGTTTTCTAAGCAACTACATGATGCAGAGGTCTTACATTATTTTTCATGTAGCTTATAGTACCATATGGTGTTTAGTGATTATATGCTCCTAGATTATCTACTTCCTGTTTACCGAATACTTAAAGTTTTATTCAATGCATTATTTTGGGTGCAGGGGTATCTTGAAGAGGCGGATCCAGAAATTCTGAAAAGAGGGGGCCAACTGACTGGCCTAAGAGGGGGCCCGCTTTGGTCACACTTCAATGATTTCCAATATATTCAACAATTTTTTCTCCCAAAAGGGAGCCCCCCCCCCCTGGATCCGCCTATGTTATCACTACATGTAGAGAGAATAAGCTCCCAGATTTACTTGATTTTCATCAGACTTAATCTTTCAGTAGATGCATGCAGTTTTGTAGATGTAAACAAGTGAAGAATAATGAAAGTTTGATTGTAATGATAATACATGAACAAAATAAATGGTATTTTAAGTTAACTTGTTATTCATTTTACTACAGCTCAGGGAGTTTTAACTGTACACATTATTGGAACAGCTGTGAAAAATGGAAGTAAGTTTTTACTATCTTTTGGTACATGTACAACCTATTTTTGTCCCACACCGCAACCTAAATTTGACCCAGTTTTGTTTGCTCTTGTTTGCCTGACTTGCTTAATGAAAAGAAATAGAAAAGTCGGTTTAAATTTAAAGCTTCAGATGAACTAAGAGTTACAGTCTAATAAACATGGAATATGAATTGATGCATTTAAACATATTGTATTACATTGTAAAGCTTCTTCAATTTGTTTTTTAACAATAGCAAGTAATTGCATGTTATTACACTTTAGTGAAAGAAGAGAGCTTAGGTGAAATTTAGTAGAGGTGTTTTAACAAACTACATGACATTTATAACAATGTAACATGAGAACTAGACTTTAAACTTTCCCACTAATCTGTTTAAATTCTAACCTATGTACACCCACGACAACAAATACTGGTATCATATAACAATCTGAACATTTTTAATGTCAAACAAGAAATCATTTAAATACATTAGTGAAGATCAAGAAAAAAGTATATTTATATTGATAATGATTACCAAATTGTAACTTGTGGGGATTATGAATCCTTGGATAAACATATAAATCAAAAGTTATCAGTATTCAATTATTAATTTATAATGATTATTTACATTATTATCTTAAATCCTGTGTAACTGTGCACAACTTTTTGTATTTGTTTTTATTCACCACCAAATATTTAGATATATAACAATAAGTATAACACTTAGAGAAATGAAACAGCTTTCCAATACAAGTAAATAATCTTTGATATTTTAAGACTCTTTAATGTATTTGTCCTTTTCAAATGTTTCCTTCTACTCTGTTACTTTTTGTGAAATCATTTATTTCGTAGAAAGCTAAGAGTTTTTCTCATGCTAGTGAATAAAAAAGACAGAAGTTGTTTGTTTATTTCTTATTTATTTTCTTTACTATTTGCACAGATACAGATATTTCTTTACTATTTGTTCATATACAAATATTTTCTTTACTATTTGTTCAGATACAGATATTTTCTTTACTTTACTATTTGTACAGATACAGAAGATGTCAGATATTCCACTTTACGTCTTGGTGAACAGAAGAGGACGACACATGACGAACTTGCCATCAATGACTGGGATGATATCTGTTCCTTCTTTGTTTACAACTTGACAAAGGAGAAGGTATGTGTCAGTATTAGTCTTATTGTCACATATTAAAGTTATACTATACTAGGTTAATATGATTACGCCCTGCCTACAAAAGTAGAGGGGTGTATAGTGATTCACGTCCTTCCAAACCAGATTTACCTACAGGTTGAATTCAGATACTTTCCATGATAGAAGTATGGTATTGTCATACTTTATACACATATACATCAAGGATTGGGATTTTAAAGGAAGTCAACATTTGGAGTTTGCAATCTGATGGTACCAACAGGCAAAATATACGATTTAAAAGTGTCAACAACAGAAATGGTGTTTAACCTTGTGTGTATGTATGTATTACTTAAGTGGTTCTAACCATTGTTTATAACAAATTTACATCTTTTTCAACAGTTAAGAATCAAGAGTAAATGTCACAGATTACTGAGCAACGTCACCCTAGAGGAACATGTGTTGGATTTGTCATCACTACCATTCAATATAAGAGAAAAGTAAGAAGAAATGATATTGAAATAAATGCACTGAAATGCAAGAACATATTTTATGAATAGTAATGCTTGTAGCTATAAAACCAATGGAGCAGATTATGTTGCTTTTTGAGAAAAATGTACAACTTTAAGAGAAGAAGCAGAGGTACCAATGGGGCATCCAAATGTCAGTCTGAAAGGGCAGAGACAAAACCAGCAAACACAAACAAGGACAGGATGAAAAACAGTTAACACAGAAAACACAGAAATACAAAAAACACTGAATATCAATTAAACAGGCAAACTCTAGTGGCAAGATAATGTCATCAGTCATTATCATCATCAATGTATTATTTAAAATCAGTTTTTATGACAATCAAATAATATGTTGTTAATTTTTTGAAACACATACTAGTATATATGTATTTTCTTGCAGTATTAACACAGAGGTAGAGAACAAGGATGGCAGTACATACGAACTCAAGATGCAGTATACCAAACTACCTCAGATAGATATAGAAAACCCACCACTCATAGAGACCAATTCTAATAGTATGGTTTTAAGATTTCTCATGCACCAAATATTTTACTGTTAGTGGTACAAATAGAAAATGCAAATGTGTTATTGTTGCTAGGTTCTGACTTTGGCAGATACTGGTCAGAGACTAGTTTAAGCCTTTTTTAGCTCACCTGACCCAAAGGGTCATGTGAGCTATTGTCATCACTTGGCGTCCGTCGTCCGTAAACTTTTTAAAACGTTAACTCCTCTGACACCATAAGTTCAATTGGAACCAAACTTGGTATGGTTGTTCATTAGCATTCGGTGCTTAGAACTGATGTGGGGATTTTTGATTCGTCCTAAAACATGGCCGCCGTGGCTAAAAATAGAACCTAGGGGTAAAATGCAGTTTTTTGCAAATAACTCAAAAACGGCTACAAATATCAAAATTCTGGCATAGGGTAAAAGTGATCAGCACCTCAAGATCTACCTGCCCAGAAATTTTGAAGAAAATCCAACAACCAATGTAAGAGTTATTGCCCTTTTTGTGGATTTTTTGCAAATTTAGCACCTGTTTAGCTCAATATCTTGAAAACTATACTAGATATTTGAGAAATTAAAATTGCATATTGTTAAGCACATCAAGATCTACAAAATATATAATAGGGTCAAAGTTGTAGGACCTTTCCTTTTAGGAGTTATTGCCCTTAGAACGTCAAAATTGAGCATTTTAACAGCATTTCCTCATTACATTGAAAACGTTAACTCCTCTGACACTTTAAGTCCAATTGGAACCAAACTTGGTATAGTTGTTTATTAGCATAAGGTGTATAGAACTGATGTGGGGATTTTTGATTGGTCGTTAAACATGGCTGCTGTGGCTAAAAATAGAACATAGGGGTAAATGGCAGTTTTTTGCAAATAACTCAAAAACGGTAACAGATTTTAATAGAACATTAGGTTAAACTGCATTTTATTCTAATAACTCAAAAAGGGTGACAGATTTTTAGATTTTGATTGAGAACAAAAGTGATCAGCACCTTAAGATCCACCAAATTGTCATATGACCCCCTTATTAATCTTATGGCCTTTTCAACGTCAAATGGATTTTTCCTTATAACCTTTACTTCAGGCACATATGTCAGGTGAGCGATTCAGGCTCCTGGGAGCCTCTTGTTCTGAAAATCAGTTCTCCTTGATTATTTTGCTGTTTTCTCACCAAAATTGTCATGGAATGACACTTTTTGAATGCCAATCTGAGCTGACTGTCCAAATAATTTTACAATAAATGTTTGAAAATTGGATGGCGAAGATTAATAACTGAAGAGGTCTCCTCTTTGATCAGTAAAGTTTAATTCTTAAAAAGGAGACCACTAAAAAGATGCACCCCTATTATGCGGAAGGACCAGTTTCAATTACAAGTTGTGGAACTTCACACCCACAAAAATAAGCTGCTTTATGTATAAGTATTAGTTCTTGATAGAAGAAAACTTTACATTCTTAATGTTTTTTATGACAGAATCAGGAGTGATGTATGTATCTGTCCATGGAGCCACATCTCTGATGCCGTCAGATATAGGTGGAGCCTCTGATCCATACTGTGTGGTCTTCTGTGATCGCAGACGGGTAGGTGTAAAAAATCTGAAGGTTTAGCATTGTCCATGTCATAAAAATTTCTGTTTTCATGCTCTATTCTTTTGGTGCAATAGGAAAAGCATAAAATATTGAAGGTTTATTTATTCTAGGAAATAGAAGTAGAGTTTTTGATATCTGTATGATTCAAAGCAAATTCTCTCTAAATTGTACTGTTATTAATAAATAAGTATTTTTATATCATACTATGTGTAAAATTGTAATGTGTTCCTTTACATTTGTTATTGATTCATTTTGTTGTTTTACACAGTTATTGACCACACCTTTTGTGAAGAATACCCTGAACCCTAAGTGGGAGGCTGGTGTAGAATTCTTTGTCAAAGACTTTACAAGTGTAAGTTAACATGTATTTCTACAAGGAATGATATATATTTAAGAGTATTTCAAGTTCATTTGTGAAATTTTTTTGTTTTATTACATCAAAGGAAATTTTTCATGGTGCACAAAGCATATTAGTTTATATGTGCACCTCAAATTATTATACTTTGGTTATAGCTTAGCATAAAATCTGTAAATTAAGAACAATTATAAAAAAAAGAAATTATGGATGTATTGTATCTTTCTGCTATATTTTGACCTAATTCAAGGTAATACTTATACCCTTAAGATATTTATTGCAAGGTGTTTTGAACCTGCTCCTTTACTAAAAGCAACATAAAGATTCAAGATTTAGTGAAATAATTCCCAAGATTTTTAAAATTAATTTTGTAAAGTATAATGGTTGTAATATACTGTTATAATGGTTGTAATATACTGTTATAATGGTTGTAATATACTCTGGATTCATTTATTTTCATGGGTACCAATTTTCGTGGTTTAGTGAAAAAGGACAATTTCGTGGAATCTGAAATTTGTGGTTCTGAAGTCGGCAGCATTAAGATCAATGTTTTATTTCCTTTTCATGGGGTAACAAATTTCGTGGATCAAGACCACCCACGAATACCACGAAAGTTTGTACCCCAAGAATAAAAATGAAACCACAGTAATATATTGAAACAATGCATATGTCATTTCACAGATAAAATTGTATAACAATGTTTGACATCTAAACCATGGTTAATTATCTCTTTCATTTTAATAGGTTACATTATCATTTTATGTGTTTGACTGGGATGGTACCAACATAATAGAAGATGACTTTCTGGGGTCAGCTTTCTGTACTGTAGCTGAGGTAAAGTTGGATTTTTAAATGTACTGTCAATTCCAATCTAGAATGTGCAAGAATATCCTTTTATTAGCTCACCTGGACCGAAGGTCCATGTGAGCTATTGCAATCACTTGGCGTCCGTCGTCGTCTGTCGTCTGTCGTCTGTCGTCTGTCGTCTGTCCTCTGTTAACAATTTTTCAAAAATCTTCTTCTCTGAAACTACTGAACAGAATTTAATGAAACTTAGTATGATTGATCCTTAGGATGTCCTGTACAAAAGTTGTGTTTTAATTTTTGATTCGTCAAAAAACATGGCCGCTGTGGCTAAAAATAGACCAGGGGGGTCAGACTACTGTTTTTGGCTTGTAAATCAAAAAGTATAAGAGATAGATGAAATCTGATGCCACCCTGCTGCTTCAGCATCAAAAGTTCTACAAAAGTCTCCATTGGGTTGAAGTTGTCAGATGATCCCTTATAGGGGTTACAGCCCCTTAAAGGTGAAAAATAGCGTTTTTTCATGTTTTTGGCTAATAGAATGAAAAGTATTGCAGATAGAGAAAAGCTGTTGCTTGCTAAGATGTTCAGCTCATTTAGCTCTTCAAAAGTCTCCATAGGGTCGAAGTTGTCAGATGACCCCTTATAGGGGTTACAGCCCCTTAAAGGCGAAAAGTAGTGTTTTTTGGCCTATAGAATGAAAATTATTGCAGATAGATAAAAGCTGTTGCTTGCCTAAATGTTCAGCTCATATAGCTCTACAAAAGTCGTCATAGGGTCGAAGTTGTCACATGACCCCTTATAGGGGTTACAGCCCCTTAAAGGCGGAAAATAGTGTTTTTGGCCTATAGAATGAAAACTATTGCAGATAGGGAAAAGCTGTTGCTTGCTTAAATGTTCAGCTCATGTAGCTCTACAAATGTTGTCATAGGGTCGAAGTTCTCAGATGACCCCTTATAGGGGTAACAGTCCCTTAAAGGCGAAAAATAGTGTTTTTGGCCCATAAAATGAAAACTATTGCAGATAGGGAAAAGCTGTTGCTTGCTTAAATGTTCAGCTCATTTAGCTCTACAAAAGTCTTCATAGAGTCTAAGTTGTCAGATAACCCCTGATAGGGGTTACAGCCCCTTAAAGGCGAAACATAGTATTTTTGGCCTATAGCAGATAGAGAAAAGCTGTTGCTTGCTTAAATATTCAGCCATTTAGCTCTACAAAAGTCTCCATAGGGTTGAAGTTATCAGATGACCCCTTATAGGGATTACAGCCCCTTAATCATTAAGCTCTTTCTTAACAAAAGTCTCTATAGAGTCAAAGTGTTCAGATGGCCCTTTAAATAACATTTTGCACGTTTTTGGCCTACAGAATGGCAACTATTGCTGAAAGAGAAAAACTGTTGCTTGCTTAAATGTTCAGCTTATTTAGCTATACAAAGTTCTTTATAGGGTTGACATCAAGACCAGGTGAGCGATTCAGGCTCCTGGGAGCCTCTTGTTTGCTTTAATTTTTTTTGTGGGTTCTATTACAATGAAGTTCTATATTTCAAGTTAGGGCTAACTCAAGTAAATGTGATGAGATGATGCATATCTTACTGATTACAAAAATATGATTACGCTCATGTAAAAGTTGTAATCATAACATTTTGACCTGGTACAGACATTTTATATACTGAATATTGCATGTTGTAGTAACAAAGTGCTAAGGTGAGTTTCAATAACATGGCATATTTGGCTTGACATGTTTGATACACTGTACATGTATATTCACATTTAGAAGAATGATCTCTTATCAGCAGCATTTGAATTTAAAGTAATGGGAAGATTAAAAACCAAAAGTTTCAAAAGAGAAGTATTCAGAAAATTTAAAAAATAATCAAAATCCTACACAAAGGATATTTGAATTGTGTGCTGTTTTTTTTTTCTCTAGACATCTGTATTATGTGAATGACTGTTGTCCCCATGATATGAGGAACTATGAGGTACAATCTGATAATTGTAAAAATTTTACAATTCTTTTTTAGGAGCAGCCTGTGGTTATAAAGAAGACCTTGACCTTGGGGTATAACAAATCATCAGAGGGCTATGTCACAGACAGTTCCTACGGAAAGGTTGTTGTTTCGTTGATATTCAGACCTGTATCCTCTGTAGAGAAATCAGGTAGCCATTGTCATTTGATGGTTTAGTATTGATAAACATGTTTTGACAAATGCTCTCAATTATTTTTTGTCAGATTATGCAACAATTTAAAAAAAAAAATCATTTTTAAAAAAGCTTTCATCAATGAAAACTGATTTTTTTGGGATGGGGTGGGGGGCTTTGGGTTTTGGTGCATCTCTAAAGAGTTTTCATTATATTATTTGCAAAACAGGGTCAGGGTCGCATCCAACCCATCCCCACCCCTTCTGACGGCCTTGTGGCTTTAGGTTCATCTGATTTTGTCTTTGTCTTTTTGGACTTTCTACATTCAAATGCTTCCTTGATACTTTTTTGCATCTTTTACAGTGAAAATTATTTTTCTATAAATAACATTTTTTAAATGTTTATATATGTAAATATTTCTGTTGACTTTCAACAATATGAAAGATTGATTGAACATTCCTTTATCATGACTGTTTGCAATTGTTATTTTGAATTTTTCAGAGAAATACAGAGTAGCAAGTGTAAGTGAGAGTGGGAAGAGAGATTATCTGTACAACGAGGACTTGGTGTCGCCTTCCTCTGCTGTAAGTAGTCAAACTTATAACTGTAATCTGACATCAGAATATCTTGTGCTATTGTGTTCAACTTTTACATCATTGAGTTTTGTAAGAGTATTGGCGATTATAGTTTCTAAGCTTTTTCTGCTGTTATCCAAAATCAAACCATCAGTTCATCTAGTACTCTTATCTTACATTTTCATCCATTTGTCACAAAATTTAACCAGTGGTAAACAACATAGTATTGAAATTTTACAATATTTTTACCAATCTAGATCTGTAAGAAAATATAAAAAGTGTCCATTTATCCATTTAGTATAACACATATTTACATATTTCATTTCTCAGCTACTTTTTTGCTTCATATCAATATGTTACATTGAACATATTGTCTTGAGGTCTATTTTTTTCTTATCATTATATTTTTTTGTATATACATCTTTAGATTTTATTACTGGTTTTGTCACGCCTGCGAAGCAGCGCGGGACATAGGTGTTACTTTACCGGCGGCGGTGACGGCGGCGTTAACTTTTTGGAAAAGTTTTATGAGCACCTCATTATCTCAAGAACTATAAGCCCTAGGTTGATGAAACTTGGTATGCATATGCCCCAGTAGTAGCTTAGCACAGTTGCATCCTCATCTTTTGACCTTGACCTTGATATTCCGGTTGAGTGACTTTGACAATTTTCAATACATATAATAGCAATGGAAAAGTTTTGCGAGCACCTCCATATCTCAAGAACTATAGGTCCCAGGTTGATGAAACTTTGTATGCATATGTCCCAGTAGTAGCTTAGCACATTTGCATCCCCATCTTTTGACCCTGACCTTTCTTTTCCGGTTGAGTGACTTTGACAATTTTCAATACATATAATAGCAATGGAAAAGTTTTGCGAGCACCTCCATATCTCAAGAACTATAGGTCCTAGGTTGATGAAACTTGGTATGCATATGCCCCAGTTGTAGCTTAGCACAGTTGCATCCCCATCTTTTGACCTTGCCCTTGGTTTTCCGGTTGAGTGACTTTGATTATTTTTATTGCATATATTTGCAATGTTTAAGTTCTATAAACATCTTTTGATCTCAGAAACTGAAAATCCATGTAAATTCAAAATATAGTGGAAGTAAGAAAGAATAATTGTTTCTGATGGTGCTGGCAGGCGAGACATACTTTAGTGATAACTCTTGTGATATCTAGTTACACTGAGTTCTTCTGAATTTATTCTGTAGAACAACTAAAATTCTAATATGCATAACATAAAAAAATGTCATGCCATCTTTTAGATTTGTCATTCAGATTTATTTTGTTTCAAGAGATTTGAAATATTTTTCTGTCAGAATTAAATACTTTGTATCCTTTGAAAGAAACATTGTCTTCTAAATTGAAATATAGTTTATGTAGTAAACTAAACTTAAAGTTTTTTTTTCTTTTTTTTTTAAATTCATTATTTGCCTTCTTTTGCATTTTCTCACTTTAACCTTCATGCTCTATTTCATTGATTTTTTATGCCCCATCTACAAAGTAGAGGGGCATATAGTGTTCAGATCTGTTCATCCGTCCATTCATCCGTTCCAAATTCCCATATTTCCAAATTCCCACTTACTGACTAATTCCACATCAATCATATTGGTATGGTAGGTGCCTCTAGTGGTGCTAAGAACAATTCATGCTTCGGATGCTGGATGTGACCTATATTTTCCTCATGAATGACCAAGTACAGAAGAATGATTAAAGTCTATCCCCACTTACTGACAAGTGCAACATCAACCATATTGGTATGGTATGTGCACCTAGTGATGCTAAGCACAATGCATGCTTGGGATGCTGGCTGTGACCTATATTTTCCGCATGAATGACCACTTATAGAAGAATGGTTAAAGTCCATTCCTTCTTACTGACAAGTGCCATAGCAACCATTTTGGTATGGTAGGTGCACCTAGTGATGCTTAGCACAGTGCATGCTTCGGATACTGGATGTGACCTATATTTTCTGCATGGATGACCTTTTAAAGAAGAATTGTTACAGTCCATTCCCACTTACTGACATGTGCCACATCTACTATATTGTTATGGTAGGTGCACCTAGTGATGCTAAGCACAATGCATGCTTCGGATGCTGGCATTGGCCTATATTTTCCACATGAATGACCACTTATAGAAGAATGGTTAAGTTTAAGTCAATTCCTTCTGACTGACAAATGCCATATTAACCATGTTGATGCTTTAGTGATTGCTGTAAAAAATAAATGTTGCGAGTTGGTGCATTATGTCTTTTGGACATATTCTTGTTTGGTGTTGTTATAATAGTAGAAAATAATGTGTAAACATATCTAAAAGAATATTGTTTAGAAATTTAGATCAAATGCTGAGCTTATGTTTAAGTTATGAATTAAGATTTTTTGGGGGATAGAAATGTTTGTAATTGTAATGAATACATAGCAGTAAAAAATCTGAACTTAATCAAAATCAATATGTTTACATTTGTACAGTGGAACCTGTTTAAACCAAACCCTAAGTAAACCGAA
Organism: Arcuatula senhousia; assembly: GCA_963971305.1. NCBI lineage: Eukaryota > Metazoa > Mollusca > Bivalvia > Mytilida > Mytilidae > Arcuatula > Arcuatula senhousia. The sequence goes on from OZ020304.1 coordinate 66,179,746, forward strand.
ATTGTGTGAAAAACAAACTAGTATCAAATATCTTTAAGTTTCTATTCATTGAATCTGTATTAACTGGTGGATCAAGAAATTTTCAAACTGGAGGGACCCCAATTAAAAAAAAAACAAACTTCTTTGGCCTTTTGTTTCATACAGTTCCTAGCCAAATTTTCCTGTCAAACAGGGGGGGAGTGGATGCGGCATGCTGGTCCTAAATCCCCCTTTGATTATACAAACAAAGCATTTTTTGTTGTTGGTTTAGATAGGTTTCATTTTTTAGTTTCTATGCTTGGTATTACTTAAACCTGATTATCTTATTTAGCCAAATACATCCAGATCATCATTTCGTCAGAACAGTCAGGTACACATGCCATATAGATCTTATTTCTTGGGTCTGCTTAATTTTCCGCTTTTAAAGTTATTGCTTATAGTAGTATTCTCTCATAAATTCAAAGTTGATTTTGATATATTTTTTCTACATTTCATTATGTATTTGAAAAATAAATGAAATCATAAAGTATTGAATTGGTATTTAACGCAAAAAAAAATCAAGAATTATTCCACAACAATGCACATATATAGCACAGTTTCCATTTACAAATGTAGAATTTTATGTAATTACGATAGAAGCTGTAACTTTTTATTTTTGCACAACTCAAGCGATTGATCTTTTCTTTGAAATTTGTAAAATTTATGAGAGAATAATTAAATTAGTTAATCTGAAAGCAAATGTAAAGTTACAATACATAATAAAGTATAAAACATGTTATATAGGTACAAAAGATAGCTTCATATGTAGTAGTAGTCTTCAAGAAATACATAAAAAATTGTACCAATATAAATCAAGATTCTTATCAAATTCTATTCTTTCAATATCACACATAATATATCAGCACATATTATAATAAATAACTGGGTTTTATAAAGGTTAAGATTTGTTTTTATATTGTACATGGTCAACATTTGTTCATGTGTAAAATATTTTATCATCTAACACAGTATATTCTTCATTTTCTCTTTCTTACTAACATCTGTACTCTATCATTCATCATTTTACCATTTTAAGGAGCAGATAACTCCAATTGAAGAGGAGGTAGGGATTTGCATATTTATATGCTCAAATAACAGCATGATTTGTGTCATATTTTAGCTAGCACTGCTCTGTACTGAAATTTATCTTCCGTCTACTAAAAGATAATGAATAAAAATTAAGTTTTATTTGAAATTTACTTGATGGACTGTATTGTTATAAAATTAATGATATGTTTAATTTATCATGTATGAATAACCTACTCACCTACTCACAATACAAGTAACAAATCAATGGGCAATCCTGGTATATGTATTTGTGCAACATCTGTGTGTTAGTTTTTTATTTTTTTGAAATCAAGAAATCTTGAAAAAAAATGTTTCATATGTCTAATTGGTGGACAAAACAGTTGATCAGAAATACAACCATTGATTTTGGCTATTCTTTTGACTTGATCTGTTTATGAAGCATGTTGATGAATATCAGTATCAAGAGCAGCCTCTTCATATGTCAGTGTTGTGAAATGTTGAGGATGAGGATCATTTCTACTTTGCATGTTCTGTAACCTTATAAAATAGTCTCATTGTCAGTAACCATGTACAGATTTCATTTTTTTTTCTTGTAAGTTATTTGTCAATTATTTAGAGAAGAATGACAAACTGTATTCAGAGATACCAGTAGTTACAATATTCATATAGTCCTTTGTATTACAAATTAATTAATTTGTTTTTAATCATATCCTTAGAAAGGCTTTAGATGTTTTAGTCAAAATTAGAAATTAAAATATATAATAATTACATGTCGTCAACGTGTTATGTTTTTTTCAACTTTTGTTTGATTTTATTATTTTATTTTGTTGTAGTGTCTACAGATCAAATAGAAATTTAAAGCAAGTGCAAAATATTTGTAAAACATCTTTTACTCATTAATCATTGTCTAATGGTCTTTACTTAAGATATCATGGCTTATGTATTTTCATATGATCATCCATCAATCATCTCTATATATATCATTTTATTAATTAACATTTTATGTCTGTAAACTTAAAGTTTTCTCAAATGTTTTATGGACTTTTTATTACAGGGCGGAGGACCAAATCATCAAACTTCTAATAGAAAGTCTCTAAAAGATATATTACCAAAAAGTATGTATCCTAGAAAACATTATAAAGGAAAGTGAAAACAAATCAAAATTGACAGCAAAGATGGCCATATTTTAAAGTTCTTATAAGCAAATCAAAATCTGAGGAAAATCACAAAACACTTGTCAAAAGTACCCATATACTGTGGTTTAATTATCATTCATGGGGTTTCAACTTCGTTGTTTTCGTGGGTGGCGTTGACCCCATGAAATTTAACACCCCACGAATAGGAAATTTAACATTGATCTGTATGCTGCAGATTTCTGAAACCAAGAATTAAAGAATCCAAGAACTTAACAATTTTCATAAAACCACCAAAATTGGTACACACGAAAAATAAATGAATTAACAGTTGCCCACCAGTGTTGCAGCGCATATAGTTTTGCAGTCTGTCCATTCTCAGTTCTGGTTCATCTTTAATTGTTATGAGCTGATTTCTGGAAAACATTAAGTTGGATTTTCATGTAATTTGATACAATTATTAATCATAATTATAACCCATTTTACAATTCCAGTGTGTTTACAGCAAGCTGTTAGTATCATAGGATTCATTTTTGCTTTGATTGTTCTTTACAACAACAAACAAGTTTTATAAGAATATGAAGTGTTTTCCGTTGTGGATTTTTTAAATTGTCGTTTATATTGTAAGTTGTGTTGCATACACTTATTCCACATCCAATTATATTCTAATTTATGAACTATGAATTTGTAGAAGCAGACCAGATATAGAATATCTTATCTTATTTTCAGTGAAGACCATGGTAGACCTGACAATATTACAGGGAAGAGATCTGGTGGCTATGGATAGAAATGGTAACTATTGCAGTAATAGATCCAGAGGTGGTTAAGGGGACATGCTTCTATTGATAATTGGCTGTATTGCATGGAGTGAAAAAACAGGGTTAAAAAATGGTGAATGTCCGGCGGGCAGGGAAGAAATTTTCGTAACAGTTTTCTCAGCAACTACTTATCACAGCCTTTTGATATTTGGTATACATTATCAGGGAGGGGTCCTATAATGTGGGATTCGATTTCAGGGCTGTCACTCACCTGCTTCCTGTTTAACAAAATCTGGCCATTTTCGATTTTGATAGATTTTTGAAACAATTGTGCAAGTTTTGAGGGAATTGGATAATAAAAAAATCGTCTGAATATGCAACTTCTGTAATAGGTTCAACCCCCCCTGTTTCTTTAGGACTATTCCAATAAAATAAAAAATATATGGGGGCAGCTTGATGTATGGTGTTTTCATAATGTTTTGCAATGTATTATTTTGTATAAAATATGAAAAAATAGATACTATTTTTGTGGTACCTTTTCAAATTGGATAGCCCTTGCTAATATGTATGTTAAGCTTATAAAGTACATGTATATAATTTTTGTACTACAACACACAGAATGTGAGGTATTACCTTTTTGCAGAAATCATAATTGTAACATTTTCTACATGTAGCTTTCTGAAAAACTCTCTGAATATTTATTTGTACATTACATGTCTGCCTTTCAGGCTTTAGTGATCCTTTCTGTATTGTTAAAATGGGAGAGAAGAGACTTCTAAAGACGACAGTGAAAAAGAAAACTTTGTTTCCCAAATGGAACGAGAGTACAACATTCGAAGTCAGTGATGAAAACCAGATGATTGAAATAGTAAGTTCTGTTGTATTTCTAATTCTAACAGATCTCAATTTTAAGTTTTATATTTTAAAAATCTGTACTCATAGTGACAAGATATTATGTATATAGGAAACAAATTAAAAGTACAGTTTTTAGACATCTCTTATATGGGTTTTATCACAATGAACACTGTTGTTAAATAATTAATAAGTCTTTTCAGCAGAAATGTTTTATTTTCTCTGCTTCTTTTGCAATTGATCATAAAGAGTCAGACAAACGATGAGTAAAGATGAAACGAAGGATTTATTACATTTTTCAGCAAATGTATGACAAAGATTTGATATCAAATGACTTTCTTGGAAAAACTATGCTGTCTTTAGATAAACTGAAGGAAATCTCTTATAAAGTAAGTAAATATGATAACTAAAATATAAATTTGAACTCGCACAGAAATCACTTCTTAAAAATGATGTAAATGTACTCAAAGAGCAGGGTAAGTAGGAAAGATATGAATATAAAAGGATAATTGAAGACATTTCTTAAATTAAAAAGCTGAAGTAAATGAGAAGCCTGTAAAATTTCACGCCTTTATTATTTACTAATTAACCTAGACATTTTACCCCTCTTGGTACAAAGGCCAACATCAAATGAAAATAGAAGGGATATGAAGTACATATTTATGACACAAAATCACAGTAAAAATATTACTGAAAATGTTTGAAAGCAAAGGAACAGGGGTTTTATTGCTTTCTTCATTTTTCCATCACAGGGATGCCTTCAATGTGATTCAAAACTTGAAACTCACTGCTTGTTTAGGATGGGCCCTACCACTGATTTATTTGGAATTCTTTGCTAAATATAATAAAAAAAACTGTCTCTAATCCTCGATGTATCCAGCAATATTCTATGAAGTTCCTTCCATACTTTCCCCTTATGATCTTAGTGTCTGTCCCTTTATCATTAGTGTCCTCATATATTTCAGAATTCTGCTGAGTGGATCAAGCTCCAGAGAGCTAAGTCTGGTATGATACAGATTAAAGCTACTGTCACAGTCGATGGGATACCAGTAAGTCTATATTTCTCAGATATAGAAAGTATCACTAAATTTTACATTTTCTCGTCATTGCTTCCTAATGATATAATTCTTGTTTAAAGATTATTATATGATGAATGGGTGATATAAAACGTTTTTTCTTACCGTGTAAGAATATAAAAATTATCCACTATAGTTGATTAGCAATACTATTATATTTAAGAATGGAAATGTTAGGCATCATTACCTGCATTCTGATTTTTTGTTGTTGAAGTTTATCGGCTTTATATATAGAACTCAAATATAGCTACTTTATAAAGTAGGATCTGCTTTGATTTTTACAGATTTAATGTTTTATGATAAAATTCACATTTATTATTGATGTATGTTTTTACAGCTACAGAGAGAATTTGAAACCAACCAAGAAAATGAAGTGTTTAAGCCAGAGAATGCTGCTGTTGTTCAGGTAAATGGAATAGGTTTTTTTTTATGAATGACCAAAGTTTTGCAATGTGGAGATTTTAGGTTTGTTAATCCTTTATAAAACCACAGATGTAAAATGTAAAAAGGAGAATTGCCGACCTTGGACTAGCAGTACATCATTATCATATCAACTATTTGGTTGTTTGTACAAGCAAGCATAGAAAACCCATATAATTAGACCAAGTAATACCTGTATTTAGACTTTGTCTTTGTTATACAAATACAATTTACCCCAGTTTTCAGTTCTTTTCAGTCAGTCTGCTTGTCTTATATTTTGAAATGCCTTGATGAAAAAGTATAATTGTTTTAATTTTGCATAATCGTTCTTGAAATACACCAAGAACTATTAAGGTTTGCTGTTATACCTCTTTATTTTAAAGTGATAGTTAAGGATATGATAAGGGCGTCAATCTGTCACAACTCCTGATAACCAACTCTTAACTTCAATTCTTCCCTAATGAATCTATGGATTTTCATGAAACTTTTACACAATCTGTGTTACATAATGAAGATGTGTACCTTCAGTTTACAAAAAATAATTGAGGGAGCATGGAATTTTATATGAAATGTATGAATGATATTTTTATTTTCTTGTCAATTAGGCTGCCCCTCCATCAACTAATGGGGAACAAGAACCCACAAAATCTCCACAGAGAAAAGATATGAAACCTGACATTCTACCACAAGTTGACGAAATGGATGGAGAAAATAGGCCACAAACAGATGAAATTGTCAAACAGACGGCCAGAGGCACATCTCGGGTGCCAGGTAAATCTGTCACAATATCTGAACCTACTAAAGAATCTGACAGCCCTAAACAAAGGACATCCTCCACTCCACGAAGCAAAGAGAGAAGAGATAGAACCTCCTCTCAACTTAATCAAAGTAGAGGACATCGAACACCAGCAGAAACAACCATTGATGAGCCACCTTCTCAGCTACTGAATGGTACACATGAGGAGAGTCCTGTTAGGTTAAGAAGAAGGAGTCACATGGACTCTCCAGCTGAGGTTCCTCCTGTACAAAATAGATACCAGGAACGTTCTTCAGGTCGTAGGTCATCAAAGGAAACTACCATAGACCCATCACCGGGTCAAAGGTCATCAAAAGAGACTGCCATTGATACTTCACCAGGTCTCTCTCCCATTGATCCGTACCAATCCTCTCCACAGAGGGGCCGTAGAGGAGCCAGAGAACGACAAAGATCAGATGGATCACCACTGGTGAGATCCCAGTCAGATTTAATGGTAAACAACAGACCAGGATACACATCTCTGGTGTTACCTGATAATCAGGGAATGAAACATGGAGACTCGTAAGTGTTAACAATGGCAGTTCCTTAGGCATTGTCTTATTGTTTTTGTTATTTCCTCTTCTTGTCAGGTCTATTCCAGAAATAACTGTACGGGGGTCCTAAGGCAATACTTCTCTGAGTCCATCATGCACAATTTTTTGAATTGATTTTCCTTTATGTTGCATGATTAATTTTTAAAAAATATCAGAAAATACCACAAGATATAGAATTTTAATTTAAATGCCTTTCAACACCCCCATGCATATTTTTTTGGGGAATTTCTTTTAATATTTCTGTAAAACTTATTTGAATATAGGGAAATGAAGAAATATGTCAGAAATCATTGTTTTAAGCAGACTGTTTGACAATTTCTATAAATGCCTGTCTTTTACAATTAATACACAATGTATACATTTTATATGAACCTACATGAGATTTTTGCTTTTTAGCTCACCTTGCCGAAGGCAATGTGAGCTTTTGCCATCACTTTGCGTCCGTCGTCCGTCGTCTGTCGTCTGTCGTCCGTCGTTCAACTTTTCAAAAATCTTCTTCTCTGAAACCGCGTAGTCAAATGTAATGAAACTTGGTAGGGTTGTTCTGTAGTATGTCCTTTACACAACTATCGTTCGAATTTTTGATTCGACAAAAAACATGGCCGCCATGGCTAAAAATAGAACATAGGGGTAAATTGCAGTTTTTTGCAAATTACTCAAAAACCGTAACAGATATCAAAATTCTGACATGGTAAAAGTGATTAGCACCTCAAGATCTACCTGCCTAGAAATTTTCAAGAAGATCCAACAACTGATGTAGGAGTTATTGCCCTTTTTCTGGATTTTTTTCAAAAATTTTCCTTATCTTGCCCTATATCTTGAAAACTATACAAGATATTTCAAAAATATAAATTGTATATGACTAAGCACATCAAGATCTACAAAAGTTTTAACAGAGTCAAAGTTGTAGGATCGTTCCTTTAGGAGTTATACCCCTTGGATTGTAAAAATTGACCATTTTCACAGCATTTTGTTCAGCTTTTCAAAAATCTTCTTCTCTGAAACCGCTTGGCCTAATGAAATGAAACTTAGTAGGATTGTTTTGTAATATGTGGTCTACAAAATTGTCGTTCGAAATTTTGATTAGACAAAAAACATGGCCGCCATGGCTATAAATAGGACATAAGGGTAAATTGCAGTTTTTGCAAATTGCTCAAAAATGGTAATAGATATTAAAATTCTGTTTGGGTAATAATGATCAGCACATCAAGATCTACCTGCCCTGAAGTTTTGAAGAAGATTTGATAATGGATGTAGGAGTTATTGCCCTTTTTCTTGTTTTTTTTTTTCAAATTTTGCTCTTTTTAGACTAATATCTTGAAAACTATACAAGATATTTGAAAAATTTAAATTGCATATGGTTAAGCACATAAAGATCTAAAAGTTATGTAATGGGGTCAAAGTTGTAAGACCTTTGTTGATAGGAGTTGTTTCCCTTAGAACATTAAAATTGATAATTCCACAGAGTAGCAGTCCTTTGTTAAAATATCCAGCATATAAGTATCATGGAATACAAGGTGAGCGATTCAGGCTCCTGGGAGCCTCTAGTTTAATTTCATTTTAGTTGTATAACTCTATTTGTTGTACCGCAAAATTAAATTCCCAACAAACAGAGAATTAACCATTGCTTTTTATAAAGAATTTGTTAAAACCACAAATTCATGAATCCACAGATATGCAATTTACTCCCAATGAACGGAAATTAATACTCACAAATTTAAGTACTTTCACAGTATTCTGGAATTTGTCTAAATCTCAATAAAAAACCTGAAAAAGGGCACGTTTATTATTTTTACCTGCTTCGCCGAAGGCAAAAGCAGGTTTAGTAGTCGGGTCACTCCGTCCGTCCGTCCGTACGTCCGTCTGTCTGTCCGTCCCGCTATGGGGTGCCTGTCTTGTGTAATCTGAATCTCAAAAACCAAACACTAGATCTTTCTGAAATTTTACACAGTGATTACAGATATATTGAAGATGTGCACCTCCCCTTTTGGAGTCATTTTATAATTTCGTTTAGAAATTAGGGGCCCAAAAGGGGCCAAAAAAGCGACTTTTTTATTTGTTTCCACAATAACTTTTGTTTTGGTTGGCCAAATGCTATGAAACTTTACAGTAATGTTACTTACCATAAAAGGAAGAGTGGGGCTGATTTTGGGTGTCCCTGCTTTTTAGCTCACCTGGACCGAAGGTCCATGTGAGCTATTACCATCACTTGGCGTCCGTCGTCGTCGTCGTCGTCGTCGTCGTCTGTCGTCGTCTGTTAACAATTTTTCAAAAATCTTCTCCTCTGAAACTACCATACAGAATTTAATGAAACTTGGTATGAATGATCCTTAGGGTGTCCTGCACCAAACTTGTGTTTTGATTTTTGATCCGTTAAAAAACATGGCCGCCGTTACTAAAAATAGACTAGGGGGGTCAGACTACTGTTTTTGGCTTATAAATCAAAAAGTATAAGAGATAGAGGAAATCTGAGGCCACGCTACTGATTCAGCATCAAAAGCTCTACAAAAGTCTCCATTTGGTCAAAGTTGTCAGATGACCCCTTATAGGGGTTACCCTTGAAGGTGAAAAATAGCATTTTTAGCTCACCTGGACCGAAGGTCCATGTGAGCTATTACCATCACTTGGCGTCCGTCGTCGTCGTCTGTCGTCGTCGTCTGTCGTCGTCGTCTGTTAACAATTTTTCAAAAATCTTCTCCTCTGAAACTACTGAACAGAATTTAATGAAACTTGGTATGAATGATCCTTAGGGTGTCCTGCACCAAACTTGTGTTTCGATTTTTGATCCGTCAAAAAACATGGCCACCGTTACTAAAAATAGACCAGGGGGGTCAGACTACTGTTTTTGGCTTGTAAATCAAAAAGTATAAGAGATAGATGAAATCTGATGCCACCCTACTGCTTCAGCATCAAAAGTTCTACAAAAGTCTCCATTTGGTCAAAGTTGTCAGATGATCCCTTATAGGGGTTACAGCCCTTTAAAGGTGAAAAATAGCGTTTTTGCATGTTTTTGGCCTATAGAATGAAAATTATTGTAGATAGAGAAAAGCTGTTGCTTGCTTAAATGTTCAGCTCATTTAGCTCTACAAAAGTCTCCATAGGGTCAAAGTTTTCAGATGACCCCTTATAGGGGTTACAGCCCCTTAAAGGTGAAAAATATTGTTTTTGGCCTACAGGATGAAAACTATTGCAGATAGAGAAAAGCTGTTGCTTGCTTAAATGTTCAGCTCATTTAGCTCTACAAAAGTCTCCATAAGGTTAAAGTTGTCAGATGATCCCTTATAGGGGTTGCAGCCCCTTAATGGTGAAAAATAGCATTTTGCATGGTTTTGGCCTATAGAATGAAAACTATTGTAGATAGAGAAAAGCTGTTGCTTGCATAAATGTTCAGATCATTTAACTCTACAAAAGTCTCCATAGGGTCAAAGTTGTCAGATGACCCCTTATAGGGGTTACAGCCCCTTAAAGGCGAAAAATATTGTTTTTGGCCTATAAAATGAAAACTATTGCAGATAGAGAAAAGCTGTTGCTTGCTAAAATGTTCAGCTCATTTAGCTCTACAAAAGTCTCCATGGGGTCAAAGTTGTCAGATGACCCTTTATAGGGGTTAAAGCCCTTTATAGGCCAAAAAATAGTGTTTTTGGCCTATAGAATGAAAACTATTGCAGATAGAGAAAAGCTGTTGCTTGCTTAAATGTTCAGCTCATTTAGCTCTACAAAAGTCTTCATAGGGTTGAAGTTGTCAGATGACCCCTTACAGGGGTTACAGCCCCTTAAAGGCGAAAAATAGTGTTTTTGGCCTATAGAATGAAAACTATTGCAGATAGAGAAAAGCTGTTGCTTGCTTAAATGTTCAACTCATTTAGCTCTACAAAAGTCTTCATAGGGTTTAAGTTGTCTGATTACCCCTTATAGGGGTTACAGCCCCTTAAAAGTTGAATAATAGTGTTTTTTGATTATTTAGAATGAAAACTATTGCAGATAGAGAAATGATTTTTCATGCTTAAACATTCAGCTCATTTAGCTATACAAAAGTCTTCATAGGGTTGACATCAAGACCAGGTGAGCGATTCAGGCTCCTAGGAGCCTCTTGTTTCATGTTTTTGGCCTACAGAATGAAAACTATTGCAGATAGAGATTAGCTGTTGCTTGCTTAAATGTTCAGCTCATTTAACTCTACAAAATTCTATATAGGGTCGAAGTTGTCAGATGACCCCTTATAGGGGTTACGGCCCCTTAAAGGTGAAAAATAGCCATTTTTCATGTTTTTGGCCTACAGAATGAAAACTATTGCAGATAGAGATTAGCTGTTGCTTGCTTAAATGTTTAGCTCATTGAGCTCTACAAAAGTCTCCATAGGGTTGAAGTTGTCAGAAAACCCCTTATAGGGGTTACGGCCCCTGAAAAATAGCGTTTTTTCATGTTTTTGTCCTACAGAATGAAAACTATTGCAGATAGAGATTAGCTGTTGCTTGCTTAGATGTTCAGCTCATTTAGCTCTACAAAATTTACCATAGGGTCGAAGTTGTCAGATGATCCCTTATAGGGGTTACAGCCCCTGAAAAATAGCGATTTTTCATGTTTTTGGCCTACAGAATGAAAACTATTGCAGATAGAGATTAGCTGTTGCTTGCTTAAATGTTCAGCTCATTTAGCTTTACAAAATTCTCCATAGGGTCGAAGTTGTCAGATGACCCCTTATAGGGATTACGGCCCCTGAAAAATAGCAATTTTTCATGTTTTTGTCTTATAAAATGAAAACTATTGCAGATAGAGATTAGCTGTTGCTTGCTTAAATGTTCAGCTCATTTAGCTCTACAAAATTGTCCATAGGGTTGAAATTGTCAGATGACCCCTTATAGGGGTTACGGCCCCTGAAAAATAGCGATTTTTCATGTTTTTAGCCTACAGAATGAAAACTATTGCAGATAGAGATTAGCTGTTGCTTGCTTAAATGTTCAGCTCATTTAGCTCTACAAAATTCTCCATAGGGTAGAAGTTGTCAAGTGACCCCTTACAGGGGTTACGGCCTTTGAAAAAAGCGATTTTTCATGTTTTTGGCCTACAGAATGAAAACTATTGCAGATAGAGATTAGCTGTTGCTTGCTTAAATGTTCAGCTCATTTAACTCTACAAAAGTCTCCATAGGGTCGAAGTTGTCAGTAACTCCTTATAGGGGTTATGGCCCCTTATAGGTGAAAAATGGTGTTTTTGGCCTATAGAATGAAAACTATTGCAGGTAGAGAAAAGCTGTTGCTTGCTTAAATGTTCAGCTCATTTAGCTCTACAAAAGTATAGGGTCAACATCAAGACCAGGTGAGTGATTCAGGCTCCTGGGAGCCTCTTGTTTTGTTTAGAAATTAGGGGCCCTAAAGGGACCAAAAAAGCTACTTTTTTATTTGTTTCCACAATAACTTTTGTTCTGGTTGACCAAATGCTATGAAACTTTACAGTAATATTACTTACCATAAAAGGAAGGGCATGGCTGATTTTGGGTGTCCCCACTTTTTTCGTTTAGAAATTAGGGGCCCTAAAGGGGCCAAAAAAGCAACTTTTTATTTTTTTTTTCCACAATAACTTTTGTTTCGGTTGACAAAATGCTATGAAACTTTACAGTAATGTTACTTACCATAAAAGGAAGGGTGGGGCTGATTTAGGGTGTCCCCTCTTGTTTTGTTTAGGAATGAGGGGCCCAAAAGGGGCAAAAATGTTGCTTTTTTTATTTACGGTGCAATTTATAATTTTTTTTAAGGGGAAATTAGAAACATTTTTTTTTTTTTTATTTTTAATATTGGGTTGCATGTGACAAATATGCTTTGTAAGTCCACCATAGGATGCAAGTGTCAAAAATTATTGACTGTCCATATTGGGCCTAAAACGTACAAGGTTCAACGTTTTGCCATGCGACGCAGGGCCAGACATCGATTGGTCTTGTTACCTATGGTACCCTAGGTAGATTTTTATCCCAGGGTGAAAACCAAAATAAAACATGAAAGGCCTTTGTTTTGATAGGAGTGCTTATCTATTATAAAAGTGAACATTCAAAACATTCATGTATAGATCTTTTAATTACACTAGCCCAATGTTTCTAGTTCTGCCACTAGAGAATGACTTTTTTTTCTTATCTGGGTTATCCTAAATTTTATTCTGTTCTCCAGCAAAACAAGGCTCCTACCTAGCTACAACTTAAAAAAAAATATAATAATTTTTTCCTTAATAATGAAAGATTTAGTTTAATTGTTTTGTTTTGTTGTAGAGATTTGGATAAGTAAGTTTTGTGCTTTTAACCTAAGCATACCTGCCTTAGGTCAATGGTTTCATCCATGTATTGAGTCTGCTTCACCATCAAAACTGACACCCCTGAATGGCCAATTTATGTCGAAAAGAGCTTTAAACCCCAAATACTACTTCATTCACTTAACTTTGAGCAACTATAATTCTTCTCAGAAAATTTGACATAATGTAAACCAATTAACGGGATTCATGAGCACTTTACATCTGCGAAAGTTTGTAGTCGCGAATAAGTCACTGAGAATTTGTATTCATTAAACGAATCTCGAAAACCGCGAATGTTTGTCTTCATGAAAACGTCCAATGTAATGAAATCGTGAAAGTTTGTAGCCGCGAAAGTGTGTTGGTTTACAGTAATGTTATATTTGCCCAACACAGAGATGTTTGTTTGAATGCATGGTTTATGTTTTGAATGATTTTCACTTACACTTATATTTGTGCTTGGGAAAAAAATTCTTTTGTATTTATTAATTGCTGAATGTTACACTTTCCCCTGTTGTATCATTTTGTATTTTTCAATTTTAAACATTTATGTTTTGCAATAAGTTAACAGTTTTTCAATACATGTCTTTAATTTTAGTTGGCTGCTGCTTATTGGCCTTTTCCTTTTCAAGGCTATATATGTTGTTGAGTTTGACTTTTTGAATACTACTTATTACAACTGAATGAATATTTCAGAATGAATTCCTTTACTTATCGGGACCATGATGATGATTCTATAGGTAAGCCCTATATCAGTCAAATGTATTTAGTTGTAAATTAGAAATTTTTTTGTCCTATATCTATATACAAATTTCTTCAGTTTAGTTAATCTGCATGGATTTAGAAAACTTTATCTTAACTTAAATGAATTAGTTTCTATAGTTTACTTTTGGGTTTAATGCATGTACTTCTAATCTTTTTGTGATTGCTTTACTTATATCTTGTTCAATTATTTTACAAGAAAAAGAAAAGAAAATCAATCCTTGATACAAAAGTTGTAACAGGGTATTTATTTTTGTTTCCTTTCTTTTTAATTTTCTCCTATATTTTTGGGTTTAGAGGTGTTTTTTTTTCATTTCTGTATCTTTCCTTGTACTAGCTTCCTCTAGTCAGGCACCCTCCATTATAAGTATGGATGTATCAGGCAAGTTATTTCTGGTTTTGACTAGTTAGCTCCTACGTACCTGTCACCATATATTACGGTATGAAACAATAACTTAGAGTTGTGTATTCCAGATATATACATTAGAGTTGCTTGACAATTTCATTGCAGGAAAATAATATCTGTTTACTGATAACTGATATCTAATCACTAACCGCTTCCTATACACAAGATCATGTTATGGTTCCTTTTTTTTTCATAACATTTAAAGTTTTTTTTTCATCATCATGATTTAAATATATAGATAAAATGTTACCTTTTGAATAAGCACAGTTTCCTATGTGCACTCCTGTATGCTTTTCCAATTGAACTGACTTCTATGTGTAACTCATGTTCACTTACAATGACTTGTATCCTTTCCTGCTCTATCTACAATGAGATGTATGGCAAGCCGTTTTTACATTTATTCCTCTTTATAGATATCTCATAAACTTTATAAGATATCTCATAAAGTTTATAAGATATCTTATAAAGTTTATAAGATATCTTATAAACTTTATAAGATATCTTATAAACTTTATAAGACATCTCATATACTTTATAAGATATCTTATAAACTTTATGAGATATCTTATAAATTTTATAAGATATCTTATTAACTATATAAGATATCTTTAAAAGAAAATGAGATATCTACTAAACACAATGTTTATAAGATATCTGATAAAGTTTATAAGATATCTCATAATGTTTATAGGATATCTTATAAAGTACAGCATGGTGCCATAAATGAGTCAACTTTTTTAATGGCCGCCAAAAAAAGAACACCAGAACACAGAACTTTAAATAAAAACTGACCTTTTATCTTTAACTTTATTTTATTAATATTTTGTAATGTCACCCTTCTGAATCAAAACTTGTCGACAACGGCGTGGTAAGCTTTCATACAGTCTGTGTACATACATAAGTGGGGTTTCCAACCAGGCTCGCATCAGTTCACGTTTCAAATCAGTTTTAGAATGTATCAAATAAAGTCTGTTTTTTATTTTATTCTTGATCAAAAGCCAAATATTTTCAATTGGACTTAAGTCTGGTGATTGAGCAGGCCAAATCATTTGAGGTATTTCATTTTCTCGCTTCCACTCCTCCACAGCCCTTGACCGATGACAGGGTGCATTATCATCCTGGAAATAATAGGGTTTATCACTAAAATGTTTCGCCACAACTGGCCATAAATTATTGTCCAGTGTATTAATGTACTTCTCGGAGTTCATATTTCCTTCCACGGTAGCTAATGTACCAACGCCGAAGTAGGTAAGACATCCCCAGACCATCATTTTCAATGTGGTGGAGGGGTTCATAGCAACATATCCCAAACACTCGGACCTCCAAATCTCAGATGATTTTCTCCAAACTTTAATACAACCATCAGGTTTTAATAAAATCATCATCTCATCACTAAATATTACTTTTTTCCAATTATTTTCAACAGTCCAGTGTAGTTTACTCCTGCAATAAGCCATTCTTTTCTTTTTGTTTACTTCCCTTATTCCAATTTTCTTACGAACTGACCTCCTAGTATATCCAAATCCGTGTAATTTACGCTGGATTGTCCGTCTTGATACCGGAATAGGCACACGATTGTTAAATTCACTTGTTATATCTTTTAAAGAAGATCGGCGGCTAGTTTTCACAACTCGGGCAAGTGTGTTTTCCGCTCGTTTGGTGACAGTTTTTTTCCTTCCAGTTCTGGGCAAGTTTTCCAATGAACCGCGGATGCGCCAACGCTTCAAAAGCCTGGAAATTGTAGATTTTGATATCTTCAAACTCTGAGCAATGTGGCTAGCTCGATGTCCACTCTCGATCAGTTGTATGATATTTCGTTTGGTGTCGTCTGACAATTCTTTGCCGTGTTTCGCCATTTTGGTTGACATCAACAATGCGTAAATTTAGAATCGATTTCGGTACGGAAATGAAAATTTAATTAGTGAAATTGAGTTGCTCCCCTTTGAACACTATTTTTATTAATTTCGTTTATCATATCAATGATAGTGACGTTAAAAACGTCCCCCTTGGAAAAAAACAATATGACGGCCATTAAAAAAGTTGACTCATTTATGGCACCATGCTGTATATGAGAAATCTTATAAATTATTTTTTATAAGATATCTTATAAAGTTTATCAGATATCTTATAAACTTTATGAGATATCTTATAAATATATGAGATATCTTATAAATTTTGAGATATCTTTAAAGACGCCTTATAAAAATATAAGATATCTTATAAAGTTTATAAGATATCTCATATACTTTATAAGATATCTTATTAAATATATAAGATATCTCATATAAATGGGAGTTTATGAGATATCTTATAAAACATATGAGATATCTTATAAAACATATAAGATATCTCATAAAACATATAAGATATCTTTTAAAACATATAAGATATCTCAAAAAGTTTATTAGATATCTTATAAAGATTATGAGATATCTTATATAATAAAAATTATAAGATATCTAATAAAAGTTATAAGATATCTTATAAAGCTTATAAGATATCTCGTAAACTTCATGAGATATCTTATAAAAAATAACTTATAAGATATCTCATAAAATATTTAAGATATCTAATAAACTTTATGAGATATCTTATAAACTTTATAAGATATCTTATTAGTTTTATAAGATATCTTATAAGTTTTATAAGATATCTTATAAATTATTTTATATGAGATATCTAATAATCTTTATAAGATATCTTATAAACTTTATGAGATATCTTATATGTTTTATAAATTATCTTATTTGTGTTATAAGATATCTTATATGTTTTATAAGATATCTCATATGTTTTATAAGATATCTTATAAACTACCATTTATATGAGATATCTTATATATTTAATAAGATATCTTATAAAGTATACGAGATATCTTATAAATTTTATGAGATATCTTTAAAGAGGAATAAATATAAATATGGCGTGCCATAGAGATGCATAAACTTGAGATAGGACCCTGAGTGCACATTTTTCATATAAATGTACTAATTATTTTTTTCTTTATCAGTAATCCTGCTCGGCAATATCAACACATCTAAAATATGTGTACTTGCTGTAGTTTCATTTACGAATTGAATGTTTGTATTTTGATGTTTCATTGGTGTGTAAAACCGCCTATGAAACATCAAAATACAAACATTCAATTTTATAATTACATTTTAATGTATTTTTATTTGTTTCTGATGTTTAGTTTTGTTTTATAGGGTGTGTTTGTATTTTTTTTTTATTTACGCATTTATATCCAAATGCGAATTCAAGTTGTGAGAATTTACCTGGATAAGAACAAATTTTAGTTGTGCATATAGTAAGGTCAGGTGAAACAAGTGACATTTCATTGAGGTATGAAAGACGATTCAAGGTGTCAATTAACCAATAGAATTACTGCATTTTAATTATATGCACAGTCAATGTAATTATTATTTTTTTGTGGGTACTAATTTTCAAGGTTGTCATGATAGACAATAAGCCATGGAAATTAGAATTAAAAGTATTATTTTTACATTGATTCCTTGTACAACATACACAAACCAATGCATGAAAAAGTTATCCACATAAGTATAAATGAAACCACTCCACAAGTATCATCTCAATGCATACTGTAAAAAATGAAATTTCAAAACAATTGTTTAATGCTGAACCAGTTTATAAAATAGCATGAGTATGGTGGTTGTCAGAATGAAATATTTGTGATGGTTATGTTTACTTTTACATCACTAAGACTGTTTTAGTTTACAGTTGTATTATTGGGTAAAACATGCATGCTTTAAATTTGGGAAATGGTAAATGCATGCATAGTGATTTTTAGGAAAATCTTTGAATGGGCATTTTAAAACTAAACACCTTACTGAAGTGAAATTTGGGAAAATTTAAATGCATCAATAGATTCCATTATGGATGTTTGCGTTTTGATTTGTTAAAACTCCTTTAGTTATCACTATGTCTATTTTTTTAATGTGACATTAAAAAAAATAACAAACTTTTGAACATTATTTAATAAGTGTTGACTTTCTTTAAGCTAAGTATTTTGATGATGTTTTCTAATGATAACTTTACAGAGAGTGGAAGCAGTATAGACCATGATAAACTATACAGTGTTTCAGGGGAAGTGAGAGAAGTTAGAGGATTACCTAAGTCTGTCGGTACTTTCTACTGTAAAATACGGTTACAAAAGTAAGTTTATAGAGCTTCAGGGGTAAAGCTTTCATAAAAAAAGTGACAGACTTGAATTCACATCATAGATAAATAAATAAATAAATAGATAAAACATAAAATATGAAAATACATGTGTGTACTAGTAAAAACCATCGAGAAAAGTAAGACAAAGACAAATAACTGAATTATGAAGGTTTACAACATAGCTAGACAAACAAAATCAACAAAAAATACATATAGACCATGATTTTGACAAGGGTTATATGTTAGAAAGGACACGAAGAGCAGAAATTTTAATGAATTTGACTATTAATTTCCTTTTCAGTCCACATACCAAATTCAAGTTTGGTTCGAACACTAGAGTAATAGGGAAATCCAGTCAGATAAAGGGAGACAATCCTAAATTAAATACTAAATTTGAGGTAGGAGATCTTAGATTAATTGGAATCTGGTAAACATAGTGTTATGTGTGACACTTAAAAGTATCATATCCATACTCAGTTTGGTAACTTTGCCATGGCTATCAAACAGTATGGTAACTGGCCAGGGCAATCAAACAGTTTGGTAACTTTGCAACGGCTATCAAACAGTTTGGTTACTTGCCATGGCTATCAAACAGTTCGGTAACTTTGCCACGGCTATCAAACAGTTCGGTAACTTTGCCAGGCCACGGCTATCAAACAGTTTGGTAACTTTGCCACGGCTATCAAATAATTTGGTAACTTTGCCACAGCTATCAAACAGTTTGGTAACTTTGCCACGGCTATCAAACAGTTTGGTAACGTTGCCATGGCTATCAAACAGTTTGGTAACTTTGCCACGGGTATCAAAGGGTTTGGTAACTTTGCCATGGCTATCAAACAGTTTGGTAACTTTGCCACGGCTATCAAACAGAAAAGTTGTCTTTATTCTCTTGATTTGCCTTTACAAAATCCTTGGTTGTTCCCTACACAAATAGAATACAAATTTGCAGTAAAAGTTTACTCTATACAAAAATGTACAAGTTAAAAATGTATCTGACTTTCTTTGCCTCTATTGAAAGACAGTCTAGTCTGTCAAAAGGTTTGAAATGCCAAAATATATAGATAATGAATAGCATAGATAAAGAAAAAACAACTGAAAGGGTCACCTTATTCATACTTATATCCTTGATTCCATGCCTGGAAGAGTAAATTACTTTTGTGTCACAAAAATAAGAAAGCATTTAACAACATTTAAGGTGTGTGATGATATTTCTCCTTTGTATCTTTATTTCAAAATATTTTGTGATCATTATAGGTTGATAGAGGTACAGGGACCAGTGTGGACAGTTTAGTTGTGTTTGATCTGAAAGACGGCAAGAAACAACATATAGCACAGCATTCATTTACTATTGGTTTACTGTTCATGGGTATGCCATTTAATTATTTATGTGGATTCATTTATTTTCATGGGTACCAATTTTTGTGGTTTAATGAAAAAAGGTCAGATGGTGGATTCTTAATTTCGTGGTTTCATGTATAAACAAAAGCCAAAAAAAGTTTTAAGAGTCTTGATGCTAATACATTATATCCCAACATTGAAGCTGAAAAGAGACCAAAACATGCTGTTATATTATAAGCAGCAAATTGACCAAGTTTATGATTTGGATTCTGGCATTTTACATGAACTTAAGCAAAGGATGAAGGTTTTATGTCGGCAAACTTTTATTCATTTTCTATCACTATATATACATGTCAGGTAGAAATTCAACATTAGAATGCTGTTTAAAGACACATGGTGAAAATAACTATCATCCCAGTTTAAACAATTTTATGAAAAATTTACAAAACAGTTATTAACCAGATTAAAAATATTAATTTATGAAAAGTCTAGAAATATACAAATGCTAAAAATTTGGAAAATAACTACATGTATTTCAAGACATAAAATAATTACTAAGTCACTGGTATGTCAATGTTTATTTTTCATGAAATTTTACTAAGATTGACTTTTTTGTATTTGTAATGCATTGCTTTTTGTTTGATTACAGATTATAAAGATGGAGATTTGACAAAATGGTTATCACTGGGACACAACAGTGGAATAGAAATCCTTGTTACCCTAAGACGGGGGAACCCTAACCCACGTCTGATGAGGAAACTTCAGAGAAACAGCATGAGGATGTCAGGAAAACATGAACCGAGACATGATGACAGTAGACACCAATATGTGTAGGAAAAGAAAGGTCATTGGGATAATGAAGGGTGAGAAGACATAAAGTCAGAAATGAAGATCGTTATATGTGAAGAAAAAACATGTCAGAATGCAATCTAAATGTTATTGTATGATGTTTTATTTAAGGTTGCAGTGGACCTGATCTAAATTGAACCCTGCATGAACTGAAACATTCCTAAACCAAACTTGTTTTTCAGTCCTAGCTTCCCCTATAGACTTCGATACAATATGTACCTGTATAATTCAAATACCTGTCTATAATGAACGTACTTTAAATTCCCTAAGATAGTTGGTGTAGACAGGGTTAACTTTACATGTAGTAATGCATTATGTTTATTATAGAATTTGTTTATATAGTATACCTGGTATATGACAGCAGACTTTAGTAATGTTTAGATGGCATTTTGTACAACTTCTTTAACCAATGTTATGTTGTTTTGTGATAGAAAATCTTTTCAGAAGTGTTTCTGTCATTTGTAGGTTTTGGATATGTTCTAAAGTAGCAATGCACTTTACATAGTATTTCTGAAAAAATGACACAAAATAATTTTGCATCATTTTTAACTTTATTTTAAGATACAAGTCATGTCATAGATGCCACTTTAAATAATCATGCATAGAAAATGTACTTCTGCTCTCTTGGTCTGCCTATTTGGTGATTTAAACTAAAATGCAAATTTCACAAATAATTGAATTCATTAAAATGTTTATATACAATAAACAAATTTTATTCCATGACACATGAGAGCAAGTTACTCAGGGAAAATTCAGCAAAAGCAGCTGCAAACGTTTGATTTGTAACATATTAATTGATTTCTTGTTATGAAAATGATGAATGTAAATTTTGTAATTTCTATTAAAATTGGGATAGATTTGAATATTGTTTAACATTCTTATAATTAAGCTTGTTGACTAAGAGATAAATTGAAAAATTCAGGCTATATTTTATAAATGTAGATAATATGCACTCATATATAATGCACTTTCATATACAATTGTGATACATATCTTGTTGTTTTTTTATATACATTGTACATGTATTTTATTTTGTACTTGTATTATTGTTTACTGCTGAAAAATGATGTATTAGCCTTGAAATTCATTCCCTAGTTTACCATAGTGCTATAAATTATATATTCCATGTCAGGTTCTGCAAGGTGTAATTCTGAAATGGCATTTTATTGCATACTGTGTAAAAAAAACCCATAATGTTCAAATAACATATTAAATGTGCTACAAAAATTAAAAATTGAAAGTTATATGGCAAAAATGTAATATCATCCAAGCATCCAATGGATGTGATGGATGATAGGCCTTTTCTGAGTAAGCCCGGAGGCTTTCAGGTTGAAACAGAATTTATCCACATTCGTCGTCCAGAGTCCTAATTTAAATAACAATAAGGTTAGATACTGTGACAGTATATAAGACCATGTAAACCCAGAACCAGTTGTCTCTTTATAGGTTTAAGAAAATACTGCATACTAAACACTGTTGTCAATATTTACAAACTTGGGAGGAATTCTAAGGGTAGATTACTTCAACCTGCAAGCCTCCGGGCTTACTCAGAGAATAACTATCATCCATCACATCCATTGGATGCTTGGATGATATAACATTCTCTATGGTAGCCCCAAGGCTCAGGTTGAAACAGAATTGCATAAAGAAATATGGACAACACAATCAGTTTCTTTTTATGTCTGTGTATATAAAATTCATTAAAATCACCATATAGGTACATGTATCCCACAACAAAAGTAGACTGTGTAAAACTTATAAATTTCAAGAAACATCTATATAAGGTCAAAGAAAACTCAAATATTAAAGTGCAAACTTTAATTAGTTAACACAAATTTTTATCAAAATAATTGTCCCTATCTTAAGCATTTTTTGGACCTCATCATTTACAATTTCTATTTCTTGAGCAGAAAACTGTATTGGCTTGGGTTTGAATTTTTGTATAGGATTTGAAATAAATTCAAATTTACAACCTGAAATGGCATTTAAAACCCTAGTATCAGATGTTATATTTCTCCATTCTGACATACAATATTTCAAATTGCCAGCAACTTTCTCGGTGGTACCCACCTAAATATCTCTAGCTTCCTTGACCTCGATTGTGGTAAGAGCCCCTTCCTTGGGCACTTCTGCCTCTTCCTCCCGGTTCCATCTTCTGTTCAGCCTGTACCAGGAAAGGCCTCTGAATTCCAGTTTTTTTACTTGGATTAATTGTAGTTGTTGACAAACTCTTGACCATGCAGGAAAGGATCTGTTTTCGATTAGTTTACTAATATCTTTGAGTTTTTGGGACAACTCTGAGCCAAAAAGGGTTTCTCCCACCTGATAGGTAGGGAGACACAACCGTCTAAATCTTCTCTTTACGAATCTCTTCAGGAGATAACGCCTCCTTATTGATAACTCAAAATGAGCGTTGCATATCAATGTAATACTTCTCAAAGCTCTACCTTTGCCTCAGTTCTATTGAAGTTTTTCTCCCCAAACATTTGTACAAGCTGTAATAGGGGGACCACGCTTAAACCCATAAGTTTTTGTACATCCTGTACGGCAGAGTCCCCAGCTTTAGTGGGAGCAGGAAGATCACTAAAAATCTCTGGAGGTAGCATACGAGGCAATAATGCCTTACAGTTATCGGGAATTTTGATTTCTTTTTTCTTCAAGATTTCCTTGATAGTTATGCATTTGTTTATAAACTGATCCAAGTTTTCTTTAATTGGTTCAGAAAACTTAATTTCAGCAATAAATATTTGAGGAAAATTGCTTTCATTAATATCAACCACCTCATCATCATCATTTTCACCCTCATCATTATCATGATCAAAAATGTTCATTCCAGCCTCTAAATCAACATACTCATCAGAGCGATCATTATTTAAGGGTGCCTTATGTTTATATTGCTTTACAGGAACAGGTTCATTATGTTGTTCATTTTCAACAGGTTGTTTAGGCTTAGACTTAGCAATGCTAGTAAAAAAGTCAAAAAGTTCTTGTAAAACCTCGAGTCGTATGTGACTTTTGGTGAACTAATGGTGCTCTTTTTCTTTAGAGTCGTTACACCTGACGATTATCTTTTGAGGGCCTTACCCTTGTTCTTCTTACTTGGCTTTGAAGTGCCCTTAAACTGAAATTTATCGCCGTCTGTGTTGTCCTTCTCGTTTACATTAAACTTCCTGACAACTTTTTGAATGTGACCGGCCATTATTGTTTTCATCTAAATCGAAACCAGAAATAGAGGAAACATAATCGTCATGATTTGAATCGAATAGATCCAAAACATCGTCGGTATTGCTATGTAAGAATTGTCAGTTTCTTCACCAGAAAAAGGAGATTCGCTATCCATGACCTCGGTCGTGCTCTCAAATTTACCTCAGTCAGCTGTTAGTCACAGCCGATTTACGATATATAGTCGTAAAGAAATAAAACAAAAAATAAACAATAAACAAAATGTTTTAATGAATTACTTTGCAAGTGGCAAAATATTGTAAAATAAAGCTTGTAAGTGACAAGCTATAGAATCCTTTGCGGACTCTGGCCTTAAAACAATAAGACAATTCATGGTCTTATATACTGTCACGGTATTTAACCACATTGTTATTTAAATAAGGACTCTGGCCGATGAATGTCAATAAATTCCATTTCAACACGAGAATGTCGTAGGGCTATGATAGAGAATTTACTAAGTTTATGAAGATCTATTAAGTTTGTACTGTATGTTAAAGTTAACACCATTTTTTGCAAGAGGTGTAATAGAATATGTAAGATGTGTATATATTTTTATATCCACTTGTATTTAAGTACAAAATGTATATATGTTATAATTAAGTTACCCTTAAACCAAGATTAACAAGTCTGTGTGCCATACTGATATTTGGTTGTCTCCTTGCAATAAAAAATAAGTAAAAAAAAACAAACCAAAAATTACTTTATAGAATTGATGCAATTTTTTTTTTTATTGTATTGTTATTGTGTAAGTAATATACATTGTTACATGTTTTTTTTTCAAGAATATAATGTATTCATTTTTCTTCTTTCCTTCAATAAGTTTCTCAAGTCAGGTGAGCAATTCCAGCACCTGGGATTCTCTTGTTTTTAACCCTGTTTACACAAAAAAGTGGGTGATTTGTAACTTTATTTTCTTTAGATATTTTTAATTCAACTGGTGGTTAGATTTGTTTAAAAAAAGTCTGAACTAATTGTTTGATCAGCTTTTACAAATATTAGTAAATGAAATAGAAAAAAACTGAATTTACACACCATTAAATTTTGAACTTTAATTTTTTTTTTTACATAAGCACTTTTTGTATATATTCATTTTAATTTGAGCAAATCCGTCAGAGTTTGTTTAGTTTGAATATCTTCTATTATTTATACATATGTATTTATTTACTTTATAAATTTTATGATAAATTACTAGTTTTCTTTTTTACTGCTGTTCTATTAATTTTGGTCCATTTGACTGAAAGGTTGTTTATATTCTAGTTCAATTGATTTTTGGCTTAAGTCTCTCAGGAAGCGTTATCAACACAAAATGTAGAATAATATCTGTTTTGAATTCCCCTTGACATTCATAAAATAAACCATTTGTGGGAAAAATCAAACTAATTGCTAAAAGTACATTTTTACAACTAAAAACTGACACAGTCCCTCAACTCAAAATACAAGGTCAAGGTAAAAATGTGTGAATGTGTTGGTGGTTAATGCCCCTTTTCAACACACCTGGGCCATGTGGAGGAAACCAAAGTACCTGGAGAAATCAACCATCCTTTAGCAGGAAACGGACAAACCAATTACATTCAGGTGGGAAATCAAGGTAAAATAAAAAGCTTCGTCAAGCGCAGCATAATATGACTGCAACATGTTGAACCCTGTACGTTTTAGGCCCAATATGGATAGTCAATTGCTCTAATCACATATTTTTTTGACACATGCAGCCTTTGGTGGACTTTCCACCTACATTTCACAAGGAATCCATTTTTACGCCATCACTATGGGTCCATCATTGTTCGTCATCTGTTAACAATTTCAAAATCTTCTCTGAAACCACGAAACAAATTTAACTGAAACTTTGCAGGGAGGTATATGACATGTTGGCAACAAACAATCCTCATTTTGAAATGATTTGATAAAAAACATGGCTGCTGTTACTAAAAATAGAACATAGGGTAAAACCACTTAAAATGGCTTACAACTCAGCAACCATAACAGATAGAAACAAGGGGTTGCACTAAGTCGTGCTAAGCATACCCCCACTCGACCATTCGGAAAATAGGAAGTAGATGACAGACTGACCTAGAAAGGGGAGGCACGATACAACTCATCATGCTAAAGCTGTATACCAAATTTGAAATCAATCCCTTCTGTAGATGCTGAGAAATCTGTTACGAAAAATTGTCTATTTTTGACCCATTAAAAGTCTAAGTTGGCTTGGAAAACAGGAAGTAGATGATGGACTGACCTGGAAAGGGGAGGCACGGTATAACTCATCATGCTGAAGCTGTGTACCAAATTTGAAACCAATCCATCCAGTCTGAGAAAATCATAACGAATTATTGTCTCAGATCCAGTAGAAGCCAAGAAATCTGTTACGAAAAATTTCACATTTCAAATTTTTTACCCTAAAAAAGTCTAAGTCGGCTCAGAAAACAGGAAGTAGATGATGGACTGACCTGGAAAGGGGAGGCACGGTATAAATCATCATGCTGAAGCTGTGTACCAAATTTGAAACCTATCCATCCAGTAGAAGCAGAGAAATCGAACTGGACGGACAGACAGACGGACGGACGGACGGACAAGGTGATTGCAATATAGCCCCCTCTCTTACGAGTGGGGGTATAAAAATCTGAAGGATCTTAGGCTCTTCAGGATCAAAAGTCTCCATTGGGTCGAAGTTGTCAGAGGAACCCTAATAGGGCTTATCGCCTTTTAAAGGTCAAAAATAGCATTTTTTCATGTTTTTGCCCTATAGAATGAAAACTAGTGCATATAGAGAAAAGCTTTTGCTTGCTTATACAATGTTATATCAGTGATTTTTCTAGCGCTCGTCACTTTCGTCATTGGCGAAAAGATATTTTATTTGACGAAAAATTTTCAAACCACTTTCGCCACTTTAATTTTCAAAAATGTAGATAATTACGATAATCAGTTAAATCTTTCGTCATTTTCGTGTAATTCCAAATTTTACTAAGCCCTATTGATTTATGACCCAAGCTGTCTGCATAAACACCCGGAGGCCGGATATGTTTTTACAGTTAATTAACTGTTAATTGTTTAGTGAGTCATAATAACAGGTGCTTGACCATCGCTGATTGATTTCGAAATGAATCATGAATGAAATATACTTGACCAATCAGGAGAAAGTTTATTTTTATATCAGCTGAAAATTATTGATTTGTTTGTCAACCCACGTGCTCTGACCATGTTGACCAAATGATAATATTCTCAATACCACAAAAAGTTAGAAGTAAATATAGATGAAAGGATTTACCTTCATGAAACTATTTTATTAAGAACATCCTGTAACCCAAAAACATCCTTTTTCATGCATTAAAAGGAGATCAGATGAAAAGAACTTTGTTTACATTTTTACGATCTCCTTCTTCTTCCTTCTATTACCCTCCTTAGATAGGAGCACCTTCATTTCAGCGGAGGTGTAGTGGAGTTCCAATGATTTTGAGTTAAGAAATTGTTTTGTTTAATAACCTCGAGCCACCTTAACACTAAATGAAATTTGTAGAGCTCCTTTATAGGACATGAAGGATGTTCTGTTTTGTTGTCTGTATATTCCTCCTTTAAGGGACCACCAGTCACTTATCATTACCATTATGAAAATGGTAAAACAAAAACAAAACTGCTTCTTCAAATGAGAAAAAAGAGAGACTTTATGTGAGCTTATAGCTTTCTATGAGCATGTTAAACTTGATTAGTAATACATATTTTCCCTTAATTTGTAAAAAAGGGTGGTGGGGGTGTTATCATTTTGTTTTGCCTAAAATTTTTAAGGCAAAGAATCTGCAGTACATTAAGCATGTAAAGTATGATTAAAAGGGGAAATATCAATTCAACAAATGGTTAGATATATTTTATTGAACATGATAATAACTGTTGTAATCTGTGTCCTGTCCATGGTACTAAAATTATAGTATACAAAGCTATAACCTGCACATATAAAAATTCAAGTATTGGTATTTTTGCTTCAACAAGACTGCCAGAAGCAAACATGGTTATGGATTATTAGGTCGCACATTTTGGTCGACTGCTAAAGTGACTAAAGCCCTCAAAATCCTGGAAAAAACACTGCTTATATGTTCAGCTCATTAAGCTCTACAATTGTCTCCATTGGGTCAAACTTGTCAAATGACCCCTTACAGGGGTTATGGCCCTTTAAAGGTAAAAAATAACGCTTTTTCCTTATAGAATGGAAACTATTGCAGATAGAAAAAAGCTGTTGCTTGCTTCAATGTTCAGCGCATTAAGGTCTACAAAAGTCTCCATAAGGTCGAAGTTTTCAGATGGCCCCTTATAGGGGTTATGGCCATTTAAAGATCAAAAATAGTGTTTTTTCCCTATGGAACTATGGGATGAAAACTATTGCAGATAGAGAAAAGCTGCTGTTTACTTAAATGTTCAGCTCATTAAACTCTACAAAAGTCTCAATTGGGTCAAACTTGTCAGATCACTCCTTATAGGGGTTTTGGTCCTTTAAAGGTCTAAAATAGCATTTTTTCCCTATAAAATGAAAACAATTGCAGATAGAAAAAAGCTGTTGCTTTCATAAAGCTCTTCAAAAAACTCAATTGGGTCCACGTTGTCAAATGACCCCTTACAGGGGTTATGGCCCTTTAAAGGTAAAAATAACGCTTTTTCCTTATAGAATGGAAACTATTGCAGATAGAAAAAAGCTGTTGCTTGCTTAAATGTTCAGCGCATTAAGGTCTACAAAAGTCTCCATGAGGTCGAAGTTCTCAGATGGCCCCTTATAGGGGTTATGGCCCTTTAAAGATCAAAAATAGTGTTTTTTCCCCATGGAACTATGGGATGAAAACTATTGCAGATAGAGAAAAGCTGCTGCTTGCTTAAATGTTCAGCTCATTAAACTCTACAAAAGTCTCAATTGGGTCAAACTTGTCAGATCACTCCTTATAGGGGTTTTGGTCCTTTAAAGGTCTAAATAGCTTTACAGGTCAAAGATAGCCCTTTTCCCTTAATAATGAAAACTATTGCATAGAGAAAAGCTTTTGCTTGCTTATATGTTTAGCTCATTAAGCTCTACAAAAGTCTCCATTGTTAGATGACCCCTTGTAGGGGTTATGGCCCTTTACAGGTCAAAAATAGTGTTTCTTCATGCTTTTGTCCTAAAGATTGAAAACTAATGCAGAGAAAAAAATGTTGCTTGCTTATACATGCAGCTCTTTACAAAGACTTCACTAAAGTCTCAATTAGGTCTCAGTTGTCAGATGACCCCTTAAAGAAAAGAACCTTATGGCTTAAGGACCTCTTGTTTTCAAAAGCAGACCAAAAATTGCAAAATTAAGTACAGTTACAAAAATATTACACCTTTTGGCCCCTAATCAATGGTACCTTTCATTTCAGCAATTAGGGGGGGTGTCATATATTGTAAGTTCACTACTTGATAAGAATTAATTAGCAAAAAAAAAATTTGAAATTGTACAATAAATAAAAAAGATTTGTTTTTGGCCCCTTTTAGTCCCTAATTGCATTATGGGGAAAATGTGGGGGATAATAAATCCTCCATTTTGTATCCACTACTTGACAAAATTTAAATTCCAA
This sequence comes from Arcuatula senhousia, assembly GCA_963971305.1. Lineage (NCBI taxonomy): Eukaryota > Metazoa > Mollusca > Bivalvia > Mytilida > Mytilidae > Arcuatula > Arcuatula senhousia. Next base: position 66,208,976 of record OZ020304.1, read on the forward strand.
AAAAATTTCAAAATTGGATCAGAAATAAAAAAAGTTAAATTTTTTTTGCCCTTTTTTGGACCCTTATTTCAAAATGAAAAAGGGGGACCCCCAAAATCAATTCCATGTATGGTTTAAAGGTAAGGCATATTGTTGTCAAATTTCATAGCAATTGGCAACCAGAACCATAGTTATTGTGCAAACAAATAAAATCAAAGCGCTAAAGCGTTTAAAGGCAAGCGAAATATATAAGAACTATAATAGATTTATTCTCTGTTAAAGTATATTGTTCAAAATGTTTGTGAATTATTAATTGGTGAGCGAAGAAAGGATCGTCATGCAGATGCCCTCAAATTTAAAGTTAATGAACACAATTGCACCGCACACAAGACAGGTATCATGTAAAAACGGTATCGATTGAAACACCCCTTCGATTAAAATGCACTCGTCCCAATGATGTGTATCGTTTGTACTGATTTTATGAATGGTGAAGCTAGAATCTGAATCCATGCATTGACCAATCAAATGAGAGAAATATTTATACGAACTAATCAAGTAATAGATGAATACATAATGTATATTAGATCGCCTTTAACTAAAAAGTTCGCCATGAAAGATGCAAAGGAATAAATAAAACTTGTGCCGGTCATATAAAATGCCAATAAAAATTGAGATTTATAGAAGTGTATATCATGTTAACAAATATTGAAAAGTAATATAGAAAATAAAGCATTTTATTCCAGTCTTGATGCAGGAAAATCACCCCGTCTAGACAGAAAAAAAACGCGAAAATCATCACTACTCTATAGACTCCATAAGGCTTCGCTGGCGCTTGCCTAAAAATTGATTTTTTAGACTAAAAGGGGGGTCCAAAATCAATATAATTTATCGTTTAATTGTATGAAAAGTTATTGTAAAATTTCACAGCATTTGGTAAACCAGAACAAAAGTTATTGTGGGAACAATCAAAGAAGTAACACTTTTGGTCCCTAATTTCTAAACAAAATAAAGAAAGAATGTGTCCATGGGACACGGATGCCCCCGCTGGCCTCCAATAAAGTCTGACAGGTCTTAAAGTTGCTTAGGATGCATAGTTTATCATACTGAACCATCCTACCAAGTTGAAAATCATTCTCATGTACGGTTTCTGAGAACAAACTGGCTACGATTACCTGGATTTACCTGGAAAAGTAACAATAAGAAAAAAATTATTGTTACCTGACGCCGGAAGTCAAAGTAAAATGTAAACCGGTCCACGGATGCGGATCTGTCTATATGAAAGTAACAATAAGAATTATTCTTATTGTTACTGCTCATTATTGTTACCTTAAAGTGGATTGTGCGTTAACTAACAAAGATTTTTTAAAAAATATCTATAAGGCTATTGTAATACACATGATACAGTAACACGAAATCAATTATAGGATTGATTTAAGTGGAAGTTATTTCATTTTTTGTTGCATTTCCTGCGCATCCAGTAGGTAGCTTAAGTTGGATTTTTTAGTCTGACACGTGAAAGATGATATCATTCCAGACAACCATCGTAAACATTGCTCGAGGTTTTTTTAATAAAATTTGGTATCCTGATACGAATTTAACTTTTCTTCAAATTCGATAAATGAATAGAATTTTATTCACCAACGGTTTCTTGGAAGCCATTTTGATACGTTGTAGGCTTTTTTTTTTACCTAGGGTTGAAGACAAAACAGACTAATTTATTAACTTGGGTGGTTTTATAGAAAAGAGGGGGTTTCATTACATATATTTTCATGATCACAATTCAAGTCACCGGTAGTTATATTAGCTAAAATGAGGTTAAATAAATTATTTTCCATTTCAAGTTTTCAATTACAAAACAATATATATAAGTTTAGAAATAACATCGTTTATAACATTCTTAAATACAACAATAACCATTAAAATTCGTATAATCAGGTAATAATAACGCCAAGTAACATTAAGAGAAAAACTTATTGTTACTTCCATTAAAATAGGTCCGCGTCCGTTACACGGTTTTCCGTTAGTCCGTCCTTCCGGTGTCAGGTAACAATATTTTTTTTCTTATTGTTACTTTTCCAGGTAACTGTATCCAGTGTCTTCTGAGAAAAGCTTGACGGAAATTTTCATGTCGATTTTGGTATCGATCCAGCCCCAAACAGGAAGTAGATGTCCGACAGGTCTAAAATTCGCTTAGGACGTATAGTTTGTCATACTGAACCACCCTACCAGGTTTCAAGTCATTCCCATTTAAGTTTCTGAGAAAAGCTTCACGGACATGAGTTAACCTTAATGCCCCCGACATGTCGCCGCGGTTGCATAAAAAAGAGGACCCCCAAAATCAATCCCATCCATTCCATCCTTTTATGGTAAGGAGCATCATTGTCAAATTTCATAGCGATCGGATAACTAGAAAAAAGTTATTTTGGCAACACTAAAAGTCAACAACGACAGCATCATACCATTTTGTCCCAGTCGCGGAAGACGAGACATAGAGTATTACTTTCCGGCAGCGTAAACTTTTATGTAAGACTTTTGTGGACAATAAATTGCTTGAAAAGTATAATAGCTATGCATCTGATATTGGGTATACAGACTGTTGAGGTTATGGTCTACGCAACTGTCATCATACCCTGTGACCCTGACCCCATTGTCACGCTCAAATGACTATGTGAACTTAGGTCTTTTTTCAGGCTGAAAACTTTTTGTAAGACTTTTGTGGGCAATGAATTGCTTGAAAAGTATAATAGCTAGGCATCTGATATTGGGTATACAGACAATTGAGGTTATGGTCTTCGCAACTGGCACCATGTAGTGTGACCCTGACTCCATTTTCACGCTCCAATTTGGCAATAACTGTGAACTTAGGTCTTTTTTCAGGCTGATAACTTTTTGTAAGACTTTCGTGAACAATGAATTGCTTGAAAAGTGTAATAGCTAGGAATCTGATATTGGGATTACAGACAGTTGAGGTTATGCTCTCTGCAACTCTTACTGTGCCGTGTGACCTTGACCCCATTGTCACGCTCCAGTGACTCTGTGAATTTATGTCTTTTTTCATGTTGTAAACTTTGATTGTTGGAGTATTGTGGAAAATTAATTTCTTAAAAAGTGTAATAATTAGGCATCTGATATTTTGGATATTGATGGATTAGATTAGGGTGTTTGCGTTTGTCACCATGTCATCTGACCTTGTCCTCATTTTTGCACTAAGTGACTGTGCAAGTTTTTTTTGTTCTGTCTTTTTCAATTTCTATGAAATCTAAAATCACTTTTGTTCCTAAGGAAAATGTTCACCTGCCAAATGATCTTGACTTTTATTAACCTCTGATCTCAAGAACTCAAGGCCTAGGTAAACTTTTAATGCATTTTGTTATTATGCCAACAGGCAAGAATACATAAATGAATAGTTAATAAACTAGGTATTCCGATGGTGCGGCAGGCGAGACATACTTTAGTGTTAACAATTGTTAAGCTATACGGGTCTCTTCTATGAAGTATTACCTGTACATGTAGTTGTCTGACAACTCGGACCCAATTGAGACTTTTGTAGAGCTTAATGAGCTGAAGTTTTAAGCAAGCTTTTCTCTATCTGCAATAATTATTGGGCTATTACAATGGAAAGCTCGAGGAGCTGAAGGTTAAAGCAAGCAACAGCTTTTCTCTATCTGACTGACTGGGGAGTTTAACGTCGTGACTATACCTAGGTATAGGTCTGCAGCGACGTGCTCTGAAGCAAGTTAATTTTTGTCATATATTGGATACAAAATGGATGTATATTATAAATTTCTTCTTGCCCCCCCCCCCCCCGACGTGCTCTGAAGCAAGTTAATTTTTGTCATATATTGGATACAAAATGGAGTATATATTATAAATTTCTTCTTGCCCCCCCCCCCCCACCTTCTCCGTTTAGCATTTAGGGGGTCAAAAGGGGGGAATTGAAACTTTAAATTATTTGTCTGAGTTTTTGGGTGTGTTTTTTTTTTTATATTCAGGATGCAAGTGTCAAAAATAGGGCATCTGATGGGACATTAAATGATACCCCGTCACGATATTCAACAATAACTAAATATATTTGTATACTATACATATATCTAGAGACGAAAAAGAAATGAGTTATCTTTCTTAGACCAGAAAATTTAATCATTTTCAAATTTGGAAAATTTACAAAGTGGCAAATCTTCAATATTTTTGTTTCGAATCATCCTGAAAATTGAACTTGGCCTGTATTTCGTTGTACTCAACAGCTGTGTGAAATATCATTCAAACCTTTGACGTGTTTTCAAGTTATCACCCGGAAACCTTCGGGGAAGGACAGACAGACACCGAAAGAAACTGAGGGTATAACATAATACCTCGCCATTTCATGTGGCGGGATATAAAAACTATTGACTGTCCAATTGGGACTAGAAAGTACAGGGTTCAACATTTTGCCATTTGATGCAGGGCCAGACATCGATTTGTCTTGTTAACCTTGAAAGGGCCATAAACCTCTATAAAGGGTCATTTGACATCATCAACCCAAAGGATACTTTTGCAGAGCTTTTGATGCTGAAAGGGAATGTTGCATCAAATTTTCTGCATCTCTTTTACTCTCTGATTTACAAGCCAAAAACAATAGTCTTGACCCCATTGTCTATTTTTAGCAATGGCAGCCATGTTTTTTTTTACAGATCAAAAATCAAAACAAAGCTTTTCTGCATACAACCCTAAATAAAACATATCATGTGTCTGATAATAAATAAAGAATCTGAATCTGTGCTATACTGCTTCTGGGGCATATACATACAAAGTTTCCATCAACCTAGGACTTAATTGTTCCTTAATATAAATAGGTGCTCATGAAACTTTGTACAAACATTGTGCATTGTAGCTACCTGGCTGTCGCCGCCATTGGTGAAGATATAATTATCATAACCTATGGACCACTGCGCCAGCAGAAAAAAAGAAAGAACCTTAATAGTGAGTGTAATCCCATACATGTACCTCACATGTTCCACTCCACTGTGCGACTATCAATATTATCCTTGAAGAATAAATATTGAGTTACAGCAAGCATTCTTCAAGTGAAGTTGCATATATTTGAATATCATAACCAAAATTCTATCAAATCAATAAAAGCATTTGGTAGAAATTTGAAATGCAGAAACATTCAGGATTTTCAGTAAATTTCTAAGTTCAAAGGGACATAACTCCCCAAAAATTTTGCATATTAAAATTTCTGCTAATATGCATTACTACTTGCATACCAAGTTTCCTTAAATTTTGTTAAGTAGTTTCATAGGAGTTGCATCCACAAGATGATTAATCAGGATTTCTGGTACATTCACATCCAAATTAATTTTTTATGTATAACCTTTCGGTATTTTTTTATCTAAATTGAAAGGGCATTAACTCCAACAAAATTTTGCAGATGTCAATTCCTGGTTATATGTACTTCTTGCCTACAAAGTTTCATTAATTTGTATTCAGTAGTTTCTGAGGAGCTATGTCCACAAACTATGATCTAAGACAGACTGACTGACGGACCTGAAAAAAAACATTATGCCCTCAACAACTTTGTTTTGCGGGGTATAGTTACCAGTAGACTGATGGACAATGTCTAAATGCATGTAAATCTATGTGCATGTACATGGCGTAGAATTTCTTTGAAATATATTAAGAAGTTGTATTAATAAACTCAAGACAGGTCTACATTGATACAATAGTTGGTTTCTAAATTCACTTAAAAAATGTGACCATATTACTGACTTAAGGTTCATGTGTATGTTTACCTCAAAATGGCTTAATTTTAGATCGATTTTTCAGTATGTGTACAGCAAAGACTGCACCTAGAATTAAAAAATAAACTGTTGTAGGACCTACATGTAGAAATAATAATGTCTTATTAATTTTTGATAATTTTTTCATAATTAATTCTGTTATTTTTAAGTTCTGCTTTTTTCTTGTTTTTGAGAACAGCTGATTTTAGGTTAACATCACTATTAACACCCTTCATGTGGCCTCAAATTATATCATGCAACATTTAATTATAATGTGACTGCTCACCATCACATCAGTGAAAAGGTACATTTTGAACGCAAAAAAATTGTGCTTATATCTAAATAAATGTGTCAATATAATAAGGTGCGTCCATATCTTGGTCCTACTATACTTTATTTGTCCTGATAATATGCCGTTTTAGCTGTACATATACTAAGATTTTCTTTAAAAAAGTTAAACTGTCCAGATGACTCTTAACTGATAAAAAATTGTAACCAACAATTTCATTGGCAACCATTTTTTTAAATATACAGACTCAAATTCACCAAGTCATACTTTTAATCAAATCCATACAAATTATTTAACAACTTCCTCTTTGTAAAAATTTCAAATGTCACATTAAGGTAAAACATAAGCTACAATGTCTTAAGATGAAATGTTCATAATTCTTTTGAAGCTGCTATATAATCTTCGTCCATGAGCCAGAGGTACATTATCGGTACTGTGTAAACTGCTGACATTAGAGCTCCTGTTACCCACTTTTCCTAAAAATAAACAAGAAAACATATTATTGTTTTGATTGTTGGATAAACAGGTTCTAATTAACATTTACATACACTTTTGTTATACTGAGTGTATTTCACCTGCAATTTACAACCTCTTAGTTTCTATTAACATGTACTTCCATCAGACATAAATCTATACATGTATGTATTTTGTGGCAGGTGAACCGAAACTTAAAGGTAGGAAGTCTGTATTGGGCTAAAAAATTAAAGCATGCATCGCTTTTGGGTTTACAAGAATGGAGTCAAACAAAATGGTGCATGATATGCTCTTTTGAAAAATGGTCAGAAATTTTTGTATGAGTCTGTCGGAGTGGTAGCCATACAACTCCTCCGGGGACAACTAGAGCGGCTACCAGTAGAAGACAACTTAATCCGTTTCCATAAAATAAATATTTTTATATAAAATCTATATATTCACGAACAAACACTTTTTGAGTGGTCTTTATTTTTGTGTGCATTAAAAACTAGTTTAATACTTTTCACAAATTTCAAAATATCTTTGAACATTAATTCTCTATTGTTCTCTGATTTTAATTTGCAATATATAATATGTTAAAAGGGCTATCTCTTCAGCTTTATTTTTCAGACATTTATATAAAATGCATAAGGCCAAACAAAAAAATATGTGTGTTTCCTTTTAAATGTCTGAAAAAATAGATAGGTAGGTTTATTTTTATTTACCTTGAGTAAATATGGTAAATGGAGAGTGGAATTAAAGTTTAAAGGTGCTTAAGCAAAAATAGCAATAAAAATGTTAGGGAAGGCATGAAAAAATAGGAAGGGTCGGGTAACCTGAAATACAAATATTTTTTGAGGGCCTAAATACATGTAATGGGATATTAAATGATACCCTGCCACAAGCCACAATAAAGTATTTTGTCATTTGAGGACCCACCCCCCCCCCTATGGTACCAAATGATGCGTCTTATCATAAGGCCAAAAAAAAAAAAGAGGCGAGTTTACTGTCACCCGACCCTACCTAATTTTTACCCCCCTACCCTAAAGTTTTTTTGAGCATTTTCCATTAAGAACTGTTAAAGTCACAAAGCTGCCCCCATAGACTCAAGGTAAAAAAAAAATAAAATAAAATAATTTCCTACCTACCGACCCTAATTTTTTTCAGCATGTGACAGTAAACACACATACAAAGGACTAAAGCCACGAACCCTCATATTTGGCCCTAAACCGGGCCATTTTTTCAAATTCATTTGTTTGATAAGGTTTTTGTGGCCAAGTAGTCTAGAATGATTACTTCGTTACAAAACATAATCAATTTTAAAGTTTTCTGTATTGTGACGTTGTAATGACGTCATAAAGTGACGCTAAAATTGAAAATATGCTAATTTCAGCTAAATTTCACAATTTTCCACCTGAGTTTTGGTGAAAATGACATGGGCGCCACCCTTCGCCCATAAATATTTTTGCTTAAATTTTATAAATACATAATTTGTTCATATTTCAACAAAAATTTCGATGGGCGAGGGGTGGCGCCACATAGAAAATCACAAAATTGTGACTGATAAACAAGACATTTAGGCCAAAAGTGAAAAATCACTGATTAAGGCTTTTTAGAAGGGTTAGGGTACTTGAAAATTCATTTACACATCATAATCAAATCTTTTCTCTTTTAACACAGACATCCAGCTATACATACACAAATTTTGATGTAAAACAAACCAATTTTGATATTTGAGTATTAACAGGGCCAATTATGGGGGTTCGTGGCTCTAGTCCTTTGTTCGGCCTAAGAGACATAACAAATATCTTTTTTGTGGTTAAAGATTTTTCAAAAATTCTTTTTGGAAATTGTTCTGTATAATCATTCCTTCAAAATGTAAAAAGAATTTCTAAAAAATCTTTAACAACAAAAAAGATATTTGTTATGTCTCTAAGAGTGGTGTACCACTATCACGGTGATCAGTCACGGTATGTCTCTTGGTGTACTGTACATGAAAAAGAAATGAAAACCAAAAATAAAAAGACTGATCAAGATAAAAGAATGATTTTTTATACGACCGCAAAAAATTTGCGGACGTATAATGGTATGATGCTGTCGTCGTTGTCGTCGTCTGTTAACTTTAGTGTATACACGATAACTTTAGTTCTAGTTATCCAAATGCAATGAAATTTGACAATGATATTTCTTACCATTAAAGGATGGATGGGATTGATTTTTGGAGTCCCCCCTTTTTTCGTTTTGAAATTAAGGGCCAAAAGGGGCCAAAATTGCAACTTTTTTGTTTGTTCTTACAAATAACTTTTTCAAAATCTTCTCCTCTGAAACTACTGAACAGAATTCAATGAAACTTGGTATGATTGATCATTAGGGTGTCCTGCACTGTAGTAATGTTTCAATTTCTGATTCGTCAAAAAACATGGCCGCTGTGGCTAAAAATAGACCTGGGGGGTCAGACTACTGTTTTTGGCTTGTAATTCAAAAAGTATAAGAGATAGATGAAATCTGATGCCACCCTACTACTTCAGGATCAAAAGTTCTACAAAAAGTCTCCATTTGGTCGAAGTTGTCAGAAGACCCCTTATAGGGGTTACAGCCCCTTAAAGGTGAACAAGAGGCTCCCAGGAGCCTGAATCACTCACCTGGTCTTGAGTCAACCCTTAACATATAGACACTTTTCTAGAGCTAAATGAGCTAAACATTTAAGCAAGCAACAGCTTTTCTCTATCTACTATAGTTTCATTCTATAGGCCAAAAACATGAAAAAAACGTTATTTTAGGGGCCGTAACCCCTATAAGGGGTCGTCTGACAACTTTGACCCAATGAAAACTTTTGTAGAGCTAAATGAACTAAACATCTAAGCAAGCAACAGCTATTTTCTATCTGCTATAGTTTTCATTCACTAAGCCAAAAACATGAAAAAACGTCATTTTAGGGGCCGTTACCCCTATAAGGGGTCATCTGACAACTTCGATCCTATGGAGACTTTTGTAGAGCTTTGTGAACTGAACATTTAAGCAAGCAACAGCTTCTCTCTATCTGTAATAGTTTTCATTCTATAGGCCAAAAACATGAAAAAACGTTATTTTAGGGGCCATAACCCCTACAAGGGGTCATCTGCCAACTTTGACCCTATGAAGACTTTTGTTTAGCCAAATGAACTAAACATTAAGCAAGCAACAGCTTTTCTCTATCTGCTATAGTTTTCATTCTATAGGCCAATAAAAAGCTTCGCCGAGCGCAGCATGATACGACCGCAACATGTTGAACCCTGTACGTTTTAGGCCTAATATGGATAGTCTATTGTTCTGGACACATGCAGCCCATGGTGGACTGACAAAGGTTTTTGACACATGCTTCTCTGATGGACTTTCAACCCAGGGGCTAAAAATATAAATTTTGAATGTTGTATTCTACTCTTTAAAAGAATAATGTTTGGGGAAAAAATTAAAAATCGAACCAGAATTTTTTTAAAAATTATGATTACAGCCCCAAAAATTTATTCTTAAATTTAGAATCGCTACCTGACAATAATAAATTTGCAAAAAAAATTTTCAAAATCGGACCACAAATAAAAAAGCCCCATTTGGCCCCTAATTACGTAATAGGGGGAAAAAGGGGGGGTCGCAAAAATTAATTCTTAATTTTGTATTCGCTATTTGACAAGAACAAACATGCAAAAAAAATTTTCAAAATCGGACCAGAAATAAAAAAGTTTCAATTTCGGCCCCATTTGGCCCCTATTTACGTAATAAGGGGAAAAAGGGGGGGGGCGCAAAAATTAATTCTTAATTTTGTATCCGCTATTTGACAAGAACAAACATGCAAAAAAAAATTTCAAAATCGGACCAGAAATAAAAAAGTTTCAATTTCGGCCCCTTTTGGCCCCTTATTACGTAACAGGTGAAAAGGGGGTGGGGGTCGCAAAAATAAATTCTCAAATTTGGATTCGCTACTTGACAAAAATAAACTTGCAAAAAAAAATTTCAAAATCGGACCACAAATAAAAAAGTTTCGATTTTGGCCCCATTTGGCCCCTAATTACGTAATAGGGGGAAAAAGGGGGGGTCGCAAAAATTAATTCTTAATTTTGTATCCGCTATTTGACAAGAACAAACATGTAAAAAAAAATTTCGAAATCGGACCACAAATAAAAAAGTTTTTATTTTGGCCCCTTTTGGCCCCTAATTACACAACGGAGAAAAAGGGGGGCACAAAAATTTATCAGGTTCATTATTTTATTGTAAGACACATTCTTGACAAATTTCACAGCAATAGGCCAACTAGGACCAAAGTTATGGTGGAAACAAGTAAAATATTTGAATTTTTTCCCCCTTTTGGGCCCCTAATTTCGAAACAAAAAAAGGGGTGACCCCCAAAATCAATCCCATTCATCTTTGTATGGTAAGAAACATCACTGTCAAATTTCATAGCAATTGGATAACTAGAACTAAAGTTATTGTGGAAACAAACAAAAAAGTAGTATTTTTGGTCCTTTTTTGGCCCCTAATTTCTAAACGAAAAATGGGGGCACCCCCAAAATCAATCCCATGCATCCTTTTATGGTAAGGAACATCATTGTAAAGTTTCATAGCAATCGGATAACTGGAACTAAAGTTATTGTGGAAACACTAAAAAGTTAACAGACACCGACAACGACGACGACGACGACAACGACGACAGCATCATACCATAATACGTCCGCAAATTTTTTGCGGTCGTATAAAAACATGAAAAAAAAACGTCATTTTACGGGGCGTTCCCCTATTAGGGGTCATCTGACAACTTCGATCCTATGGAGACTTTTGTAGAGCTTAATGAGCTGAACATTTAAGCAAGCAACAGCTTCTCTCTATCTGCTATAGTTTTCATTCCATAGGCCAAAAATATGAAAAAACGTTATTTTAGGGTCCGTAACCCCTGTAAGGGGTTGTCTGACAACTTTGACCCAATGAAAACTTTTGTAGAGCTAAATGAACTAAACATCTAAGCAAGCAACAGCTATTTTCTATCTGCTATAGTTTTCATTCACTAAGCCAAAAACATGAAAAAACGTCATTTTAGGGGCCGTTACCCCTATAAGGGGTCATCTGACAACTTCGATCCTATGGAGACTTTTGTAGAGCTTTGTGAACTGAACATTTAAGCAAGCAACAGCTTCTCTCTATCTGTAATAGTTTTCATTCTATAGACCAAAAACATGAAAAAACGTTATTTTAGAGGCCGAAACCCCTACAAGGGGTTATCTGCCAACTTTGACCCTATGAAGACTTTTATTTAGCCAAATGAACTAAACATTTAAGCAAGCAACAGCTTTTCTCTATCTGCTATAGTTTTCATTCTATAGGCCAAAAACATGAAAAAAAACGTCATTTTACGGGGCTTTCCCCTATTAGGGGTCATCTGACAACTTCGATCCTATGGAGACTTTTGTAGAGCTTAATGAGCTGAACATTTAAGCAAGCAACAGCTTCTCTCTATCTGCTATAGTTTTCATTCCATAGGCCAAAAATATGAAAAAACGTTATTTTAGGGGCTGTAACCCCTATAAGGATTCATCTGACAACTTCGACCCTATGGAGACTTTTGTAGAGCTAAATGAGCTGAACATTTAAGCAAGCAAAAACTTTTCTCTATCTGTAATAGTTTTCATTCTATAGGCCAAAAACATGAAAAAATGCTATTTTTCACCTTTAAGGTGCCGTAACTCCTATAAGGGGTCATCTGACAACTTCGACTCAATGAAGACTTTTGTAGAGCTTTTGACAATCTATCACCAGAGGGAGCGTCTATCAACACTAACCTCTATACTATTGCGCTAAGGATCATGGGAAATATTTTAATAATATTCAATCCCCGAATTCGGGGATATTACCCACAATCCTTAGCGTGATAGTATAGAGGTTAGTGTTGATAGACGCTCCCTCTGGTGATAGATTGGAGCTTTTGATGCTGAAGAAGTAGCGTGGGATCAGATTTCATCTTATCACTCGAAGTTGCCAGATGACCCCTTATAGGGGCTACAGCCCCTAAAATAGTGTTTTTGGCCTATGAAATGAAAACTATAGCAGGTAGAGAGAAGCTGTTGCTTGCTTAAATGTTCAGCTCATTTACACAATTAAGAATTAATTTTTTGCGACCCCCCCTTTTTCCCCTAATACGTAATTAGGGGCCAAAATCGAAACTTTTTTATTTGTGGTCCGATTTTAAAAATTTTTTGTGCAAGTTTATTCTTGTCAGGTAGTGAATCCAAATTTGAGAACTAATTTTTGTGACCATCCCCTTTTTCACTTGTTTTGTAATTAGGGGCCAAAAGGGGCCGTAATCAAAACTTTTTTATTTCTGGTTTGCTTTTTAAATTTTTTTTGGCAAGTTTATTTTTGTCAAGTAGTGAATTTAATTTTGAGAAATTATTTTTTGCAACCCCATCCCTTTTTCACCTGTTACATAATAAGGGGCCGAAATTGATTTTTTTTTAATTCTTGTCCGATTTTGACAATTTTTTTGCAAGTTTATTCTTGTCAAGTAGCAGATATATTTTTGTGTCCCCTTTTTTTACTGTTATGTTATTAGGGACCAAAAGGGGCCAAAATCCTAACTTTTTTTTCTGGTCCGATTAAAAAATTTTTTTTTCCAAGTTCATCCTTGCCAAGTAGCGATTCTTAATTTAAGAATGAATTTTTGCAACCCCCACTTTTTTTTCTCTCACTACCTAAGGGGCCGTAATCATACATGTAATTTAAAAAAAATTCTGGTTCGATTTTTAATTCTTTTCCCAAACATTATTCTTTTCAAGAGTAGAATACAAAATTGAAAATTTATATTTTTACCCCCTGGGTCGAAAGTCCACCAGAGAAGCATGTGTCAAAAACCTTTGTCAGTCCACCATTGGCTGAATGTGTCCAGAGCAATAGACTATCCATATTGGGCCTAAAATGTACAGGGTTCAACATGTTGCGGTCGTATCATGCTGCGCTCGGCGAAGCTTTTTATTACCTTAAAGAATGAATATTTGAACCCTTAAACATCCTTATAACGATTATATAGTCCAAAACATTGATTTCACACATTTGATTTTGGCAGTAAATTTCATTAACAAATAAAGACAACTTTTGGGCAAAAGGGAGATAACTAAAAGGCAGTGGCTACTAGTGTACAGTGTACAAATTACATGTACATGTACCATATATTTTTTTTATATCTGATACATATGATGTCAGAAAAGTTATTTATTCAAAGCAGATTAGGAATGAAATATATTCATGATATCAAATATAAGTTTTTTATTATTACTATTTCAGGCAACTTTCTGTACCTTTCTCTCATGAATAATTCTTATAACTAGACTAATTATCTTTTCCCACCAAAGAGAATTAAACAGTCATATTTTACAATGTCTTGACAGTTATTTTCCAGTCATGCATACAACCCCCCTCCTATATTATTTTAAAAAGTATTTCTGAATCATGTTTTATATTAAAGGGGGGGTTGATACATTTAAAATTAAACTATAAATAAAACATGACCCAGATGTCGATCGAAGCGATTTGTTTTCCTTCAGCTGAATCTTGTTTACGCAAAATGTGATACTATCCAAAATTTCTGGGGAGAACACTGACATAATTTATTATCAACATTGCAAGTGGTCCGAGTCCTATTCTCCCTCAAATATTACGCTCCCGAAGAGAGCGATAATGGTAGAAATGTCAATATTTTAGTTATACTATGAGCTGAATTTTCCTCCAACTTCTGGTTTTGCACGCTTGTTTTCCCAAACTTTTGGTGTCTTTTTAACATTCCTTTACAAATATGTTGTACGTCATTAAGTGCACAAGTGACCCACAGGAAAAGCTAGTTTGGTTTTATTTTCGAATATGAATTGTTACAAATTATTCACATTTAAATGCTTTTTAAAATCAATTTTAGCTTGTAAAATATTTATTGATACTTTTTTCAACTTCGGAGGCATCACAGGTTAAACCTGCCTCATACATGTGTCATTAATACGATCCCGAAGGGAGCGCTTATGGTAGAAATGTCAATATTTTAGTTGTACTATGGGCTGAATTTTCCTTTAACCTCCGGTATATATGTAGCACGCTTATTTTCCCGAACTTTCAGCGTCTTTTTAATGCTTTTTGCTTTGAAAATTTCACCAAGCGCACATATGACCCATTAGAAAAGCTAGTTTGTTTTTATTTTCGAATATATTTTGTTAGAATTAATATCGCAATATAAAGTTGAACATTTTCAACAATTATTTTTGCTTGTACAATATACGTTTCAACTTCGGGAGCGTCACAGGTTAAAAACCTGCCTCATATTAAAATAACACCTGTAAGTATGATATTTGACGTAGCATCTGTTGAAAGCAACAACATACTCATACGCTCCCCAAGGGAGCGATAATGGTAGAAGTGTCAATATTTTAGTTGTACTATGAGCTGAATTTTCCCTCAACGTCTGTTTTATCACGCTCGTTTTCCCGAACCTTTGGCGTCTATTTAACGCTTTTTTCTTTGAAAATTTTAGACGTCATTAAACCCACGCGTAACCCACAAGAAAAGCTAGTTTGTTTTTATTTTCGAACCCCAAAAAATGAATAAAATTACTTATAACTTCGGGAGCGTTACAGGTTTAAACTGCCTCATATTATCATTTTCTTTACTGTCACTGTTTTCTCCCCACTGCCAAAATAATATCAAACTAGCTCTATGCATCAAGAAGTGACCTTGAAATTTCAGAAACTATTCAACAAATAAAAGATATTATTCGCTTACAGTGAATGACATTCTAACTCTTGGTGGACCTATCAATCCAGTATAATCTGGTCCATGTGATTTTCTGATTTGCTGAAAAGCAGCCTTTCGTAAAGCTTGACTTTTTGTCAAGGTACGACCAATTGTCCCGATCATTTTGAGGGCTCGTTATCACAGCTTCGCGGTAAATTTAGTGATATGTAAAGTGTTCATTTACAAAAAAAAAAATACTCACAAAAGTGTCGACCAATTTTCCTTAAAACTTGCAGAGTTGTGAGATTTAATGAGATAAATATTGTCTTATCTTTCATAGAATGTATTAGGAAATCTGTTTATATAAGTTTAATGTTCTGATCACAGGCACTTGGAACATGGATTTTATATACACCCCCCTTTTTTGACTACAATCCCCCCGACAATCACCCAACCTGAGATAATTAAACTAATTAGTTTTAAATTAGTTTTAATTTTCTCAGCCCCCAACAAATAAAATCTTGTTCAAATTCATTTCAATAGTCATTTCTTGTCATTTCTAATCATAATATAATAAAACATTGCTGTTCTATACTATCCAAAAATTTATCAGTGGGTATAAATTTTTGGATAGTATAGAACAGCAATATTTTGATATAATATGATTAAAACTTACAAAAAATTACTATTTACATGACTATGAACAAGATTCTATTTGTAGGGGGAATTGTAGAGAGAAAAGGGGGTGTATATAAAATCCATGTTCTTTTTGCCTGTGGTTCTGATAATAGTTTAGTTACTGCTAAATATCAGGGATGTCCAATTCAGTTTTATTTAATCTCTGTAAATATGGTTAAATTCAAGAAAGTTGAGTCAAAGTTTTTTTTTTTCTTGAAAATTTCCATTAGCTTGATTCTCTTGAAAACGTAAATATATTATTCAGAAACTTGATTTTTCGGATTGCCGCAGATAATGATTGCCAATTTATCATTAATAACGACAAGGACTCAATTAATTCCTTCTATTAAATTATAAATAAATGGCACTGGATAGATTTACCTGGAAAAGTAACAATAAGAAAAAAATTATTGTTACCTGACACCGGAAGGACGGACTAACGGAAAACCGTGTAACGGACGCAGAGCTGTTTTAAGTAACAATAAGTATTTTTCTTATTGTTACCTGGCGTTATTGTTACCTGATTATATGAATTTGAATATTATTGTATTTCATAATATTATTAACAATATGTACATTTCTTTATATATAATGTTTTTGTAATTAAAAACTTGAAATAAACAGTTATTTATTTTAACTAAAATCACCGGTGACTGCTTGAACTGTGGTCATGAAAATACATATAAAGAAAAACCGTCTTTTCTTTGATATCGCCCCAAGTTAATTCATTTAGTCTGTCTTGCCTTCGGCCCTAGGTACAAAAAATAGCTCACAACATATCAAAATGGCTTCTGAGGTGCCGGTGGTGAATTTTTCAATTGGAGAAGATGCCTAGTGGAATTGCATGGTTTGTTCCGATGATGTCCATATTCTGGCCTCCATTGTTTGTGATGGTTGCCTGGAATGGTATCATTTGTCATGTGTCGGACTTAAAAAATCCAAAATCTTAAAAATCCATCTAAAGCAACTTACTGGATGTGTAGAAAATGTAACAAAAAATCAAATAACTTGCACTTAAATTCGTCCTAATTCAAATTTCATTATTGTTTTCATGTGACTGTATCATCTGTATTAAAATAGGCTAATAAATAATAAACAAGAAATTCGTTGTTAGTTAACACATTTTCAGGTAACAATAACGAGCGGTAACAATAAGATTTTTTTTTATTGTTACTTTAATAAAATCAGGTCCGCATCCGTGGACAGGTTAATATTTTACTTTGACTTCCGGTGTCAGGTATTTTTTCTTATTGTTACTTTTCCAGGTAAATCCAGATAATCGTAGCCACTTTGTAAATAAATTTGATTAAAATGCTGCAATTTGATTGGACGAATTTTTTTTTTTCATATCTCAATGAAAAAAATTCATGGGGAAACCCCCACTTTTCACAGGTCAGTTCATTTATGAATAAGATTTTCATGTTTTTTTTTAATTGTTTTAAAAAATTATTTATAAGGAATGACTGTAATAGTTTTTTTTTCATTGGGGATATGAAAAAAAAAGTTTTGCAGATTAAGTAAATGTACAATGTGCAATTTTTTTCTTACCCCAATGAAAAAAAAAATACAGTCATTCCTTAATAATACTTTCGGTTACATTCAATATGCAATATCTTATCACTATCTCATATGGCACGCCGTATTAGCATTAATTTAAAATTAAACATTAAATAGCCAGCCTTTATCCCTGAACAAGGGAAGTACTTCTTTGGTTCAGAGGTAGAGCGCCTGACTGTAAACCTAGAGGTCCCGGGATCGAATCCCGCTCAGGACATGTCGATTTTGTGAAGTAATTCATGCTCTCCGGTTACATTTAAAGATATCTCATTTAGTTTATAAGATATCTCATAAAATTTATAAGATATTACTTGAGCTATTTATGCGGAAGCCGGATCATTTTGGTGGCTGGAGAAATCTAAACTCGCACGAGCGAGATGCACATTGTCCATCAGAGGGGGGGTGTATATGTCCTTATTATATTATTTTCAAAAAACCTTCTTTGACGAAGACTATTATGTCATAGCGATGTTGTTATACTGGTGAAAGACATTTTAGATCTGGACTTCCATCATTTTGACCCTAGCTTCACTGAAGATGAGATAAATTCTCGAAATGGCCATATGGAGCATCCAAGCGTAGCTCCTAACTTTTACTTTGCTTTGCTTTCGACTTTTGACTTCTTTATTTAATAATTTATATAGCAAAAACCTGTACATTTTTTGGGGCGTTTTTTTCCCTGACTTCACCATTTCATGTTCATTCCATCAAGGTCGTCAGTGTTCATCTTCGGCCTTAATGATATACGCCCTCCCCACAGGCATTTTGGTCCATGATTTTTCTTATTATTAATAATGTGTATATAATTTTTTTATACTCGTCTATATATAGACAAGCATGAAATTTTTTATATGCATGCTATTAATAATATAAAAAAATCCTGGACCCAAACGCCTGTGGCCCTCCCAAGTGCTTGAAATCCCCCTTTGGAAAGATTCTTCCAGTGATAACACCTTATCGCCCGACTGTTGTGTTATTCTTTTGGACTTTATTGTATGATTATTTTTAATTACCGTTTGCATCTTTTTTTAGATCCATTCTGCTTCTCGACGGTTTAGTAAGAGTTTTCAGGTTTACTTTAGACCCTTATATATTTTATTAGATATCTTATAAACTTTATATTTTTACAAGATCTGATAAACTTTATGAACTATCTTATATTTTTTTATAATATATCATAGAAACTTTATCATATATCTTATTAAAATAGTTTAAATAAGATAATATCTCATTTTCTTGTAATCTCCTCTTTAAAAAACTTTATATTTTTACAAGATCTGATAAACTTTATGAAATATCTTATATTTCTTTTTATAATATATCATATAGACTTTATCATATATCTTATAAAAATAGTTTAAATAAGATAATATCTCATTTTCTTGTAAAGATATCCTATAAAATTTATAAGATATCTTCAATATTATCTTTATCAGATATCTTATAAAAACTCCTTGCTCAAACTTTATTAGATAGCTTTTATATTTAACATGAGATATCTTATAAACTTTTTTTATAAATAAATGTAATTACGGTGTGCCATTATCTTACCCCTAATGATCCCTTATCGTACCAACATCCTTATCTTTGTTCATATCTTATGATACCTTATCCTTTTACATTTTCCTTTCCTTTTGAAATTCAGTTGATTGTTAAAAAGGCTTCTTATTTTACAGGATTATTTTATTGAATAACAAATGGCAAAAGTAGTATAAATGAACACTTTACTCATTTTTTTTTGGATTACATATATATTTTTTTAAAACAAATCACTAGGAAATGATATTAAATTTTAGCTTGAAAATATATTTTTAGGTTAATTGCATTTAGTAAGAATTTTGTTAAAAATATTTTAATTTTTAAGTTATTTTCTGCGGCTCTGGAATGTTAAGGGAGAGGTCAAGGTAATTTCAATGGAGGAAAATAATTTGCTTGTCTGTCGAAGAAGTTTACTGTAATGTTGTGAAAACATACGATAAAATTGATTGCCATATGTCAAACATTTTATAGTCACGATATTCAATCTACCAACTCTACTACTCCTGTACCACCAATGCACCATCAAAAATACATTTGTAACGTAAGTTTGAAATCTTGTTCATGTAAATAATTTGTCTGTTTTGTATTAACGGAATTTTATTTTATTAATCATGTTAATATTTTTTATTTCTTTCTCGTTTAACAACCTTTAATAAGTCTACAGATTTAGGTAAACCAATCAATTGATCAGAGAAACTAATCGTAAATGAAATAGATAAAGTAATAAAATGAAATCTATATAGCTAGCTTTTTAAAATCGGGATCTACATCTACATCTACAAGTTACGAAGCGCCGTCTCCACTAGACTATACTGCTTCGGCGTGGGCGGTAAGAAAAAGTTATGAACTGATAAGACATAGAAAGTATAAAAAGACCAACTGAGAAAAAGACAGAAATAAATAACAAGATAGAATCTAAATTGCGTTTTCAGCCCCTGAGACTAGACCAATCCGGCTACCGTAGCGGCCCCTGGGCATACACCCAACCGGCACAGCTCTAGTCCTCATAAGGACCTACTTACAATTTGGAGGGCCCTAACAACTAGAAAGAGAGTGTGGACAGCCCCCGCTTGAAGGATACCAAGTCGGGGGTCTCAGCTACAGCTGCTGGTAGTAGGTTCCAGTTCAGTATTGTCCTTGGAAAGAAGGGATAAAATTAAGAAAATGAGAGTCGTTTGTACAATGTATATTGAGCATACTCTCATATTACTCCTAAATGGCCTGAAAAGTGCACAAGTATAGTCATTGAATTAAGGATTTGGGATTTACAGGACCAAATCCATGATTTCAAAATATTCAGGTTGTGCTACATGTACAAAAGTTGCTAAAATACAATGTACATGTACATGTATACAGGTCTGAACAAATTTTTACAGGCAGTGGGCATTTGGTCCTGTGTTGAATCGCTCTCAGCTTAATGTAGAGTTCAATAAGGGAAGACTCAATTAAAACCTCTACAAAAGCAACCCTCACTAACTGTAACTTGAAGTGCCTGTAAGCTGGAGAGTGGTTTGCTTTTATATAAGCATTAAGCCTGTTTCCCAATCCAGGTTAAGAAATAAATTAAAACTGAATACATTTTTTTAACCTTGTTGGACATTTGGTATTGTTCCGCGAAGCTCTGTAGTTTTGTTATTACCATTATTTTTTTTCATTAATGATTTCCTTGTTGTTTCTAAGTTTACTATGTAAAGCTACTACCCTTGCACAAAAATCAGTTTGGCATGTCTTTTTACAAGGCCAGAAATCCCATCTGGCATTTCATTTGTACAATTGGTATCAATATGTACATGTTCACTATGAAGGACTCCCTTCTTTCCAATGTAAAAATGAATGCATTTCTAACTTGGGTATTGACCAGGGATAGCATAAGCTGAAGCAGCAAGCCTAAAGGTAAAAAAAAATAAAGTGAAAAAAAGGCCATGGTTACATGTACATTACATGAATGAATAGGTACATGTAGCAATAATTGAATATAATGGGATGTGAAATACATGTAAGTGTACATGACACAGCTCACATAACCATGATAACAAGTGGCAATTTAGAAAAACCACAATGGACAGATTTTTTGGGGGGCCCAAACATCTCCCTATAACATGTATAAGTAAAACAAAAATATTTTTTTATTATAAACAAGTGTGATGAAATAATCATTATTGATGGTCTCCCTTGAAACAAAGACTAGCATTTATGAACATTTTCTCTAGACTTTTTGTAAAAGGATTTTAATAGATATCCAGACATTATTTATCTTGAGCTAGAGGATAATTTTCAGCGGTGTTCATTATTGGAACTGATGTCATGAATTATTAAAATATGTTCAGACTGTGCAAAGTTAGTTAAGAATAAAAAATAAAATACCAAAAGGGTTAATTTGGTTTTGCTGTATATCGTCATTTCAAGGAGTAACCTCTCATCAGCAGCATTTAAATCAAAACATTGGAAGGTTAAAAGCCAAAAGTATTGAATGAAAAGTACCCAAAGGTTCAAACTGGGAAGCCAAATCCATCACCAAGGATATCGACCATGTGCAGTACAAGGAAAGAAACCTGGTGTTTTAAAACAATTTAGAATTTAATAATGGAGAATTTCAATAACAAAAAAATATTAGAAATTGAATGTTAAATTCATGTCAGACAAGTCTGACGACCAGGCTTGTGATTAGTTATTATTCTATATTTCTGGAAACTGGTCATGTTTTCGTGATTTCCAATAATTTACTATTTCACATTTTTTGCGCATCATCCATGTGCATCAAATTTTGTTGACCTTTTCATTCCCCTGCATTAAAAAACTGTTTTCTTCTCAAAGTAATGGAAATATAAAAGCAAAATACATGATATGCAGTCATAAAATAAAAGAGTAAAAAGCATTCTGAGATATATACTTATAGTCCCCTACTGAACCCATATTTTAGTGTTAGTTTAAACATACAATGTACATGTATTTATTAATCCTGGATTGGGAAACAAGCTTTCTGCTTATTATGTGAAGCGCTCTCAAGCTAAGATACATTTATTTCAGTGTTCCAATGGTAATGTCAGAGACTTTACGTATGTTAAAGTATCGTTACATGTCGCGCCATAACTGCAACGTATTGTAACGTCAAGATATTGTAACCAAGATTTGTACATAACGTATTAGAGTTGAATATACAATTGAGTAGAACACACATCTTTCTATAGAGTTCAAACCCCACGTACACTACACTGGTACCGTGACCACAGAAAAGATGACAAAGAAAAAGTCGATAGGTATAGGACATAGAGGACAAGTGACAAAACTTATTTCAAAGATAAATGATGAATTGGAGAAAATCATTGAGGAGAGAGGAGAAATCCAAAGTTTATGTGAAACTTTGAAGAAGAAAAGAAACATTTTGCTCAAATTGAATAGTGAAATTCTAGAGGAGATTGATAAGGCATTAGTTCAGGCAGAGATTGATGAAGCCGATAGGTATGATTTAGAAATAGTGTGTACACTCACAAAAGTACGCAACAAGTTTATTGAAAGTAAAAAGCAAGACACCTTACCAGAAACTACCAAGTCAACTCCAAACAACACTGATTTAAATCCAAATGCAGCAGAGTTTCCGTACACAAGTCATCACGTAACCTGCCGAATTACGAATTATCGCACCACACACACAAAACAGCACATTACATGCAAGTTCTTTCCACAAATTGCCAAAACTCAACCATCCGTACTTTGATGAAAATCTATTGAAATGGCATCCTTTCTGGGACGCATTTCAATCTACAGTAGACACAAATCTCGTACTTTCAGATGTTCAAAAGCTCACGTACCTACAAAATCAACTTCAAAGCATCGCCCCACAATGCATAGCCAGACGTCCACTGACCAGCCATAATTACTACCAAGCCGTATCTATACTAAGAGAGAGATTTGGTCAAACTCACAAGATAGTCAAAGCATATATCCAAAGTTTAATAGACCTTCCAACCCCAAGATCCAATGTAGAAAGCCTGAGGAATTTTTCCGATCGAATCAAATGGAATATTTGTTGACTTCAGCCACTAGGCACAAACGATAGCATGTATGGTACAGTAGTAACCCCGATCATAACAAATTACTGTCTGACCTTAGAAAGACAGGGCCGTAGCGTAATGGAGGCAAATGAGGCAAATGCCTCACTTTTGAAACGACGACCAAACTTTAAAAGTGTCATTTTTTTTCAATTATGTTTTTTACATTATCATACTAATATCATTATGGCAGTTTCGAGTTTCAAATTATCTACCGGCACACTACATTCAGTATGTCCACTATATTGCAGCGTGCAGCTTTTACCATAGCGCTGACGGTAAAACAATAAGTGTTCTGAATAAAAATCAAAATAGAAAATTGAAACAAACTCGTGATGTCTTTACAAAACTGGTTGAAGATGGGTTCTTTAAAGAGAAAAAAAATGAGAAAGGTAACTCATGAAGTATGCAAGCTTTCTGCTTGTTTTATTTTTTGGATGGATAATACTATAACACTATGCTCTTCATATTCATATAGTGTTTGGCATTTTCAATATTTTTGGTAGAGCGCCTCTGATGAGTCTTGAATAGACGAAACGCGCGTCAGACGTAGCAAAATTTATTGTCTGGAACTTTGTTGTCATTTGTATTTCACTGAACAATCAAGTGCTAATCGATAAAATAATTCATTGACCAAAAATATAATAATTATTTATAATTAGTTTTAAACCATATCATGAAGCGCCTTTTTATTGGAGACTCAAATCTTTAATGTATCATTTTAAAGCAATTCATTATATTTATTTATCAGTAATAAAAGTGTGAAATATATTTTTAGCATTGTTTGAAAATATTTTTTTCGTGTTTCTTTTTCTGATTACGATCAGCATTGTCTGGTTGTATGCTAATGTGTTCCATTGCTTCTTGAGCGGTAACGTCGTGGGTTCGAATCCAGGTTGTTCATTAGTTAAAACCAATGACTTGACAGTTGGTAGAATAAATGTGTCCAGTTAGGTTGACATGTCTTCCAGCGGATTATGATTATGTATTAAAAATAGATATATCCTTTTGATGCTTATAATATGTTCTCGTCTTTAACAGTGAAACTTGTTTTGTTACTTACTAGGCTAGCTATTGAAAAAAACGCATTTCTGTTAATTTTTATGCCCCCGCGACGACATGTCGGGGGGCATTAAGTTTTACTCATGTCCGTCCGTACGTCCGTCCGTACGGATTTCCGTCAAGCTTTTCTCAGCAACCGTACATGAGAATGACTTGAAACTTGGTAGGATGGTTCAGTATGACAAACAGTACGTCCTTAGCGATTTTGAGACCTGTCGGACATCTACTTCCTGTTTGGGACTTAGGCCATGTGAAAATATGTGAACATGACTATGAAATTTTCCGTCAAGCTTTTCTCAGCAACCGTACATGAGAATGACTTGAAACTTGGTAGGATGGTTCAGTATGACAAACAGTACG
The DNA here is from genome assembly GCA_963971305.1 of Arcuatula senhousia. Taxonomy (NCBI): domain Eukaryota; kingdom Metazoa; phylum Mollusca; class Bivalvia; order Mytilida; family Mytilidae; genus Arcuatula; species Arcuatula senhousia. The sequence goes on from OZ020304.1 coordinate 66,233,434, forward strand.
TCCTAAGCGATTTTGAGACCTGTCGGACATCTAATTCCTGTTTGGGACTTAGGCCATGTGAAAATATGTGAACATGACTATGAAAATTTCCGTCAAGCTTTTCTCAGCAACCATACATGAGAATGACTTGAAACTTGGTAGGTTGGTTCAGTATGACAAACAGTACGTCCTAAGCGATTTTGAGACCTGTCGGACATCTACTTCCTGTTTGGGACTTAGGCCGAATGGAAAATATGTGAACATGACTTGAAAATTTCCGTCAAGATTTTCTCAGCAACCATACATGAGAATGATTTAAAACTTGGTAGGATGGTTCAGTATGACAAACTGTATGTCCTAAGTGACTTTCATGTCTGTCAGACATCTACTTCCTGTTAAGGGCCTAGCGGGGGCATCCGTGTCCCATGGACACATTCCTTCTTTATTATTTTCGTTTGTTTCTTATTATAAATACATTGACTTCTCCCATAGTTATGCTGAAATAAGATTTTCCCGTTTAAGACACCCAAATCCCCCGAAAAAATTTCGCTTCGTTCGGCCTTGCGCTACGGCCTTGAAAGAACATTACCAGAGATGGCAGAAACGAGGACTGGGATCTGCAGTCACTTAGAGATGCAATTAAAAAGGAATTATGTGTAGAAGCTGCAGGACAAACAATAATGCATACCCGAGAGGAGTTAGACTATGTTCCAACCTCAGCGTTTGTTGCGGGAACATCAATTGGAGATATCAAATCATGAGAGTTTTGTAAGATAGACAGAGAAAAACACAAACCACGTTTATTTTGTAACGAAAACCACCATCAAAATACATGTAAGAATGTAACCAAGACTGTGAAACGCATTGAGATCGTCAAACAGAAAAGAGTATGTTTCAATTGTTTTGGATGTCATAGAGAAGTCAAACTTCAATTGCAAACAATGTGGAAAGAGACACCTTACTAGTATTTGTTACACAGAATCAAAGACCATAAATAATCAAATGAAACCCAAGGTTCTTAAAAATGCCAACACAGCAGACCTATAGAGCCGACATTATTACATTCGACAGGACATTCACAACAAGAAGTTATGTTAAAAACTGCAGTAGCTCAGAAGCAAGGGAATATTGACAAATATTTATGATGAGGGAGCACAAAATTCATTCATCACTGAGGACCTAGCAAACAAATTATAAATAGAAACGACAGAGAAAGTATCCCTGAAAGTTTTTGGGTTCGGAGGACAATCAACCGACGTTCCTTATCACAACAAGGCCAAAGTAGAAATGGGAACCATAGACAACGAAACAATTTGTATAGAAGTTTAATTGTACCGTAAATTGTCGCTGTGATTCACATGAAATCACGCAAAGATGCAATTTCATTACCCCACTTGAAGGGATTACATTTTGCCCATCCGTTATTCACTGAGGACCAATTTAATGTATCACTTCTGGTCGGAGCAGATGATTACTGGTCAATCGTAGAGGACAAAATCATTCGAGGAAAAGGGCCAACTGCAGTGAAATCCAGATTAGGATATTTTCTATCTGGACTGTTGGCAACACACACTGAAGAAGACTCACAACAGTCGTCAGCTATGCCTATCATAATAGAAACGATGTCTGTCACAACAAACACATTTTCCGAGGATCCGAAAAGTGGTGTCAACGATACAGAACCACCTGCAGTGTCTAATCTTAATCGCGGGAGTACTAAGTGGCGCAAACAAGGAAGGAAATACCACACTTTTGATTTTGAAGAAGGAAGATAAAAAAGTATATGGATAAATGAGACAAAGTCAAACTAGAGACTTTTAATTGTTAAAGTAAATTCTCATGTTCTTTTTTATCATGGACATTAATTGATAAGTCATTGATTGTTATTTATAGATTTCTTTCACTTTCCTAACATTACCTTCATTATATTTAGTCATTTGTTGGTCCGAAGTATGTCAGAGACTTTACATACATTAAGGTATCGTTACATGTCGCGCCATAACTGCCATGTATTGTAACGTCAAGATATTGTAACCAAGATTTGTACATAACGTATTAGAGTTGAATATACAATTGAGTACTATAGAGTTCAGTAAATTTTCAAAGTTCAAAGTGCCATAGCTCCTGCAAAAAATTGCGGACTGAAATGAAATTTATCTGTAGCTCATTAGGTAGACTCACATACTAGAATTCAGTTCATTATCTACAAGTACAATGTGTTTAGATATAGGTGCCAATAACTGAAATTTCAGTGAATTTTCAAAGTTTAAAGGGCTATCTATAACTCCCATTAAAATTTCAGGCCAGAACAAAACATGGACTTGATCTCTAGCTCTTCATGGTTGACTCACATGCAAAAAATCAGTTGCTTCATGTACATGTTTGTACAAGTGTTTAGAAAACAGACAGGCAGACAGAGTGCAAACCTCAAGTCCCTTCGGCTTTTGCCGGTAGAAGACTAAACGAGATATTTAAGACAAAATTGTAAGATTTTAACGAAGTGCACCAGTTGGAAATATCAATTAAACATAGAAACACCAAAATACACCAGACATTTTGGTCCTTGAAAGAACTACAATTTACATCTGATTTTCCCTGACAGGTGAAATTTGGAAATAAACCATAGAAATCCACCATATCCTGATCTTTGGACCTTCTAAGAGTATAAAACTTAAGGATGTAAGAATCTTGTATTGTAATTTTTATAGCACGCCCACGTACAAAATGTATATAGGTCAGACATGTAGTTTTATCCTTGTCCTTCTGTAACTCTTTGGTTAGGTTCTTGTTTAAGGTTCATATCTTGGATACTACATGTTGGGTGTCAAAGATATTTCACTTCTAGTTGTGTCTCTTAGATAGCATGACATCACTTAATAGAATTGAGGTCACTGCAACCTATATGTTACCTATGAACACCACAGGTTCATTTCTTGGTTAAGGTCCATTGCTCTCTGCCTCAGCTCAACCCCTGTGGATAAACCTTGTAAGGGAATGATGTAGCACACCTGATGTGGGGCATCCAGTCCTACTGTTACAGTTAATTGGATGACTTATCATTTTTAAATGACTTAATTGGATGACTTATCATTTTTAAATGACGTTGGTTGATGAGTCTAGAAACTTTTGTGACAGTAGTTTTTGGATTTAGTACATAATGTTGTGGACCCTTATCACATACATAGAAGCTGCCCAAAGTTTTTATCATATTTATAAATGAATAAATTTGATACCTCTGCACTGTCCCAACTCTTTGAAATACTTTATATTGAAGATAAAATCCTGTCATGGGATATGTTTCAGTTTGTAGAAATAATTAAGTGGGTGGCGTTAGTATGATAGTATTACATCACAGGAATATTAGTAGATTAGTTGCTTAATGCATATAATAGATGTAAAACCTTTTACAGTAATTAGATTAACCCAGCCTAGCTTAGGATAGCAATACACATTCGTGTTGACAGGATTAATGCCTTGGGCAAGTTTGTTAGGGCAGGGGTCAAATAGGGTCAAACTATTGAAGTGAAAATATGAGACAACTTTCACACTAAGGTGTACTATACATAAAATATTTATTGGATATTAACTAAAGTGACTGGGGTAAGTGGTTCAGAAGAAAATCACCTCATTTCATGTTGAAGCTGCTAAGATGATTGCCTTCTTAGTTTTTATTGCAGAACTATAGACATTTTGATGCATGTATTCAAAAGGTGCATTTTTGTACATGTATTTAGAATAAATCTAGAGTGAAACAATGCATGTTTATACCTAGTACACAGAATCTGTTTCATATGCTAGTTAATAAGATTTACCTATAAAATATGTCTGTGACAGGCACCTTCAATTGTAACAACTGATTGATTTGTAGATTTTTACATGTAATTGCAGGTTGATTTTAAGAATTTTTATTGGATTTATAATTTTTTATGCATAGTCATTTTGTATTTTTATGGCCATTTTTGTTGACATTGGATTATTTTTCCTTTTTATATATTTCTTAATTGGGGGGGGGGGAATGGCATTGAAAGTAATTTTATGCTACATATTTACTGGTATTTGTACATGTACATCTAGTTGGAATAAAACATGTAAATTGTTGATTTAAAATTTTATGATGAAGTTTGTCATGTTTTGAAAAAAAAAGTTATATAACATTGCTAAAAAAGGCAAAATATAATTCATTTCTACTTATCAAAATTCGAATCTTGTAAATTTCTCTATCAACGTCATAAAGAATGTAATTGCCATTTCCATAACAAAATTCTGATGTCAAATAGAGGAAATGGTTTGTTATATTAAAGATTTAAATAGGCTAGAAGAAGAAAGTAATACCATTTTCAGAATGGAAGATACTGTAAACATGGAAATATTTTTGCTTTTAGGAAAATTAAATCTTTTGCGTGGGGGGATGAATTCACAGAGCTTCTGATTATCTGTTCTTTGCTTGAAGGTGATATTGCACAGATATTTTGAGATCTCATACTTAGTGAATATAACCCTCATGTGAAAATTTCAGCATTTATAGCAATAGACAAACAAAGAAAATATGTTACACATGGTGGTTGTCCATTGTGTTTCTCTAAATTACAGCTTGGTCTGAGCTGTGAGCTATGTCTGTATTCTTATTCCACATCTCATTATTTCCTATTCCATTAAATGAGAGAAACAAAAAAGTTATTCAACTAAGCTTTAAGTTAGAATTAGAAACTGTGCTTCCTTTCTGTTTGCAGTTTTCAAAATATCAAATAAAAAGTTTCCCAAAGTCTCTTCTAATGAAAATTTGCCAGCAGTAATCAAAGAGCCTTCTATATTACATTCATATCTTTAATTAAGACAAAATCTTTATCCCACCAGGGGCTTATCAAGGTTTTCTTTTTTGGCACCATTTTATCATAATTTTAAAATATGTTAACTTTCTTTCATCACCGAATAACCAGAGTTTTTTTAACAAGAATATCTTATTCTATTTCATGGCTTACTAAACAGGCTGAGGTAAACATGATTTATTTTTGCATAATAAATTGATAGGATCATTGTTCTTAGGAATTTGCCAATAAGATGGCTGTATTGTAAATATAGCTTATTATTTTTGGCAGTAAGATATTTTTGTAAGAAGAATATATAAAATCTGGACAGAGAGTTATGCATAATTGGGGAAAATGTGAATAAAACAATTTAAGTTTTAATTATGACAAAATGTCTTATGCTTATATGTTATTCTAAGAGTTTCCTGGTAGTGTCACTTTCCTTCAAAAAAACATTAAACAAGTGACAAATTATGCATTGGATTCATTAACTACAGATAGTTATTTTCATGGTTGAATAAGTTACAATGATGTGAAAAAATATATGAATAATTTATTGGAAGTATAAAAACTGAGACAAAATTACAGCTCTCAGAAGTGTTTAACAATAAACTCCTCCAGCAAATGTTTAGATTAATGGAACATTTTTAAAAATTGATAATTTTAAGGGGGATATGGTCTGTATCATACTGGTACTTTGTCTTTTATAAAAAATCAGCAAAGTGGACCACATTTAGACAAGTGTTTAATTCAGATTGGTTTCATTATCATCAAGTATTTACTTTACAAGGATGTCAGAAGTACAATGACTTGTAGTCAAAACATACCTATTGTTCATGATAGTGTTTTAATTATGTAATGTAAATAAACGGGACTTTTTTGTTGGTAACTATATTTTTAGGTGTGCCGTAAATTAACTTCTGATGTATGTTGAGCAGGACATAACACTATTTACTTTGATAGATCAAACAGAAAAATGAATGTTCTTAATGGAATTAAATATTTAAAATTGAAAATTCAAACAAAATATTTCAAAATCAAATGAAAGCTTACCACAAAAATACAAAGTGTATGATAACTATTTATGTATGTAAATGCTTATTATAGGTGTGAAATATTTTATGTAATAATGTTAAAAAAAAGAAATGATGCTCTAAATATATCCTTATGGTACATACAACTTAATGATATAAATTGTACAAACTAACAATGTCCTGTTATGCAATTTTAATCTGAAATATTTCAATGTATTTTTCAGACAGCCATGGATTTTGTATGATATATCAAGGCTAAGTCATGGGAGCTAACTCATCCTATATAGACCCTGGTGGACAGGGATCAAAGTCCCCACAGTTTCCACGATTGGGACATCAATACACTGTGTCAGACAATGAAATAAGTGTTAGAGACAAAAAGAAAAAAGCTTCAAAATTTGCTACTCTACGTAAGAAACTGATACGTTCTCGACGTCACAGTCGTTCTCTGGACTATGGAAAGGCCTTGAGGGATTTAATCTCAGCGTGGTCATTTAGAGACTTGAATTGTTTAATTCAGGAATATGAAGCTCTTACAGCTCTGAAAGAGCTAACATTAGCAGCTAATCTTGCTCGTGCTCCATCTAACTCGTTCAGACAGGACTTGTCACACCTTTTTGATACCAAACTTTGCACTGATGTTGATTTAGTGTACAGAGGAGCATGTTTCCCAGCTCACAAAGCCCTGTTGTCAGCACGAAGTCCATATTTCAGGAATTTATTACGATACCACACTCATAGTGCTCAGGTCCCAGTCAAGTTAAAAACAGTAGGGGTTGATGTGTCACTGTTTGCCACATTATTAAGATATTTATACACTGATTCTATTAATTTAGAGGAATTAAGAAAAGATCATAGAGAAATCTTAATGAAACTTGCAGATGAGTTTGGATTACCTAATCAGCTTGAGTTTGACCTTCGAACTTTACTGGACACGGGTGACTATAGTGATGCTTTATTGGTGTTTTCATGTGACAGTGAATGTAACGATTCTTTATCACTTGATCCCCCACCAGATGGCGTATGTAAGGCTAAGAACCTTGAACTCCCATGTCATAAATGTATTTTAGCTGCTAGATCTCCATTTTTCCGTAATTTATTATTAAGGCGTGCTAGATCTGGTGAAGAATTGACTGAAAGGACGTTACAAACCACATCGGTAATAGTATTAGATGAAAGTGTTATTCCACGGAAATATGCCAGGGTATTACTAAATGCTGTTTATCAAGACAGTGTAGATTTATCGTTGATATTGAGGGGTAGTGCTAGTATGTGTAGCTTGAGTGAGGCTCAGGCCATCGTAGCTGGGAAGGGACAGATGACACTAGTTGATGAGGCAATGGAGGTTTATCAAATAGGGCAGTTTCTTGATTTTCCTGTTTTATCTCAAGGTATAGTATTAATGGGAAAAGAAGTAACAGATCTGTCACTTATACATGTATTTACAAATGTATTCTACATGTAAGATGTACCAATATAAAACATACTTTGATAAAAACTAAACTTATTGCAGTATCCTATTTAGCTGTAAATTTAAGTTTTACATCAATTTATCTTATATGGCTTATTTTTTACTGGCCTTGTTATTCAAAGATACATTGAATTTGTACACAATTTTACCAAAACAAAAAACAAAATAACTCACTATTACAATACATTTGAATAAAGAAATAGAAGACATGCACTACTTTCTGACTGCTGTAGACTACCTGTACATGTACATTTGTACAATGTATTCTTTCATTTATTTTAAGTTAAAAACACTTAATGCCTACATCTAGTCTTTATGCACAAAGGTAGCAATTAAAAAATGATAGGGAAATGACGTGAATAAAGAAGCAATCTATATGATGTCCTTGTGCATTTGATATTTTAAAATAATTAAAAGCTTTTATCTATTCATATATTATTTACATGACATTATAACTTGATATTGATTTCCTCTGCAGGTTGTGAAGATATTATAGCAGAGAATATATCAGTAGAGAACTTACTGAGTATACTGAACTGGAGTTCTGAGGCCCACGGTTCAGTGTGGGTACACAGACAGGTCATTCAGTATATGAGGGAAGAATTCTTACAGATCATACAGTCCCCCGTCTTCTTTGAGTTGACCAAAGATCATTTGTTAGAGGTTCTGTCTTCAGACTTCCTGCAGGTGAGGAAATGAAAAAAAAACTAGGCCTTATGCCTTGAGATCATGCAAGTGGCTTTATATGTAAGACAAAATGTCGTGAATCCTATCTTTAAGTTTTTAGACTTAAGAGGTTTTACTGCCTGAATCTTTTCTTAATAAAATTGTCCTTTTGAATATGCCCAAGAAAATGACGAGTTACACCAATATTGATTTAAAATACATGTAATTTTACAATTGAAATGATCATTGGTTATCTTGATTAACCAGAGAATATGTACATATACCAGATGAATTTTAATGCTAGAGTTTTAACAATGTCAATGAAAAAAAGTTGTTCCCCAAAATATTTACCCCAATAAGCATCAAGCCTGTCAATAAATAGCAATTTTAGTTATTTTGTTGTGTAAAACATATGTGAACATGTCAAGAACTTTATTAATTTTTGTGACTTCTTTACTATTGCCAGGCAGGAGAATTGGATATACTCTCAGCTGTACTGAAATGGGGAGAACATCATTTGGTGAAGAAAATAGAGGAAAGAGGTAACTTTTCAATGATTGATATTACAATTTGTATGGAATTTTTTTATTTGATGAGATCAGCTAGGCAATGTTATGTTAGACTAGAAAAAACCTATGGCTACCTGTAAGAATCAACATGTATGAAAGGTCTGCTACATGTATTTGTTTATAATTACATTTACCGTGCATATAATTAAAATGCAGTAATTCTATTGGTTAATTGACACCTTGAATCTTCTTTCATACTTTAATGAAATGTCACTTCTTTCACGTGGCCGTAGCAGGGTGATGACCTTACTATATGCACAACTAAAATTTGTTCTTATCCAGGTAAATTCTTACAACTTGAATTCGCATTTTGGTATTAATGCGCAAATAAAAACTACACGAACATACATCACAATACAAAACAAAAAATCATAAAAGAATAAAAAAACATTAAAATGTAATTTACCTGGTTTACCTGGTCTCGAGGTCTGTATCTGGGCCTATGGCCCCTCTGACCCATCTATTTTGGTTTTCATTTCCCACATCCAGGTCTTTATAGATGTCTGGCGTAAATTTGATACTGAGGCTTTTCCAGTGGTCGTTTAGATTGTGTTTGAAGGCATTTGCAGTTTTACATTCTACAACTTTCTGGGGTAGTTTATTCCACGTATCAACAATTCTCTGTGTAAAGCAGTATTTCCTTATATTTGTTCTAGAATATTTTTTATAGATTTTGTGTTTATGTCCTCTTGTAGTTGTTGGTTTGGTTGGAAAGATTTTGTTACTGTCTACTTTGTCGATGTTATTTATTATTCTGAATTATAAGAATTGAATGTTTCATAGGGTTGTAAAACTGTTGACCAGTTGCACATTTTTAACATGAAGCGCTAGTGCACTTCTTCAAAATGTGCTACGGTCAACGGTTTCACACGCCAATGAAACATCAAAATACAAACATTCAAATTTTTAAATAAAGGATCCGAGATACTAAATAAAACTCATACCAAAGGATGAAACAGCAAACAACAAAAATACAGCAGCTTAGATAGATACTAAAGCTCTTGATAAAGCAAGAACATGATATCTGTGATAAATTTGTCACAATTTGCATGTACATGTACATTTAGAAATAATACTTTTTTTTTTAAAATCCAGAAGGAGTGACCTTATTTCCATACAGTAGACAAGAAAATATACTATGTTTACAAATTTTATTTACATTCTAACATTTATTTAATGTAGCAGTTTGGTACTTTCAATACATGTACAATATATTTTATGAAGAAAAAATTTTCAATCCCTATGTTGGGCTTTAGACTTACAAACTAGATTGTATTTCTAACACATTGTTTTCATTACATTTAACATGATAATATTTTGCTTGCTTTTTTCCAGAACCCAATCTACTAAGTCACACAGCACACAGTATCAGCAAAAAAGGTGTCAAGAAAAGAGACTTGAATGACAATGAATTGCGGGACATTTTAAGTGATCTAATTTCATTGGTTAGAGTAGATCATGTGATACCATATAACAATGAGGCATTAAATAGTGCAATAAAGCGTGGACTGATAAGTTCTCCACCGCTACACATGATGGGGGACGAATCCTGTCCTAGTCTTCCAGTGTCCACCTGGATAAGAAGCAAATGTCATGGAACATTTACAAAACCAAGGTTGTTTACTCCCTATGTTGAAGAAGCTAAGGTTAGTACAGTATGACATAATTTGATAGATACTTTGAAGTTCTAATGCCACAGGTTTTGTCAAAAATGCTGAACATTGACATGTATGTATCACTTAAACATGGTTAGGTGACACAACTAATCCAAAGAAGTATTAATGAGGTATAATAATGTATTAACATATTGTAAGAGAAAATCCCCAAAATATCTAGACATCAAAGAAAGAAACACGATCAACATAACAAAACGTACACACAATAAACAACCAACCTTCGGTCAACAATGTAGCATTAAGTTGTAACAAGAGTCTCAAAAGCTCAGGAAGGGTAAGCGCTTCCTAGTTTTAACTAAACAAAATCTATTTATAAATTGAACACATTTACACTAGAAAAAGTAAAGTTTTCGATTAAAACATTTATTGTAAATTATAAACGCTCCAAACAAGATCCTTAAGCATGTTTTTATATGTAACTCAACTCTAAAATTAGTAAATTAAACTTACTTACTATTTTTTTACTTTTCTTATCAACAATTCCATATAATATGTTTGACAGGCAGTCTTAGAAGAACAGCTGCTCCAAGATCAGGACCCTGATGCTGGCCGTGTTAGGACTATCCAGATGTCGTCTATACCAGACACGTTATACATGGTGGACGACAGACAGTACTTACAGAATTACCAACCCTTTAGTTCTGCTAGCTCTACCGTAGATATTGTAGCTGGTACTATTCCTGGTTAGTTACTGTATAATGATTTATTTTCGTGGGGATAACATTTCGTGGTTAAAAACAGAAAACTGAATTGGTAGGGACAAATTATAATGGATTTTTAAAATTTTTAAATACACTTTTCAACTAATAACTTGAAATTTGTGGTGATTAAATTTCGTGGATTTCTCATATCCACAAAATTATATCACCCATGAATATTTCTGCTTCTATAGTATTCACAAAGATGTTCCATAACATTTTAATGCACAGTAGATATGATATATTGGGACAAAACTTTACATGCACTTTAACTGATTATTCAAAAAGAGGAAACTTTACAGAATATTGAGTGATGCTAGCTGTGTGTATCATGAGCAAAACTAGGAATGTACCAGAGGATGTATTTTCACTTGTCAAGGAAATCTAGGATTATACATGTATTTATCAATCATAATCCTGTTTGATTTTGGCTTTGTTGGAAGGCAGAAGTTTCCATCTTAAGCAACTGAAGAAATGATTTCTACACAAAATTAAACTGACATGGATATTAACAGAATTAGACTTTATTGGTGTTTTTCTGTATTTGAGGCAACCATTTTGATCATCTCAATTTATTATAATATTCTGTATCTCTACTTTGTTTTATTTACAATATTTGAGATTTTGCATCATTCATATTTTATAAATATATTAGTGATTACAAAGAATTTATTTTAGAAATATTTCTCTATTTTCAGTGCCAGATCCTACAACTATGAAATTCATGATCCACAGAGAAAAAGAGTTACATGATAGTAAATTGACATGTCGAGCTTTGTCATTACCTTTCTGTGATCGTAGAACTGTGCATTATCAGATTCAGTTAAGGATTGTTAGGGAGTTTGGACTACCTGATAACACTGTAGAAGTTTTACAAAACAGCCACTTTTACCATTCTAATGAGCCACAGATGCGGCATCAACCACCCATACCTGTACGGACTAATCCATTGTTACCATTAAAAAAGAGAAATAGTCCACCGCTAAGTAGACGAAGGAGTCGACATAACAGTCCTACTAAACCTGTACAGATGGTCTCTCCGACCAGGTCACTCAAACAGGTTTGTATACTTTAGGTAGTTTTAGTCTCATTGAGTGGATTAGGGCTTTTAATGTTGCTAAACAATATTGCAGGAGCTACATAAAGATGTCATTTTAACACTCCATTGTCTTGTGTCCTTTGGGTCATCTTGCTGTTCACAAAAAATTCCATTGCAGTTTTCCAGGTAACCACATACCACAGTCTTGATATTTCACTTTATTCTATAGTACTTTAATGTAAAAAAATTGTTTTCTTGCCTGTTACTTACCTACTACCAGCTAACTGAATACATTGTCAATGGAAGACCACATTTCTGGCCCCCATTCAAGTTCATCAGCACTAATGATTTTCAATTTGTAAATATTTTCTTTTAGAAAAGTATGATTAGGAAAAAGGATCAAAACTCCAAATTAAAAACAACACACAGAAAAAAGAAAACACACTTTAAAAGATGGCTAGTAAAATTCTTTAATCTCTAGTGATATCAAGAAGTTTTGAATGTATTTATTTGTATCATATGATATTATATTAAATTTTGTGTCTTATCTGTCAATTTCAGCCTGATATTAATGCCTGTAGTGACGGCAGTCTCAGTAGAGCTATGCCTGATATAGCCATGGCCACAGCATCAGTCAGCCAAGTACATCTACAGGATGAATTTGAACTGGACATCGGTGACGGAGCTAGTCATCCTGGAACCATGTACATTTGATATTGTGTTCATACCATGACGAATGTTTTAATCTGTCATTTTTGTTTTGTTTTGTTATCTGGTTTTAATTTATTGGGGGTTGCTGTGAAGTTTTCTTTGAAAGTTAAATCTTTGTCATGAGGGTATTGTTGACAACAGATTATCTTTATACAGAAAGGAGTTGCATAATAAAAGTATTTTCAACATCAGATATTTTTAGCTTTAATAGCAAAATATAACACTGCAAATATGTTTTACTAGACAATCAAATCACTTGTCAAAACTAAATCACTAGAATAAGAAAATGAATAATTTTTACGTTTTTACCAAAAATTGTTATGGTTATCATGGTCATACAGTATAAAGGAAATTTATAGAAAACTTTTTAAATTTTTCTTTGTTTCCAATAGAATATTTATGTATTAAAGCAATAACATGCTTTTTTCCACGGATATTATGAAAATGGGATTTGTTAGTTAAGTAGAAAAACATCTTCAACTTTGTTGTTTGACAAAATCAAACTTTTTTATAAGTTTTTCAACAGAAGCTTTAAAAGTATTGTTGTATTGGTACAGAAGAAAGGATAAACAAAGTAGATTCATCTGTTAAGTTAATTACTATTATCTGTTTATTATTATTTGTATATTTAATTTTTATTTTCAAAGATGTCTTTATTGTTAACATTTAGTGCTTTTGTTATTAACACTAGATTTTAGCAGCCACATGTATTTAAAATACAGAGACTATATATTTATATACATTATACAACTATATAATCTATATGTCTTGATAAACAAAAGTACATTTCTAGATTTTTTTGTTAGATTATAAGAATTCGATGGATATATGAAAATATTTTTAAAAAAGATTATATACACATATTCTCTCTGCTATCTGTAGTGGCTGAAATGTGTATATTTTTGCTCTTTTAAGTATTTTTGTTAAAACTTTCAAATTTAGACCGGGTTTATTTATATATTTTTCAAAACATCTGTGTGGGCCTGATATAACAAAACAGTGATCATTATTTTCTATTAAATATTTACTACTCATTCTGTAATTCAAAGCTGCATGTTTTCATATACCTGACAAAAACTTTGAAATAAAAAAACCAAAAAACATTGATTCACATGAACCAAAAATATTTTTTTCTTCAGAATTTGAATTTCTACATGTATTTAAATGCTTATTTGTACAATTCAATCAAAGTAAACACTGTTTTTGGAGACTGAAGTAATCTCAATACTGTGGATTCATTTATTTTCGTGGGTACCAATTTTCGTGGTTTGGTGAAAAAGTATCAGTTCGTTGTTTCTTAAATTCGTGGTTCTTTGGTCTGCAGCATACACATCAATGTTAAAATACCATTTCATGGGATATCAAATTTCATGGTTCAAGGCTACCCATGAAAACCACGAAAATTGATACCCCACAAATAATAATGAAACCACAGTAGTCTTTTAGTAAAGAAACTTAATATTGTAAAGCACTTGCATGTTTTTTGATAAAATTAGAGATCCCAAATAATGAGTGAAAATCTTCATTTATTAAATACCTCTGCAATATTTCATAGTTCTTTAAGTAAATTTCTGTTCTAATTTTCTTTTAGGTAACTAGTCAGAAATTTTTTTGAAACTATAGAGGTGTTTGTAGTGTATTGACCCATTTCATTCATTTTCAGTGTTAAATTGTTTTTTTCTCATCATTTATTTGTTACATTTCTGGATAAATTCTGAAACTGTAACAGAAATAAAATATTCTATCAAATATATATTTACTTTTGTTAACTCACTGAACTGTTATTAAGTGAGCTTTTGTCATCAATTGGTGTCCATCATCCGTCCGCTGTCTGTTGTCTCTCTGTTAACCTTTACAAAAATCTTCTCTTCTGAAACTGGTTGATTAGATCCAACCAAACTAGGTGTGATTGTTATTTAGGGTGTCTTTTACAAAGCTATTGTTTGGAAAAAAACATTGCAGCAGTTGCTATTAAACAATAAAACATAAGGGTAGAACCACCTTTAAAGCCTCATCTTAAAGCAAATCTTATGAATCTAAGACTCTTTAGAATTAAAAAAGGTTTAACTAAAATTCATGCTGAATCTAAGTTGTCATATGATCCTTTTAGGTCTAATGTCATTTTTTGGGTCAAAAATCACATTTTTATGTCGCCTGCAACGTGTTGCAGAAGCGACATATAGGGGTTACTTTGGCACTATTCATCGTCTTGCGTCGTCCTGCAGCGTCACTAAAATTTCCGTCGCAGTTTTCCAGGCAACTACATGCCACAGCCTCTTGATATTTGGTATGTAGCTTCATCACATAGTACTCTAAGGTGGAAAGCGATTTAATGCCCAAAAAATAACTACTTCCTGTTTGACGAATACTTAACGTTTTATATATAATGGACATAGATGCCAAATTTTCGTCATAGTTTTCCAGGCAACTACATGCCACAGCCTCTTGATATTTGGTATGTAGCTTCATCGCATAGTACAATAAGGTGTAAGGCAATTTTATGCCCAAAATTAACTACTTCCTGTTTGGCGAACAAACATAGATACGCAGGCAACATATGCCTTCTGGGGAAGGCTCCATCTAATTTATGTTTTGCCTTGTATAAAAAAAAACTATCGCAGACTGTTTCTTGCTTCAATGTTCAGCTCAGTAAGATTGAGTTGAAGTTGCCAGATGACACCTTGATGGGATGATGGTCCCTAAAAGGTCAAAAATCAAACAATACTTGATGAATTTTCTTTAAAGTTTCACAGAACCTTTTGCTTATTCATGCATATTAAAAGTACAGGTAACACAAGTCTTGTTTCTACTAGTACATATCACAAATAAAAAAGATAAAAATAATACTATTTTAGACCCTGAATAGCCTTATAG
Source organism: Arcuatula senhousia (assembly GCA_963971305.1). Lineage (NCBI taxonomy): Eukaryota > Metazoa > Mollusca > Bivalvia > Mytilida > Mytilidae > Arcuatula > Arcuatula senhousia. Next base: position 66,248,956 of record OZ020304.1, read on the forward strand.
GAAACATGACGTCAATGCTACTTTATACACATGCATAAGGGGAAAAAAATAATCATGAAATTAAACCAGCGACATTCTTGTTGTTGAATCTGTGTAATTTGGTCATGCCTCAGCAACAACTTCATTGTAAGACCTTCAACATGACACAAATGTAGCTTGAAGACCAAGTTAAAGCAAAAGCAAACTGTGAAAGTAAGACTTGCAAATAAAGGATCGAGGTAATATTAAAGTGTATGTACTGGTAGTATATTGGATCCTAACTTGTGGTATGTGGTCTAGTATATGATTCTAGATGCAATGTGGTTCAAATATGCTTTGTGTCCCCCTCCCAAATATAAAAAAACTGAACAACATTAATTTGACCATTGAGACAAAGGCTAAAGTCAAAAATGTGTGTGTGTGTGTTGGTGTTTAACACCCTTTATCGATGCACCTGGGCCATGTAGGGCTGTCAGTTTTAATGGTGGAGGACTGGTGTACGTAAAGGAAACCACCGACCTTGGGCAGGTAACTGACAAACCTAATCACATACAGTTGGGTAAGTCCCTTTTTTATGGCCCGACCACGTATGTGGATCGGACATATAGTTTTACCCTTGTCCGTCCGTCCGTCCGTCCGTACGTCCGTCCGTCCGTACGTCCGTCCGTAACACTTTGGTTAAGTTCTTGGTTAAGGTCCATTACTCGGATACTAGATGTTGGGGGTCAATGATATTTCACCACCAGATGGGTCTTGGGTAGGGCTACACCACCCACTAGAAATTAGGTCACTGTGACCTATATTTTATGCATGAACGACTTCGGTTAAGTTCTTGGTTAAGGGCCATAACTTGGATACTAGATGTTGGGGGTCAATGATATTTCATTACTAGATGTGTCTTAGGTAAGGTGGCACCACCCACTAGAAATTAGGTCACTGTGACCTATATTTAATGCATGAATGACTTTGGTTAAGTTCTTGGTTAAGGTCCATTACTCGGATACTAGATGTTGGGGGTCAATGATATTTCACCAGTAGATAGGTCTTGGGTAGGGCTACACCACCCACTAAAAATTAGGTCACTGTGACCTATATTTTATGCATGAACGACTTCGGTTAAGTTCTTGGTTAAGGTCCATAACTTAAATACTAGATGTTGGGGGTCAATGATATTTCACTACTAGATGTGTCTTAGGTAAGGTGACACCACCCAGTAGAAATTAGGTCACTGTGACCTATATTTTATGCATGAATGACTTTGGTTAAGTTCTTGGTTAAGGTCCATATCTCAGATACTACATGTTGATGGTCAATGATATTTCACCACTAGATGTGTCTTGGGTAAGGTGAAACCATCCACTAGAAATGAGGTCACTGTGAGGTATATTTTACGCATGAATGACTTTGGTAAAGTTCTTGGTTAAGGTCCATATCTTGAATACTACATGTTAGGGGTCAATAATATTTCACTACTCGATGAGTCTTGGTAACATGGCACCAACCACCAGGTCACAGCGACCTATATTTTACACATGAACACTTTTGATCAATTTCTTGGTAAAGGTCCATATCCCAGGTAATACATTGAGGGTCAATGATATTTCGAGAACGGGAGGGCCATCCTGTGGCTCATAGACACATTATCTAGTTTTTGTCTCGCTTGTGAAGCAGAGGGGGGCATATATAGGTGTTACTTTACCGGTGGCGGCGGTGTTAAATGTTTGGGTAAGCTTTTATGAGCACCTCCATATCTCAAGAACTTTAGGTCCTAGGTTGATGAAACTTGATATGCATATGCCCTAGTAGTAGCTTAGCACAGTTGTATCCCCATCTTTTGACCTTGACTTTGATTTTTTGGGTTGAGTGACTTTGACAATTTTCAATACATATAATAGCAAGGGTAAGGTTTTGTGAGCACCTCCATATCTCAAGATCTATAAGTCTTAGGCTGATGAAACTTGGTATGCATATGCCCCAGTAGTAGCCTAGCACAGTTGCATCCCCATCTTTTTACCTTGACCTTGATTTTCTGTATGAGTGACTTTGACAATTTTCAATATATGTATTAGCAATGTTAAGGTTTTGTGAGCACCTCCATATCTCAAGAACTATAAATCTTAGGTTGATGAAACTAATGGTATGCATAAGCCCCAGTAGTAGCTTAGCACAGTTTCATAGTCATCTTTTGACCTTGACCTTGATTTTTGGTTGAGTTACTTTGATTACTTTAATTGCATATATTAGCAATGTTTAAGTTCTATATACACCTTTTGATCTGAGAAACTGTAAATCCTTATAATTGCAAAATTTAGTGGAAGTAAGAAAGAATTATTGTTTCTGATGGTGCGGGCAGGCGAGACATACTTAAGTGTTAAATCTTGTTGTTAAATACAAACAGGACTCGAACACCAGCTGAGAGGTGGTCGGCTAGTGATCAATAGTGTGGTATTTAAACCATTGCCTTATACCACTCAGCCACCTAGGCCCCCTAAAGTCAAATAAAAGAGATGCATGCAGGATGATGATAAAAAAAAACCTGGGTAACCCTAAAAGTTTTGTTAATTAACAGCAACAAGTATTTCAATTAAGGTAAGTCAATATGTCTTATGAATGTAAAATGAAATATTGTCCAGAAAATATAAATATATTATAGATATTTTTCCTTTAAACAATATATTTAAATAAGAAAATGTTACATCATATAGGTTCCAAAAGTATTTGGTCACTTCAATTTTTTTTTAGTTTTTTTTTCTTCATGTATTATAATTGTAATTATAAAAAAATATCTATAAAGTTCCTCAGAGCCAATTCTTTTTTTTTCTTTTTTTTATTACTTAATTTTGCAGGTGCCCTTTACATGGAGCCTCCAGTTTAATATTTGTTTTTATGGTTATCTCCCTTTACAAGTTTCTAATGTTACTATGAAAGCATGGCGGATGCTGATACTGTTGAAAATGTAACACAAAATACTGAAAATCAAAGCCAAAACTCAATAAATAATGCTGAAGAAGACATTTTAAATCCAAAGTCACCCGAAGAATTGAAAAATGAAGCAGAAATATTAAAGGAAAAAGCAAATGAGTTTTTCAAAAGTATGGCCCTGACTTTGACATTTTGTCTCTATTTCTTATATAATACGTATAGTACATTTAAGCTAATGCTTTGGTTGAGCTGTTTTTAACCATTTTTGGTCTGCCAACAAAAGTGCATTTTAGTAACCAATGAAATAGATTTCTCCATTCCAGGCCTGTCCTTCGTACCTACCTTCGTACCTTTCATCTTGCAGCAGGTATAAGTTCTGAAACTTCTATAGCTGCCTCTCAATAGATTATGATTGGTTTACTTGTATAATTACTTTGTTTGTGCATGCTTCAGTTGAATAAGTTACACATGTTAGTCTATATATATATCACATCACATGGCTGATTATGGCTAATAATGAATAAAGTTGATAAGCGGTGTAGTATAGACCTCACAGGTCAAAATGTCAAAAAGAGGGGTTAAATTTCTTTACATTCCAATTTTCTTTGTTTAATCTTGATTTAAAGCTATTAATAGTGTCAGCTGTAACAGTATCCTCTGTAAGATTATTCCATTGATTTATAGTTCTTATAGAAAATGAATGCATACGTTGCGTAGTGTTACATCTTTTCTTCGATATCTTAAGGGAATGTCCTCTAGTGTCATTGTTAGACAATGAAAACAGATTTTGCCATTTTATATCGTCAATATGGTGAAGTGCTCTATATATTTGGATCATATCATATCTGTCTCTCCTATATTCCAAAGTTGGAAGTCCCAGAAATTTTAATCGCTCTTCATAATTTAAATATTTTATGTCACTGATTAATTTAGTTGCACGTCTTTGTACGTTTTCAATTCTTTTAATATCCTTTTTGAGGTAAGGGGACCAAACAGGAGTACAGTATTCCAGCAATGGAGGAATAATAGATTTATATATTGTCAAAAACATATCTTTGTTCAAATATTCAAAGGATCTTCTGATCATGCCCAGCACTCTTTGAGCTTTAGATATACTGATACTTATATGTTTGTTAAATTTCAAATCTGGTTCAAAGGTTATTCCCAAATCCTTTTCTTCTACAACTTCCTGTAATTGGACGTATTGGTCGCTTCCATCAAGCATAGTGTATCTTGAACAAGGGTTATTAGTGCCGAAATGCATAACTTTACACTTGTTGGCATTAAATGAGAGTTTCCATTTATCTGACCAGTCACAAAGTCTATCAAGATCATTCTGAAGACTATCCTGTAGTTCATCCCTTTCCACAGAAGAAAAAGATTTTTGAATCATCTGCAAAAATTTTTACTAATCCAGTCAGTGTTTCGGGCAAGTCATTTATATAAGCAATGATTAAAATAGGTCCTAAGACGCTTCCTTGAGGCACACCGCTTACAACAGGAGAAGTCAAGTTTTTATGAGCTGCATGTGTGAGATTTGACGAAAAAAAAAGATCAAAGGAAAAAATTAAAAGATCAAAGAAATTTGCCGCCAAATTGCCGACTAGATGCGTGAGTCTCATGCGAGGTGCTTGACACTTGACAGGTCTGCCATTCTGACTTTGAGTGTCATCAATTAATATCATGACATTTTTTGCAGTAACAAGCTTCGATCCTCGATATATAGCTCCTGCAACCATGAAAGTCAATGTGCATCATACTTGTAAAATAAAAGATTTGAGATTTTCAGTGTGTTGTTGTGTAAGAGGCTTGTATTCTTCCAAAACTTTTGATTTTTGGAGTTGAGATGACGGATGTGAGTGTATTTACGTGAGCCCATCTCAATTCACGACTCCTAAATCAGATGACTTGTTTTCAAGGATGTCATAAATAAAACAGTTCAAAGGGCAACAATGTCACAATAAAATGTTTCCAAAGAAACATAATACAAATTTTCATGACAGGTTTCGCAGCTTCTACTGAAGGGATTGATTTCAAATTTGGTACACAGCTTTATTACGTTGTGTTGAAATGTGCCTCCCCTTTCCAGGTCAGTCAGGCATCTACTTCCTGTTTTCTGAATTGTTGCGTGCTTAGCACAACTTGATGGTTTTGATGTTTAATTTTCTTTTGTAGAGGGAGATTACCCTGACGCTATAGAATGGTACTCACAAGCAATAGAAAAATGGCCTCACTCGGCAGCATATTATGGCAATCGAAGCTTTGCCTATATCAAAACAGAGATGTTTGGTTTGGCATTAACAGATGCCACCAAAGCTTTACAGCTCGACAGATCATATATCAAGGTAAGCCAGAAATTCAAATATTTTACATTTATCAACTTTTTATAAGTGAAATGGCTTGGTGTTATTTTCTTTCTTTGACATGTTTGACAATGATTTGCAAAATTGATAGTATCTGTAGAAAGTCTTGGTCAAAGTTTAGTGTTTCTTCTTGGTTAAGACTTTCATTGCTTGAATTATTTAAAAGTTAAAACTTAAGGAAAATTCAATAAAAACAAATCTCAATGAACTTAATGGTTTTTTTTTCTTATATTTGACTGACTTTTTCTTATAAAACTGATCGATGACAAAGAATTGATCTGATGATTCTCATAATTTCTGGTCATTATTGATATTTGAACTGATGATAGGTTTTCATTGAAAGTTATTTATTTTCAGGCATATTACAGAAGAGCATCAGCAAACATGGCCTTAGGGAAATTTAAATTGGCTCTCAAAGATTTTGAAGCAGTAAGTTAATATACATGTATATTCTTGTGATTTCCCCTGTATGTACATTAAGTTCACAGATAAAACTTACATATACATGTATATTCTTGTGATTTCCACTGTTTGTACATTAAGTTCACAGATAAAACTTACATATACATGTATATGTATTTTTTTATTTATTCAGGTCGCCAGTAGGCAAAAAAAAGTTGGATTGATTAGGTCCAGGAACATAAATATTAGTATCATGCTACAAATGTATTTGCTTTTACTGGACTGAATTGTAGAGTATGTTATATAATTAAGCTAAAGAAGGTGTTTTATGAGAAGATTTTATATGCAATCAACTTAGAGTGCACTATTAAATTGAAGGTAACCTTCTTAGATCACAAAGTTGTTTTTGTTGAATAAAGATTAATAGTCTGTTGTAATATTTTATACATTTTACATTTAAAAAAAAAAATTTTTTGGTCGATAAAACCATTCATCTGAATTTTTTTAAGGTTGTAAAAGTGAAACCAAATGATAAGGATGCAAAGGTCAAGTTTACAGAGTGTAATAAGATAGTCAAGAGAATAGCTTTTGAGAAAGCCATAGCTGTAGAAGAAAAGCCTGTATCTGAAACTATAGATCTGGACTCATTAAGTAAGTGAAGATTAACTGATGAATGCATCAACTACTGTATATGTTTTAGGATTTGCAGATAACACAAATATATTCAAATATTACATTTTACTTTTCTTGTCCCCCGCCGCAACGCGTCGGAGGGACTTAGTAATGGTCTCCGTCCGTCTTTCCGTCCGTCTGTCCGTCCGTCACGTTTTTTGTGGGTGCAACTCCTCGGACACTACTGAACCGATGTTGCTGAAACTTTACACACTGATAGGGTACAATTAGTAGATGATCATCCCATATTTGAAATTTTCAAAATGGCCGCCGTTTCCATGGAACAGGGAAGAAAGGTCAAAATATAGGACATTCAATATCTCGGTTACCTAGGTGCACAGGGTTCTGAAATTTTGTAGGCTGATAGAGCAAAGGGTACTCTATAATAATACGAAAAAAAATTTTGAAGCGATATTTACGGTTTTCGAGTTATTTACGAATTTGTGATTTTTCAGTCCGAAAAATGGGACTTTGTCAAACGTTTTTGTGGGTGCAACTCCTCAGACACTATTGAACCAATGGTGCTGAAACTTTACACACTGATAGGGTACTGTTAGTAGATGATCATCCCATATTTGAAATTTTCAAAATGGTCGCCGTTTCCATGGAAACAGGGAAGAAAGGTCAAAATATAGGACATTCAATATCTCGGTTACCTAGGTGCACAGGGTTCTGAAATTTTGTAGGCTGATAGAGCAAAGGGTACTCTATAATAATACGAAACAAATTTTGAAGCGATATTTACGGTTTTCGAGTTATTTACGAATTTGTGATTTTTCAGTCCGAAAAATGGGACTTTGTCAAACGTTTTTGTGGGTGCAACTCCTCGGTTACTACTGAAAGGATGTTGCTGAAACTTTACACACTGATAGGGTACTGATAACAGGTGATCATCCCATATTTTGACAACCTATTTCTATTATTCTCAGAGAATATATTGCTTGAATTGACATACCACACAACTTTTATGCGGCGGCGGGGGACACATGGCTACGCGTAGCAATCTTGTTTGCTTTAAAAATGAAAAATGTCAAATGTAAATTAGAATAACTGCTGTGCTGTAAACATATTGATTTTTACCTATTTGATGCAAATGGCTATTTTGCGGATATTAATGTTCATGGTTTCCTATTATTATACTCTGATTTGCTTATAATTATTGCATATTCAGGTGTAATTTTTTTCACGAATTTTCATTGACTGCGGATAAAGCGAAAATTAGCACACCATGACAATTACAATGTTTACAGTGTTCAATGAATGATATGAATTAAAATCTTCTTTCATTTGGTAAATTCATTTAAGATTAATAGATAAATGAAGATTTAGAGCTGCATGCACAAATACAATGACAACCTTAAGTTGTCAAAATGAAAACAATTTTTACAGCTAGTATGAAGTGGGGAAATATCTAGTTTCACCTCAAGCTCACAGTTAAATGTAATGAAACAGAAGTAAAGCAAAGCAAAAACTAATAAAATCTCAAGGTCAAATCAAAGTGCTCTGGAAGAGTAATCATTTATTGTTTGTTTGTATCACATGGTTTGAAATTTAGCATGGAACATAGACATGATTACAACTAATTTATGTATGATAACATATTTGTAGCAATAGAAGATGATTACTCAGGTCCACGGTTAGAGGATGGCCAAGTCACACCCAAATTTATACAAGAATTACTAGAAAATTTCAAGGACCAGAAAAAACTGCACAGCAGATTTGCATTCCAGGTAGGGAATTTAGGTATCAGAATGATATCTCTTTTTGTTTAAAGCGATTATTAAATTTATTATGTCACCTGCAAGGTGTTGCAGAAGGGACATATAGGGGTTACTAAGCCACTATCCGTCGTTTTGCATCCTGCTGCGTCCGAAAAAATTTCAGAGCAATTACCTGCAGTAAGCTCTTGATACTTTGCATACAGCTTCATCCTTTAGTACAATATGGTATAAAGCAATTTAATGCCCAAAAATTAACTGCTTCCTGTTGACAAATACTTTAGATATTATGTATAAAAGGACTTGAATACAAATTTCTTTTACACTGTTCTTGGCAACTACATGCAGAAGGCTCCTGAAACTTTGCATACAGCTTCATCCTATATACTAAATGGTGTAAAGTCATTTTATGCGGGAAAATAAACCACTTCCTGTTTGATGAATACATACGAATTTTACAATAATGGACTTATTTCCATCACATTTTTTTAGCCAAATTCATGTAACATGCTCTTGATATATTGCTTGCAGGTTTATCCTATAGTTCTATATGGGGTAAAGCCATTTATACCCATAGTTAGGCAGGCAACATATGCGTCCATGGTAGTTAGTTTACTACAGAAAAGGCTACTTATTATTTAAGGGACACTTGATAAACTTAGAACACTTAACATGCTAAAACAATGTGTTAAAACTTTATAACAATGTGTGTTCTGCAAAATATATGAGTAGCAGAACCATTTCTGATCAACTTGTCTTATGACAAGTTTCTTTAAATAAAATTTGAATTATGATAAAGCATTTAAAATATTTTTGTATCTATTTCAGATTTTACTACAAATTAAAGATTACTTTAAAAAGTTACCTTCCCTTGTAGATATAAATGTACCCAAGGTAAGATTTTGTTGTGGAATACCTCTTTAGTCAACATAAAGTCTACCATTGATTTACAGTGTATTAAAACACAGCAAATGACTGTTACATTACCATTAGGTAACATGCATACTTGTTAGTTTAATTTTTAAGAAGCAAAGAGGTACCATAGGGACATTGGAAATGTTATAAGTCTTAAAGGGGAAGGACAAAATAAGTAATAGACAACATAGAAACACACAAAAACAAATGAAAAGTAATCAATAACATGAACTCAAGTCATAATGGGAGTGACTCAGGTAATCAGGAAGAGTAATAAGTCCTTGCTTGCTTTAGCACACCCGTTACATTGCTAATGGTCATTAAAGCTGTCAAATATGGTAAAGGAGGACAAAACAAAACCCTATGACAAACCAACATCTACACTTTTATGAGAGATTGAAATAGAAAGCTTTGTCCATGAAGTGTTCAATAAGTGTGTTTTAAAAACCAGGAAAGGCTTACCCTTCCGGAGCACCTAAGGTTCACCTGTTTCAATGACAGTTTGCATTGCTGTTTGTAGATTGGTTCTTTTGTATGTGATTTGGTATGTTGTGGAATTTGTCGATTGATTTTGTCTTTGTCCTCTGGTATAGTAATAAGTAATTCTCTGTTCAAACTTTAACCTCCATAAAGGACAAGACAATATGACATTTCAATATTTTGTTTTTCTGTTACAGGGAGAAAAGTTTACAATATGTGGTGATATACATGGCCAGTATTATGATCTACTTAATATATTTAAAATTAATGGATTACCCTCCACAGATAATCCTTATGTATCCTTTTATTGTGGGCTTAACAAATATTAGACAGTTCATTTCAAATTATGTGCATTCAATGTTTATAATTTCACCATATTTATCAACTTTCACTATTTAACTCTGTAGTTTACACTAGAAACTATTGCCTCCATCCACCTGCTCATCTGTATGCCCTAAATCGGGTTTACTTTCAAGTTGAAGTATGGTATCATTATGGAACTTTATACACATATACATCAGGATATGAGCATACAAAAATCACTACATTATTTATAAAATTTAATCTCATCAACTTTATGGTTGATCAATCACAGAAAAGGGGGTGTTGTACTTAAGTTACATAAAAGTTTAAGTCACTTTACCATAAAGGAAGTAAAGTATCATCATGATACTTTTAATACATATACAAATGTTGTGAGTTCGATCCTCGCTGAGGGCACTCAAAAAAATCAAAATCTGTTTGTCAGATGATTTTCAGAGTTAAAATACAGTAACATTGTTTGATTATATACTAGACATTCATATACATTTAGAATATGAGTATACAAAAATCATTCAAAATTTTACCCCTGACATTAAGTTTATTGTTTAGTGATTACGTAAAAAAGTATATGGTGTGATGGGACATTGTGTTTTTTGGACATATTCCTGTTGGAAGGGGAGGGGGTGGGTTTCTCATTTGCACTCCCTTAAAATTTAATACAAAATTCTGCTTTCCAAGTGAAATGTTAAATCCTGAAGTCCTGGTGAACAATTAAGTTTTTCCTGCTGACCTGTTAAAGGTCCTACCAACTGTCTTGGTTGATAGAACATTGAAACAACATATGCCTTCAATATAAGTTATTTTTTATTAGCTTTCTTATTTTGTTTACATGAAAAAAAATCCTTAACAAATGACCCAGTTATTTAACGGTGATTTTGTTGACCGAGGATCTTTCTCAGTAGAATGTATATTTACATTATTTAGTTTTAAACTTTTATACCCTGATCATTTCTTCATGGCCAGAGGTAAGTCTACATCTTTATATATGTTTGAACAAATTTGAGGATTAATTGTTGCAAAATTGAGTATCTGATGGAATAATGTCCAACTGTATTCACTATTTATGTTCTTTATTCCAATGTAACTGATGGCCATGACAGGGAAATTATTTATAAATATGTGATATAAGAAGTGTTTCCTGATGCATAACATTTTTTTGTACTTCCCTGTAGATCAGCAATAGAGTTTATAAATCGTAAACGTACATGTTTTTAAATTTACCAAACTCTTGAGAGATTTCCATTTTTACACTGCTGAAAAAAATTATATTATTGTATAATTTACCAAATGTTCTAAGATTTTTACCAGACATTTTCAGTCTCAGACTCCTAGCTATATACATGTTTATTTTCAGGAAACCATGAGAGTGCAACAATGAACCAGATGTATGGTTTTGAAGGAGAAGTCAAATCGAAATATCCTTTAGTGACAATTTTTGGCCAAATTTCACATGGTGAAAAATTCTGGTTATAAGATTGTGAATGTTGGGTAAGGGGTGGGCGGGCAGCAGGCAGACGGAAATGATTTTTGTAACAGTTTCTCAGCAACTACTTATCTCAGCCTCTTGATTTTTGGTTTGTAGCATCAGCATTGGGTCACTTTGGTGGGATTCGATGTCAGGTCTGTCACTCACCTACTTCCTGTTAAACAAAATCTGGCCATTTTATTTTTTACTTCGACAGATTTTTATACACATATTTTTTAGGGGGGAGACAAATATCATGTCTTATAAAAAATAAATATACATTAGTAGGAAATCTGGGTATAAAATAATTTATGGCCTTATTTCACAGTGAAAGTTGTGGCTCGCGATCGGTTAAATAGTTTTTGTAACAGTTTTCTCGGCAACTATTTATCACAGCCCATTGATATTTGATATGTAGTATCAGCATGGTGTCCCATACTATGGGATTTGGTTTCAGGTCTGGCGCTCAACTACTTACTGTTAAATAAAATTTTGCGATTTTTGATCTTGACAGATTTTTTTATATCTTTATATCTTATATACAAGTTTTGCTCAACTATTTAATGATACCATAAAACTTGTTTTATATGTTTTTCTTTGAGTTTGGGACCAATAAATAATTGTTATTCCGGTGATGGATTTTACTGCAGAGTATTGGACTAACATATACTAATAGGCCTTAACTGGGATCAGATATAGCAGTAAAATGGCAGATCTGTTCACAGAAATATTTAACCTGTTACCACTATGTCATTGTATTAATAATAAAATATTGGTATGTTGTACATATTCATGATATTAGCAAATATATTGAAATCGGTCTAAACCCAACTCTGAGTAAGTCCTATTGGTATATCTCTCTGTGTTTTAAACCTTTCATTGTATTAAAATTTAAAAAAAAAACATTTAGCAATTCATGCTTTTCAAAGATCTTTCACATAAAATATCTGTTAAAAGCAACAGCAAAATTTAAAAACACAGTCATTAAAATTTAGAAAAATCAAGTTGAACATAAGATAAAATGCTAATTACTAAAAGATCAAAGTAGAATAATTATAAATACCTTATACAATTAATTTTTTTATGAAATTTAAACAAAACAGATGAATGAAAATTACATGAAGTATCGAATGAAATATTTAAATATCTGGCAACAACTTCTATAGTACATAAGAATGATTTGAAGTATAGCAGGGTGGTTAGGTATAATAATGTCCTAGGCTGTTTTCAGGCCTGTTTAAGGTGTATTGACATCTGTGTCTTAAAAACACATTCACTCGTAAAAAAACATGTAACAATGCCTAAATGAATGTAGTGTTTTTTAAATAAACTTATTATTGTGCATTAATCATAGGCGTGATTGTCCACCAATTCCAACTGTTCAACTTTTCAAAGTAACTGGCTAGGCAATTTTATAAATTGCTTAGCCAATTGGTTGAACAGATGAAACCAATTGACAAGAAAATAAAGCAGTGCATTGCAGGAAATTGAAATATCTTACTTTTCTTGTCAAATGGTTTCATCTGTTCAACCAATTGGCTAGCCAATTTTTAAAATTGCCAAGCCAGTTACTTTGAAAAGTTGAACAGTTGGAATTGGTGGACGATCACGCCTATGATTAATGCACAATAACATAACTATCAAACTTTGAGGATCAATATCAAAAATCAGAGATCAAAGACAAAACAAGGCAGACATACCGTCCTGACTTTGTACATGCAATTCAAAACTAATGATGGAGAAAACCAGGTTAGATGGTGCCAAATCTCAATGAGTTTTCTATTTTAACATCCAAATATTCTATGTGTACATGAATTTTTCATATTTACATTTGAAGGTTATGCATGGAGGATTATTTAGAGATGAGAGTGTAACATTAGACAGTTTACGACAGCTAGATCGTAATAAACAACCGCCTGAAAGTGGTAAGTTTAGCACAAACTTATATTTCACAACTGTTGTGTATGTACAATAAACAAGGAGATTGAGGGAGGGATTTATTTTTGCAAATTTTGCATAATTGGTTTATTGGCTGACATTCAACCATATGATAACTGATTTCAATGTAACCGGTAAACACCAGTAAAAAATCAGATACTTTGCCTAAATAAAGTTAGCTGAATACATATTACAATGATAATTTTGAGTCACATGAAATTATGGACTGTCAAGTGAAGATTTAAATTCTGCAAGTTTATTTTGTGCTATTTACATGTTTGACAGAACTTCGAGTCGGGCTTTATTTGATAATGCAGTAAAAATAGTTAAAAATAGAAAAATAAATTGAAAAATTTAATTGATCTGTTCCAGGTGCTATGTGTGAACTGCTATGGTCAGATCCCCAGATGATGTGTGGGACTAATGACAGCAAGAGAGGAGTAGGGACCATGTTCGGACCAGATGTCACCAAAAAATTCTTACAGAAAAATAAACTGGACTATATTGTACGGAGTCATGAAGTCAAACAGGAGGGATATGAAATATCACACGACGGCAAATGTATAACTGTGTTCTCTGCACCTAACTACTGGTAAATTATTTGTGGTTTAGAAAATTGTTTATGCCATGAAATGTTATTGTTTTACAGGGATCTAGTAGTTGCCATTGGATAAAAGCTTTTATTACATTTCCTGTATTTAGTCTCCGTGTATATGTCTTGTTGTTGCTCGCTAGATGCAATACCATCTCATAAGAAACGGAACAAATACCTTGTACCGGTAGATATTTTTACAAATACTTTTTACACTGAAATGTTAGAAAACAATTATGTCAGATCCCTGCATGCACTAATGAAACATGGTTTATGGAACACTTAAATCAGATATTGGCATAGGTCTCATGTGATATCAATAAAGTATTCCTTAAAACATGATGTTTTGTGCATTGAGCTGCCACAATTTCTAATACATGAATCTTGAATCTTGATGATTTTAAAAATCAACAAGGGCTAGTTAATCTGTAGGTCTTTGTATATTCAGGCTAGCTCTTAAAATGTGTTATTTTACATTACATCAGCCGATGCCTACAAATGATAGAGTTTTATTATTTTACTCATAGTGATCAGATGGGAAACAAAGGAGCTTTCATCAACATTACTGGTGACGACCTGACACCAAAATTCACATCATTCGAAGCTGTGGTTAGTAAACTATTGTCTTAGATTATGTCATAACTTGCATATTTCTTTTACAAGTCTAATAAATAAATGCTTGAAAATAAGTAATAATCTGAAGTCTGTAGGAAGAAAAGTTGCCAAAATTTGCAACACAAGAAAAACAACAACAAATTTTACAAATATAATTTACTTAAAAAATAGATTATGTTGTTGTCTGAAAATCATAAACAATATGATAAAAGAATTAAAAAAATTATAATTTAGTATTTAAGTATACATTTATAACAACCTTCTTTCTTTGTTTTTCAGCCCCATCCAAACGTCAAGCCTATGGCCTATGCAAACCCCTTGTTTGGGCTGTTTTAACCAACGCTACTGTGATTTTACTCAGGAAGAACTGACATTATTTTATCTCATTCTGTATCAAATACAGAGAAAAAACTATATCTGTGTTATTTTTTATACACCTCAAGAGAGGGGCTATTTTGCAATCATTTTGTCTGTTTCTAACATATTTCTTGTCTTCCTCTGAAGGGATTGATCCCAAATTTGGTACACAGCTTGAACAAAATAAGTACCATGCCTCTCCCCTTTTCCAGAGCAGTTGGTCAATTACTTAAAAAGTTTTTTTTCACATGGTATACTAAGCAGGACTTAGTGCAACTAGATATTTATGCCAAACAAGGTCATGCTGCTTTAATACTGGGTATTTTTACCTGCATTGCAGAAGATAAAAGCAGGTCTAGGGGTTGGTTCTAACTGTCTGTCTTTCTTTCTGTTAGTGCAATGTATGTACCTTTATGGGGTAAACTGACATTCCAAAATCTTACTCAGGATCTTTCTGAAATTTACACTTGATTCCTGCTCAGAGGGTGTGGGTGTGGTATAAAGAATGGAGAATAATGGCTCTTACAGAATAAAGAGAAAAGGGGCCAAACTTAGAATAGAGAACAAAGGGCAAAAACCCCATGAAGAATTCAGAATAGAGTACACCCCTTTAATTACCCTTAGGTAAGTGGCTGTTTTTCCCATTGAAATAAAAATAACACCAACAGGTTTGGCAGTTAGATCTAACTGACCATTTGATTAGTACTTATTCCACTAAGCTAGAATCAAGTGTAAGAATGTTTGCAGTTCTATAGAATGAAGTTGTACACCTCTCCTTATAAGATGATTTCTTCTAAAAATTCTGGTGTTATTTTGAACTTAATCAAGTCATTCTTGCAATATGGATACCTGTATTGTTCTATTAAAGTGTTACAAGAGAAGCATTCCCTTGGAAGGTTTGTAAAAACCAGTTTTCTATATCCTTGAGCCTATCATAGTTTCAGATGAAATATTGTATTTCATTCATTTGTTCATTAGTTTGCTTTTGATTAATGCTTTTACACAAGTTGACCTCTCAGCAACTATAGTTAATTTGGACATTTAGGATCATCATCTTGGTGAAATTAGGTCACTTCAAACTCTTTTCCAATTAATTGCTGCAATAAATGTCACATAAAAATGAGCAAAGGGCTAGTCTGTCACTGGTCACTACTTTGCCTAGCCAAAGGCAAAGATATTAAAGTCAATAGAATGATTTAAGCTCCTGGTAGCCTCATGTTTAAACTGGCAAAACCCATTTGGATATCTCAGCAAATATATTCTATAGGCCATCTTACAGGTGCAATATTCAATGTAAATTACATAGAGAATTAGAATTGGACAAGACGAATTTAGTTTGAACTGCTTATATTTTTAAAAAAAAGTTAATTACAGTTGCATACCATTGTTAACAACTAACGCAATCAATGTTATTTTTTATGCTCCCACGACAAAATGTCAAGTTTTACTCATGTCCGTCCCTACGAATTTCCATCAAGCTTTTCTCAGAAACCGTACATGATGAATGATTTGGAACTTGGCATGGTTCAGTATGACATATACGTCCTATGTGACTTTCAGACCTGTCGGACTTCTACTTCCTGTTTAGGACTCAGTCAAGATGAATATCAAAGTAAAAATTTCCGTCAAGCTTTTCTCAGAAATCGTACATGAGAATGATTTGAAACTTGGTAGGATGGTTAAGTATGACAAACTAGGTCATAAATGACTTTCAGACCTGTCGGACTTCTTCTTCCTGTGTGGTGTCAGCGGGGACATCCGTGTCCCATGGACATATTCCTTCTTTATTTCTAAAACGAATGTATAGAGAAAATAGGGAAAATTTGCTTGATTTTTTTTGTCCAGAAAACTACCATAAACCAACGTTTTTAAGAGAAAAGACCAACTAATCATAACCTCCTTAAAAAAATATTGAAGAATCAAAACTACATCATCAACACTTTTGCTTGATTGTAATCAGCATATCGGAAGACCAAGAGAAAGTTGAAGAAGGTACATCATTAATGGATATGAACTAGAAGATGGCTTTGGACCGATGCAAATGGAATAAATTGGTAGCAGCTCTTTATGTACCATCGGGCATGAAGATGATAAGTAGTTTTTGTGTTTTCTATACCTTTTTTTAAATTTTTTTTTAGTTTTACAGTTGCAGGTTATTGAGTTTAGACCATTCTATAAAATAGGATTTGTGTTAAGGGGGTATTCTTCTGAGATTTCAGTCTCGTTGAAATCTCGTTTGTGAATAATTTTTATACCTTGCCTTATAATTGAAAACTTTTGGTGGATATATATCAAATGAAGATCCATCTAAATTTTGTCAAAAAATTATGAGGATATGATTTGTAGTTTTTGAGATATGCAAAATTTTTCATTTTTGACCAAATTTGACCATCGATCTCAATCTGAATTTAGCCAATTTCAGGGTAGGGGTAGTAAAATTCATTTTTCCAACAAAATATTCTTGCAATTCATATAATTCCTTTTCTAAATTCAAAAAGATATATTTGTCCAATTATTTCAAACAAAAATGGAGAGTTTTGAGGTTTTGGTATGATAGAAAATCTTGATTTTTACCGGTTTTATGATGTCTTGAAAATGACCTAAAAAGGCACGTTTTCGGGACTAAACTTTCTTATATCGTCACGGGCATATACTTTTTATAAGTTAAATTTGTTCAGAATCATGGCATCTATCAATATGGAAACTTTGAGAGAAAACTTGATTTTGAAACTTGATATTTTAAAGAAAATTACCTCAAAATAGGCCAAAAATGATGAAATTTTGGGAAAATTGTCAAAATAGGCCCTTTTTAAATGGCTGTAGTAAACTAAAATGCACACGGACATAATGTTTTCTTAGTAAATTTGATTTTCTCAGGGTCTTAACATTTCAAAATAGCAGGTTTGGGAAAAAACTTTGACCCCTCAGAAGAATACATCCTTAATAATCGACTCCCTGTGGATTTTTATGGACTGCTTTCAATCAAAACATTCAAAGTTTGAAATTTGTAGTGTGTTGGAAGGTTGCTGTTTTAAGACGATACATTTCACCAAAATTTTCCATGGAGTCTGCAAAATCCATTTCTAGGATATCTATTTTCTGGATTGCAGCGTGGACTTAGCGTTTCCTGTTGTTGGTGCAAATCGTTATATAAAGCATGACCCTTGAAAATGCAACGTTTCAACGTACCAAATGGCATATCTTCCTGTTAATTACGGAAATGTTAGAAACAATGAAATCAACTTCCTTTTGTTCTATATTCCCAAACCTTTGTAGTACTTTTTGAGCTGGTACCATCAATTCATCATGGTTGTATCTGGTTCAAACGATTCTCTTTTGTCAAATTCAAGCCAAACATGGATTTTCGAACTGACTGGAATTACGTTACAAACAGAGGATATCGTTTCGCTGGTATTCATTGCCGTGTGCTTTGCTATTGGTGTTTTTGGAAACATAGTTGTTATTGTAACGTATTTCAGATTTTACCAACGTTCTAACTATAAAGTATATGCATTGTTCATTGCTTTTATTGACACGACTTTTTGTCTTACAGTGCTACCATTTTATGCCATGACTATATTGTATAATTCTAATTTTAAATGGGATTTAGTTTGCAGAATCGGTTGTTTTGTGACTGTTTTTTTATCTTTAGTTTCACTGACGATTTTAGTCGTTGTAGCAATAGACAGGTATATAGTTGTGCTGAAGCCTATGCAGTCAAAGATTCGTGAAATGAATGCCGTTCAAAGCTGTGTCGCTGTGTTTTTTCTATGCACGGTGTTGTCCTGGTATAATGCGTTGATTTATGGCGTCCAGAAGGAAAGCCTTAAAAACAGAACTTTATTAAGATGTACCTCGATTCATTCGATATCTGTTATAAACAGTTATATTCTTCTATCCTGCTCCATTCTAATGGCCATTTTCTTCCTTGTAGCTTACGGCGGAATATGGAAAAAGATAATGAGACACGATCTAAGGCTGTCGACCAACTTCCGAAAATCCCGCCGGCGCCAAACTGTTGCTATTTATATCGCTGTTACGGCGGTCTTCTCGATTACTGCTATAATAACAACAAGCTTGAATGTAGTCATGGAAACAAGACATGGTGCACTCGTTCATTTGAGGACAATTGAGAGAGCTTTATTTAAACTTTTTCTGTTTGGTCATTGTATAAACCATGTTATGAACCCTTTGATTTACTACAAAAGAGATGTCAAGTTTAAAAATTGTGTTAGCAGGATATTTTGCGGTCCATCTTCTCTAGATGTCACAGAATCGCCATCACAGTCAAGCAAAACTGGTTCTAGGAAAGGAAGCAAATTTGACCAATATATTTCCTGAGTTTTTGACATGTGGCGAATAATGGTTTCAAAATTAGAATGTTTCAAAGTTTGACACCAGTTCTTACCACCACCTTTTGTTAAAGTTGCCTTCATTGGTAGCTGATAGAGGGACATTGTATACAAAACATATGTCTAAAAAAAAATTAAAGAGATTTACATGTGTCAATTGCATTTAAAAATGTTTTCTTCCAGAAAAAAATAATAAATGAAAAATTTAATAAAAAAGCAACAAAAGATTTGTATTTCAATATGGTTATTGCATGTTATTTCAAATTTTATATTGTTTTTTTATAATATCAAAAAGCTAGAGTTTGTTTATGGGATACGATATTATAAATATTTCGTATATACCAAAATGTTAATAAATAAAGATGCATGGTTAGTAACAAACTAATTAAAGCATTAGTGTTGTTTACATAGATTGAATAAAAAATATAATAAACCTGTAAAAAATGTAGCTCATTGTCACAGAATCCAAATGTAAAGTTAAAAACATTCATTTAAATTTTTGTAGTTATTGTTGAAACCCATTTGATAAAAAACAAGAGGCTCCCAGGAGCCTGAATCGCTCACCTGGTCTTGATGTCAACCCTATGAAGACTTTTGTATAGCTAAATGAGCTAAATGTTTAAGCAAGAAAAAGCTTTTCTCTATTTGCAATAGTTTTCATTCTAGATAAGCAAAAAACACTATTATTCAACTTTAAAGGGACTGAAACCCCTATAAGCGGTTATCTGAACTTCGACCCTATGGAGACTTTTGAAGAGCTAAATTAATGAGCTATAAATTTAAGCAAGCAACAGCTTTTCTCTATTAGCAATAGTTTTCATTCAATAGGCCAAAAACATCATTTTTTGCCTTTAAGGGGCTGTAAACACTATAAGGGGTCATATGTAAATTTCGACTCTATGAAGACTTTTGTAGAGCTTAATGAGCTGAACATTTAAGCAAGCAAAAGCTTTTCTTTATCTGCAATAGTTTTCATTCTATTGGGCAAAAACATGGGGGAAAAACGCCATTTTTGACCTTAAAAGGGCCATAACCCCTGTTAGGGGACCTCTGACAACTTCGACCCAATGGAGACTTTTGTAGAGATTTTGATGCTGTAGAGCTAAAAAGCTTGACGGAATTTCTTATGAACATAAGTAAAATTTTAAAGTCTCCATAGGGTTGCCATCAAGAGAAAGTGAGCGATTCAGGCTCCTGGGAGCTTCTTGATTGGTTGCTGAGTTATAAGCCATTTTAAGTGATTTTACCCTATGTTCTATTTTTAGTAACAGGGGCCATGTTTTTTATCGAATTATTTTAAAATGAGGATTGTTTGTTGCCAACATGTCATGTACCATTCCTGCAAAGTTTCAGTTAAATTGGTTCAGTGGTTTCAGAGGAGAATATTTTTGAAATTGTTAACGGACGACAGACGACGGACGCCAAGTGATGGTAATAGCTAACCTTCGGTCCAGGTGAGCTAAAAAGCTAATGAACATGAGTAAAATTCTAAAGTCTCCATAGGGTTGACATCAAGAGAAAGTGAGCGATTCAGGCTCCTGGGAGCTTCTTGATTAAAAGCTGTACATGAACATGATTTGAAATTTGACAGGGTGGTTCAGTATCACAATTACAAGTTCTAAGTGACTCCCACATATTCTTATTTTATGACGGAAATATATCCCAAGGAATTAACTTTAAATAACCTTACCGGTGATAGATGCCCATTTTTAGATCTAGACTTAAGTATTATCAATATAAAATTACACACTATATGATAAACGGGATGACTTTTCATTCCCTATTGTTAATTTTCCTTTTCTAGAGGGAGATATTAAGATATGCTCGGATCTGCAGTGGTGTGTCTGATTTTAATGGTAAAAACCGGTTTATTACACACACACAAAACTGAAACAAAGATATCGTTACCACAAATTAGTGAAGTAGTTTACTAAGTTTTTTTTTAATATAAATATAGATACCTTGTTGAAACATTTAACTGTACACGTCGATTTTTGATTGTAAAGGGAATATTCCATCCCGATTTTTATGGCAATGCTGTTGATAAAGCAATTAAATTTAAAAAAAAACAATCCTTTAGGAATGAAAAACTGGCTTTATTGATTTAAGTTAAATCTTTGAATTTAGTCTTTTTGGTAAAAGTATTGATAATTTGATACGTTGAAATGTAAATACTTGTGTCATTTTTGAGCATTACAGCGGTCAAGTGTGTCGGTTTTGTGTGATGATACGTCACCAAATCATTGATTGTTTGACGTGTTGTGTCGGATTTAAAATCGACATACTTGATTTTTTTTTTTACATCAGTCGAAAGATGCTTCTTAGCTATATGTCAGTTACTTCGAGTGTTCTCAAGAGAGTATCTCTACGTCCTGTTAATTTTTTTTTTCCTTTTGTCTCAGGTTCTCTCTTGTTGAATTGAACTTCTATCGATTTAATTTTTACTGTGTGTTAGTTTGTGTTTTGTAATTGATTTTCGATAGGGGGAAGGTTGGGCCTAAAAAACTAGTTTAACCCTGAAACATTTTAAATGTGCCTGTCCTAAGCCAGGAATCTTTATCAAAGATTATGTTTGTATTTCGTGGACTTTATGTTAATTGTTATTTGTCAACAAGAGGGTCTTTCATTTCCACTTAAGGATTGGGCTTGAATCACAGGGACTTGCTCCCCTCTATCAATATTTTGTAGAGTCAATGTGCGGTACGAAAAAAAAAACACAGGCACTTGCCCCCCCCCCCCCCCTCTATCAATATTTTATTAGAGTCAATGTGCGGTACGAAAAAAGTTTTTCGTACCGCACATTGGCACTAACAAAATATTGATAGAGGGGAGCAAGTCCCTGTGCTTGAATCATATGTAATTTATTTTTAATCCAGGGCCAATTGAAAAACAGCGAACAGCGACAACTTGTGTCACATAGTCATTGAAGGGTGCTGGCTGTTTTCCATTGTGGATTTTTTAATTGTCGTTGATTTTGTAGGTTGTGTCGCATACACTTATTCCACATTTCGATATCTTCTATTTCAAACCTGCCGGATCACTACTTTTTGTATGGGTCTATATGGACCGATAGGAAAATTCCCATTATGATTTTCTCTCAGAAACCGAACATTAGAATGATCAAAGTTGTACAAAATGACCTGTAAGACTACTACTTCTTGTCGGACTAGGCCGATATGAAAATGGGGATGAAAATTTCCGAATGATTCGGATCGGTAATATAAAGTAAATGTTCTAAGTGATGTTCACACCTGCCAGAATTTTACTTTTTGATTGGGCCTAACGCAAGAGGCTTGCTTTCAACATGATTTGTGTCTGTAAAAATGGGTGTTTTAAAAATGGCGCATGTTATACCCTGTTTGGACACTTTTTGTCCGATATAACAAGGTAAATTTGAAAGTTTAGATGTTAAACTATACCAAATCACCGAAAAACTGCTGTTCTCCGGGGTAGACATTCAAAATGCTATTTTTGAGGGTTGGTTGATAGACTAAGTTATGCTTAAATTTCTACAGTAGAAGGCTCGTGAAATGAATGCTGTACAAAGCTGTGTTGATGTGTTTTCTTTTTCCATGCACGTTGTTGTCTTGGTACAATGGTTCCTGAAAAGCCTTTAAGGGGTTTTCAAACTTCTGTTGATTACGCTTCTAAGATGTGGAGAATTAAATAAGAGGTTCACATCTTCAAGATATAAGAAAAATTGCCTAACAGTAAAAAGTAAATCCATCAAGACTACTAGAAGGAAAAGCGGATACAAAAAGTGTGACGGAAGGTCGGTATAGAATATGATGGAACCTTGTGTTACCAAATCCAATAACATGTCCGGATAGCCTTTTTTACAATTTTAACGACCGATTTAATTTTGATTCTCTATTAAGGAGTAATAAGATTACATTTTTATCAAAATCAAATATTCGCCCCATTTATACTTTTGACGCAGGTAAAGTTCTCTATAAATAGCATACATTTTATCACATTATTCATTTACGATGAATCCTGTGCTAGCGTTACCATTGTGCTGGTAAGTTTTTTATTCGAACTACTGGTAATGTAATGATGCCCCCCCCCCCTCCGCGACGACATGTTGGGGGACATTAATTTTGACTAATGTCCGTATGTTCATTCGTACGAATTTCCGTCAAACTTTTCACAGAAACCGTATATGAGAATGATTTGAAACTTGGTATGATGGTTCAGTATGACAAACTGTACATCCCATGGTAAGTCCTTAGCGACTTTCAGTCCTGACGGACTTCTACTTCCTGTTTGGGACTGGGTCAGCAAGGCCGTAAATTGCCTCCGATGAAAGAGGAGGCAGTACGAGAAGGCGGGGGTCTGGGGGCCGCCCAGGCCCCCAGAAGCTTTGGATTTTTCAAGAAAACAAATACAGCTTTCTTTCAAATCCTGATACTATTTTTATTATCAATTAAAGGTATAGTTGTATGAAATAAAAAAGATTAACGAGAAAGTGCTTAATGCAATATATATTCATATACTTTCCTTAGTTAAATTGCAAAAATCTTTAACATCGAACTTTTATGACTTTAAACTAGAAACTGATATGTTTTTTAACAAGACCCACCATCGGGTGGTACTAAGGCCACTAATATGCTTATCTATGTCTTGAACTCCGAAAACTAAGGGAGCAAAAAACACGAAGAAAAGGATAGTGATTCTGTTTGTATGGTGCACCCATAGAGTTATGAATGGTGCATCCCACGGTGAATGTGTTACCTTCTCTCTCAGATAAGGACCATAAGGATACATATTGGACATATTGTTTCGTTTTCATTGCCTATTTCAACATCCTTAAGTTAAATATTAAGACCGGTAACAACATTGCAAAAACTCAGAAAGATAATGGTATTAGATCGAATTGAACAAAAACGAAAACTGAATCTTCCAACAGTCAGTAAAAAAATAGACTGACAAACTGGCAGACAAGTTAAATGCAGTATTTGAAACGACAACATATTGTTAGAAAATCTAGAAAAAAGATATTTAACATAAGAATGAAGTTATTTGCAAATATATATAAAAATGTAGTGGTCACTTAAAACTATACAGTCATTCATTTATTAACTGATGTAACTTGAGCCGCAGACTGTATGC
The DNA here is from genome assembly GCA_963971305.1 of Arcuatula senhousia. NCBI lineage: Eukaryota > Metazoa > Mollusca > Bivalvia > Mytilida > Mytilidae > Arcuatula > Arcuatula senhousia. The sequence goes on from OZ020304.1 coordinate 66,273,162, forward strand.
AGAACTTTTACGGAGTTTTCATTTTCATTATTAAAAATGCATCAGAGCCTAAAATCATATAACCTATGAACGGTTTCGCGGTAGCTTAAAAGAACATTCTCAATAGCAATCATCTGTATGATGCTTTTAAATATTTGCTACTGCTATTTAATAAGACCTTAGTTATTTTTGTATGAAAACTTTTAAAATTTTGAATGGAACAATCAAAATGATGTTTGAAGACAGATTGAAACATGTCTGAAGTGAAGATACGAAGCAATCTTCTCTTAACGTTTTTTTCTAGTTTTTTTGTTTTTTTGTTTTTTTTTTTAAAAACTGAGGAGGCAGCTGCCTCCTCCGCCTCTATGTAATTTACGGCCTTGGTCAGGATGAAAATTTCCGCCAAGCTTTTCTCAGAACATGTACATGCGAATGATTTAAAACTTGGTAGGATGGTTCAGTATGACAAACTGTGCGTCCTAAGCGACTTCCAGAAATGTCGGACTTCTACTTCCTGTTCGGGCCAACGGGGGCATCTGTGTCCCATGGTCACATTCCTTATTTATTTAATATTTACTTGATCTAAAGCAGAGCCCATTAATTAAGTTGGAAAAAGACTTGCCAAGTAACTTAATATACTAATATATATATATATTTGATCATCTGACTCATGCTAAACATTTCTTATTTTTGAGACCTTTTCAACTTCTGAACCAATTTTTACGTATACTTTTACAGAAAATAAGACATGCTGTTACTGTAATAAATTAATTATCTTCAGAACATCTGTACTTTAGAATGGGAACGTCTAACTCTTCAACCAAAAGAGAAAATTCCTACACCACGGAATCATCGTTAAGAAGAAAGTCTTCCAAGCAGAATTTGAGCAATCAAGCGGCTGAGAGTAAAGACGTTGAAGAAATAATTCCGTATCATGGAATTCCATGCAACTACTATTTCATTCAGAAAGATATCCCATTCAAAACCAAATTGGACGTGCATTTTCTCGGAAAACCCGACATACAAATGACCTCCCCTGACATGGAATCATATGTACCACTTCTCAATGAATTGTATAGCGAGGGTAACAGGTTATTGAGCTTTCAGATGACTCCTGGATCAGAGGAAACAACATGTGGATTTTTGTCAGCGGATACGACAACAACGCTAAGAGCACAAGCAATATTTCGGACGAACGAACCAAAACTTCGATCGGATGAAATGTACCGACTTGAAGTGGTTAAATCTTTGATTGAGTCTGGTGATTTTCTAACCCATTCAAGTATTTTCTCTCACTATGATTTACAAATACAGACCCACAGTCAGCATCTTTACCAAATGATACACGACCACGCTGGTCAGGGAGGACGGTTACGGTGTATTGAGGTAACGGGGTGCAGTAGCTCTTTGACTCGCAGCAACCCAAAAGCTATTCAGACAATGGGAATAGGTGGCACAAAGGCTTTGAGATATGAAAATGGTATTGCGCTTTCCAGAGACGCAGGTGAGTTTTTAATAAAATTATTAGCTGCTTTTTGCGTTGAAAGAAACTTGAGATTTTCTCATATACTAAAAAATGAAATAATTTGATTAGATTTTACGATCATTTTAACTGTAAAGTAAAATGTGCATCATGAAAAATCTTGTTTATGGTTCAATAAACAAAAACATTTTTTACGCTTAAATGTATATCACCAGCATATGTTGGTATAAGCAGGAAAGTGTACCTGAAATCACACTAAAGTAACATTATATATGTATTTGCGTTATTTTGGTTTGTCATTTTTGTGAATAACAGTACTGATTGTTTTATGTCTGAAAGTTAAAAGCGACGAGAAAGAAAAAAAAAACACTGATGAAAAAGTAATGAAATGTATGTTTTTACAACCCACTAAGAATAAATTTTCAATGACTAATTCTGAAGTAAATTTAGAATCAAATTCAAGGAAATAGTCATAATGCCCCATGTGGTTGGTATGTGTTTTTTGTTGTCTTGTTTCAATCGTGTTCATTTAATGTTTATATAACTCTTTCAATTCACAGTATATGGTGTTGACTTGTTCTTTGAGATGCCTCTGCATTCATCACCTGAACTATTCCACTATAAAGCGGTCCCCATTAAAATGAAATCTAAATTTACCATGAGCATAACATCGCTGAAGCCAAATTGGGATTTACAATTTGACTGGCAAGGGCTCATGTTACAATATTTAGGAAGTGGATGGAGACTTGTCGAAATTTTCAACGACATGTCTGTGGATACTTCAACTGACGTAGCAGCTTGTTGTAAATCGGCTACAACCTATACATTAAATCTTATATTTATATTTGAGAAGCCAGAATCAAGGCAAGATGACAACACCCCCGTGTATGAAGGCACTATGGTAGAATTTAACGCCACGGAAACTAACACGACTAGTGGCTTAAAGAAGTTTAATACGACCATTGACACCGACTGGGATGAAGTAATAAGTAGTATGGGCAAGGACGGGTGGGAGTTCATAACAGTAGTACAGACACCGATAAGTTCTACGAAAGTAAAGCTCAACGGTGCTATAACGTCCTTGTTGATGTTGATGTTTTTCCAGAGAGCAATTATATCGGATCCAGAATGAGACAACAATGATCAAAGGCACATGAAGTGCATTATACATTTCAGATATTTCACTGAAAATGGAAGTAACTGTTATGGTGTTCATCAAATTCACGCTAATACCTAAATCTATATAACCCCTTTGAAAATAAAATCTTAAGTTAACTTTCTTTTTTTCTAATAATTACGATTGTTTTAAAATGATATGTTTTAAATATAAAGTATCCAAATATAATTTCTAATGCAATATGTTTCTCCGAAAAACCTATGATTAGAATATGAATGGAAAAGCATGTCCAAAAGAGGGCAAAATAGTTGTATTTGTATTGAAAATAATGATTTGAATAAATATGATGGTTAAAACTAATATCATGTTGTATCCTGCTACACAGGATTAAGGTCCTTAAGATGTGATACACCGGATTTTTAGTTATTTTAGACATGGATTGTCAGTATGTTTAATATAATTCCCGTCTAGACCCAGAAATGAATTTGACCAACGACTCGGATATTATTTCCCAACTTAACAGAGAGGAGGCCTATAGACAAATCCCGACGGCAGTGTTCCTAGGTCTCATCGGAGTGGTTGGCGCGATAGGAAATGGTGTCGTCTGTTACGTCTATGGGTTTCTTTACAAACAGTCAAATTCTCGGATATTCTTCATATGTTTGGCTGCCGTAGATCTTTTTACATGTTTAGTGAATATTCCCTTGGAAATCATCAGCCTGTTGAACCAATACCAGTTTGATATGCCATATTTGTGTAAAACTTCGAGAATGCTGAACGTTTTCACCAGTCTATACAGCAGTGCCATATTGCTGGCAATAGCTGTAGATAGGTTTACGAAGATCTGTCGCCCTCATGGCAAACAGATATCAAAAGGATTAACATCTAAACTCTGTGTCATACTTTTAGTCATATCTATCGCCTTAACCTGGCCTCCGTTAGTGACTTATGGAATAAAAACGTCAGTGATAACTGAAAAAGGGATGCAATTTATAGGACATGAGTGCTCGGTTGATGATTCGTTCACAAATTCGATTTACCATAGAGGTTATGTGATCAGTTTCTTCATCCTTTTCGTTGCAGCCGTTGTATCGCTGATAATCTTGTATGCTTTGATCGGACGGAGGGTAAGGTTTTTCGTATTTAAACAAGAGCAACCACGGAGTCTATCGAACACAAACGATACTCAGAGCATGGACTCCGAAAGTAGAAATGGCGGACTAAGCAACTTACAGCGAAGTAATGTCATAGCACGATCAAATGAATATGTCACAATGTCCAGAGAAAACAGTACTGATATGACTTTGGAGGACGGATTAAACGATGAGATTCCGATGGATATAGAGAGCATTAAGAAAGAGGCACCTATACGAAGAAAGATTATGCACCAACCCTCATCAACACAACTTGATCAAATTCGAAGAAAGCGAAAACTGGCGAGAAATACCACTTATTTAATGTTTCTCGTTACTTTATCATTTATTTTCTCATATTTACCACATTTGATTCTTGTTAGTATTGACAGTGTTGTTTCGACATTTGTAGTTTCATTGGACGCCTCTGGTCGTGCTGCCTATAGATTTTTTCTCAGAAGTTATTTTACTAACTCTGCTCTGAATCCCATTATATACAGCGTTTTTGACAGAAAATTCAGATCTGTGCTGAAATTGTGTATAAGTAAACTGAAGTCCAAGATTTGTGGCTGTCAGAAATATGAAATGTGACATTATTACACTAATAAATAAGAGATGAGGTTGTGGATATATAATATACGACCCTAGTAAATTAAAGATATTGAAGTTTCTTCATACTTAAAAAGAATATTGTTTGGATAAAATGCAATCATCACTTAATTCTTTTCAACAAGAAGTAGCTGCAAATTTCGTTTGAGTGTCTAATTTAAATAATATTTATATTATGTTGGTAAGGTAATGAAAATGTATAAATAAAAATAAGACTTAAAGTTTTATTCACAAGGTTCCGCTACTTGAATTTTCTCTTCCTGTTACACTGTGTTATTAATCACGCTTTTAATATTATATAATATTTAATATACAATAAAAAAGAAAAAAGAAAAATAATAATGTTTTACATGTCTGAACTTCTTTCTCTATTTCTTTGTTAACCAAAGATGCTATTCTACTTTAACATTTACAGTATGATTATGGGTCGCGTTGCTGATTTACAGGCATTCGTCTCATATATAAAAAAATAAAATCCCTACATATACGAATTTCGTCAAATCTTGACGTGAAATCAATATGAGAAGGAGTTTGAGTAAGCAGATGACAGAGGCAAACATGAGATAGGTGTCACCATATTTGGTGCAGAAAAACGGCCGAAATCGGTCTGAAGCGGAAGGTCTTGTCTGAATGAAGATAAACACCTTTTGGTAGGGAAGTATAGGGATTTTTTTTTATGAAACGAATGTCTGTGTGCTGGTTGTAGTTTGGTTGTTTTGTGTGTGTTTGATCTTATGGTACATGTATTTATATTCGAAGCGGGGGTAAACTGTTTAAGCTGTGTCTGTCCGTATAGTTCCGTCCCACTTTCCGTCACACTTCATTAGTTCACCTAGGCCAGGTGAGCTATTGCTATCGCTTGGGGTCCGTCGTCCGTCCATCGTCTGTCGTCCGTCGTCCGACCGTTCATCTTTTCTAAAATCTTCTCTGAAACCGCTAGACAGAATGCAAACAAACTTGGTATGATTGTTATTTAAGGTGTCCTTAACAAAAGTATTGTTTTGATTTTCGATTCGACAGAAAAAAACAACGGCCACCGTTGCTAAAATAGAACATAGTGATAAACCACCTTTAAAGCCTTATATCTCAAAATGTATAACAGATAGAACACATCTGATGGACCTTAGGCACTTAAAAATCAAAAGCTTTCCTAGATCCTCCTAAAGTCCCTACTGAGTCGAAGTTGTCAGGCGAACATTTGAAGGGGATGTGATCCTTTCAAAATAACATTTTTCATAATTTGTCTTATATTATAATGATAACCATTGCAGATAGAGAAAAGCTTTAATTTGCTTGCTTTAATGTTCAGCTTGAGAAGCTCTACAAAACTGTCAATTTTGTCGGCGTTGTTAGACGACCCCTTTTAAAGTTTATGGCCCATGACAGGTCAAAATCCGTGGTTATAGTAATAAACGCCTTACCATCACAAGTACTAGCAGCTTCATGAACCATAAACCAGACACCATTGACAAAGAGAACTGATGACCCCTATAGCTTAACTGGAAAGACACGAATCTCTCAACTTTATATCTTTTTACCCAGTTTCGCTCTTGCAGGACGTGAAACCAAGAACAGACAAATTCTTTGCGAAACAAGACTATTTTACTATCATATCCTATTATTATTTTAAAATATTGTTTAATTTAATCCACTCCAAGTCATCTAATCAATTGAAGTTTTTGAAAAAAAAAGAATTTTCATTCAACTACTAGTATGAGGATTTTTAGGTCTGCTGAAACGTGTTCTTATTATTTCCTCAATGGGTTTGACTTAGGACAAGATGAGTTTTTTTTGTATTTGCTTATTCCTTACTCTTTTATTGGTTTTCCCAAGCGGAGACAGCTTCTTCTTTCTTGCAATTTAACGGTAGGTTTATCATTAAGGGTCTCTTACATTTCTTTTGAGAGTATCACTTAAAATTTCTCTGGTCTTAGCCACTGGTCGCAGGGGAAGTGAGTTTCATGCTCACTATATCTTTTTTCTGCAGATAACTCAATCTTCTACCCTCTTACTGATCATGCCTTTTTAGTAAAATCGTCTTTGTGTTTAAGGTTCTGGTCTTGTTGTTATACCAGCCATTCCAGATAAGTTTTCTTAGAGTTGTTATCCTGTCTTCTATTCTGGAGGTCTATTTAGAAGCACTTCCAGCATTAGGACATTATGTTCTTCCAGATTAATTGTTTCTTTTTGACATGGATCAGGAAGAACTTTCTCCATTTCTATAGTTGGATTTCAAATACTGGTGTATGAGCCTATAAATCAGTAGGGGTTGTTTTTCTCTCTCCAAGATTTAGTGTCCTGTTTGTATTCTAGAGATCTAATTTAAGTAGGATTTATAACTCCAGCTTTTAGGCACTAAAGGCTCTTCCATGTTGTTTTGTTTCTTTTAGAAGGTTCAGGAAGACTAATTCCATTAAGTTGGATTTGCAACATTGTTGTTCCATCTTACTTGTATAAATCAGTAAGGGTTGTTTTACCCCGATTCAGTTTGGCTCATAATGTTTAGCTATTGTCTCTTCCAAGGGCACTTTGAATTTGCCTTTTGAATTTAATATATCTTTTTTGATACAATCGAATACGTCTTAACTTAGTATCTGGGTATATGCTAGGCCACTAGGTGGGTAACAAACTAAACATATATACAAGTCATGAGAGAAACTGATCTCTCTTTGTTTAACCCATTGATATTCAGGGCTTGTATCATGTATTTTTAATATGGAGTAGGCATTGCCTTAATGCGAGCATAGCTTTAAGGGACTACGTTTTGTTTATATAATGTATTTGGGGCGAGATGATATGGGGCGATTAAGCTTCGAGACACGTTAGTTTCGTACGTGCATATAACCAAGACGAAACGAGCTGCTTATGTGTATTTATTATTTTAAGAATATTATTTTCTTGTAAAAAGCGCAATTTATTATTTTTTTAAACATTATCTCTATTCTTATAAATTATTTTAACATTCACTCCGGTCCTGTAAAAATAAAAACCCTTTCCGGACCATAAAAAAATCTAAATCAGCATTAGCAAATTTCTCGCGGAAACAAATACCGTAGAGCTCTCCGATCGAGCGGGCACGAATGCTCGCTAATATTTTTACGCAAGGTTTTAATTCTGGCTTTCTAAGAATCGCTAATCCACCAAAACCAAAATGACGGTTATTTTTATTTGATATTGATCTTAATATGCATTGGTAATGGAAAGGGCCTATGGAATGAATTTCTGTAAATGTTTTCCCTACGCCATGTGTTTGTACAAAGAAACGGGGAAGTTCATACAGGTTAAAAATTATTTCTATGTTTTTAATATATATCTTATATCATATAATAATACATTTAATTACACAATGTAACAGGAAGAGAAAACTCAAATAGCGGAACCGTTTCATGTTTTGAATAATACTTAGTCTTCTTTTTATTAATACATTGTCGTGTCGGTGACTTGCCAACATAGGATAAGATATAATTTAAATTAGACTGTATAACAAAGTTTACAACAACTACTTCTTTATCAAATAAACCATAAGTGATGACTGCAATATTTCCAAATTTTTTTTTTTTATTTCAAGTATGCAGAAACATCAATATCTGTGCTTGGATCGTATAAATATCACAACCTCATCTCTAATTCATTAGTGTGATAATGTCACATTTCATATTTCTTACAGCCACACATCTTAGACTTCATTTTACTTATACACAATTTCAGCACAGATCTGAATTTTCTGTCAAAAACGCTGTATATAATGGGATTCAGAGCAGAGTTAGTAAAATAACTTCTAAGAAAAAATCTGTATGCAGCACGACCAGAGGCATCCATTGAAACTAAAAATGTCGAAACAAATTTGTCAATACTAACAAGAATCAAATGTGGTAAATATGAGAAAATAAATGATAAAGTAACGAGAAACATTAAATAAGTGGTATTTCTCGCCAGTTTTCGCTTTCTTCGAATTTGATCCAGTTGTGTTGATGAAGGTTGGTGTATACTCTTTCTTCGTACATGTGCCTCTTTCTTAATGCTCTCTGTATCCATCGGAATCTCATCGTTTAATCCGTCCTCCAAAGTCATATCAGTACTGTTTTCTCTGGACATTGTGACATATTCATTAGATCGTGCTATGACATTACTCCGCTGCTGGTTGACAAGTCCGCTATTTTTACTCTCTGAGTCCATGCTCTCGTTTGTATTAGAAAGACCCCGTGGCTGCTCTTGTTTAAATACGAAAAACCTTACCCTTCTTCCTATCAAAGCATACAAGATTATCAGCGAAATTAGAGCGACAACGAAAAGGGTGAAGAAACTCATCACATACATTCGAAGGTAAATCGAATTTGTGAACGAGTCATTAACGGAGCACTTATGTCCAATAAATTGAATTCCTTGCTCAGTTATAACAGACGTTTTTACTCCATAAGTCACTAACGGAGGCCAGGTTAAGGCGATAGATATGACTAAAAGTATGACACAGAGTTTAGATGTTAATTCTTTTGATATCTGGAAGCCATGAGGGCGACAAATCTTGGTAAACCTATCCACTGCTATTGCCAGCAATATACCACTGCTGTAGAGACTCGTGAAAACGTTCAGCATTCTCGAAGTTTTACATAGATATGGCATATCAAACTGGTACTGGTTCACCAAGCTGATGATTTCCAAGGGAATATTCACTAAACATGTAAAAAGATCTACGGCAGCCAAACATATGAAGAATATCCGAGAATTTGACTGTTTGTAAAGAAACCCATAGACGTAGCAGACGACACCATTTCCTATAGCACCAACCACTCCGATGAGACCTAGGAACACTGCCGTCGGGATTTGTCTGTAGGCCTCCTCTTTGTTAAATTGGGAAATTATATCCGAGTCGTTAGTCAAATTCATTTCTGTCGGGGTCTAGACGAGTTATATTATACAAGCTATATATACGTCGGATTTATACATATCTGAAGGTCCGGTGAATCACATCTTAAGGAAGCAGGATACATGATGATTATTGGCAATAATATGTATAATTATATATATTTTATTTATTTTATAACGCTGCGCAATGTGATCTCAGACACTTGCTCCCCTCTTTATAGCCAATCTAATGTTCCATTCCCCCAAGCTGAACAGGAGTTCATCAAGGTACTTTGGAGTACTGGTGCTTAATCTATCTATTGAATGTTGTAATAATAGAAGTTAATCTTTTTGATCAGTTAAACTCACACATTCATTGAAAATGAAAACTACTCATAGGTAGATGATTTTAACCTAAAGGAAAAAAACTCCTATCTCCGAGAGAAAATTGCTTATATCTACGATTGTTGCAACAAAATAATAATTTTTATGAATTTAATGCTTTAACAAACTCTTTGACATTTATCTTTCTCATTTTCTTTTATATTAATATCTTTTTTGAGCTATTTTTTCAATGTGAAATTTTCAACAGGTAACTCTTTTATACTAGGAATTTTTTTCCTTCATACAACAAGATAATCTCTTCTCTATAGATGTGAGTTTAAACTGATCAGAGAGATTAACTTCCATTGTAACACATTCAATAGGAGGATTAAGTACGGGAACTCCAAAGTACCTTGATGAGTCCCTGTTCAGCTTGGGGTAAAACTCATTTTATTAGCTATAAATATTTTGTTAGAGTAAATGTGCGGTACGAAAATCCATAGATTGGAGCTACCTGTGCATTGATTATAAAAAAAACCCACCTTAATTCTATGATATATATATACCTGCCAACCATCGTTTTTATGCCTCTTTTGATTTAATTTTATTTTCAAATCAAACAAATATTTAAAGAAAAAACATATGAAATTTCAGCAACACCACTTTATCCGAATCAACAAGAAAACTGAGAGCCAATGCTCACTAGTCACACCCCATGCCATGAGTTAAATATAAAGTTTACAGCAAACGGGAGGTGAATGTTTGGTGGATCCAAAAATGTATCCCATTATACATATGGTCAATATTAAGCTTGGTACCACCTAGGATTAATAATTGCTGAGCTGCTGAAAAGTGTCATAGACAGAACTTTATTTTTTTTTTCGACAAACAGGAAGTAGATGTTCAATTGACATAAAGACATATAATTATGCATCATGTCCATATAAAGCTTGCCACGAAATATGAACAACCTAGGGCTTATAATATATGAGTTATGAGTAAATTCGAAGGGGGATATAAGTATATACTAGTATGTTATATAAAATCATAGAAGCAGTGCTGGGGCAATGTCATGATAATACTCAATCTAAGAGAGTTGTTGTTGACACCTGTATTTCCACTACAGATAAGGAATTTTTGTATTACAGTGGGGGTGGTAAAGGGGGGGGGGTACGTGCACGGATGAACGGCCAATAAAAAATGACAATCACGATGAACGGCCAATAAAAAAATGATAATCACGATGAACGAAAAATGAAATAGAGAAACACGATGCACGATGAACCTCCATGCACGGCTGAACGGGAAATAAAAATTGCTCAACACGATGCACGAAAAAAACCCTTTACCACCCACTACAGTGTTCGCTATTAAAACAAGAGGCTCCCAAGAGCCTTAATCGCTCACCTGACCTCAATGACTGATGGAATGAAAAGATTTGTGGACACCTAAGGCAGAAATCGCAATAAAGAATCATCAAACAACTTCCACATTGACAGTAAGGGGCCATAACTTTTATAAGGGGTCATCTGACAGCTTCAGCCTAATTGATATTTTTGAATAAAATGGAGTCTTTTGTAAAGCTTAATGAGCTGAAGGTTTTAGCACGCTATATCTCTTCCCTATCTGCAAAAGTTTTCATTCTATATCTATTATCTCTCTCTTTCTTTTTGTTTTTTTGTTGTTTAATAATCATGTTTATGGTATGTTACTTTTTGTAAACATGAAATTGTGTATATATCATGGATCACGCTTCAGTTATACTGTGCTTTATCCAATAAAGAATTGAATTGAATTGAATTGAATATGTCAAAAACACGAAAAATCACTAATTCTCACCTTTGAGGGGCCATAACCCTATAAGTCATCTGGCAACTTTGACTTATGACGACTATTGTAAAGCTCAATGAGCTGAAGGTTTAAGCAAGCAACAGCTTTTCTCTAACTGCAGTAGTTTTCAATCTATAGACCAAAAACTCGAAAAATCACTATTTTTTTACCTTCAAAGGGCCATAACCCCTCTAAGGGGTCATCTGACAACATTGACACAATGGAGACTTTTGTAGTGCTCAATGAGCTGAAGGTTTAAGCAAGCAACCGCTTTTCTCTTACTACAATAGTTTTCAATCTATAGGCCAAAAACATGAAAAATCACTATTTTTTACCTTTCAAGGGCCATAACCCCTGTAAGGAGTCATCTGACAACATTGACCCAATGAAGACTTTTGTAAAGCTCAATGAGCTGAAGGTTTAAGTAAGCAACAGCTTTTCCCTAACTGCAATAGTTTTCAATCTATAGGCCAAAACCACCAAATATCACTATTTTTCACCTTTAAAGGGCCATAATCCCTAAAAAGGGTCATCTGACAACTTCGACCCAATGGAGACTTTGGTAGAGATTTTAATTTTGAAGAGCCAAATTTCCTTTAGATTTTTTTCTATCTGTTCTAGTTTTCAAGTTATGTGCCTTTGAATGTTATTTGACCCCATGTTCTATTATAAGTAACAGCAGCACTTTGACCAAGTTTTGAAAAATTCCCTTCAGTAGTTTCAGAGAAGATTTTTGAAAAAGTAATGGAAGGACTACAGATGACGGATGCATGGCGTCAGGTGAGCTAATAAAACCAAACCAAATGAAACAAAGCAGCATATAAAAATAACTTTAATGACAAAAATGACATCACATAAGATAAACATTGCACTTTATATTATACAGAGATTCAAAGCTTAGAGTCATAGAAAACAAGAGATTATCAATATAGTGTCTTGTCCCAACACTAGCTTGGCAATTACCAGAAAACAGATCAAGGATAAAAAATAGTAATTTTTAGTCCTTAAATCGAATCTGTGACTAGCAGTAAGCAATTTTTGTAACAATAGGGGATTGTTGTCTTTTATTATTTTAAGTTTGATTGCTATGGCAGGTCATGTATTACCAACAAAAATTCATAGATCTTTAAATTTAAAACTGAAGTCCAATTATCTCACCTGAATGATATCAGAAGGCTATAAAATTGCTTTCCATATAGTGAGCTTTCTTTATGCAAAGTTTATTCAAAATCAATCAAACTGTTTAGACAGGCGTTATTACTCTATTTTATTCACAAGGTTGGGCCTAGCTTAGTTTTCTCAGTCTTTAAGGTTGCATTTGAATGAAGAAGTCTAAAATAATTGCCCCATGACCAATCTGGTCAATAAAATAGAGTAATATGCTTAAGAGATATGTGAATTGATTCATATATAACTTCGTTGGCAGCTGGGGGAACTATTGTAACAGTCAAACTGTTTTAGACTTACATGACTTTTTAAGAGCTTGATCACAAAAAGATACCCTTCCTCCCAACTTCAAATCAAACTCTATGTTAGAAGAAACCATATTCCACACTGTAAATTAAACTTTTAGAAGAAATCTACTTCCAGAAGTTGTACTTACAAGATATGTGGACAGATGAACAGACAGTCAGACAGGGTGATTCCTTTATAACCCACTAACCTCATTAACAGTTTCAACAGGGACAGAACATTTAAGATAGAATATATTTTTTTTCTTAGGATGGAATTATTTTCTATGTTAAACAAAAGCACTATAAAGAAAGAGACACCAAACATTTATAACGGTTAATAACGATAATAAATATGCTAAAATTTGCATAGATTATAGTAAAAAATGAACACATTAAGTTACAATCTATATACAATTTGTTAAATAAATTGTTACACAGTTACTTGAGGAAATCAGTAGAGATTTTATTAATAAAAATACATGTACTCAATACATGGGAATACTTTAAACCAGGATGTCCTTGTAAGTAGGAACTACAAATAGTTTCCAAGAACTTGTAGTTCATTCTAATGTTAAACAATAACTTGTAGTAACATTTAAAAAAGTTTTAAGTCATGGAGGATAAACAACAACATAATGTATATAAAATCATTCTGAATTGCATTACTATAAATTCTACTGTTGATTCATCTTAGTACAAGTAGTAAACAAGAAATTAAGTTTTTGTTAAATTCTTATTTTCCTGGTTAAATGTATTCTAAAATAACGTCTATCAAAAATACATTACCAAAAAGAACCAAATATTTTATAGAACATATAAAAAGTGTAAAGGAAGTTATGTTAAATGTTGATTATGAGTAACTTGATAATTAGAATACCATTTGATGTCATAACATAATTAACGTATTAAAAATAAGTTAGTATAAAAAAATATGTAAAACTTGAGACTAGATAATACAAAAAAAGATATGGTGTAATAAATATACTGGTCTCAAACCTTAAATAAATCTAACAAATGATATCAAGCAAACAAATCATACCAAACAAAATATGTATCTTTATAATCATCTTTGGGTGTCAGCTCTGGTTTATTATATATAAATCATATAAGATTCAATTAAAATTGGCATCTTATAATTCCTGTCAGAAACCCAATCATTTTTAATAAAAAAATTACTTCATAGATCAAGAGTTTCTATATGACTTAAATGCACTGCTGCAGCAGACTTGAAAAGATCTGACAATCATTTACAATGTACATCAATACATCGTATCAATGTTCACAATCTTAAGTCCAACTGTAGCTTACATTTTTTGACAGATAAATCTTGTAATATGTTGTCCATGGACTTCTGTGATTTCAAAATAGCTCTTTTGTAAATTGGCATCAATTATGGTTAGAAATTTTATCTATAAAGTATTAAAAATTTCTCCTGATTTCACGTAAATAATATCAAATTTTATAAATTATGGTTGAATATTGTTTGTTGATACAATATTTCATTGAGACATTGGTATCAAAAGTTAGGGGAAAAAACAACATTCATATACAACAGTAAAATTCTCGAAACAAAAAAAACCTCTGGCATTGAATAATAAAAACTTAAGTACAAGGCACTGTATAAATTATATAAAAAGATTTGTTCATTGATAAATTGTTAATTTTACATATGTGGAAGTATCATTGCACATAAATGATTTTGAAGCAAATTATGTAGTAGCTTGTCCTTGAAATGTTTCCTTACTCATTAGTACATTTTATTGGCTGAGAACCTGTGGCAACTTTTGTGACACTGATCTGAGACAATAATTAACATGATTAAAGAGATATGTCTCCACGATAAATCCAAAATAACAGTGTCTCCGCGCTAATTTGTAAATTCAGATTCGGTCTGTTGAAATAGGCACTTGCATTACAAGCGAGTAAACTTTTCATAATAAATCGTACATATGAAATATATACATCGTTGGAAAGAGTAGATTTTGCTGCTTTTTTTAGACTATTTTTCTTTTCATTCTTATCACACATTTTTCCAAAGGAACAGTTTAAAGTCAATCGTACATTTTTATCCAAATTCAAACTAAGAAATAGACCTCTTGGAAATCTTATAAATTTCATATCAAATCTTACCTTATAGTAATTTATTTAGTACTGTTAAATAGCAAAATGATTTGAGAATATTCAGGTGAAATTTGAAGGTAATTTGATAAATTCAAATCAACTAATTAACAGTTTGAAATTGGTCAATTTCCTGTTTTAACAGGACGCCCGCTGGCCGATAACTCTCGATTAGAAAATTTGTTTATTGTGACAAATATCAGTCTGTTCGCGTGGTGTTTGATTTTTTATTTTTCACCATCCTTCAGATTTTATTAAATTACAAACAAAATAATAAATAAAACGCTTTGAAAATAATATAAAACAATGTATGAGAAATTCAGCTATCTAAAGATACTTTTATATTTTAATATACTGTAGAAACACCAAAGTTTAATCGAGAGGATCCTAGATCTTCACAAGAACGACACTGTTATTTTCAGCCATTTCATATGTTTAATAGGATGATTCGATTCTCTTCGATATGATTTTCTCAGCACTGATGCAGTATTTCAAGGCAATTGGGAGAAACCAGCATTTTAGATAACCATGGAAGTATAATATTCCAATGCAAACACTCAATTACTTAACTTAAATTTTGATAATAAACATGATATATATGTACATAAAATTAAAATACTTTAGCACTAATAAAACTAATGTGTTAGTTTAAACAGTTTCCACTGTAAAGTCATATCACATGCATTTTGACTTAGATTAAGCATTTCATTGCACTGACTTGAGAACTGATGCATTAATACGATCTTGATATATTTCAGTTTCTAAAGACATATCACATGCATTTTGACTTAGATTAAGCATTTCATTGCACTGACTTGAGAACTGATACATTGATATGACCCTGATAGATTTCAGTTTCCACAGATTTGAGTATATCATTAAGTTGAGGATAGGAATATATATAAAAAAAAACATACCATAAAGACATGGTCCCCTACTTGGCAACATATTTTCTTCATGGAAAAGTAATTTAAACTGAAGGTTAACCTGATTTATGGATGGATGGACAAACAGATCTGAACACTATACATATATGCCTCTCTACTGTCATAGGTAAGGCTTAAAAAAACAATTTTAATGAACCCTGCTCTACTACACAAAAAAACCCGTCATGTGAAGTATCAACATGTCTGGCAGTTAAGATATGAAACCTTTATCAAATCTCACCAAAGTATAAAGGAGGAGACACTACATGTCCTGTTTACAATGGCGCAATAAAATTAGTTCAAACTTTTATCATATCAACATCACATTAACTATTTTTATATAACTATAACTAACATGCCATTGTAATATTAACTGCCATTTGAGTTCAGAGCACATCAGATTGTTAAAATTCTTAAATTTAAACATATAATCTCTTGAGATTCATAATTAAACAACTTGGTCTATAAGGTCTAATGTTATTCCTTTCTTAGCTGTTCATCACAATAAAGCTGATACCCAAAATGAAAGGAGGTATTTTTTAATCTTTTTGTGTTTAGTTATATGCATCTTCATTTATAACTCTGATAATTCAGTTGCTACAGTCATTGTTACCAGTTTAATTATTTTTTAATATAAAGTTTAGAATTGTTAATAACCCATTGGCATTGTAAAATTATCAGGTAAAAAGGACAGGGAATTTCGTTCAATAATTATACCCCCACTCGTAAGAGAGGGGGCTATATTGCAATCACCTTGTCTGTCCGTCTGTCCGTCCGGTTCAATTTCTCTGCTTCTACTGGATGGATTGGTTTCAAATTTGGTACACAGGTTCAGCATGATGAGGTATACTATGCCTACCCTTTCCAGGTCAGTCCATCATCTACTTCCTGTTTTCCAAGCCGACTTAGACTTTTTTAGGGGGGGAAAAAATTGAAATGTGAAATTTTTTGTAACAGATTTCTCGGCTTCTACTGGATAGATTGGTTTCAAATTTGGTACACAGCTTCAGCATGATGAGTTATACCGTGCCTCCCCTTTCCAGGTCAGTCCATCATCTACTTCCTGTTTTTCGAGCCGACTTAGACTTTTTAGGGTAAAAAATTTGAAAAGTGAAATTTTTTGTAACAGATTTCTCGGCTTCTACTGGATGGATTGGTTTCAAATTTGATACACAGCTTCAGCATGATTAGTTATACTGTGCCTCCCCTTTCCAGGTCAGTCTATCATCTTCTTCCTGTTTTCTGAGCTGACTTAGACTTTTTATGGGTCAAAAATAGACAATTTTTCGTAACAGATTTCTCGGCTTCTAGAGAAGGGACTGATTTCAAATTTGGTATACAGCTTTAGCATGATGAGTTGTATCGTGCCTCCCCTTTCCAGGTCAGTCGGTCATCTACTTCCTGTTTTCTGAATGGCCGAGTGGGGGTATGCTTAGCACGACTTAGTGCAACCCCTTGTATTGATCTAAATTCATTTGACAAGAAATAATTGTACATTCTGTGTTACAGTGTATTAGTAGGAACAAAATATGTAACCTCATTCTGCCATGTATAATGCATACCTTTCGTAAACATATTGTATATAATTGTCTTATCAAGATAGTAGCTATTTTATTAACTTATACATGTACTAAAACATGTGTTTTATTTTGGGTATCAGCTGTGTTAATAGAACAGCCTTACAATAAAATTAAACATAACAATATCAACAATGACATCAACAAATAAACACTGCCACAATTTTTAAAGTACAATTTAAGTATGTCTTATATCCACACCCACAAATAAACACATTGCCACAATCATTAGGGTACATTGTATGTATGCCTGAAAATCTCATAGCTCTATATAAATACTCTTAACAGTATAATACATGTAACTCTACATGTCAATAAACTGTTCATTACTATACCTCTACATTATCACATTTCATTATTGCACTTATAAAATATTCTGTAAATGAAAATATTTATGTTCTCTTTTACATTTCAACATCAAACATGTTTATGCCTATTATGTAAAAAATACCAATGTATCTATTTCGCCAAGACATAGTTGTATATTTCAATATAGTATAAAACTATGAATACTGAGAATGATTCACCATGTCATGATAATACTGCCATTGTATTGGTTTGATTGTGCTATACAAGAGTTGCTAACGTCTCAAACGTATGATCGTCTATAAAGACTGACGAGACACGATTACTCTGGTACAGACTGTCAGGCCGAGCTCTGGGGATGACGCACCGAGCCTGTAATTCTTCTATGTAATCTTTGATCAAATGAGCAATTTCATAAGCCTGCAAAGCAAAGGATTGAAACAGGTTATAAGTCTCGTAATAAACTATAAAAATGTGAGCCATAGCTCACAAACAAATACCCCCACCTTCCCCCTAAAATTAATCAAGATCAAATTTTAAAAGAGAAGCTGCCCACCTTCCTAATATAAGAAAGATTCCCAAAAATTTGAAGATAATTTATCAAGGTGTCTAAAAATGTAGAGGATTACAAAAAGTGTGATAGAAGTACGAATCCATGGATCGACTGACTATACCTAGATATAGGTCTGCAGCGACATGAATCTATGGATTAGACTAACCAACAATATATACCTGCCTCTGAAGCCTAGGGTATATTAAACATGGAGAAAAGGTTACTGCATTGTTTAATTTCATTAAGACCATCAAACTTACTGGAGCCAGGAATCTAGACAGGTAAGAAAGGGAGTAGTTTTTCCTTGTTAAGTTTTATTTATTTTAATTTTTAAATTGACTTTGTCAAAAAATACTTATTCAACATCTCAATATATTCTTAATTATTTTTACAAACAGAAGGCAATTGATCTTAAGTTATCAAAGCTACAATAAGTAAATGCACAATAAGATTACTGACCTGATTAGAGTTGAACATATATTTTGACCCTGTAGCCATGTGACCAACAACTATCATAATACTCTTAATGGCAGGACTGGAATGAACTACTTCTGTGAAGTCATGGGAATCCAATACAGTCTGTAAAGAAAAAAAAACATGAGAAAATTTACTGTTCATGTCTTACTAACAGATGTAATTGAAAATCATGCCATGTCTAAAAAACTTTTTGTTTCTTTAATAGACTCTTTCTTTAATATATCATGCTAAATTAGAAACAAAATCAAGTTCTATCTATCCTTCTCTATTTTGCAAACTTGGTGCTGAAAGGAACAACCATAAAACTTAAGTGTATTTAAACAAAATGAAACTTTAAGCAATTCAATATAAGTAAAACAAATCTACTTACAAATGTCTTCATCTCCAGGAGGGAAACCCCCTTTTGATTGATGGCTAAGAACAATAACTTAGGTAGTGATGTTGTATAAGATTGCTGAAAGAAAAACATATTCAAGGTTAAATAGCTAGCTTTTATCATTTTCCAATGTATTAAATATGCCCTACTTTATTTACAAAGCTTCATCTTTTTTCCCTTTGCTATTTAGAAATATATGTAGTAAACAGATGTGCCGAAAATGTTTTATAATTTTAAATTTCAAAGCTAAGGAAGTGTTTAATAATAAGTATACATGCATATAGCAGAAACATACAAATCAAGGTAAACCATAACTTTGTTATCATATGTACCGAAGAAAAAGAATATATAATAAAAACTTTGATCATTAGATAAGCATAATTCAAATTTTGGATAAACAATATTATTTGAGTACTTACAGAAACTTCAAACAATGTTGACCCAAACAATGGCCAACTCTTCAACATTTCTATAAATGTGAGGATAGCCTGATTTGGTGTGATGTCTAGTAAGTTTTGGTGTGCTGCTACTATATCCTCTACTTTGATACTAGATCTCATGTGTCGAGGCAAGATTCTTACTACAGAACTGA
This sequence comes from Arcuatula senhousia, assembly GCA_963971305.1. Taxonomy (NCBI): domain Eukaryota; kingdom Metazoa; phylum Mollusca; class Bivalvia; order Mytilida; family Mytilidae; genus Arcuatula; species Arcuatula senhousia. Next base: position 66,292,858 of record OZ020304.1, read on the forward strand.
AAATAAGTGGGAAAAAATGGAGAACCAAATATAAAGAGAATGAAGTATTTGTAACGATCTTTGGTCTAGTTTTAAGATTTCTGTCATTTTTATGGGAATCCTTTGGTTTTACTTACAACCTAGGATTAAAGTTTTTGCCTGTGAACCTCCATTTTCTTTTGATCAATGCCTTTAAATATAGACTTTAATATATCATAAAGAAGTGAATAAGAGACTGTATAAAGTTAAGATACCTGTAATCAATGTCTGCTGATTTCAGTTCATCCATTTCTGATTGAATCTTCAAAGCACATAGATGGATCTGTCATGAAAAACATAAGATATATAAGTCTACAAAAATAAATATTTTTCTGAGACAAATTTAAAATAAACAATGATATTTTTGTGTATTTTGCACTACAAAGACCTCACATTTTACAATTGTATAAAACATATTATTATTATATCAAGGATGTGTTAGTAAACATTAGTATGCCCCTATCCCAATCTTAATGGAAACCCGAAAAACTAGGAGCTGCTGTAATGTTACATAACAAAACAATTCACAATACTAAAGAACAAAAATTGAACAAATTTTGTTAGATGGTTGTGAAGGAATGTGGTTGTGAAAGAATGTTTCTATGACCTAAAATGTGCAAAGCCTATAAAGTCCTATAATATTTGTGGAATTAAAATAGTGTTGCCATATGATCAACAACATATGGTTACAAACAATCCTACAAATTTTTTAGAATTTTTTTAGAAAATTTCCCCTCAGCTGTTTCAGAGAAGCAGCCTTCATCAAAGTGTGACAGGCATGCAGACCAACAGACGAAGACCATTTCATTGCACTGCAGCAGGGGACTAAAGATGATAAACTTACAGCATCTTCTACAGTTAGTGGTACCCTCTGCTCAAACATATCCTCTATAAGCTGATGGAAGACTAAATCACATTCAACAGGATCTAATGGGTTCAGGTAAGGGGATATAAATAGACGTTTCTGAAAATGCAAAATAATATATAAATAATCTGTAATGGTTACAAATCATGTAACTTCTAAAAATAATCTTTATAAGATTACATTTAATAAAAACTATAAATATCTCATTTATTACCAAAAAAAGCCAAGTTTGAAAAAGTATTTGACCAACTGAATGTTTTGCAGGTGAGTAATGCAAATGCACTTCTGTAATTATGTCCCCTGCAATGTGTTGCATAGTAACATATAGGGAATACTTTGACACTATCCGTCGTCTTGTGTCATTGTTTTACAGCATCACAAAAAATTTTGTTGCATTTTTCTGGGTAACTACATGTCACAGCCTCCTGATATTTGGCATGTAGCTTCTTTCTTTACATGTAGTACTATATGGTGTTCAGAAATGTTATGCCCGTAAGTCATCTACTTCCTGTTTACCAAATATTATATTATGCAGGCAACATACGTCTTCCATGGCAGACTGCCATTCCAGTTTATAAAGAAGGGCTTGAAAAATCATACTTAAGAATAAGTGGCTGAAAGAATTGGTGCATTAAATCTGTCACTTCGATGATTCAGTCACAAAGGCTCTGCATATTGCAACACTGTAGCCATGTCACAAGAAAATTTAACTTTTTTGAAAAATTTCCAAGTAAGTTACCTTAAATATAAGTCTATTATCTCTTACAGCACCTCTGGATAATCTCTCCCATTTACTCAATGTGTCAGACAGTCTCTCGTCCAGATTCATACATCTCTCTGAAAACCAATAGATCACAGTGACATAACATGTTTCAGAATCCTACATTTTCAGACCATAATACAAATGATTTATCTGTACATGTATAATAAACTACCGTACACTTAAACTTTGGTTTTAGAGTTTTATTTTTGAAGAGTGTTAATTTGGAGAGTTAAAAAAAATATCTGGTCACGTGAAAAGATTAAGTCAAGTTCTTTCTTTTTTAATAAGGTTTAAATATGATTTTAATCTGGACTGTCTTACTTTGATACAGTAACATGCAGGAGATATTATCACAGTATCTAGGAACATGCAGTTTCGTTAAAAATATTGTTGGCAGAATTTAGTTTCAGATTTAGAACTTTAAAAATAAAAATAAAAAAAATTAATCCTGAAAAATTAGTGTTTTAGATGGGAAAATCACACATGTTAAAAAAATCACTTCAAATTCACATATTTCACATGTTATAGTTGGGATATGGTCAAACTGTTAAAGAATCATTAACAATATATGAAGACTTTCTGTTCTGATGATAAATGAGAGCATCTAGCTTTGACAAATCTGTACATCTTATTTTTGTTCATTTGGCAGGTTGTACCTGTTATTCTAAAAGGGGGTACATTTACATAGAACTAAGACAATTAAGGGGTGCACACAAGATTAGAAAAATAATAAATTCCTAAGAATTTTTAAGGACTTTTTACAAAAGGAAAAGGCGGTTGCATTTGCAACCATCATACCCCATCTCTGGGTATGGGACTGTTTGTGTAACTTAACTGGTATTTGGATACAGAAATATAACACTATTATATATAGAATATGTCCTATTATACCTTATACAAAACTGAAATGTAATACAAGTATGTCAGATATCTATTAACAATTTTACAACTTCAAACATTAAGTTTGCTTCATTTGTTCACAGACTATTGTTTGTGTAATAATTTCAGGTATTATTGTACATGCAGAATTTATTAGATCAAATCCCTCATACCTCTTATTTCATACATGTCTGAAATTACAAATATCAAATTTAATAACCAATAGATCTGGATACCAGCAATATCTTTTCATATCATGACAGGGTAAGAAATCATGATTATTTTCTATAACAAGCCATGAAATACCTCAAATCCAATTATTCCCCTGAAGGATATCCCGGAGCAATGAATTCCTTTCATGTATATCTCTGCATGATGAAGTTCCTTCACGTAAAGTTTCATCAAAATCCAGTAAGTGGTTTAGAGAGGAGACAGACAGACAATGTGCACAGCGTAAAATAAGTTCTTATAAATTGTTTCCTTTTAGGTGTTTTTGTCATCTATAAATTACTTTGATAGAAAATGTTGTTTGTCTCAAGGTATCTCTTAGACAAGTTATTGCTATCTTACCTGAGCCACCTATCTGTTCATACAGAGCAAAACAATCAGCATCAGACCTCATTCCTATCTTAGCTTTCACTGTTTTTATCACCTGAAAAATTCATTAATTCAATGTTGAATGACATTACTACATAATATGAATAAGGTCAAAAGCAATTATATGGAACAAGGTCCTGAATTTTCACCAGCATACCAAGCAAAAGGTATCATAATGTTGAATATGATAAATTAAGCTGATGTCTGACATCTGTAATATTTTTAAGGTTAATTTGCCAACACTTGGTTTGTGTAAAGGTGTGCATTTGATACATACATATTTTTTGGCCATATTTTTGATGTAGAGATACATAGTAAAATAATACTGTGTGCAGAATAGTATTGGTCACATTGAAGGCTGCTGGCTGTTTTCCATCAGATTTTAAATTTGAACTGATTTAAGCAGGGTGTCGCAAACACTTAATCCACATCTCATTATCTTCTAACGGTTTTCGAAATTGATATATTCCAGGTCTATACCTCTTCAGTAGTAGCAGCTGCGTCAAATTCTATACTTCTGTTTTCACCATTCATAAAGTATACTCTGTCATAGATCTGTCTCCTGTTAATACAATCAATTAAAATACAATTAAAATTGAAACAGAGAAATAAATCCTATGATAATAATAAATGATTTTTTTTAGGTATTTTGCTCTAATATTTTTGATGCTTTTACTTAACTTTTTGGACATTATATCAGGCAACTATTCAATGTCACCCTACTCTTAATTTCACATGTCAATCCTTATTTGATGCTTAAGCATCAAAATTTGTCAATAGTTTATTTCTTTCTTAAGGTGGCACTGCAAGGTGTCTCCAAACAAGAGGCTCCCAGGAGCCTGAATCGCTCACCTGGTTTTGATGTCAACCCAATGAAGACTTTTGTATTGCTAAATGAGCTGAATGTTTAAGCAAGAAAAAGCTTCTTTCTTTCTGCAATAGTTTTCATTCTATAAGCAAAAAACACTATTTTTCACCTTTAAAGGGCCATAAGCCCTTTAAGGGGTCATCTGACAATTTCAAACCTATGAAGACTTTTGTAGAGCTAAATACATGTAAGCTGATCATTAAAGCAAGCAATAGCCTTTCTCTTTTAGCAATATGTTTTGATTCTATAGGCCAAAAACAGTATTTTTTGCCTTTAAGAGGTTGTAACCCCTATAAGGGGTCATCTGACAACTTTGACCATTGGAGACTTTTGTAGAGCTAAATGAGCTGAACATTTAAGCAAACAACATCTTTTCTCTATCTGCAATAGTTTTCATTCCATAGGCCAAAAACTTTATTTTTTGCCTTTAAGGGACTGTAGCCCCTATAAGGGGTCATCTGTCAACTTGGACCCTATGGAGACTTTTGTAGAGCTAAATGAGCTTAACATTTAAGCAAGCAACAGCTTTTCTCTATCTGCAATAGTTTTCATTCTATAGGCCAAAAACACTATTTTTTGCCTTTAAGGGGCCGTAACCCCTATAAGGGGTCATCTGACAACTTTGACCCTATGGAGACTTTAGTAGAGCTAAATGAGCTGAACATTTAAGCAAGCAACAGCTTTTCTCTATCTGCAATAGTTTTCATTCTATAAGCCAAAAACATGAAAAAATGCCATTTTTCACCTTTAAGGGGCTGTAACCCCTATAAGAGGTCATCTGACAACTTTGACCCTATGGAAACTTTTGTAAAGCTAAATGAGCTGAACATTTAAGCAAGCAACAGCTTTTCTTTATCTGCAATAGTTTTCATTCTATAGGCCAAAAACACTATTTGTTGCCTTTAAGGGGCCTAATCCCCTATAAGGGGTCATCTGACAACTTTGACCCTAAGAAGACTTTTGTAGAGCTAAATGAGCTTAACATTTAAGCAAGCAACAGCTTTTCTCTTTCTGAAATAGTTTTCATTCTTTAAGCCAAAAACATGAAAAAATGCTATTTTTCACCTTTAAGGGGCTGTAACCCCTATAAGGGATCATCTGACAACTTTGACCAAATGGAGACTTTTGTAGAACTTTTGATACTGAAGCAGCAGGATGGCATCAGATTTCATCTATCTCTTATACTTTTTGATTTACATGCCAAAAACAGTAGTCTGACCCCCTTGGTCTATTTTTAGTAACAGCGGCCATGTTTTTTGACGGATCAAAAATCGAAACACAAGTTTGGTGCAGGACACCCTAAGGATCATTCATACAAAGTTTCATTAAATTCTGTTCAGTAGTTTCAGAGGAGAAGATTTTTGAAAAATTGTTAACGGACGACAGACGACAGACGCCAGACGACGGACGCCAAGTGATGGCAATAGCTCACATGGACCTTGGGTCCAGGTGAGCTAAAAACATAGTTAGAATATTTTATGAATACATGTATAAGCAATGATACCCTTGCAAAACATACAATTCTTTAGCAAGAGACCTCACCTATCAATCAGACATTTAATTTCCTTCCTGGATGGAGGGAACTTTCTCTTTCTGTGTTCTAATGTTCTGTTGAAACACTATAAATGAAGAAAACAATAATTCAGTATACGTGTATACTGCTTAAGCACTGACAAAACTGTACAGGGTAACAGACGTTTCAATGGAGTAATGTATAACATAGGAATCCATTTCATAACAGAACATATCATGCTTTTAAATTTCCTTAGAACAAGATTTCAATTTTTCAATGTACTGTGTAATATGATGCATGGTTAAACCTGATAAGCTCCCGCAGATAAAGAAACTTTCTTATATATATATGGTACCTCATACTTAAATTAAAGCAAGAACTCTTTATCTTTAAATAACAGCAAGAAATGCATGCTTTTGCATGATTTTTTCAGACGTCGCAGAAGACAACCTTAAAGAATTTCTACTTTCATTTTCAAATGCCAAGCTGGCTAGAGAGAAAATAACAAACACAAATTTGTTTATTGATGACAAAGTAAAAGTAAAGACCTTTGTACAGGGAATGAAATATGTCTGCTGAAATATTCAAGTTATTTGTTTAATTGACAATGCACCGCTTTTTTGGGGGGGTCTTGTTTCGCGAAAAGTAGAATGATAGGTTCCCATGCTTTTGTCAATTTGTTTTGATGGATGCGACCTCTAGTGATAGAATGGACAATAATGATGTCAATAATTAAACTATGCCTGAAGTCCTTATTTTCAAAATATTTGTTTACCAAACATTTCATAGCTGGGAATACTTAAAATAATTATATTAATACAATAACTATGTATATTATTTTTTTTAAATGAAATTTACAAAATAGGAAATTAATTTTGCATTCTGTGTTATTTGGTGCGGATTTCTGACTAGCTTATATGTCTTTCGGTTCAAGGCATTGTACTCAGTCATCATACTCCCGCGCAGCGGGAGCTTATTATGTCAGAACCATTTTTTTGCTTTTTAAATAAAGATATTGATAATGTGAAAAGGAGAGCTTTCTTTAGTTATTTTGTTTCTATCTTACCTTATGACAGAACCTTGCATATCTGCCCTCCTCACTGGTGGTATCCAGGGAACACTTCCTCAGATGACACTGTATATACTTCTGTACTCTGGTATTAGATGGGAAAGTACAGCTTGTGGTCACAGCCATCAACTGCCAGTTCCTCTTATTCACTTGACTGTTAAGATCTATAGACAAATATGTATTGTTCTATAATTTATTGCTCTAAATAACAACACAAATATTTTTATGTCTAATTAAGATATACTTTGTAACATTTCTGGGTAAGTAATCTCTAAAACTACAACTGCCAGCAAGGCTGAACAAGCTGCCTAAAGGTTCTCATCAACATAATATTGGACTCTATATTGGTTGGGAAAAAAAAAAGGCTATTCCAGAAATAAATGTATGGAGGGGTCGAAAGGCACTTTTTTTTTATACCAACCATGCATAAATCCCCCCCCCCCTTTTATGTTGCATTTGAGAAATATCTAAAAATACCACAACCCATACAATTTCAATTATAATGCCTTCTGACCCCCTCATACAATTAATTATAGAACAGCCCTAAATGATATTAACCAATGAAATCTCTCAATATGTATGACCTCATTCATATATTTTCATTAAAATTCTTGTAGTATTTTAGGAGTTGCATTTACCAGTTAGGTGGAAAAATGGACAGAGACATAAGGATTTCTATAAACACCCACAAACTTTGTTTGCAGGGAGTGTAAAAAACTCTGATTTCATATTGTGCTTACCTGGATGGTCTGTGGTTTGTTTGGCTAGCTGTAGATAGAATTCATTACACAGTTGATCATTCTCTAGACAGGTGTGCATCAGGTTCTGTACCAGAGACATTAAATCAGGCTTCTCATCACCTTTACCTGGAATATAACAAGAAACATGTTCTCTGTCAATAAACAATTTTACAAATATGACAAATGCACATTTAACACGAACCTTGTGGCCTTGAACTTTGACCCGGTGACCCCTAAATCAATAAGTGTTTTCCTTATTTCACAAGCTTTAATGTGTGTAAGTTTTATGCATGCTATCAAGTCTTTCAAAAGTTGTAACCTTTGATGGAAAGTGGAATTCTATTCTCCTCTGTTTTGTAAAATACTTGTGATGAAAAATACAATTGAACAAAAAAATCAAACTATAAATGAACAAAAGAATACATTTTAAAAAGCACTTGCCTATCATAAATTGTTCAATTATGTGTCTGTTGGTTACAACTGAACCAAATTTTTTAACCTTTTTAAATGTCAAAGGACCATGAATTTGAAACTTGTTGAGTGTTTTATCTATGTTTTATTTCAACTTTTTGAATTCATAATTTATTCATATGTTTCACAGAATACCTGGTTCTTCCACACCAGAATAAATCAGTATACAATGGAACATCCTGATGGCCTTCTCCTCCATCTGAGGGTCAGTAAGGGATACAGTCAGAGGCTGCTTTATACAGGATTTACTGTAGGACCAGTAACTATCATCAAAGTTCCCACTGCCACCCCCAAAAGTTGACCTCTTCATTCGGTCCATCTTCGATTTGGTCAATCTGTCAAGAACAAAGATATCAAATCATAAAAAATTTGAGACATGTCTTAAGGTGGCTCATCCCTTTTACAATGCGCATTTTTTAGCGCATGTTTCCAACGCCCGCGCGTGCCTTAAGCCTTCGATACAAAATGGACGTCGGGGACCGTATCAATGGTCGTTTTTGTTCCAAAAAACAAAAACATTTAAATCGTATCAAAAACACTAAAATCGTTAATAATGAATTGATACCGGAGACCGACACTGAAGCAATCGGTAACAGAATTATAGATATAGATTTTTTTATTTCAAAATGCGTCTGTGACTTTTGTTCGGAACCAATTTTTTTGCAAAATTTTGTAAGAGAAATAAGACACGGCGCTGCCTCGGAGTTCGTGCTACGATGTCTGCAGTGTGGAGAAGATACACATGTGTCAACCAGCAAATCACAGGTCATCGGAGAAGAAAAGAGAAAAGCCAGGCAATATGATATAAATCATAGATGTGTTCTAGGTAATATATTGCACCCTCCTCCTTCTTGCCTCTTTCTTTAATTCTGGTTGAATATCTCTTTAAACCTACCTTTCACTTGTCAAATACGAATGTTGATATTTCCGAATACCATACATTTATTTTCAATAAGCTTTAGATGCAAGAAATACGGATGAAGGCGAGAATGACAGTAAATAATGAGTAATATCGTCCGCTCTCGCACCTGTTTTGTCAACAGCAAAATTGAAACGTCACTTCCTTTAACTTACCGTAAAAGCCCTAAAATATGCATACAAGATTTAAATGAGAATGAAATTGATAATCATAAGATAATTTTCCATGAAAAACATATATATAAAAAAATATTATCAGCCTCATACAATACCACTCCTCCCCAAAAATGAACTATAAGGCTAATAAAATATATCCAAGATTCTCATCCAATCCCACATATATTTGTCCAGGCTCCTCAAAATCGGTTTTTGATTTTTGGGTCAAATTATATTCATTTAATATTAAAAACAGCAGAATGTTTTCACAAATTAAAATAAAATGTGCCTGCCCTTCCCATAATTTCAAGAAATTTAAATAAGATTTTAATTATTTCATTATTGCAATTGTCCCTGAAAGCTTACTACGAGATTAAATTACTTGCTTTTATCATGTATGTATACATTTAATGTGATTTTGTAAAACACATATTTAGTCAATGTCTTTTGATTCAAGCAGTTATTTTTTCTAGTCCTTTTAAACAAAGAGGAGGTATTATTTTTCTATAGGTATATTATTATTTTTTCGAAGCCTTCCCAAATAGAGCGTGCCATGAGCTTGTGTTTTTGTCAGTTTATAAACATCATACATTGTATGAACATCTGTCATCAGGAGTATACTTGTGTGTTTGTTAGATTACACATATGAACACCAGGAGTAGGAAAGCTAACACTCACTCCTTTTTTTGTGTGTGATCAATCAGTAATAACTTCTGTTTGTCCTTCCCTATTAAGTTTATGCACATGTGTATAAAGTTTCATTATACTAGTTCTTTCGATGGAAGTAAACATAGCAGGGAGAACAATACAATTGCAAATGGAGTTAGCATATTTATGTGGACAAGTTATGCAACATGTACTTTTGTTTCACAAATGTTTTATTTAATTATCTATATGCCCATTCAGCTGCAGAAAACTTACTCAAACAATTTACTGTTTTCACCCAAGCTCACTCATTTTTACAATTTTGTATAATAATTTTCTTTGGCACTTTTAATATGTTGCTTCTACCAATTTCCGGTCTATATAAACTGTTATGAATTTCCTGTTAAGATGTAAACATGCTCAGATTTGAACATAAAATAAACTATATGATTTTCATTTATTTGTTCAACATAAACTAGTAACAAAATGAGCAATTATATGCATTTAATGACAAAAGTAGCAAATGGTAATATATCCTTATAAGATCTACAAATAAACCAGGATTTCAATAAAAAATTATTTATATATAAATTACAGCCAAAGAAAGAAAAAAAAACAAAAATTAAACAATATAAGTAGAAATGCCATTGTGTATAAAGGGTATATGCAAACTGAATCGTAAACTTTAAAACCTACAGGAAGCAGATAGACTACCAGGTATCAAATATGTACACAACAAAAAATAGAGATGTTGCATTGTCAACAAATCACTCAATCAAGAGTAAACCACTAGGGAGGCTGAATTGGTCACCTTACTTTAAAAGTCTTAAAGAAGAAACCTTTTCTTACTTTCTTATTACGTAACATGGATTGCCAAAATTTCTACAAATATTTTCACGAGAATACAAAATTCTTGAAAAAATGCCTGAATGGAGTCCACTTTTATAGCTAAAACTTTGGTCGTTTTGGAAAGGAAAATCATCCATCAAATGAATTTCTAAAGCAAAAGGTTCAAGACGAAAGATTAAACAAAATAAATTGAAATGAGGCCAAAGGGAGTGATGAAAAGTGTTAATGATCCAATTAAGCAACTGTGGTTAGTTAAAAAGAAGTTATACCAGTACCAAAAATATCTAATTTGGAGGATATATCCAAGAAATTAGACACATAAAATGAGAACTTAAAGGTAGGTTAAAAAGTGAAGAATTCTCTGAAGTTGTGGCATGTTTCTGCTAGGGAATATAAAGGGGAACTGTCCAACCACAACTATTAAATATTTTTTTTCTTGTGGTATCAACTATTTATCCACTTGGACAATGAAATTACCTAATTGAGCACTCTTACATAACCCACATTTACATTTTGGATTTGATATAAGAATCAAAATCATATGGGACCCCTACCTGAAGCTGCTTGCAAAATAATTAAAGCCATGTTACAAAAATTTTCTATCCTGAAAATTAGATGAAACAAGAATGTGTCCAAAAGACCTAATGTCCCCACTTAAACATGATTACATAATGCAATAAAAAAAAAATCAGTCACTCAATCAGAAAATCAAGGTCAAGGTAAAATAATGGGGATGCAATTGTGCTAAGCTACTTTTGGGGCTTATGCATACCAAGTTTCATCAACCTAAGATTTATATTTCTTGAGATATGGAGATGCTCACAAAACCTTTACATTGCTATATGTTTTGAAAATTGTTAAAGTCACTCAACCGGAAAATCAAGGTCAAGGTCAAAAGATGGGGATGTAACTGTGCTCAGCTACTACTAGGGTATGTGCATACCAAGTAACATCAACCTAGGACTTATAGTTCTTGAGATATGGAGGTGCTTGCAAAACCTTACCCTTGCTAGTATATGCAACTGTGATACGCTGCTACTAGGTCATATGCATACCAAATTTCATCAACCTAAGGCTTATAGTTCTTGAGATGTGAAGGTGCTCTTAAACCTTACTCTTCCTTATATATGTATTGAAAACTGTCAGTCACTCAACCGGAAAATCAAGGTCAAGGTCAAAAGATGGGGATGCAACTGTGTTTAGCTAAAACTACGGCATATGCATACCAAGTTTTATCAACTTTAAAACAGGTAATACTGTGAGCGAGCTCACAAAAGGATACCCCCGCTTCATATTGGATTCTGTACTGTAAAAAAAAGCTCAAGTCCAGTTATCTCCCCTCAATAATAACCAAGAGCAATACAAATTTTTCATGCACATCTGCAGATGATGTACTTCTTTCATGTAGTTTCATCAAAATCCATCAAGCGGTTTAGGAGGAGCTGCGCTTACGAAGTCTCCCATTGAATAATGTATTTAAAAAGTCTAGTTATCTCCCCTGAATGATGTCTGATTGCAATGAGTCTAAGTCCAGTTATCTCCCCTAAATGATGTCTGATTGCAATGAAAATTCCCCATGCATATCTACATATGAAGTACTTCTTTTATGTAAAGTTTCATCAAAATCCATCAAGCGGTTTAGGAGGAGTTGCGCTTACGGGGTCTCCAATTGAATAATGTATTTTAAAAAGTCTAAGTCCAATTATCTCCCCTGAATGATGTCCTAGTGCGATGAAAATTCTTCTTGCACATCTTCATATGATGTACTTCCTTCATCTTAAGTTTCAGCAAAATCCTCCCAGCAGTTTAGGAGAAGCGCTTACCAGTTATGTGGACAGACGGACAGACAGACAGGGTGTTTCCTATATACTTTGTTTGCGGTAAATGGGGAATAACTCTGATATATAAAAAAAAATCATGAAAGTTGCAATATACCCTACATTCACATGACAATCACGAAGTATGTGAAAATAATATAATCAAATAATAAAGAGCTTCGCCGAGCGCAGCATGATATGACCACAACACGTTGAACCCTGTACCCTTTAGGCCCAATATTTTTAAAGCCCCTAATTGGTTAATAGGGGAAAAAAGGGGGGTCCCAAAAATCAATACTCAATTTTGTATCCGCTATTTGACAATAAAAACATGCAAACAAAAAATTCAAAATCATACCACAAGTTTGTTTTTGCCTACAAAAACGATGTCTCCCCCCTTTTCCCCAAAAAGTTCTAAAGTCAAAGGGCCATAACTCCAACAACAAGAGTTAACACTAAAGTATGTCTCGCCAGCCAGCACCATCAGAAACAATTATTCTTTCTTCTTTCTAGGACTTATAGTTCTTGAGATATGGAGGTGCACGCAAAACTTTTCCATTGCTATTATATGTATTGAAAATTGTCAAAGTCACTCAACCGGAAAATCAAGGTCAAGGTCAAGAGATGGGGATGCAACTGTGCTGAGCTACTACTGGGGCATACCCATACCAAGTTTCATCAACCTAGGACCTATAGTTCTTGAGATATGGAGTTGCTCGCAAAACTTTTTCATTGCTATTATATGTATTGAAAATTGTCAAAGTCACTCAACCAAAAATTCAAGGTCAAGGTCAAAAGATGGGGATGTAACTGTGCTAAGCTACTACTGGGGCATATGCATACCAAGTTTCATCAACCTAGGACTTATAGTTCTTGAGATATGGAGGTGCTCGCAAAACTTTTCCATGCTATTATATGTATTGAAAATTATCAAAGTCACTCAACCGGAAAATCAAGGTCAAGGTCAAAAGATGGGGATGCAACTGTGCTAAGCTACTACTGGGGCATATGCATACCAAGTTTCATCAACCCAGGACCTATAGTTCTTAAGATATGGAGGTGCTCATAAAACTTTGCAAAAATTTGAGGATCAAAATTTCCTTGCAATATGCACAACTACATATGGTGTCCTTCCTATATCCCAAGTTTCGTTAAATTTGGCTCAGTAGTTTCAGAGGAGTTGCACTGACAAGATGATAAATGAGGAATTTCAGAAAATTTCTAAGTTCAAAGGGCCATTACTCCCACAAAAATTTGAGGATCAAAATTTCCTGATAATATGCACAACTACATATGATGTCCTTCCTACATACCAAGTTTCGGTTTAGTAGTTTCAGAGGGGTTGCGCTGACAAGATGATAAATGAGGATTTTCAGCAAATTTTTAAGTTCAAAGGGCCATAACTCCCACAAAAATTTCAGGATCAAAATTTCCTTGTAAGATGCTCAACTACATATGGTGTCCTTCCTATATCCCAAGTTTCATTGCATTCGGTTCAGTAGTTTCAGAGGAGTTGCGCAGACAAGATGATAAATGAGGATTTTCAGCAAATTTTTAAGTTCAAAGGGCCATAACTCCGACAAAAATTTGAGGATCAAAATTTCCTTGTAAGATGCACAACTACATATGGTGTCCTTCCTATATACCAAGTTTCGTTGAATTTGGTTCAGTAGTTTCAGAGGAGTTGCGCTGACAAACTTTGTGACGGACAGACCGACGGACACGACAAATACAATATGTCTCCCCACAAAAGTGGGGGGAGACATAATAAAAAAGTTTCAATTTTGGCCCCTAATTACCTAATAGGGGAGAAAAGGGGGGTCCCAAAAATAGTTTTTAATTTTGTATCCCGTTTGACAAGAACAATCATGCAAAAAAAAATTTCAAAATCGAACCACAAATAAAAAAGTTTAAATTTTGGCCCCTTTAGGGCCCTAATTACATAACGGGGAAAAGGGGAGACACGAAAATTCATCAGGTTCAATTTTTATTGTAAGAAACATTCTTGACAAATTTCACAGCAATAGGCCAACTAGGATTAAAGTTATAGCGGAAACAAATAAAAATATTTGAATTTTTTGCCCCATTTGGCCCCTAATTTTGAAACAAAATAAGGGGGGACCCCCAAAATCAATCCCATACATCCTTTTATGGTAAGGAACATTATTGCCAAATTACAAAGCAATGGGATAACTAGAACTAAAGTTATCGTGCCAACAAACATAAATGTAGCAGTTTTTTCCCCCATTTGGCCCCTAATTTCGAAATGAAAAAAAGGGGGACCCCCAAAATCAATCCCATTCATTCTTTTATGGAAAGTACATTTATTGCCAGATTACATAGCAATGGGATAACTAGAACTAAAGTTATCATGCCAACAAACATATAAGTAGCATTTTTGGCCCCTTTTTGGCCTCGAATTTCGAAACGAAAAATGGGGGGGGGGCTCCTAAAATCAATCCCATCACTCCTTTTATGTTGAGGAAGATCATTCTCAAATTTAATAGCAATCAGATTACTGGAACTAAAGTTATTGCACCAACACTAAAAAGTTAACAGACAACGACGATGATGACAGCATCATGCCATAATATGTCCGCTATTTTTTTGCAAGCGTGTAAAACAATCATAAAAAATTTCAGCATAGTCTGTATAGGAAAAAATGTCCCATAAATTGTATAAATTAACAGACTTCCTCCTTTAAAAAAAAACCTCAATCATTCTTTATAGATTGAGTTAAAAGTGAAAGGGGAATAACTCTTAAATATGAACATAAAGTAGCAATGGAACATAAAGGAGTCATAAGGACTATTTCATTAATAATTAAATGGGGGGTTGAAGGCACTTTATATTTCTTAAAGATGGGTAAAATTATGTCAACTTCCATTATTCCTTTATAATACAAAATTTTATATGAGTTCATGTGGGTGGTGGGACTGGGGAAAAAGTGCCTTCCAAACCCCCATCTAATCCTTTATGGAATAGCCCCCAAAAATGGTGGGGTGAATAAAAAATCCTTCCAATCACCAATGCAATTACCTCTGGATTAGACCTATTTGCCTACAACAGGGTTCCCACCATTTTTTTGTTCCAAAATTTCATGACTTTTCTAGGATATTTTAACCGTTTTCCATGACCCATTTCTAACAATTACTATAATGGTTTTAGTATTAATTTAATAATATGTATTTCTACTTTTTTTTATTTGCCTATAAAAATTCATTTCTTAAACACATAATTATATGACTAAAAATCTGATGCCTATAATTTATTGTCATGCATATCTTGTGTCAGAAATTCAATCTTTTGCCTGTATTTCCTAATTCTGTGACTTTTAAAGGCCTGGAATTAAAATTCTCAATTCCATGACTTTTCCAGGATTCCAGGAAAAGTGGGAACCCTGCTATAAATGAAAGATTTCCTTCCTCCAAACTTCCTTCTAAAACATTAAGTTTTAAATGAAAGGGGGATAACTCTGGTTAAGACCTATGTAATCTATCGATTTATATGAAGCTCCCCATGACAAAAAAGTAGAAAACCATAAACAATATTATTTTAAAATGTGTTCATGTGTGATATTCAACCAGAATTTAAATGTTTCTAATACATTTTTAAATGCAAAAAAAAAAAAACTATTCTACCTAATAAAAATTTACACATTTATCTTTCTCAAGAAAAAAAAAGGACAAGAGCTCTAAAACCCTATTCCCCCCTAAGGTAATAATTAACATTTTGAGTGTTTTCTTAATTTGAATTCCTCCACTATAATTAAACTTGGCAAAAATATGTAAAATAACATACCTTATATATTTTTATATTTTATTTTCAATTTAGGAATGATTGATTGTGGACTTGGAACTACACAAATGAACAATCTGTTAGGAATTTTAAACATCCCAAGCTTGAACCAAAAAACCATTACAACCTATCAAGACAAAGTAGGCCAACAAATTGAAAAAATTGCAAAACAGTCCTGTACTGCTGCTTGTCAAAAGGAGGAATCCCTTGCTATAAATAGTGATGACAACAGCAAAGAAGTTGCAGTGAGCTATGACATGGGATGGCAAAAAAGGGGTAGAGCTCACAATAGTTTGACAGGTACATAAATGTCAACAGTAGAATTTGTATCTAATAAAAAAGGTCTTAAAACCAGTTCAAAAGGACATAAAAATCTGTCCAAGTCAAAAATGGCCATATTTCATTTAACAGGAAGTAGGCGAGCTAGACCTGAAATTGGATCCCAAGTTATGGGATACCATGCAGATGCTGTATACCAAATATCTAAAATAGGGCATCTAATGGGACATTAAATGGTACCCCACCACAATTAAGTATTTAGTCATTTGAGGAGGTGGGGCATGACCCCCCCCCCCCCTTTAAGACCCCATATGGTACCAAATGATTTGCCTTATCATACGGATTAATATACATGGTTTTAGGATGGGGATCTAAATCATAATATTTAGTATTTTTTTCATACGAGGGGGCGGGCATGACCCCCCCCCCCCCAATTCCCCAAAGATACGGGAGAACACTTCATAAACACTTTGTACTTGTGTCCGATTCCCTTTTGAAATTGTTTCAAATAGGATATGTTTTAACTAAAATACCAAATGATTTGTCTTATCATATGAAATAATTCCCTCTTTTCAGTTAACATAGGTTATCTCCCATATGCATGAGTTATCTAACTTTACAGCAGGTATGAAATTTATTTTCTCTGGATTTATTGTTGAAATCCTATGATAAATTTGAGGGGTTCAGAGAGAAAAGGGATTTCCCAACATTTTGAGATAGTTATGTAACTTTTTAAAACATTTCCTTTTACAAAAATACTTATTAAATAATCTGCAATAAAAATGTAAACTTTGAAAGGTTTTATATAGTAAAGTTCTTGTGAAATTTAGGGAAATCCCTAATTTCTTTCAGATCTCTCCAGATTTTTCTTTGATTTTCCATGAAAAGAACAGAGGGGCTAAGAAATTACACCTCCTGCAAAGTTAGATAACTCCTGCTTATGGGAGATAACCTATGTAAACTGAAAAGAGGGAATAATATACATGGTAATAGGGTAAGAATGTAAACTTTTTTTGACCTATTTAAAATACATGAAATTTAAATATTAGTAAACTCTAGTTTACTTTTTTAGGTGTTGGAACAATAGTAGGAGCCAATACAAGAGAAGTACTTGACTATGAAATCATGAGCAAAGACTGCAGACAATGCAAAACAAATATGAACAAACCTCACAACTGCCAAAAAAATCACACAGGATCATCAAAAAGTATGGAATCAGCAGCTGCAGTAATGATGTTCCAACGCTCCAAAAACACCAACTTGAAATATACAACCCTTATTGGTGATGATGACTCTACAACTTTGCATCACATTAGAAAAAGCGTCAAGTATGATGTTAGAAAATGGAGTGACATTCAGCACACCAAGAGAACATTTTACGGCCAACTTATCAATATAAGGAAAAAAAACAAACAATGCACAGACATGGTTGTAGCCTACTTGAGACGACTCTTTTCACATGCTCTATACCAAAACAAGGACAAGCCCAATGATATGGCTGATGCATTAAGAGCAATTCCAAAACATGCCTTTGGGGATCACACATCGTGTGGACAGTGGTGCCAATTTGAACAAAGTCCGAATACATATAAACATAAAGGCCTACCAAGAGGAAAACCTCTAACAGATGAATGTCTGAAGACTCAGCTGACCAGCATTTTTGAAACATATGCAAAAAATGCTGATAGGTAAATAAAACATTAAAAAATGTGCTTCCTGTTTCTAAACCTTCATTTGTCCTGCAACTCTAAACTTCCCTCCATTTATTCAAGACAAAAACAAGAATATTTTATTCCTATCCAGAAAGAAACAGGAAACACATACCCCTTCCAAAACATATTTTGATACACACTACCTGCATGAAATTGTTTCTACAAATTATAGGATTAAACTATTAATTAATTCAACATCTGAATTTTTAGTTGAAAGATTTATAAATTAGACCAAATAAAAATTAGGTGTGGTTCCAGTCACCTTTTTAAAAGGTGACTGGAGATCACCAATAATTTTGTTTGGTCTTGTTAAAATTCAAGATTATCCCTAGCCCTCAGCGCCTGCATTTTATAAACCAGATTTTTTATTCACTGTATATTACTAATACAAATAAACATTTTAAATACATTTTCAGACTGTCACCACTTGCATCAAGTCAGAAGAATGAGTCCATAAATTCTGTAATATCAAGAAAAGCTCCAAAAACAATGCACTTTGGAGGGTCACGATCTTTAAAATACAGAGTTTCAGCAGCAGTAAGCCAAGTAAACAAAGGTCGAACATATGTCAAAGAAGTGTTAAGAAAACTTAACATTAACACTGGGCATATCACAAACCATACTTTAAATGCCTCTGACAGAAAACGCAAGATCGACACAGCAAGAAAACAATGTTCCAAGTTCAAGAAAAGAAGGTCAACATTAAAATCAGAAAGGTAATTTCCCATCAGATACACAAAATTATACAAGAAGTCTCAGACATACACAATTTCTAGAAATAAAGCAATTACACTTCCTGACCAATAAGTATGGAATAAAACCACTTAAAAGTCGTTTAAAAATCTCCCCTAAATGATACACATTTTCACAAGGCCTAAATTAAGTATGTCTGCCCTTTTCAAACCGTCCCACTAAAGGACAAGATATGATATTAAGAGCTGTTTTTGGCCCCTTTTTCAAACTGACAAATTTCTTCGAAATGTTCATATTACTATGCTAAAGTGATGATTTATGGTTAAATTTCATTTGTTTTTAATTAAAAAAAGTATGAGCGAACCTGTGACTCACAAAAATATTTAAACTGCGGGTGTAGCATCACTATACCAATGTTTACTAGAAATATCTTAGTGGGTCACAGGTTTGCTCATTTTTATTTTTCACAAAAATTAATTAAAAAAAATTAAAATTAATTTTCGCCATCTTGAGCCTATTTTACCATATCACTTTGAATTGACCATTTTTGCACATGCATATTCTAACAATAGATTTCATTTAACAATAATCACTGATTATCCCATGTACTATGACCTCTTAACTGCAAAAGCCCATAATAACTATGGAATATTCCTAATTTGAAAAATATGCAAAAATCAGGGGTCAAATTGTGCTTCTTATCATATCCTGTCCTTTGGCCCCTACTCATAATATTTCATTGCCGAAGTCGAGTAGAAATTTCATTATATTATAATTCTTAATGATGATTGGAACTATTTTTTTTGCAAATAACTGGAAAATTGATATCTTTTATAAAATGAAAACATCATTTTTTTTCAACAGAACTAGTAATCAAGCTTCAAATGAAGTTAAAGAAGGAAAGACATATGAAACAGGTATTACCATGCAGGAAAATGTAGAGGAGACAATATTGCAAATTCCAGAATGTGAATTTAGACCAGACCTCAAGAAATTAGAAAGGGTCCCAACTGATGATTCCATTATAGTATTTGACTTAGAAACTACAGGATTAGGTACTCTGTTTGTACTTAACTATTTCCCCATCCACATGTATAAATGCTTTTGACCAATGTCAGAATTAATTATTTGATGATACAATATGCAACAATAGAATTTTTTTTTTTACATAGGAGTCATTTTGGGGGGGTACCCTTAACACACAACTTTTGTTGTAATGTCCTAGGGAGAACATTGAAATATTAATATTTACATGAATATTGAAATAAAATGTGTATTACCTTTGTTTAACAATAAATTAACTTTCCTCATAGACACATGAATATAATAAATAATAAACAACATAGCTATACTAATTAAAAAAAGAAACTGTGCATCACTTTGAAAAATCACAAATTCAACATTCTATTTAGTATTTGATACATCTTATCAAAACAATTTTATATTGAACAAGGAAATGTGTCAATTGACACCGATGCCCTGCTGGCAAATAAAATATAACTCTTATTTTTACAAAATTTGCTAAGGCCAAAGGCCGTAATTCAGGTCAAATTCAGTGGACCAGAACGAAAGTCAAACTTGACATAGCAAAAATCTTTGGAATATATACAAGGATGTGGAAAAAAAGTGCCGAAACGTTTAATTTAACAAAATTTGCTGTCCAAGGGCCGTAATTTAGGTCAAAATCAGTGGACCGGAACAAAACTCAAACTTGACCTGTAACTCATAATGATAGACTTTCATACCAAAAATCTTTTGAATATATGCATTTTTCTGGGTATAGTTTTTTAAATCTTAGAAACTGGAATGCAAATTTTCAGATTTTTATCCAAATTAAAATGATCTCATAATCCACTCGACATTCAGTGAAAATTTCAACTTGATAACTGTATTTTGTATGATTTTCTGATTAGGAGAAATTTGGGTACAATTGATTTCCAATAGACAATGACATGCACGATTTCTTTTTTTTCATGAGTATATAATGTACATTTATAGCTAGTAATGAATAAAGCAGATAAGTTTGCCAATCAAATAATCCATGAAATACCTACGAGGCACATTATACTTAAAATAAAATGTAAAAAAAAACATGTGTATTCATTGCATTAATACTAAAACACTTTTTACCAAACTTTGACACTTTAGAACATCTTACAGTAAAAAATAAAAGAATGCATAAAATACCTTACAATGTATATATATATATATGTATGTATTCTTTAAATTTTAGGTAGAAATGCAGATATTGTGCAGATAGCTGCAACAACTCTAAATAAATCAAATCAGTTTAGTCAATACACTATACCAGATCAGAACATTTCTTATGGTGCATCAAAGGTCACAAAGCTGTCTATATTGTTTGATAATAATGGTAACAAAAGGCTTGATTATAATGGAGCATGGCTTGAAACAGTTGACCCCTTAACAATGACAAATAACTTTTTGGAATGGTTAAAGAACATCACTCATCAAAAAAGGAAGGTTACATTAGTTGGCCACAACTCAAATGCTTTTGACTTTCCAGTCTTGTACAATCATATGATAAAGTATAACAGAAGAACAGAATTTATGTCCACTGTAGAAGGCTTATCAGACACACTTCCATTCTTCAAATCAGTTTATAAAGATCTAGGACTTGAAAACTACAAACAGATAACAATAGCAAAGAAAATTTTACAAAATTATGATGAAACAAATGCCCATAATGCACTACATGATGTAACCACTCTAGCACAGATTCTTCAAGCATCTGATTTGCAGGATTTCAAATCTACTGTTGTCGACCTCTCTTCATTCTGTATAAAACAGGACTTCATTTCTGCACATAAGCCGCTTCTGGATTCATTGAAGGATACGTTCAAGATAGGTAGTACCAGTTACATGTCAAATCAGATAGCCACCAAAATAGCAGATTCTGGACTTGGATTCGTTCATCTTAAAGTGGTATTTGAAAGAAGTGGTTCAGATGGAATCCGTGTGTTACTGCAAGAAAAAATAAATGGAAAACCTAGAGTCACATCATGCAAAAGGACTTTGGACAAAATATGTGATTTTTTGCAAACAACATTTGAACAAAAAAATGAGCAATGAATTTGTGTACATTGGTTAAATTTAAAACATTTTGTACTTGTTAAATGTACATGTATTCAGTAATGCACACTATAAAAAAACTAACTGCTTTAAAATTCATCTATGGCCATTACCCTCTTAACCATCATGACTGTGTAAAGCTTTGTTTTTTTACATAAATTAAAACATGGTCAAAATACAAGATTGATAGTTAGCAATATTGTTTTTTTATGCTGCAATTTGCTTCATATTGATTTTTAGTATTATATTAAATACTCCAGACCCAAAGCGAAGCAGATATTCCTCAACTTACAGAATTTTAAAATCTTAAGAAAAGTAATTGACAAAAAATAAACATGTACATGTAATTTGTCATAAATTTTTATTCAGGCAATGTAGGCTAAAATTTAATTTTGTCCTCAACTGCTTGCATGCCATGCAACAAGTTAATGAAAGTTCATATTACCTTTTGTAACTCTTCAGGGAACATTTCAAGTACATGTACAATGTAGATACAAATAGAATATACATGTACTACATGTACATCTTCTCCTTTTCTATGTGGTATTCTGATGTTAGATGATTGCTGCAATTTAAATACAAATGAAGATGTACTGCATTAAAACCAAAAGAATATGGAATATGTATTGTTGTGGCCAAATAAAAACAATGTGTGTTTTTGGTTTCCTACCT
Organism: Arcuatula senhousia; assembly: GCA_963971305.1. Lineage (NCBI taxonomy): Eukaryota > Metazoa > Mollusca > Bivalvia > Mytilida > Mytilidae > Arcuatula > Arcuatula senhousia. The sequence goes on from OZ020304.1 coordinate 66,315,273, forward strand.
ACCCTAGTTTTTCATGCTGATCTAGACTTTTATTGCCATTTATGCTTTTAAAGCACTGTAAAACTTGAAATTACTCCCCATTAACTCGGGTAAAAAAAAATGCCCATCTACTGTATCAATCCTTTTTTTATTTTTTTTTTCAGGCATAAATCCAGAAACACACATGATACATGTACAATATTGGCCTTATCTATTTTTTTTAACAATTTTTTATATATACATGTAAAATACAGTCAGTAGTGTATCCTGTCAGAAGACACGAAGGTCATAATAAAAAAATTCCTCCATTCTCATCCAAATTTCTTGAGAATATAGGGCAGATTGGCAAATTTTATTTTTTTATTTTTATCCATTTTGATAAAATATTCTGACATTTTAAAGGAAATTGACCAAATAAAACATCATTTGCCAAAATTTCAAAATAAAGTTATGAGGCAGCTGAATAAGTCAGGATGGGAGGGGATGAGAATCTAAGATATTTTTTATATTGGCCTAAGGATAATAAGTTTTTTAAATGTCCACTTTTTTCATTCCCATTCCATTTTGCCTATCTGACATGTATTTCATATTAGGTGATTCACTGTTTTTCTTGGGCCAAACAAAAAAGTATGAGTGTTTACTGTCACGTGCTGAAAAAAAAATTTATGATTTTTTTTACCTTGAGTCTATGGGGGCAGTTTTGTGACTATAACAGTGCTTAATGGAAAATGCTCAAAAAAAAACTTTAGGGTAGGGGGGTAAAAATTAAATAGGGTCGGGTGACAGTAAACTCACCTACTTTTTTTTTTGGCCTTGCTTATAGTAAATACATGTTTAGGCTAGAGAAAGTAATTCATCTATCAGATGAAGTAAATATTGTATACATGTAAATGTGGTAAAGTTTAGATTCATTAGGGAATTTAATTTTAATATTTACTCACTATACATGTATCTATAGAAAGCAAGTTGATTTTTTTTTCCACATGTTTCATGATAGCTGTTTCAACAATATCAGTTCTATGATTTGAAACAAATGCACTGCATTAAGCAATTTAATGACCATGATTTTGATGCCTGGTGCTCCAAACTAATGGAAGTAAACACCATTAATAAGACTTACAACACATTGTATAATTTTTTTTCCAACAGGAAAAATTTTTGGAGCATAATTTTTATAGACTTATCTTATTTGCTTCCTAAATTTTAAATTTTCTCACATTTAGCCAGTATTTCCTGTAAAGTTCTATCCCTGTCCGGTCGTAATGTTACATGTAATGTTTTGGCCAAAGGTGTGGTTCTGGTCACCTCTTGGTCATTCTCTGTAGGTTAGAAAATTTTAATTTTATCCCCTAATCCAACTATTTATAATTTACATCATGCAATTCTGTTCTCATATTACATTTTTTCTATTACTTCCTGTTGTTTACATTTTCAGTAAAACGGTCATACTGTTTAGAGTATTTATGATTTTTGGACTATACATTTGCATATTTTTAAGTCTTATAGCAATAAATCATATTTAAAATAGAGCTTGCCAATAAATTTTAATAATACATGGTAAAGTAGGCACAAACACTGGGGTTAGTCAGGAATGCATACTCATCTTGATTTTAAGTGTTAATTTAAAAAAAAATGCTTTAAGTGAAAAAGGGTGGGGGGTAAAACAAGGGGCCGGAGGATCACATGAACCACACCCAATTTTTTTAATATTTTGTCTTTCAGGCATACCATACATGTCTATTATTTATAAACAATGGAAATAATGTAACTTTAATTTATTTGAACCAAGAATATTGCATTAAAGAAATTTGAAATGTTTACATTGATTATACAGTAATGTCTAATTACATGTTTTAAACAAAATTTACACAGGGATGCACCAATATACAGCAATGTTGATAATGATTTCCATTACCACATTTCAACAAATGTAATAAGGTACAAAACAATGAATTAAGTGCAACTGTAACTCGTTTAAGAAGTTGGCTGTGTAGTCTAGGGTGATGTACAAAGTGCTAATTTACAAGTGGTGTTGTCATGATAAACTCGTCCTGATGAAGGACCATCATACATACCTATCCTCTTCACTCCGGTTGGAGCATAAGGTCAACACATGTGTGGTTCTTTGTCTTCTTCTCTGTCACACCCCATGTCATGGGCAGGTCTTTCAGTTTCTACATCCTACATTTACAAATTCGCAGTTCTAGCCAAGAGAAAATCTTCAGACATATACGTAAGCCATATCATAAAATATCAAAAAGGACCATAAAGAGCTATGAAACCAGTTCCTTGAAGATACATGCAGAATAGTTGAAAATTGTTGCCAGACTGAAGGTCTTGTGAATTTCGTTTTCACTGTAAGGCAGCAACCATTTGAAATTCTGGGGGGGGGGTATTGATTTTAGCTCCTCAATTTTTTTTTCAAAATTTTATGAAGACGAGAATTTTTTTTTGAACGACACCAACTGGACACCAAAAACTATTTTTTTATTTGCAATTTTGCTTACGCTGTGAATCCCAGGCTCACCAAAACAATTTTTTTTTTTCTTTCTGGGTCAAGGACAATTTATTTTTTTTCAAAGAAATCCATACCCCCCCCCCCCCCCCAGAATTTCAAATGGTTGCTGCCTAACCAGCAGGGCCAGATTGTACTAAAATGTTTATTCTTCTTAACATGTGATCTCAACAATAATATTGACACCTGACTCGACAAACATGTGACGTGTACATGTTGTGGTGTGGTGTACAATACGTGTGGACTGACCTCAGTCCCATGTTACAGGGATTTTACAGTCATTCGTCTAAATCAGGGAATGACACGATAATCAATAGCTTTATGTCTTTATTTCTGCCGTAAAAAGTATCAAATAGCACACAAACATGAAATATATAACACAAATGGCATTTGATCGTCAGGACGTTTTCTTTTGAGACGACCCCCAAATAACAAATAAATTTTGTTTTCACTACTTTTAGACAAATTTATAAGTTATAATCTAAATAAAACTCAAGCAGTCAGTTTCAATATCAGTAAATATAAGTGCTGGGTACTTACATTTGATGTATATCCCGAAACACATGTCCGCTGGACATTTTTCACAGCTCCAACCATGCCGCCCAGAGTCCTACGAGATTCCCGCCGAAAATGAAAGGGGAGATAATCGAGGACCAAAATTACCGTAAATACTCTAAATATTATTTTTTTCACCGCTGAACATAAAAATCATATTTTTATGTGTCAATTTTAACTCCCAATCATTTGTTCTTTCAAAAAACAAGAAAAATATATGTTTATTTCATTTAATGAACAAATGTTAAGGATTTTTCTAATTTTAGGGTTTTGGGGTACAGGGCTGATATAACTAAACACAGAACAAAAACCAAGACGGTGACCCCCTCTTTTTTTTTTCTTAAAATGCTTTATATATTATAAGGAAGAAAATATTAGTTTTTTTAAAAATTCTATGACGTAGATTTTTCAAAATTAATAAAAATATGAAAAGTTCAGGTCAAAACTAAAAGTTATAAAATCACATTTTTTTAGACCTTTTCCGCAATATTTTTTTAAGATTCATTTTTCATATCAAAATATATGAACTAATATTGCCATAAAGTCTCATGTAACTAACTTAAATACAGAACTGGAGCATGAATAACTTATATGTATCCCTGTAATGCATTTTGTCTTGGGTCCAAGCTGTCAAAAATGAAGCCATTTTTTGAAACTTTAAAGCCTTCTACAGAGAAAATGAGCACGGTGACCCCCCCTTTTTTTTTTATTTTCCGATGCAGCATGAAAAGATACACAAAATATCCCAAAATAAAGAGTTCATAAAAGACATTTTTATCGACTGATATAGCATCAATCAAACTAGATCAACTAGTAACAGAATTTTTGTAGAACATAAATTACGCTTTGAGACCAAAGGAAAATACAACAAATCAGGGTATGGTTGGGTTCATACTTAAACTAAAATATAAATATTAAGAGGTGAATGTTTTCACTGCAAACAGGGATTTATTGTTCAATTAGGAAACTTAAAAGCATCACACTTATCAAAATGTCTCTAGGTATAATGAAATGAAGAACTGGTAGATATTAAAATTACTTAAAAAATAGAAAATGATGCCACCATAACAAACACAAAATCCTTTAACCTCTTATTGACAAGAAAAAATAGAATAAATGTTGCGAATAAACACATTTCCCTCTAGCGTTTTGTAATAGCTGCACTAAACTTGACTGTTTATGTAGGGATAAATCAGAACCTGAAATCAAGCATCTTTTTCTACTGTTATGGATATTAAATTGTAATCTTGACCTAAGCAGTCATGCAGGCAAAAATCTTCCTATGGATATATGGCTTAATGAATAAAACTGGATAGTAAAAGTATCACACCTCTGCTGAAATTAAATGTTAGTAAAGCAACCATGAGTTAGATCAACCAATCACACCATTCATACCTAAATATACCGGGTATACAATTCAACCTGTGCAAATATAAACCATGCCGATAACAGTGTTAAAAATATCTATATTGTAGACTGCTTTGAAATAATAAAGATTTCTTCCATAACATTAAAATTTCTAGGGCTAAGCATAGCTAAATTTACTGATAATATTTAAGCTAATATTTGTGGTGAGTACATTATTATCAAATTATGAAAACTCAAAAATTTTACAGTACTTTTCAAGATTTAGATGACTCACTCCTCAGTCTGATAATAAGGCCTTTTTATGTGGCCTTGGCTTGCTCTGCCTATGCCCATATTATCACTTTTCTATAAACCTAATGAACAGTTTTAAGCCATAACTCATGCTTCATATATTGAACTTCTGGTTTTCTATACATTTGTACATGGTAAGTTAGTAGGGAATCATAATTTACTACTAAATTGTTAGTAATAAACAATTTTAAAATAAATATTTTGTAATTTCATGCTTTTGGAATGCTCTGAACACTTACTTCTCTTTTACTTTACTGTAAACAAATTAGTAAAAGATTTAGAGAAGGAAAATTCATTAGATTAGGCCGCACATCTCATAGATTTTATTCATTTTACATAGTTTATTTAGAAGAGTTGAAATCAGAAACCATAACTATCAAAACAATAATAGAAGTTCTTTAAATCATATTTCAAATCAATCAAGCAAAGAAGAGGTTGTGAAAAGTTTGAAGATAACAACAAAATATATAATTTTCAGATGTTGTTAGTTTTTAATACCAGACACAAAAATAAGCATACATTACAATAACAACACAGAAAGACAAGATGTCAAAATTAGTGAGTTTGAACAATTCACTAAAAACTTTAAAAGTTAGTACTAACCAAAACTAATCCCTTTTTTTCCAAATTACTAGATAAAAGTTTTTTGTATAAAACTCAAACTACACAAGATCCCTCACAAACTGGACAAAGATACCTTTAAAGGATAGGAAATCAACAGCAGTGTTTGCAGCACCATTCCCCCAAGACCTAACACTACTTCTATAGGGTGTGGAAGTGAACTACAGGACCTAAGGCAGTATGGCTACACAATATCTTTACCTTCTGATGGATTGTTTAAGGAAGCCAGCACTACCATGACCAGTGGGTTTCTGTAGTAATCGACTGTCAGTCAATGCTCGTCGACATCGGACAATCTCCTCATAAAGCTTCAGCTTTTCTTCATCAGTCATCTTTGTCTATAAAGCAAAAGTTTGAGAAAAATGTTAATGTAAAATTGAATTGGTTTAAATTTGTTGCAATTACAAACATATCATTTGACCAACACTTAATCGATCTTTGGCAACGTGACGGGTGTGCTATAGCAAGCAGGAACTGCTTACTCTTCCGGAGCACCTGAGTTCACTCTCGTTTTGACTTGAGTTCGCGTTGCTGAATGCGGTTTTGTTGTTATGTATGTGTGTGTTTTATGTTGTTATGTGGTTTGTTTTGTTGTGATGATTTATGTCTGCCGGTTTTGTCTTTGTCTTCACGGTTTTATGATACTGATTACCCCTTTGGTACACCTTTGCTTATATCATGACATATAATTTGAAAAGATTAAAACATACCAAATCTTTTTGACTAACATTTTTGTTTCTTACTTTAAGGTGTGCTTAAAGGTGTAAGGTGAAATAAACCTATATGATAAGGAGAGATCTGCCTTTTAAGGGTAAATACAGAAATTTTTATGTAAAGTTTTGCTAATACTGGCTACCAAGGATAACAAGAGGGGTTAAAAGTCAATTTTGCTGAAAATCTGCACAAAAAAAAAAATTCTTTATAGAAAAGGAAGGTTCCAACTCAAGACCTTCCTATACTATACATGTTTTTATCCTATCCATTTCAGAGTATCTTACCTTTTTCTTGAGACTTTCATACTCTGGTTTAAGCCAGGAGGCATGGTTGGGTGAATAACTAGCGATCACAGACCCTATATCCTCCTTAAATTGGGTCTCAAACATAAAACATCTCTGTTGTACGTTCACATCCGCTGTGTTCTTAAGTTCCAATGTCACATAATTATCATTTGGATCAATTGTAATTGTTTCAATCTCTGTGTATTTGAACTGGTTCAGAACGTTTTTGTCTTTGGCCTTTAAGAATTTGATCCCATCCATGTTGATAGCGATTAATGCATCCCCAGTGTGTGACCAGAGTCCTTTATGTGTGATTGGGTACAGTGTACATCCATACAATGGGAACTGTCTCACAGCAGTCAGGTACCAAACCTGGGCCTCCAGCTCTGATTTACCCTTTCCATAATGCTGTAAAAGAAAGATGGAAGTAATATCTCTGACCAAATGAAAGGTTAAAACTTACTTTTTATCACAATTGTTTTGATAGCATGACTGTAAATTACAATACATCTGCATGGTTCAAATTTCGTGAAGTGTACAATCTTTTATCAACATGGAAATTAACCTTAATGTTTTTTTTTAATATACATGTATCTATGACATAAGAATGTACATGACTGCTTTTTCTCATTTTGTATTTTTGAATCATACTTTTTAAAATTTTCAAAGTGTAAGACTTACACTGTGAGATGCAGCTACTTCTTCATTCCAATCTCTACCAGGCATGGCTAATATCCTCTTACAGATAAACTGTTCAACCTCTTTATACCTGTAACATGAAAAACAGTCAGCTAAATCTTAATCTTTAAAATATGGAAATTGTATAAACAAGATATTCATTTTGAAAAAAAGAATGGATATTTTATAAATGTTCATGACACAAAATAATGTAGACAAAAAGAAACTAGGCACTTTTATTACTATTCTTGATCACCTTGTTGCCTTGCAAAAGACTAAGCTCTCAAGATTCTCTAGTCTCAATGTGTTTGAAATACCTTTTATCCACAAAAGATTAAACGGAGACATTTCAGTCAGTTTAACAGAATTATGAAAAAAAATATAGTACAAACAATGATATTCATGTGTTTTTTAGTTTTTTATATTTTTGAATTTTGGTTGTTTGAAAAAAAAATCCCATAACTATAGTGTTTCCATATTGATAAAAAATTCCAAACTAACCTGAAATCCTTTCCTTCCTCATACTCTCCAAATGTGACCCTAGCTTGTAAACCTGCCAATTGTAGTGCTACTTTGTCTGATACTGGGAACTCATCCTATAATAATAAATGCAAACATATTAATTTTAATTTCAGTGTGAGAATTTTGTGTGTGCTTGCTTATGATAGACTTATAAAATATTTGAGCATTTACATGTAATTTGTTTCTAAGTCTTCATTTTACCTTTATACATCATGCAATTATGAATGTCCAAAATTCCAATGGTTTAATCCTAGAAATGGTATTATCAAAATTCAGAAAAATCTAGAGAAATCAACTACATATTTTATGATTGTCCATTCCAAACTCTTGAAATATTAAAATGTTCTTATATTTTGTATATTTGTATATATGCATACTACTGATGATCAAATTGATTAAGGCATTTCCAGAATTAAATGTGTGTGTGTGGGGGGGAAGGGACTTTTTTCTTTACCCCACCACCCATAAAAAAATAATTAATTTTAATCATTTTTTCTTAACAAAATATTTCTAAAACACCAACCACCCACCATATATGTACCGTATTTTGCTGTGTATAGTGCGCAGTTTTTTACAATAATTTCCAGAATCTAACATAGGGGTGCGCACAATACATCCCTATATGAGATTTTCATACATTTTCATGAACATCGGCAACGGCAAAAGATCGATGTTTGTCAGACTTTGGACACAAGATTCATCCATGATTGAATACAAGAATCATAACTCCGTGATTTCTATTGAATCCTGTTCATTATTAGTATCTCTAAATAAAATTTATCCTGCTTTTATCAAATAAAAACTTAATTCCAGTGTCTTCATGTGTTTGTTTATTAACTCCTTTTCCGATCGACCACCATTTTGGTTTAATGTTTATTGTTAGTTTGGTAAAACTATTTGTACTCTTAAAATTACTTCTATCCAATTTCTTTATTCAAAATAAGAATAATAAAATTAGATTTTAATTTATTTATTCATTCTTCCTTTACTTGTTTCCTTTCTGGATCAATAATGTGTATTCCCCTTAAAGTAACCTCATTTAAATAATTCTAAAAATAGAATGGTTTTGTCAAGAATACGCATTACAAGGACATTAACGTTAGCGCCGTTTTCACATTGTAACGTCGCCGTGCTTATGACGTCTTCATTCTTGTAAATATCTTTGAGTATTGTAATAGAGATCCAAACCTACACAACGTCTTTGTTTTTATGTCAATCTAAGACATTTGGTACCGAGAGACCAGGATGAGTGGCAAGCTGAAATCAATACGTGCGGGACACAGAAGCGTAGTTTCCAGGCTAATGAACAAATTTGATGAGATTGAACCCACGGCAAGCGAAAACTCTTGTGATGAACTTTCAAACATTCTTGACAACTTGACACGGAAAAGGGATTTATTACGGGGTATGGACGAAGAGATTGTGCAGTCACTTGGAAGCGAGGAAATAGAAGCAGAAGTCGTGGATTCAGAAGAATACATGTACAACCTAGACGCGAAAATACGCAAAGTAAGTAAACTTCTTTCCACACATTCCTCCACACTCAACCCGAGGGCAAAAAGTTTTTCCAGCACTACCAATCAACCTTCTCAACCCGTATTAACACAAGAAAGCAATGAATTCCAAGAACATACATCACAAAGTTTTCAACCAGACTTCCGTTCAGCGTCCAATACTAGTAGTACACACAGTAAACTACCGAAATTGCAACTACCTACCTTCAATGGGGACATACTTCAGTGGCAATCCTTCTGGGACTCTTACGAATCCGCCGTTCACTACAATCAATCTTTGAGCAATGCACAACGCTTCAACTATCTAAAATCTTTGCTACACGATGAAGCTCTCCAAACCGTTAGCGGCTTTGCACTCACAAACAGTAACTATGATAGAGCAGTGGCATTACTTCAGAAGCGGTATGGTCAAAGTCACAAGATAAAACAGCGTTACATGCAGGCACTTTTCGACATTCCGCCACCAAGGAACACACACAAAAGTTTGCGCAATTATTACGATTCATTTGAAACATATGTTAGAGGATTAGAATCATTGGGTCTAAATGAAGAAGCTCTAGGGTCCTTACTTGTACCAGTCATACTCAATAAACTACCGGGACAAATGCGTACTAATTTAGCAAGAGAACACGGATCCACAGATTGGAATTTAGATGATTTACGCGAGGGTATATTTCATGAGATCAACATGTTAGAAGCCGGAGACGATTTGAATACGCCCTTTGAAGAGCCCGTGGCTACGGCTGCATTTGTCACACACGCAAAATCTCGTTCGAAGTATGAACACGCCAACAAATCACGACAAATAACTCACACTACCCATCAGAAGTCTTGTGTATATTGCAACGAACCGCATAATTCCGTGAATTGCATGAAAGTAACAGATACCGAAGCGCGACTTGATATTGTAAAACGATTGCGCCTATGCTTCAACTGCCTTAAACACCACAATGTAGCTGAATGTAAATCTAAACAAACATGTAGACAATGCAAGAAAAGACATCATACTAGTCTATGTAAGAATCGTCAAGAAAAAGAACAGCAAAACAGCGTAAGCGTAAATACCATTCAAGAGGCTGAGAACGAAGTTCAAACATTAGTTGCTGACTGTGAAGTTTTACATTCCCAAGTTTCGTCCGGAGTACTTCTCAAAACAGCTATTGCTCCCGTGAGTTCTGGATACAACATAGCCGAAAGTAATATCTTGTTTGACGAGGGCGCGCAGAGGTCGTTTGTTACAGAGAAGCTTGCAAGTAAGTTGAACCTTCCTGTTACTGGTACTGAAGTTATTGCGTTATCTGGATTTGGTGATACCACAAAATCAAAGAAAGTTAGACGTCTGAACACAGGGACAGTATATCTTATCACAAATACAGGCACGAAATTACCGATTAAAGTACTAATTGTACCTGACATAGCAGCCCCGCTGAAAATCTTCGTACGCGAAACACAGAATCTGAAGTATTTGTCCGGATTAAAACTAGCACATCCGATGACTCAGAGTGACTATTTTGAAATATCATTATTAATTGGAGCCGACAGCTACTGGTCCATTGTACAAGATAAAGTAGTCCGCGGAGATGGGCCCACAGCAGTCCAGTCAAAAATAGGTTACCTCTTATCCGGACCGGCAAGTGTAAGCCAAACAAGTACCAACGTATCTATGCTAAATGTCATGGCAACAAGCAAAATCGAGAGCATTGATCTTGAGAAGTTTTGGAAGGTTGAGTCTTCTGGAGTCGAACTTGAAAAAGAGAATTTAGAAGAAGCTAAATTTCAGGATCTATACGAAGAGTCAGGAATCCGTTACTGTGGTAACCGTTACTATGCTAAGTTACCATGGAAAGATGACCATCCTACATTACCAGACAATGAGGTAATAGCAAAGAGACGCACGGAAAATGTTATTAAACGGCTTACAAGACAACCCGATTTACTTAAGGCATATGGATCAATTATTGCCGACCAAGAGAAGCGTGAATTCATAGAGAAGGTACCAGCTGAAGATGACGAAATTAAAGGTAACAAAATTCATTACATTCCGCACCATTATGTGAAGAAAGAATCCGCTACCACGCCAATACGAATTGTTTTCGATTGTAGCTGCAAATCCAGTAATGGTGGACCTAGCTTAAATGACTGTCTAATGAATATCGCTCCTGACCTTAATGAATTATCTGCCATTCTATTGAGATTTCGCACACACGACTTTGCCGTTTCAACAGATATCGAGAAGGCCTTTCTCAATGTAGGACTAGAGCAAGAAGACCGAGACGCCACAAGATTTTATTGGTTGGAAAATCCGAATGACCCATCTAGTCAACTAATCAAATACCGTTTCAAGTCCGTACTTTTTGGCGCAACATGCTCTCCATTTATTCTTAATGCCGTTATAAAGAAACATCTGAAAGAAAACACAAACGAATACACAACGCGATTACAACAGGATCTCTACGTTGACAACATTTTGTCAAGTTTCAGAAGCGAAAAAGAATTGCTCGATTTTTACGAATCATCAAGGTCGCTTTTCACTAAAGCAGGTTTCAACCTACGATCATGGGCTACAAATTCAACCGAGCTAAACAACAAAGCAAAGTACGACAAAGTAACGGACAGCGACGAACTTATAAAGATTCTAGGAATGAGATGGAACACATCCAAAGACAGAATCACATTTACCCAAAGAGATTACGAGCAACAAAATTCAGAGGTTACAATGACGAAGCGTGAAGTGTTGAGACGATCATCACAAATATATGATCCGCTAGGACTATTGAGTCCAATCACAGTTAGAAGTAAGATGTTGATGCAGAGCATTTGGGAATCCAAAGTCGACTGGGATGATCCCCTTTCAGCTAAAACTATCAAGGAATGGACTGAAATCGAGAACGACATTTCAGAAAGCGTAAAACTCGAATTCCGACGAAACTATTTTAGCAGAACCACAAATGAAGAAAACGACTTACAACTTCACATTTTTACTGATGCGAGCGTAAAGGCGTACGGTACATGTGCATATCTTACTCGAGGACAAGAGAGTACACTAATAATGTCAAAAACGAAAGTTGCTCCGCTTAAGAAACTTACCATCCCGAAACTCGAGTTAATGGCCGCCGTACTTGGAGCCCGTCTTCTTAAGCATGTGATTAGCAGCATAGAAGTCAAACGCGCATTCCTTTGGAGTGACAGTCAAATTGTACTGAGTTGGATCAAATCGGAAAAACAATTGCCGCAATTTGTAAATAATCGAGTGAAGGAAATTAAGGAGAAAACTAACGACTTCATTTGGCAATATTGCCCAACCGACTCTAATCCAGCCGACTTACTATCAAGAGGGATGTCATTTACCAAATTTCAAAGTTCAAACTTATGGATACACGGACCGTCGTGGATTACAAATCAGACGGATTGGCCGACTTGGACTTTGCCGGAGGAACAAGTTCTAACCATGTGTATGGACGAGACTAGAGATGAGAGATGCTTTAATTTGCAGCTAACAACGCAGGAAACAGAGCTGTTCAATTTAGACAGATTTTCGTCATACAAAAGACTACTTCCAGTTTGTGCGTATGTACTTAGATTCGTTAGAAACTGCAGAACAAACGAAAAACGCACAGAAAACATAACCGCCGAGGAAATACAGGAAGCCGCAGTCCTTCTGATAAAGGAATCTCAAATTCGAAAATTTAACGATGTATGGAACACTTTAAGATCTGGGACAACAAAGCATAACTTAGTGAGGCAACTTCGTCTGTATCTTGACGACAATAACCTTATTAGATGTGGAGGAGGACGAATCGACAATGCACCGATATCTGAGAATACCAAATTTCCGATATTACTTCCGTCGAAGGACAAACTCACAGATCTAATTATTTCCGACGCGCATTCAAAGAACTTGCATTCTGGAGTCGAGAGCACCGTAACCGCTCTTCGACAGTCTTACTGGATACCAGCGATCCGTCAAAGCGTACGTACGATACTCCGCCGTTGTGTTGTTTGCAGAAAAGTTCAAGGAAAACCGTACGAACTTCCTGATCCACCACCTTTACCAGCAAATAGACTTCGGGACGAACAACCATTTACCGTAACAGGAGTAGATTTTAGTGGTGCAATGAACATAAGATCGAAATCAAATCAGGAATCAAAGGCATACGTATGTCTGTTCACCTGTGCCAACACACGAGCCGTACATTTAGAGCTAGTACCCGATTTATCACAGGACTCATTCGTATTAGCTTTCCGTCGTTTTACAAGTCGCCAGTCAACACCCCGAGTAATGATCTCTGACAATGCAACAACGTTTGTTGCAGGCTCAAAGGTAATAGAAACACTATCATTGTCCGGAACTACATGGAAATTCATTCCGAAAAGAGCTCCTTGGTTTGGCGGCTGGTGGGAGAGGTTAATAGGATTAACAAAGAACTGCCTACGTAAGGTTTTAGGAAAAGCCTTTGTGACTTTCGAAACACTACGAACAATTATTAACGAAGTGGAGAGTACACTGAATGATCGGCCTCTCACCCATGTTTCCTCCGACCCACTTGATGAGGAACCACTGACTCCGTCCCACTTATTGTATGGAAGGAAAATTCGAACTCTCCCATTTGATGGCCGAAAAAGTGATTTTCGCGAAAGATCAATGTCTACGAATGAAACAGTAACTAAACATGCCAAACTTGTATCTGATATCATTCAACATTTCCGAAATCGATGGAAAACGGAATACCTAACCGCTTTAAGAGAACATTATAAGTTCAATGGTAAGAACAATTCCCAAAGGATCGTCGTTGGTGATATAGTTCAAGTACACGACGAAGGATCGCGGATGAACTGGACCTTAGCAATTGTGGACAAACTCGTACATGGACAGGACGGACTCGTAAGATCAGTGGTACTACGTACACGTTATGGAGTGACTTCAAGACCTATCAACAAGCTGTATCCGATAGAAGTGAACGCAACTGATGAAGACGACGATTATGCCACCCCAAGAAGAGCTAAATGTAAGGCAAAGGAACTCATTCAACAATGGACAAAAATGTGCTAAGTACCCGAATCATGGACATTAAATTTTATTGAGTTTTGAAAATCTATTTTTCATTCATTTTCCATGGACGTTTTAAAGATAACTTTAGATTTATGTTCGATCATTTGTAACTTTTGATTTAAGTTTTTCATTTTTTCCGCGCCCGGAGGATGTCAAGAATACGCATTACAAGGACATTAACGTTAGCGCCGTTTTCACATTGTAACGTCGCCGTGCTTATGACGTCTTCATTCTTGTAAATATCTTTGAGTATTGTAATAGAGATCCAAACCTACACAACGTCTTTGTTTTTATGTCAATCTAAGACAGGTTTGTTTACATGATTGTGTATTTTCTTTCATGTAATTATTTGAGCAACAGATAGCCATTTTCTAATTGTTTTGTGAATAAATACTCATCCCAAGCTGGAGATAATTTAGATTTACTGGTAATTATTTGTTTGGACACTGAGGCCAATTTGCACAAAACATCGATCTTTTGTAAACAGGCTTGGACAATTAACAATTAAAGCCATTCAGCTGTAATACTTCAGGATTGTTTGAATAGTAATTTGTTGATCATCACTGTTATGACACCTTTATTGTTTTCATCAAAAGATGTGAGCTTGGGTTAACACTTGTTGTTTGTTGATTGAAAAGGGGGACCATTACCGGGATTAACGATTTCGCTGTCATAATAAAATACACAAATAGTATAACAGTTTATTTTTATTTTCACAATAATTACAAAACAATTTTATTTTCATTAAAAAATCTTCATCTGTAGTCTTTCTACCTGAAAAAAGTGACAAATTTTGAGGGTTCCTTGTCATAAAAAATGATCGTGCATTTTACACAAAACTTCGTTTTTTCCCCAGATTTTCATAATGAAAAGTGGGTGCGCATTGTACATAAATGCGCACTATACACGGCAAAATACGGTAATAGAAGTTCCTCCCGACCCCCCAACACGTTTAATTCTGGAACAGCCCTTACCTTAACCACTTTAGCCACAGCTTCAGCATACAGTAACTGGTACTCCACAGGGTCGTTTGGAATGTCTTTGATATTTTTATAAATTCTCTTCCTGAACATCAGTTTGGCATCTGACCCACCTAAAGCCATCTTTGGTCCCTTCTTAGAAACTGTGTCATACTTCGAAGGATGAGCAGACTTTCTCTCTTGACTGAAATATTTTGATGTGTTTATAATTTCTCTGTATGTAGTAACATTGAGATCAGTCTTTGAAATAAGGTTTAACTAAGATTGTTCCTTCTCTCTAGGATACCATGACATTTAAGATTTCAGAGATACATGTATCTTAATCTTTTTTAAATCATACATTGGATTTGTTGTTATCTGTTTTTCTTTAGTTAACAAAATAGAATAGAAGAAGCATAAAAGTATTAAAAGGGCATCCCAATCTTGAAGCAGGAAACATTGAAAACAGCAACAAGTAACAGGAACTCATTTTGTTTAAATATATTCACAGTTCCTACTAGTTGCAAAACAAGTTTGAAAGATTAATGATATTGACCTACTACCTCTTTTTGTCATTTTCTTCTCATAATTCTTGAATTATAAAATCCATAAAATTTCTATAAACAACAGGTACTTACAACTCCCACTGAGATAACACATCAGTGATGTATTCATATCCCCTGATATATCTCTCATAATCAGCCGTCATTTCATACAGAGCCCATCCCTCCACAGATCTGAGCCCTATCTTCCTGGCCACACTCTCTAGCACCTCTGTGGCTGTATCTATAGGCATCATACTGATAGCCTTAGTCTTACCATCCATAAAGTATACCTTACATATCAATGGACTCAACATCTGCATACTCTGTAAAATATAAACAGCTTTTAGAAGAACTTGTAATACAAAGGTGTACATCAATATTAATGTTTTAAGCTTGAAATAGTCTCACATTAAAGTACAATAAAATAAAAGACCTTGAAATATAGTTTTTTTAGAACTGTTGATATCATACAAGATTTCTATAGTACTAAAGTACATACATTTTTATTTTACTATTAAGTAAATCTTCAATCTTTTATTAGATGATATTTCTGAATAGCTACATAAGATAAGAATGATGTTCTGATTATCAAAATTTACATACAAAGTTAATAAATTTTCTCTTACTGTTATGCAATATTATCTAGTTCTCGCGAGATGAGACTATTTTGCGTATCACACTCCGCACGATGTGATATTTAATTTCAAGAAAATTGATTGGCTGTCCGCGGGAGACACCACAGTTAGATATGCATCTCGTGAAAAGCGTGCTTACTTTTGTTTGAACACCTGTTGATCTCGCTTGAATGAAAAAAACAAACAAAATATATCAAAAAAAATGCACAAAAACGTTGTTTGTGTTAAAAAGTCTACATTTAATTAAAATTTATAATAAAAAGGTTTATTTTTTTTTCAATTGACTCCTTTTTTCACATGTTTGCTAAAATGAAACAAAATACATATAGGGTTATTTTCCAATGAGTTATAATTTTATAAGCAATTTTTGGGCCTATACTTTCACGTTAGACAGTTAGAGAAAATGGTTTCACAACTACGGTACAATAGATGAGATACGGATTTTCATCACATTGGTTAGATATTTGTCAAAGGAAACTTGCAAATGCTCGTTTCCTAATTTGACAAATATCTAACTCAATGTGATAAAAATCCGTATCAAGGGGTAGAAATACGAAATAAAACTAGATACCAGGGAGATGATAGCCATCTCCAAGGGCCCCGCTACCGGCCTCATATTTCAGTCACTGGTAACAATTTGTCAAACAAATGAATACCTAAACTTGATCAGTTTATTATCTACAAGGAACAATAAAAAAGTGTAGAAAATAAAATTGCAATGGATTTTCTAACTTCAAAGTGCAATAGCTCCCATAAAAATTTTATTGAATTTTCAAATTTCAAAGGGCCATAACTCCCATAAAAAATTGTGGACCAGCACGAAACTCAAACTTGATCTGTAACTCATCAAGGTAAACTGACATACCAAAAATCAGTTCATTATCTATAAGCGTTTAGAAAAAAAGTGCGGAAAACTGAAATTTTAATGAATTTTCTAAGTTCAAAGGGCCATAACTCCCATAAAAATTTGTGGACCGGCACGAAACTCAAACTTGATCTGTAACTCATCAAGGTAAACTCACATACCAAAAATCAATTCATTATCTATAAGTGTTTAGAAAAAAGTGCGGAAAACTGAAATTTTAGTGAATTTTCTAAGTTCAAAGGGCCATAACTCCCACAAAAATTTGTGGACCGGCACATAACTCGAACTTGATCTGTAACTCATCAAGGTAAACTCACATACCAAAAATCAGTGCATTATCTATAAGCGTTTAGAAAAAAAGTGCGGAAAACTGAAATTTTAATGAATTTTCTAAGTTCAAAGGGCCATAACTCCCATAAAAATTTGTGGACCGGCACGAAACTCAAACTTGATCTGTAACTCATCAAGGTAAACTCACATACCAAAAATCAATTCATTATCTATAAGTGTTTAGAAAAAAAGTGCGGAAAACTGAAATTTTAGTGAATTTTCTAAGTTCAAAGGGCCATAACTCCCATAAAAATTTGTGGACCGGCACATAACTCGAACTTGATCTGTAACTCATCAAGGTAAACTCACATACCAAAAATCAGTGCATTATCTATAAGCGTTTAGAAAAAAAGTGCGGAAAACTGAAATTTTTAGTGAATTTTCAAAGTTCAAAGGGCCATAACTCCCATAAAAAATTGTGGACTGGCACGAAACTCAAACTTGATCTGTAACTTATCAAGGTAAACTCACATACCAAAAATCAGTTCATTATCTATAAGCATTTAGAAAAAAAGTCCGGAAAACTGAATTTGTTACGGACGGACGGACGGACGGACGCACGGACGGACAGACTGATTACTATAGGGCGTCCGCAACAAAGTTGCGGGGCCCTAATTAAGAAGCCAAATGGACGTTTTTATTTATAATCAAGGAAGTCTGTTGTTTTATCCAGGAGTCCTTACATATGTAAATATACAAGCAAATAGAAAAATCAGTGAGTCAACAGGACTACCTAATTTCTTATTAAGGGAGACCTTCAGAATTTTAAGGAGTTTTGACTCCCGGGCTCCCACTTATTTTGACCCCTGCGTATCCCATCACTTATAGTTGTGAAACCTGTATAGAAACAACCCCAAGCCAAATACTGTGGATTTATTTAATTTCATGGATACCAATTTTCGTGGTTTGATGAAAAAGGGTCAGTTTGTGGGTTCTTAAATTCGTGGTTGTAAAGTCTGCAGCATAGATCAATGTTTAGTTTCCTTTTCGTGGGGTATCAAATTCATGGGCCATCCACGAAAACCATGAAAATTGATACCCCATGAATAATAATGAAACCAAAGTGATATATAACATTTACCAATATTTCTGCTGATGAAGGGGGAAGATTTCTGGCCTTAGCCCTAGGTACAGTGAGATGTTTGTGGCACTGTAGAGAATATTTCCCTATTATACTGTCACTGCAGTTCTTCTTCACAAATGATAAAAGGTACTGAAAAACAAGATATTATTATGAGTTCAAAGAATTTCATACTAGCACTAATTTCCACAGAAAAATTTTCAAACATGCAAGGTACT
Organism: Arcuatula senhousia; assembly: GCA_963971305.1. Classification (NCBI taxonomy): domain Eukaryota; kingdom Metazoa; phylum Mollusca; class Bivalvia; order Mytilida; family Mytilidae; genus Arcuatula; species Arcuatula senhousia. The sequence goes on from OZ020304.1 coordinate 66,333,997, forward strand.
GTACTTCACCATACACACCATAAAATGCAAAAAAGGTATATCGAGAAATATTTTGATTTTTCTTGCAAACTATATGCATGTTCTATTTAAAACATTAAAAGACTTCTATTTTATGTTCTATCCATGTCATTACAGCCAGGAACATTGATTGCTGGGCTTCCCTGTTTAAAACAACTGCAATGCCTTTATTTCTAAATGTAAAATCAATTTCAAGAGCATTTTAACCTAATTTCATACATTTCATTTGACATTGACTAGGGATTACTTACCTTGTGTAAGTTTTTACTTGGTGAGAAGGAGGCTGTCAACAGACACATCAGAGACCAAGCGTTGACTTGATAGGACTGTTCAGGACAGTCTGTACACTGCCGTATCATCTGACAATATAACTCGTCACGTAACTCCACCCTCTCTATACCAGATCCTATGTAGTTCTGTACAACTTTTACAACATCTTCCTTGGATTCTTCCTTAATGTACTTTGTAATGTCCTAAAATATTAATATGGTGACATTATAATTCATTTCACAACAAGTATTTGTGATAATTGTAATAGGTTTTAAACTTTCATTCTGCAGATTGTTTTCCCCTTTATTTATAAGACTCCTGTTTTGTTCTTTAAAAGTTGTTATACTTTGTATTTTTTTTTACTTTAAGATTTGTGTATCATCTAATTTTTCTCTATATTTTTCTATTTTGTTCTGGCATAAAATCGCTTTACACCATATAGTACTAAAGGAAGAAACTGCATGCTTAATATTAAGAGGCTGTGATAAGAAGTTGCATGGAAAACTGTGACGGAAACTTTCGTGATGCTGCAGGACGACGCAATATGGCAGATAGTATCAAAGTGCCTCCTATATGTTGCTTTACAAAAAGTTGCAGGCAACATAAAAATGCTGAAATTACTGATTTCTATAACCTTTGATTGTTAACATTTCAACAATTCTTCATTATACAATACATTAATTTTTTCTTTTTATATAATTAATGTCTTATTCCTTACAGATACTATTTGCTCTTGTCCTTGATTATTCATTCTAAAAGCATACTCTTTTACCTTAAATAATGTGCATGCCAGGTGACAGCTTTCTAAATCATGTATACGGATATGAGATGTAGGTATGTTGCCAGTCTTACAAAACTTTAGCATCTCATCCTTTGTCAAGTACCCTTTCTATAAAGAAAAAAATATTTTCTTATTACAAATGAAGAATACAATCACTTACAAAAATAATGAAACTATATAGACTGGAAAATAAGTCACATTTTTATTATATTTTCTAAATAAAGAAACCCTTTTCTTTAACTCCCTTGCTCTTCCTTAATATGTAAATCCAAATTACTGTGGATTCATTTATTTTTGTGGGTACTTATTTTCTTGGTTTGATGAAAAAGTATCAGTGGATTCTTAAATTGTGGTTATAAGTCCTCAGGATATAGAACAATGTTAAATTTCCTTTAATCTCATGGGTTAAGCCCACCAAAGAAAACCACGAAAATTGATACCCCATGAATAATAATGACACAAGTATATCACAAGGCACCATGACATAAAAAAATACACTTTCAGAACAGAAAGTGCATGCTTAAAAACACGATAAAGAGATGTGGGATAAGTGTACGCAAGACAACCACAATTAAAGAAACAGCAATTTAAAAAATCACAATGGAAAACAGCCAGCAGTCTTCAACATGTCCAAAGGTTACTGCTCGCTGTCTTGCATTCGCCCAAGACTAAAAATACAATACATAAGATTCAAACAAATCCCTAGATTATCAACAAAAGACCCATTTCTGGACATAAAACAACAAACAGATAGTTGACAAGGACAAACAAAAGCGTATATAATGAAAGTCTTTTTCATGCTACTAACCTCTCCAGATCCTGGTCGTTTCCTCAAGCTCTTCATAATAGTACCACCAACATCTTTAGGATGGTCATTATAATGTTTATCAGCATATTCTAGCATGTCATAATACACATGATCATCTTCTCCTAAGTCTTTCACAGGGACAGCATGTCCATTCATTTCGTTTTCTGCAAGGTCAAAGTTCATCATATTTTGTAGATTTTTCTGAGTTGTAGGTGACAGAGACTCAATGGCTGCCGGCTGCTGATTCCTGGTGTCTATTTTTAGACTCTGAGGTAGATCTGGTGCTGGTATTGTGGGTGGAGGCGGCAGCACAGGTGGAACACCTGGGCCACCTGGTGGTGGAGGTGGAGGAGGAACGCCACCTGGTGGTGGTGGTGGAGGAGGTACGCCACCTGCTGGTGGGGGTGGAAGAGGTCGGCCACCTGATGGAGGTGGTGGTGGTGGTACTCCCCCTGGTGGAGGAGGTGGTTGAGGAACACCCCCTGGTGGTGGAGGGGGTGGTGGCACACCTCCCATTTGATCTGCTGTTGTTTCAAACTGTGAGAGAACATCTTGCATGGCTAATACTTCAGCCATATTCTCATCATAGGAAGAAGAATTACCCAAGGAGTTCATGGATGTGTCCATTGAAGGTTTGAGTGATTGTGGTGGAGGTCTGGGTGGCGAGTTAGCCTTGCCTCCAGGGGGTGGGGGTGGAGGCGGGGGCATTGGTACACCATTTTCTCCATATTCTATTGGTGGTGGAGGGGGAGGAAGATCTCCTTCTTCTATTGACCTGTCAAGGTCGTTCAGTGCATTTTCTGTTTCCTGAAATAGATAGCAACAACTTTATTAGAATTCTGAATTTCCCAGAATAAAAAATAATTTTCTGAAGAAAAGGATAGATATGGATTCTATTACATATTGTAGTAACAATATTTTTTATCCTGTGTCTCATGAAAATATGCATATACATGTCATAACCAAATTAACGATTCCACTGACACTACTTTTGGTACTTTGTTAATATTAATATCATGGTTCTTCACATCTGATTTTTAATAGCTATTTCATGTTGTATGAGGGTTTGATTCAAACAGCAAATTTGGTATTAACTGTAAGGTAAAGGAAGTCTTTGATGTTTGGAAAGTAAATAATCATTAAAACTATTAACTTCTGCAAGTTATTTTTTAATGGTATGGGTCTATATAGATTACCAGTACTACCGTGTTAGTTGTTTTAATTTTAGGGTACCAGTTTTTGTGGCATAAATAGTTGTACTTCACAACATATTTCTAGTTGTATTAAAACCATACCATATCTTCACCAAGCTTTTCACCAAGATCTTCAAACTGTTTGTATATATCGTCTAAAACTTTGTTAGATTTTGCTGTGTTTAGTTGATTTTCTTCATTCACCAGAAAGCTAAACATATCATCTAGATTTAGGTTTGTTGGTGTGACATGAGGTTTGTATTGTGTCCACATTGAACCAATCATGTTGGTAAGTGAGTCTAGCTCTGCCTGGGAAGACCTGCAATGGAATAATACATACGTGTACAGTCTTTGAAATTAGCACATCTCTGTTATGTCCTGTAATTTTTTGCAAATTTTGTAACATAATCTATATAAAACATTTAAAAATAATGGATTCAGACCTGCAAATCTTAAAATCCTAATTTCTTTGACTGCATGTATTGAAAGGTAACAATCTGGTTTGAATAGAACAACATTCACTCAATGAAGACTTTGTTCATCATGTACAGTTTTACTAGAATTTTTAAGGCATAAATAAATAAAGATTATAATTCTCTTATAAAGCATAGCTGTTACTAGTACACTTAAACTTTTTCATCTAGAACAAAGTCAAAAGTACTTGTCAGCACTTTATAGATAAAGAAAAACTATGTATTTTAATGATTTCAAGAAAGTTACAAATTTCAAATGTCACTAGATCTTGTTTCTTAAATATTTCTAAGGTACAGATTTTCTTGGTTTTTATGAGTGAAAGTCGGACAAGAAAATAAGAATCCAACCAGTGTTAAAATATTGAGTCTTTCTAGTAGCATGTAAGTGTAAACCACAAAATGAAAAATCCAACAAATTTTATTTTTTAGGGTGAAACCATGAGAATAAATGAATCAACTGCATATAGATTGTATTAACTGTATTTTTCCATCAGAAGGGACCACCAATAAAGTTAGAAACTGGGTAAATTCCAACCCTTTCTTCCATTTTTTAACTTTTATTTCAATAGAATATCAAGTCAGGTTAACCAAAGTGGGAAAATAGGTGTGTCACAATAAAAACTATAGCAAACAATTTAGTTTATACTAAAAATGCAAATATTAACGAACAAAACAAAATTGACAATATACATTCATGCAGTCTACAAATATAATAGTAAATCCATAATGGTAGTAAGTACTCTAACCCACTTGTACAATTTTCTGCAGCTTGCGTAAACATTTCAGAACATGTCTACTGGGATTCAATGACATTTCTTAACTCCAAGTCTTGTTTAATAAAGGTCAATTGTCTCCTGCTATTCCTGACCTGAATGCTTAATTCCATTTAAAATCCAATAAAAATAAATTGGAAAAAATGTCAATGTTTGAAGCTAAGATGGTGATATTCAAACATGAAACACAGATGCCCCACACCTAAACCTGTCGTTAGAACATTCAGTTTGTCATATCAAATCACACTTCAAATTATCAAAATTCTCACCTCAAAATTTTTAGAAAACCTTGATAAAATTGTTTTTACATCATAAACATGAACAAGTATAACTTTATGGACCCCCTCCCTCTCTCAGATATCCAGGACAAGTCATTGTGGGGCATTCGACAAACAAGTCACATTAAACTTGAAATAAATCTGTATTGATTTAGGTACATCAGTGGTTCATGACTAAATTTCCGATTGTTTGAGATATTTTATTTGAAACCAGAGTTGTTTTAAAAATGTTTTACTTGACAACTATATATTTCTTTCCTACAATTAATTCTAAATCCTTTATATTGATTCCTTGAAACCATAGCCCTAAGTAAACACCAGTAACAAAGCACTTATCTGGTATAAGTGACCATGTGGGATTCCAACATATTTTCCATCTTATCACAAAGAATCATTACTTGCCAATATTGGAATATTATAAACCAGAATTAGACCTGACATATCTTGAAAGAAGTAATAGAAATCTGTCATATGACAAGGACGCTGAAATGTCAAAAATAAAATAAGACTTGACCACTTTAAATCTTTCAAGTCCAACAAAATTGAATAGAAATTTTGAGATGTACCTAAGTCAAATGACATAGGTCAACAAGATACATTGATCTATGATCCATTCTTTCCAAAAGGCAAATAACATGTGTAAGTAATTCTAAATGATTCTGTTATCACAGAGGACAAGCAATGTTTTACAGTCATATTGACATAATATTATGATTATAGGCCACTAAAAATTGACCACTACTGTCTACATGACTTTTAGAAAAGTGCTGAATTATCTATTCTATATCAAGACGGGCAGCACCACAATCAAACATTTCATAAAAAATTATGCTGCTGAATGATTTAAGAAGTTGACAATATTGTTTTCGTACAACAAACAGTCGATTTGAAATAAGGTTTGCTTGACAAACAGTATGGAAAGAGATGATTAAAAGAATTCTATTACAATATCAGTATTCTATATCAACCAATATAAATCTAACACCCAGCTTCAATCTCACCAAAAGCCAATTTTCCACTGCAGGATAGGCATCCTTTAGAAGTAGCTATCATCTATAATTGGGTATTACTTCTATTGCTTTTATCACAAATCAATTGTTATATAGTGTTATCATAAAGATGCCCGACAAAGGCAGGGAAGACTGTCAACAAACTTGAAGATTTTGACATTTAAATCTGGCCATGTTCATCTAGAAGGTGATTGGATTCTAGCATTTCATTTGCTTGGCTTGACATACTATCTAAAATAATTCACAGTTATCTAACTTGAACTAAATTGGTTAAATACAATAGATTTTTTATAGCAGGCTTAGTTTATAATTTCTTCAAATGCAGAAACTGGAATTGAGGTCTTCCATAGAAAAAACATGTCAACTTTTTTTTAGATAACAGAAAAGGGATGAGTTATGAGCATAAAAAAATTAGTTTACACTATAATCAAATTTATTATATACCCTTAATCTTGATGTCACAAGTATCAACGGACTGTGGAAAAAAAATTGTCAGTGTCTTTATAACTGAGACAAGATACCCTTGTATGATGCTTCTGCAAAATGTTATAGGAAACACAAAATGCTTCCAGAAGCCAAAATTACTTATTTTACTTAAAGAGATATGCACCTGAAAATAAAAGTAATTAAATGTTTCTAAAATGGTCTCTCTTGTTAGAAAAACATAAATAAAGTTAAATCAAAGAAAGAAAATCATAAGTTCAGGAGTTGGTTTTCAAGATATAAGGGTTAAAAAAATTGGCGGGAAATCTGACTCCTCTGGATTTTTTATTAGAGTTTTTGACCTATTAAGCATGGAAATAATAATTAAATCTTGCTGAAATTTGTTATATGAAATTATGTATCCATACATGTGATTCTCCCGCTGGGAGACAAAATCTCCCAACTTTTTTATCCATCTCCCGCTCTCCCGACTTTTTGTGTAATCTCCCGCTTTTTCAAGACATGAGAAAATTTTAGTTTTATAGACATTTTGATCGTTCAGTCATAAAGCATTTCCGTTGTTTTAGGGGTTAATCAATTAGGTAGACGTTAATTTAACAGGTAAAGGTGTTAATTAAAGGTTTATTGCCATAATTGACCTGATGATTGTATAAACAGTTTGAGATTAATCAGTGAAGCCATGTATATTTGGCACACCCTAGTGCCCCCCATTGACATTGAAATGCAATTTTAATGAGCGTTTAAAATCTCCCGCTTTTTGGTCCAATCTCCAGCCAAAAATTTCAAAATCTCCAGCTTTGTCATCACAGATCAGTCACATGTATGGTATACATGAAATTAGAAATAATGATAAGAAAACCGGGGGTCAATGGGTAAATTAATTCCCATGCTTTTTAATGGATAATGGCAGAGGATATAGAATAATATCCACAATTATCAAAACAACAGGATTGTATCTCCTTAAATTCCTGAACTAAAAGCTTTATGGCAAAATCATTTCTAACATAATAGGTACCATATCCTAATAAAGTTAATTGTAGAGCTCAATGGCCTCTGAACATTTAGGTAAGCAAAGAATTTTTTCTATTTCTTATGGTTCCTAAACAGGCCTTGGAAACTTGCAAGTCACAACCAAATATTGTTACCCGGAAGTTTATTGATATTTAGTGAAAGAACACTTTTTGCAAGAATCAGAAATGTCACTCCATGTGAAATTTGTCACAGATCTTAAATATACCAAAAATAATAGTTAAGCCTGTATTTTTAGCCAGAAATCGTTTTTTATATTGTCAAGGCCATTCTATTAACCAGGACAAGTCCGGATTTAAGGAAAAATGTAATTTTATATTATTAATTGAAAAAAATAAACTGTTTTTGCTTTATTTACAATTATTCAACAAATATACATGGAGTGACATTCTTCAATTTCTCAAATTTATTACATTAAATTCAAATCACAAAATTCCTGAATTTTGGTTGCGACTTTCAAGTTTCCCAGGCGTGCTAAAGCTGTAAGGCTTTTGAAATCTAAAGAACGAAACTCCTGCAGGGAAACATCTAACAACTTCAACCTGATAAAGTCCTCTTGTAGAGTAATTCAAACAATATTGTCATTTAAAGATTTGGTTATGCTTTTACAGGTTTCATTGTAATGAGGAGAAACTGAAAATGGTAGTTTTTGATGATTAAAGGGGAATAAATCAAAGAATGGTCTAACCACTTTGACCTTGATACATATTTTAAAGATCTTGGTGTTCTTTAGAAACAAAATGCAATTTAAATAAATGTCTTGCACATTCCAGAGATATGTGAAGCTGCATAAGTGCAAAATTCAGATAAAAAGCAATAACTCCTAAATGTGTTGATAAATCTACCAAATTTCAGGGCAGGTAAATCTTCCTATGCTGACCCTTTTAACTCTGCCAGAATTTTGATAACTGTGACTGTTTTGAGCCATTTCAAAAAACCTTCTATTTACTTCAATATTCTTTTTTTAGCCACTGAGTTTATGTTTTTTACATGCATAAAAAATCTGAATATATTAATTGCACTTCTTAAGCCCTGTTTACACGATCAAAGTTTTCCATCAAAAACTTTGTCAAAGTTTGTAACAGTACTTATATTCATTGGCATTTTCAACAATCAAAGTGTTTGAGCAACCAGGCTGTGTTGGTCTGATGCAATTTCTGCACAGTAACTGCATATAAAATGATTATGCACTCATATACTACAATAAAGTCCCCACACTTAAGCCACTATAAATAGCAGAGCACCATCAAAAAAGTTTGATCGTGTAAACGACTTCTTTGACAAAGTTTTATTTGTCCAACTTTTTCATCAAAAACTTGGACAAAGATTTTTGATGAAAAACTTTGATCGTGTAAACAGGGCTTTAGGTTCATAAACAAATGTACAAAGTTTACAAAGTTTTGTTGCAGTTGGACTTAAAGATCAATGAGATTTTTTGGTTATAAAAATGATTCTGTTTATCCAGGCTTCTGAAATAGCCATCAAACTTTTGTTACTTATACCAAAAGGTTTACCTACCGTAATTGTTTGCTTACCATTTTCAAAAACTCTGTTTAACAATATTTTGCAAATCAGTTCAGAAAAATCCTTTCAAATATAAATTCCCAAAAATAATTTGTGCCTCTGCTTGCCTATGGTCTGCACTCCTTCAAACTTAGCACTTTCTGACAGAATCAATATTGAAATTAACAAAATTTGTAGTTTCCCAGTTATTAAATATGTATCATCCAATTAATCAACTTATTTTAATTAGAAACACTGTAGTAAAATTGCAATGTAAAACATCAGTAAATATTAGTTTTTGTATATCCAATACACTATTAATACTAAAAATTTGTTCAAATAATTCCATTTGCAAATCATTAATTTTTGGAAAACTTATAATTAAAAATATAATCTATACTGCTATAATGAGTTGTTAAATTAAATCCATAACTAATGCGAGAGAAAAATATAGATAGTATGTAATAAGTAGCCTCCGTTCCCAATTCTGACTAGATTCTATCTATTCACAGACCTACGTAGACCTATTGATTTTCACTGATCATCAGAACTCTTAAACTAACATTATTTGTAAAAATCTATCTTAATGGATTAAAACTTCATTTTTGAATAAAAGTAATCATGACACATCAGGGAATTTGTGAAAATGAAAAAAAAATTACTGCTGTAAATGAGATTTCCTTGATTCTCAGATTAAATCACATTTTCCCAACACTAATACAGAGCGACAATATGTGATAATCCTCTATTTGATTCCCTTAGTTTTCAAGCTTCTTTTGTTTCCAAAGCTTTCATAGAGTTATGAAAAAACTATATAAAGTTATAGATCCTTAATTGCAAAACTAATCAAAAGTCACTTCTGTGAGAAAGTTGAGTAAATCAACAAGTCCTAATGAAAAGGAAGTACCGTAAAATTATCTGTACAAATTCTAAGATAATACTTTATTTGTAGACTTTTATGCATAACATTTATATGTTATATTTGAGTAGAACATCACTTCAACAGGTATGAATAATAGGTTCTTACAAGAGTCTTTATTGAAGATCAGGGATTTCTTCCACGAGTGTAAGAAAAGACGAAGAATTTCTTACACAAGTGGAAGAAATTCCCGATCTTCAATAAATAACGAGTGTAAGAACATATTTCTTCCGTTTTTAACAGTGAAAAAAATAATTTCATGAATGAATATAACGAGGTCAAAATCCAATTTGCATATATTGAATTAATGTGCAAAAATTAAATTTGCATACATTGATTAATGCGCGACCAATAAAACCGATTTACATGTAACTAAATTTCCTTGATTCTAAACATAGAAAAATGGAAACGTGTTGATGTTTTTATTAAATCTGATAAAAATGTGTTTGACAAGTATTTAAAATAACGACCAATGGATCTATTTTTAGAGTAATGCCATTTACGCACATATGTGTATTTGTGTATTAACAACAATAATTAATTTATTCATTGACCTTTCAACTTTTACGAACTACTTTTTTTAAAAGGTTTTTGATTGGTTGATTTCTCTATGACAGAAACGTTCACATGATCCTGTCTGTCATGGGCTGTCTGTCATAGAAAATAAACAAAAACGGAAGAATGTTATTATTTAAATATCAATATGCATTTATAGTAGCAGATCCAAATCTCAAGTTGACATTCATTTTCAGATATTTGTATTTATTGTCGCCTTTTTCTTTGCAATACAACCATATTGGCAATAACACTTCCTCTTGGTTGAGCAATTCAAACAAACTGAAAAGTTCTGTATTTCAATCAAATACATTTGAAATCTAGCTGACTTAATTAAACAGTTAAATATGATACAGGGTTATTCTAGCAATAAATGTTCCTATGAGCATATAAAAACTATATTTGCCTGAAAGTTCATTCATCAATTCTGACAGGTCTTCTTCATTGTGATAAAGTATTAGAAGAGAAAATTGTAGAAAAGATTGGATTAAGGAAAAAAAATTATAGAAAAAAAAGTGAATTGGAAAAGGCAGAATTATTATTAAGTCAGGGGAATTTCTTCATCAGGAAGACTCAGTCATGAAAATCGTTAAACATTCTTCGCATGTAACATTCACAATTTATGGTCCAAAATCAACATGACCAAACCCAATTTATAAAAAAACATAGATATGACAGAAAAAACCAAAATTTCATTAAAATACCATGAAAGAATTTTGATTCATGAGTACATTTTTTCCGTGGTTTCTATAAAATATGATATGTTCATGTGTTCTTAAGCTTGTTGCTTCTTTAATTACTAAACATGTCAAAAGTCAAAAATGGCTGGATTTCATTAAACAGGAAGTAGGTGAGCGACAGACCTGAAATCAAGTCCCATGTTATGGGACCCTACACAATGCTGTATACCAAACATCAAGTGGCTGTGGTTAGTAGATGCAGAGAAAAACTGTTAGTCAAATTTCTTCCCCGTCCGCCACCTGACATTTACCATTTTATAACCCAGATTTTTCACTCTGTGAAATCCGGCCAAAAATGAATAAGCAATGATATTTGTTCAGGTTTATGGACAAAATCAACCAACCAACAAACAAAATTGAGCTCACAAACAATACTACTTTCCTCATAAGCCACTCTCCTTAAGAGTGTACTGTACCAAAAAACGTCCCATTAAAAATAATGCTATTTTATAAATATTCATATTTTTCTCTATGTCTTAAACTTGAAATTTCAAGTTTTATTTTCTAATCATAAGAATCTAGAATGTATATGGACATTTTTCCAGGTGCAAAACTATATGGTCCATGGCTTTTCAGGGACAAAAATCTAGGTTGAATAAGGTACAATGTACCTGAAAATTTTTCAATAAAATAAAATAAAATGAATTTTAACAATAATGTAAACAAAATTTTCAAATGTTTCTTGTGTGAAATATAAAGAATAATAATTTTGCAGCATTTCAACTAAAAATATTTTTTTTTATTTACAAACACACGTAGAAAGTGCTGTATTATCTTCTGTAATGCATCTTCCCTTCACAAGTGATGACTTCACGCTCATACCAATTTTGGTACTATGGAACCTATTGTTTAATCACAGAAGTTATCTTAACCCATTGGACTTCATAGGTCAAGATATTTACAAAAATAACAATAACTTAATATATTGCCGATTCTGATAACCACTGATGTTAAAACAAAAAGACACCCTCTTATTAATTGAATTCTGGAGATATACAACAGCAGAATGATAGGACATTGACTGGGTTTGCTTTGTTGATTGCCACTCTATATACTAATAAAGGTGATATATTGAACCAAGCAAAGCAATTTATATCCAAGTCAAGAATTGTATCATAGTAAACTATCAAGATTTACATTCTGTAAATGATACCAACCATCTACCGTCACATAAAGGTTTGGACATCACTGCACATTTGAAACATGGTTATGGTGAAGGATCCAATTCTGGTTTAACATTGAAAAATGATCTGTCAAATAAACTACTGCTAAACAGGATTTCAGATATTATAATGGTAACATTGGATCGTACAAGTTATCTGATGGAACAGAGGTATTATAGCTACAGTGTTTCATTGTCAATCCGTTTTCATTATCATTGCGATCACTTAAACCAGATACTCCATTTCTTCCAATATCACTGAACAGTTTTTACATTTTTTAGACAAAACCTTCTGCTGTGACATAAAAAATTCATGAGATAGACACAGCTACAATTCTCATGAGGAATTGTTTAAAAGCTTTCTAAAATGGATGTTCTATGCTTAATTTGATAGATTCTATTATTGCATTCCCATATATTCATTTTTCTCTCTTAGTATTCAGGTCTCAAAGAGATGAATTACATGACAAATTATCACATTAAGGGACATAGAAGGTATGAAATGACATTTACATAAAAAGCTGGCACTAGAAACAATTTACTTTTTTGGCAATAAACTAAAACTATAATCATGATTTATTTATTATAAAAGAAGTTAATATAAAAAAAACCAAAAAATGTTGTCAATCTCAAAACACATCTATTAAAAAAAATTCAATTTTTATAAGTAAACAGTTGATTTTTGGCTCATAACAAATATCTTTTGGCAAAATAATTACATTGAGGTTTAAAGTTAAATAATCATTTAAGCTACAATTTCATGGTCATGAAACTTCATTTTGTTTTGGTATGTTGTCTTGGTGTTTATCATCTTTTTTTAACACAAATGGGCTATATTGGGATATCAGCTTTAATGGCTGAGGAAACTGAAATATTCATAGAAAAATAGACACCTTGATAGGTATACTCTACCACTCAGATACAAAAGAGGAAACTTCAATCCCATTCTAAATTCTGATAACCATTCAAAAGCAATGCGGAATTGGACTCTACCTTATACATGTACCTTTACATTACTTATGTATTTTCTCAATCAAAATATTGAAATTTGCTATGATGATTTAGTTTCTTCATGTTTCTAAGGTTATATAGACTTAATTAATGTTTAATGAACAGATTCAAAATGCATCATAAAACTAAGTAAACAACATCAAAAAGACAACAATCACATGACAGGGAGAAAAAAAAAGACAAAATATTGAATAAAAATTAGTTATTTAAGGGCTTGTTATACCAAACTTTGGATAGTTATAGAATTTTAGCAGATATGAGATGGAGTAAAACCTAAAAAAATATTTCGATGAATGAGATCGGTAAAATAAATCCAGCAAAATTCAAAAGATACTTTAAACTTTAGAAACTTGTTAGAAAATATGGATAAGATACAAATAAATAGAAGGCTATTTAATTACATTTCCCTGGGTCCAAATTTCGTTCACCTTAAGGTAACCATAAGGAAACACTAGATAGTCATATAATTTCCAAAATAACCAAGCATAACTTATTTACTGTAAAAACAAACCTGTGGAACACTATTATAATATTTATAAGACAAAACAAGAAATACTGTGAGTGAGCTCAGAAAGGGATACCCCCGACTCATATTGGACACTTTACTGATAAAAAAACTGAAGTCAAATTATCTCCCCTGAACAATTTCTGACACAGTGAAAATTTTTCATGCACATCTCCCAATGATGTACTTTATCATGTAAGGTTTTATCAAATTCTATCAAGTCTTTTAGGAGTTGCGCTTACAAGGTCTCTCATTGGACACTATATCTAAACAGTGTAAGTCCAATTATCTCCCGTGAAGGATATCCTACAGTAAAGAAAATTCTTCATGCACATTTCCATATGAGATACTTCCTTGTGTAAAGTTTAATCAAAATCAATCAAGTAGTTTGAGAAGAATTGTGCTTACAAGATATGTGGACAGACAAACAGAGGGACAGATGAACGGATAGGGTGATTCCTATATATCTTCAAACTTTGTTTGTGGGGGTATAATAATTATATCTTTTAGTACATGGTATAAATATGTAAAGAAAATGCATTTGTGTTGAAGGTTTTACTGAATTAGTCAGTATTTTCCTCATATAAGAAACATGCAAGAATATAAAGTTATCCCTACAAAGTACAGTCTTATAAACTGAATCTTCATACCTATCTTTTCTGAAATTCAAGTTAAAACTTTGGTTATTTATCTTTTTTTTAATAAAATACACCTAATCTACATGTATGATATTTAACTGATATTGAATTAATAAAACTATTCACTATTTGAACAAATTAAACTATTCAAACACTTCAACCATCACAAGTCTTCAATAATACTTGTAATGTTGAATGTAAATGTCAATAATATTACTAATGTAGAGCACTAAAATAAAAGAGTATCAAAGCAAGAAACTGTTTTCCTCTTTTTGAAACAGTCTTCATTCTTAATTAAAGCAAAAACAAAACAAACAAAAAATATTTTGACCTTATTATCTCCATTTTAGCTAGATGAGCTTACTAAAAGAACATGATTTCTTTATGCCAAGGCATTAAACAAACAGCTAGTTAGATGTCACACACATCTAAACACAAGCAAAGCTTTCGTCTAACACAAAAATACTAACTAATTGCACTAAAAAAGCAATAGCAAAATCATCAAGGCATTAAAACCTAAAAAGAACTCTTAAAATGGACGCCTTACAAACATGCAAATAGGACTTTATGGCAAAGCAAAATTATGATCAACTAAAACAAAAATTAGGTTAAAAACAAAATCACATGAAGTCAAAATAATCATAAAACAAACAAGGTACAACAAATATCAACAACACCACATAACATACTTCAATCTTCTAATGAGTTGTGAACGAGTCATTCCACTGAAACTAAATGGGATGAAATTACATGAACTACTAAACATGTTATTATATGAATGAGCATAGCAAAGCCATTAAGTTATATTTTTAAAATGAAATGGTTGTACTAAAAATACTATATTAGGAATGTTATCAAAGCCTACAATGAACAGGGGGCCCCCACAGCTAGTTTAAATTCAAGATTTTTTCCTTCCTGGTTTGCAGCTATATAAAATGAATTCTAAGCTATATAATCTTTCTCACAGACCCTATATAAATTTTCATAAAAAACCCTTAAGGGAAATAATTCAAAAATTTCATTAACTAAATGGAATCCATTTTAAAAAATCTTCTAACTTGATGAATGAATATAAATTAACATTCATTCAATTTTTATCCTAACAAAACAATGTTTTGAATGTCTTTCTGCTTGTATGACTCAGGTATTAAATTAAGAGACCATAAAACCCCCAACTGAAATGAATTTAAAATTGATTGTAAATATGAATATTTTTGTAAGGGGAGATAATTCAATCTGCCTACTAACTTGATCATATTTTCTATAGCCTCATCATTCTCTGCCTCTTTCTCTCTTTCTCTTCTCTGTCTCTCCATTTCTTCTTGTCTCTTTCTTTCTTCTTCCCTTCTCTTCTGTTCTCTTAATTTTTTAGCAAGTTTTATGGCAAGCATTCTTCTGACATAGCTCTGCAAACAAATAGGAGAAAATTACTAAATGAAGATATAAAATTTAAAAATACATTTTTGTGTAAAAGCATACAAAAGTAAAATTTTACTTTAGAATTCCTCATACAGTCTTAATTAAGGAAAAACATCCAGATTAAAAGAAGAAGGCTCCATTTTTACTGAAAAAGAAGAATACTCCATTTTTGCTGAAGAACAAAAACAAGAATATGTTAAAAACAATAATGTCCCACCCAGCAAGATAATTCTTTTATTTAAAAGTAACTTAAACCTGATAGTTAACCTGATTTGGACCCTATGAATGATGGATGAACAGATCCTAATGATATATTCCCCTTTTCTTTAATTTGGAAGGTGAGGCATGACAATGTGGATTTCTTTTCTCCAGGATTCGACGTTAACAGTACTTTTATTTTGATGTTTTAATGTACAAAGGGAGAAAATTCCAGGCAACACAAAATGAATCTTCTAATGAAGAATGATTCATGAACAATATTCTGCCTAGTTTATATCAATGAGAGAACATTTGTGAATTGTAAAATCTAATTATCAAATTTTAGACGATGAACCCTTTAAACAACAGCACTATCCCATGACTTTGTTGTGTTGAATGTGACAATGATTCAAATTGAGGATTTTGTGTCCAGTCTACCTATGTCAATCATGTAAATACCTGTATGATAACAGCTGACCTCTTCTGTCTCTTGAACAATAATCTGGATCTCACAGCTCTGAAATGATTCTGTATTATCAAGGCAGCTTCTCTCATCCTCAAATATTCTATAAAAGAATTATACTATTTTATGATATCCCATTTGACAACTTGGAAAAGGCATAAAATATCCACTTATTCACAAGAGTTCTAGTCTTTAATATCACATTTGCAAGTTAAAGCATTTTTGTTATTGTATTTTAGAGTACCTAAAACCAATTTCAATCCATAAGTTTATTCAAAAAATGAAAATATGAAACGAAAGGAGATCTTTTTTTTTACAAGAACAGCTATAACCTTGCCCTTACTTTATTCTAATAAAATGTTACTAAAAATACTTTTATAATATATTTTATACTGTAAGGGCTGTTCCAGCAAAACATACGTGGGACAGGGGGAAGGCAAAATTAAATTGCCACTATGGGTGGGCTTTAAAAGCTCGTGTAAACTCAATGAAAATAATGTTAGTTTAGAAATTAAATTCTATGGGTGACTCCCCTTTCAAAGAAGTGCCTTCCCCCCGTCCCATGTATGTTTTGCTGGAACAGCCCTAACAAAAGAACTAATACTATTCCTCAATACTAATACTAACTGAATCTGAGTACATATCCTCTCCATGTTTTCTGTACAACTATGGCCTTCTTATTAAGGAAGACAAACCTTCTCTCCTCCAGAGGCTCGGCAACAGAATTTCTCATAAACACCTACAATTACCAGAAATATTGTGAAAAGTTTAGTTTTATATGTAAATATCAATGTAAGGAAAAATGTAAGTTAAAAACCATCTGTAATTTACTCATTCAAATGAATCACATGCATATTTTTTAAACAGTGGCAAATTGCAAGACTGAGAGCAGCAACCACTTCACATTGAAGTATGCTGGCTGTTTTCCACTATGGATTTCTAATTGCCACTGATTTATGTAGGTTAAAGTTGTGTGGCTTACACTTACTTCACATCTCAATATCTTCTACATGTAAACCTAAGTCTTAGTCAAATCATTGGTATATAAAAGATAAGGTAGCTTGTTTTGAACTAACATAAATCCCCTCCAGTTAACATAGTTCAAGTTTGACATTAGTAAAGGCACCAATTATGCCTACTTTTGTTCAACTCAAAAAGATATCTTTTAAATCCACAGGATAGTGCTCTCACTATGGATGAGACAAACATTTATTTTTCATTCCTTTAAAAGGAATCAGGTCCTTTAGTGAGACCACCATCAGAAAATACAACTTACCCGCGTTTTCCCTATCTGCCATTCTGTCTTGGGTAAATTAAATATATTCAAAATATTTCTAACTAAAGATTTTGGCTCATCAGCAGTATTAAGGTTTGGTGTAAGGCACTTGTACTTCTCTAAAAACGTGTCGAGGGGTACATGAATAGGATAACCCTGGAAAATAAAAAAACAACAGTAATAATTTACTAAGAATATCAAAAATGTTTTCAAAAGTTTTAACAATAACAAAGATATAACAAGTGTGGCCACTAAAAGTATGTCTCGCCTGCCGGCACCATCACTAAAATCAACTACCTAAGCTTTCATTTCTTGATATAAGCACAACAAGAGGCTCCCAGGAGCCTGAATCGCTCACCTGGTCCTTAAGCTGTAAGGACTTTTCTCTGGAAAGTAATACCTATGTGTTGAGTTTCGTCGAAGGTAAGACAAAAATGAGGTCAAGGCCAGATGACATGGTGATAAACCCAAACACTTTAATCTAATCCATCAATATCCAAATTATCAGATGCCTAGTTATTACAATTTTTTAAGAAATTCATTTTCCATAATAATCCTACAATCAAAGTTTACAGCATGTAAAAAAAAAACTAAGTTCACAGTCATTGAAGGGTCAAGGTCACATGTCATTGTTATAGCTGCGTAAAGATTTTCCCAACTGTCTGTATTTAAAATATCAGATGCCTAACCAATATACTTTTCAAGCAATTCATTGTCCACAAAAGTCTTACAAAAATGTTTATGGCCTGTAAAAAAGACCTAAGTTCACAGAATCACTGGAGCGTAAAAATGGGGTCAGGGTCACATGGCATGGCAACAGTTGCGTAGACCATACCCTCAACTGTCTGTATACCAAATATCAGATGCCTAGCTATTATACTTTTCAAGCAATTGATCGTCCACAAAAGTCTTACAAAAATGTTTATGGCCTGAAAAAAAACCTAAGTTCACAGAATCACTGGAGCGTGAAAATGGGGTCAGGGTCAAACGGCATGGCGACAGTTGCGTAGACCATACCCTCAACTGTCTGTATACCAAATATCAGATGCCTAGCTATTATACTTTTCAAGCAATTGATCGTCCACAAAAGTCTTACAAAAATGTTTATGGCCTGAAAAAAAACCTAAGTTCACAGAATCACTGGAGCGTGAAAATGGGGTCAGGGTCAAACGGCATGGCGACAGTTGCGTAGACCATACCCTCAACTGTCTGTATACCAAATATCAGATGCCTAGCTATTATACTTTTCAAGCAATTCATCGTCCATAAAAGTCTTACAAAAAAGTTTACGCCGCCGCCGTCGCCGCCGCCGCCGTCGCCGCCGCCGTCGCCGGAAAGTAATACCTATGTCTCGCCTTCCGCGACTATTCGTCGCAGGCGAGACAAAAATGAAAAATATGATGACCCTGAAATGCAAAATACCAAGTAATTGTATGAATTCTTAGCATATTAAATGCTTAAATTCAAAGCTAGTTTTTTTTTCAGTCAAGGATAAATAAATATGTTTAAGCTATACTTTAGGGAGTTATGAGACTCAAATTATAATGATATGTTTTATTTGTTTCAAAAGTATGTGCCTAGACTAAACAAAAATGATACAAAAGCCACTTAGGCAAACAATAATATTATGACTAAAAATAAGTTATTAATGCTAGATTATAAATTATCATATATTGATATTATCTTCAAATATGTGTTAGTCCCATTTATAATAAGAAGGTGGGAAATAATATCAAACACTCTGATTATGAAGCAAAATGAGGAAGAAATTCATTAAAAGTAAAATGACTTATGATATTTCCCAGTGTTTACAAGTATCTATTACACATTCATCCTTTCAATTCATAAATTCTCATTAATCAAAAGACTTATTAAAATGTACATGCACTTATCTTCAGGAAACAATAATTGAGAGAAAGAGAGCAAAAATATAAATGAAAAAAATTCACAATAAGGCAATACTTCAAAGAAATAAATTCTAATTTTTGTCTGTTTGGTCTGCATATATATTTTTTGACATCATTAGAAAGTAAATTGAACTTCTTGTGTTATAAAAAGAACCAAAAAAGTTTTTTGTTCGTAAAATTTAGTCCTCTATTTAGTGATCTCTTGACCTTTGAAAAGTAATATCTGAGAGAAGATTCAATTCAATTGGTTTTAAAAATTGCATTCATGCAACCAGAAGTATTTTTTTCAATTGATTACACAGTTAAAATTACATCAAGTATTTACCTCTCTTTTGATTCTAATAATATCTAACATTCCCGAGTAGCTCAGCTGTGTCAATACTTCTTTATCATTATAGAGGTTGGCTTTCTTTTCTGTGTTGGATTTCAGACATCGCACATACCTAGTTATTGTGGAAAAATATTGTTCTATTAAAATATGTACTGGTTCGTACTTGTAAGAATTCATTTAAAAAGTTGTTAATTTGAGTCATGGCTGACCATTATATTGAAGACAACTTGTGCAAACAAATACATGTACATTTACAGCCTATCAGAATTTCTTAAAATTTCAATATTAACTACACAATATAAAAACGTTATTTTCAAATCATGATACGAAAAACAATGTAAGAAATAGATTGACATTCATTTTTCACTTCAAAATTACACCATTATAAGAATATATTGCATTTGGATTTAAAATAAGAAAAAAAAAACAGCAAAAAGTCAAAGAATTTTGGTCATAATGTTCTTTTCAAATATCTTAAAGCACTACATATAACACTAAAAAACAAACCATGGATTTGTAATGGTGAGGATATCAACAAGGGAAGATAACTGATGTTTGAACGTATCACCAACAGTGGGTTTCCCTCTGGAAGTTCTTGACAAAGTCTGTTTACCACTCATTTCTTCTAGTCGCACACCAAGTAAATCCTGAAATTGTATAAAGAGAATATGAATTTTAAAAGTAGAAGATTTATCTTACATATAAAGCAACAGTTTTCACAGTTCAAAATTGATAAACACTGCTCATTAATAGTGCATTTCATAACAGCAAAACATTTTTTATTTGAATTTTGATTTTTTTATATGTTACAAATCTTTGAAGCCATATACTAAATATGGTCAGAAATTACAGTGGAAACATGATTTTTTTCAAAATATCCTTTTCAAATTTTAGCTCACAAAATTTTATGGGAAGAATATGTGCTCCTAGACAAGGGGATTTCAATGTGATAAGTATGTCACAGAGTCTATGTTTGGTCTTCCTTTTTATTGTCTGGAACTTTGTTGTCATTTGTATTTAACCAAATTTAACCTGTCCTAATCATTTTTAATCTAATGCAATGTGTTGTAACAAACAGGATTTGCTTAAATTCTGCTTTATATACTTCAGGAACACCTGAGTCAACTTTTGTTTTTACAGGATATAGCATTGGTGATAGCAGTTTAGTTGTGCTATAAGTTTTATTCTTAGTATCCTTGTTTAAAGTACTGTGGTTTCATTATTATTCGTAGGGTATCAATTTTGGTGGTTTTTGTGGGTAGCCTTGAACCACGAAATTTGATATCCCACTAAAAGGAAATTTAACATGGGTGTGTATGCTACAGACTTAAGAACCACAAATTTAAGAATCCACGAACTGATACTTTTTCACCAAACAACGAAAATTGGTACCCACGAAAATAAATAAAATCCACAGTATCTCCTGTTTTTTGTTTGTTTTTACAGTCTTTAAGATTTGAATGCTCCTTGCTTTGTTCAATTAATCCTCAATAAACCCTACCTGAAACCTAGTCAGGTCATTAACATAAACATTAACAGAATTGTGCATCATCTCAAACAATAAGTCCTGTTGTGTGTCTTTGTTCTTATCCAGGAATCCCTGAACTGTGTATGTGACACTTCCAGCATAGTGTTTGATCCCAAACTCCACCTCCCACATTCTACGGTCCCCTTTAATGTAGTAAGGATGGTCACCAAAGGCCTCATGTTGTTTCATCACATAGGATTTGTCTGATCCCTACAAATAAGAGTGTAACAAAATCATATATTTTTTTTAGTAATTGCAAACAAAATTAACTAAATAAGAAATTTGGTCATAGGGAAAATATCTTAAAGTCTATTAAGATCAACTAAATAGTTCAGTAGTAAGCATAGTAATTTGAACGGTCTCAATATTAAAGTTTCCCATGATTTAAAACTTGAATTAGTTAAATATTTATTTTTTATTACAATCCGCATTTCAGATTTAAAATGCAACTGCTTTTTGTCCATATGTAGTTTTCTATGTAAGAGTGTTCAATGGGATGCATCAATTTTCCCGAATATTAGTTTTTTATCTGTGTGAACAATAGGTCTTCATCATAGTTTATCTCTAAAATGGGCAGTGTAAAAACTAAAAGTAACTTTACATGTATTTATCTAATGTAACATACGTAGTTTGTCACCAACTAGCATAACACCAATATAAAACCTATACATGTATAATTCATTTAATGGTGTATTACTAACATACCTGAGGGAATCTGCATTCTTCATCTAGACTTTTCAATATACATCGTGGTGACTGTAAAACAGCAATTGAAATGAGAATTTACCAGGGAGCTGAATAAAATTTTCTAATCAAATTTTTCTTGCTCCTTCAATATTGTTCATTGATGCCAGAGCATCCCAAATAGGGTAAAGATTTCTGAAAATCTCTTATGACATATTTGACTACCCTGCCAAATTTCAAATCATTCTAATTTTGGGTTTCTGAGAAAAGTTTGACAGATTTTTTTCTAAGGATAGACAAATGAGATGAACACATTTAAGTCTTAGTGTGAAATAAAAAAAAAATTAATGCATTTGAATTTTTTAATCAATCATTAGCGTTAATAAAAAAAATTCTTGCGTCAGAAATAATTTTTGGCCTACTTGTAATCTGTTTACTTCTGTTAAGTCTTGGCAGCCATATAAAAAGATGTGTATATTTTGTTTTCGACCAAAACTGTTAACCAGTATTTTGTTTCCTTTTTACTGCATTCTACATTTAAACCATATTTTAGCTTTATAAGCTCCCGCTCGGCAGGAGCTAAATTGACTGAGTATGATGCCTCAAACCGGAAGACGTATAAGCTAGTCAGAAATCCGCACCCAATAACACGGAATGCAAAATTAAATTCCTTTTTTTGTAATTTTAAATTTTAAAAAATAATAAACATAGTTATTGTATTAAAATATTTTTTTCAAGTATTTCCAGCTATGAAATGTTTTAAATATAAAGAATTTAAAAAAAAATAGTACTACCGGCATATTTTGGCGTCCATTCTTATCACTAGAGGTCGCGCCCATCATAACAACAGAAGCGCGGGAACCTGTCATTCTAATTTTCGCGAAACAAGACCCCCCTAAAAAGCGGTGCATTGTCAACCAAACAAATAACTTGTATGTTTCAGCAGACAAATTTCATTTCCTGCAGTCATTACATTTACTTTGTCCCCAGTAAACATATTTGTTTTTGTTAATTTCTCTTTAGCCGGCTTTGAATTCGAAAATGAAAGTAGGGTGTCGTCTGCGAGGTCCGCACAAATTCACTTCCTTGTTCTGTTTGCAGTCGCGTTCCTTTTTTAAAATCATGCAAAAGCTTGCGTTTCTTGCTGTAATTGAAAGATAATTAGTTCTTGCTTTAATTGAATTATAAGGAACCATATACAAGAAAGTTACTTAAGCTGCAGGAGCTTTTCAGGTTTAACCTGTATCATATTAGCAGTAAGTGGTTAAGGTTAACTTCAACAATACATTGTACAAAACATGACCATCATTGATGTTACCTTTTCTATTAACTCCACACATTGTGAATTATCTGTAAAGGTTATATGAGAAAACTCTATCTCTTCTTCTTTGTACTGAAATTACACAAAAAGGAATTGTTTTATTTGCATACTGAAATCTTTTTTGTA
This sequence comes from Arcuatula senhousia, assembly GCA_963971305.1. Classification (NCBI taxonomy): domain Eukaryota; kingdom Metazoa; phylum Mollusca; class Bivalvia; order Mytilida; family Mytilidae; genus Arcuatula; species Arcuatula senhousia. Next base: position 66,357,360 of record OZ020304.1, read on the forward strand.
TATAAACCAGAGCATAGTTTGAGGTCCCCAGCCTGGTATAATTTTTGTTCTTGACCTTTGACTTTTTGATCCCAAAATCATTCTTCATAAGCTTAAAAGAATGTAAGTTTCATGAAATTCTATCAAGGCTTTCAAAAAAATTAACCCCCCAAAAAACAATTCCAGTCTAAAATTTCTAAGTTTTTTTTTAAGCTTTTGACCTTGACCATTGACCCTAAATTTAATTGGCCTGTTTGTTACCCCATTAGCTTAAATATGTGCAAGTTTCATAAAATTTTATCAAGGCATTCTAAAATTATGCTCTTGAAACCATGATGGAAAGATTGGTGGAAAGCCAAATTCTATACTTTTCTGCTTAAGCAGATAGCTAAAAGGTAGGGACAATAAGTACTCTTTGCAATCTTCCCAAAATGTGCTGGTAACCGAACAGCAAAAAATGGGAAAATTTGACTCCTGTCCAGTAAATTTGTTAAATTTACACTAGAAATGTTAAGCCTGTCAGTCAGTCTGACAAGCCAAGAATTTATTTCGCAAAGACTGTCTTCGTATGCATGAGTGAATATTGTAACACTGAATTAGTTTTAAGACTGCATGTATTTTGCCTATGTAACCTACACTAGCAACATCAGTTTTGACATATATTCATGTGTTTATATTCAGAGCTGTATACATTTTTAACATTTTAATTCATACAAAGACAACCATATGATACCCCTTTTGGATCATTCTCAAATTTTAGGATATCCTGTATAGAAATACTTGTGCAAATAAAAAAAGCTTTTCCACCTATTTCTCTATAAGTGTAAAAAAAACATGAAACTACATAAATAAATGGAACTACAACATGATTTTTTTCCAAGTATGCTTTAGTCATGTATAGAGAAAAAAATCCAAAGTACGAAAAAAAAAAGATTTGATGGATTTTTACAAGTTTCGTTAACTTTTCATGAAATGATTCATATATAACAACTTATAAAAATGTTCCTTATTTGTTTGTTCCTGTCAACACTTGAATAACCAATAGGGTTACTGGGGTCACAGGGTGGGTCTGTATCAATAAGTTCCATGTTTTGATTTAAATGCATTTTTTAAATCATTTTTTTAAATCATCTTTTTCACATTATATTTTTTGTAATACAGGTATGACAAAGTCATATTTTCAAGTATTTGTTTACATCACAAAATAACCACAAAAGTTTTCCTTGTGGTTTTTATGATCCTATCAATTTAGGTGTGTAAATTAAAGATGAAAGTAGCCCATCTTATCATTAACCTACCACTTCCTGCTCAATAGCAAATACATAATGATTGAAAAATCTATGTAGTTTTTCATTGGTATAGTTGATACATAGCTGTTCGAAGCTGTTTATCTGAAAGATAAAAAGAGCACCTGTTAAATATAGGTAGTTTCATGACTTATATCATTACCATACACATATTTTTATAACCCCCCAGGGATGCTGGTAGAGTCAGCCAGATTTATTATATTGATCTGTATTGATGATTTAGTGACCTTTAGTATCTAGAACCTATGGCCCTAATGAACAATACTTACTCTGTTAATATAACTCTAGTTAAAAATGATATTATTTATTAATTTAAAAGTACTTGTTCTGCATCATATCTAATGTATGTTAGTGGCTTCATGGTAGGTAGTCTTAACATGCTATGTAATCATGAATTAATTAGTCTGATGTAAATAACATAACAGTTTAACACATATTGGTACAAAATTAATGTGAGAGATGAACTACATGTACCTTAAAGAATTTAAAAGTAGATTATTACTAATTATTTGTCCCATTTTTAATAAATCTAATGATTTACTGTGGTTTCACTTTTATTTGTGGGGTATCAATTTTCGTGGTTTTCATGGGTTCCTTTGACCCATGAAATTTGAAAAAAGAAATTTAGCATTGATTTGTATGCTGCAGACTTCAGAACAATGATTTTAAGAATATTTATCATCAAACCACGAAAATTGATACCCACAAAAATAAATGAATCCACAGTAACAAAAAATGTATGACCAGTATACTGGTAATTGCTTACATGAACATAAAAACCTACATGTAACTATGGTTATTTAATTCAAAATACATTTTAGCTGATAATTACTGACAGATATTTTCAGTTGGACATGGAAAAAAGCTTGTACAAAAAAAAGAGAAGAATTTCTTCCAATAACATGTTATTATCAACAGGTATGGAACCTGCATGCCACTTGAACAAGTTCAATAAATCTTCACAATATTCCAAACAAATCAAACAAAGAAAACCAGACGTTTTATCCTTAACAGTCTATGAAATAAGCTACCAAAGTAAAAAATTTCTTATCTTTACTTCCCTAAATCCAATTATGAATTATATCATTAACCACTTACATGACCATCAAAACACAGCTGGACATCTACAATCTTTACATATCATGCTGATCATATTACATTTTTCTTGAGCACCTTTCTTCCATTTAAAGTTAATTCTTATTTTGAAATTTTAACAGAAGTATAGACAACTGTGTAATATTTTTTATGTGCTTAAACTTCTATTTTTTAACTTTTTTCATCGATTGTTTTTATGAAAGAGATGGTAATTTGGTCAATGTTTTTGGATGAAATATATATTTTTTAAAATTTTTAATGTTCACTACTTGAATGACACTGTTGGTTTTCACAGCATGAGTTCATTAAAACCACATGTCAGATTACAAGCTATAGAGATTTGCTGATGGAAATAGAGATCAGAGCCTTTATCAAAATGATAGAGTTTTGGTAGCTTGTTTCATAGACTGTTAATACACCTTGATCAATAATTCATGGTAATCAATTAAGATAACTGAGGCCACTTATAAACACCAGAACATGCACCATGTCAGTGATTTTTAGAATGTGTTAAAATTAGAAATCAGAGCAGATGGTTCTCGTAATCAGCTTCCTTCTACTTTCAATTAACATTGCACTTGAAGCTAGATTATGATGAAAATTGATTGAATTATTAGATGTAAAGCACCCAAAGGAAAACTACCTAGGGCAAAATAAAATGATAACTATAAAATTTTATGCATTCAGGCACATGCAAAAAAGGAATATTTAAGTTTGTCTGTAAGCACTGCCAGAGCCACAGCAGGTAATAGTCAGGCGTGGATTCAGAGGGGGGCTTGAGGGGCATGCGCCCCCCTAAAACTGGAAAAAATTATGATTTATGCATAAAATCCACATAAAAGACACTAAAAAATATTCGTGCCTCACTCAGTTCGGTGAAAAAATGGTTCACGCCCCCCCTAAACTAATATCCTGGATCCACCCCTGATAGTGAATAGAAATGTGCATGTTTCAAACCATTTAAAAAACAAAATGTTGAACATCACAAATTTGAAATGCTTCCAGTTCACCAGTTTTGACGAACCATTCGTGTGAGAAAAATCAAAGGAAAAAAAAATGGTTAAAAGAAATTTGCCTCAAAATTTGGTGCCAGAGCCGTGAGTCTTATGCTAGTGACTGGTCTGGAAACCAAAAGCATCTAGCTTGCTCACATAGCCCAACTGAAAGTGTACAGACCTTGGTACAGGCCAACAAGAAAATACAAGGTTATACATACAATAAAGCACCTAAACCCTCTAGAGTAATCAGAGTGATGGAGAAATGTTTTCTTGCATGTTTATCACATTAGAGTAGATAGATATCTGGAAATTAAACCTTATCTCTTTCTGTTGATACTACCTAACATTCCAAACTGAAGATTACATTCAACAATTCACTTATTTTTACTCAATAATTTATGACTTGATTCTAAGTATGCTAGTTTTTTATTGCTTCAGGATCTATACTTGCACATACATCATGTTTGAAGGTTAAGCTACAAAAATGTATAAAATTGCAATTCAGCATCTTAAGTACAACTTGTAGTGGAATGAAACAAAATAGAAAAAATAGTACAACTTTTAATGGTTTAAAAAAATACAACAAATGTCAAATGGTTTATGAAAATATTCATACATGTTAAATGCACATGTCTGTATAGGGAAATGCCAATCATGACTCAAGATTGGACCATTTCAAAATTTGTGCCTTTGAATATCTTGAAACCTAGTCTAATATGAACTGTAGATAAATTGTATGGAGAGACCCTACAAGGATAGAAGGGCAATCATGAATCAAATTGTAATTATCTTGAAAGTAAATAAACCCTGACTTTGTACCTTTGTACATCCTGAAACCCAGCCTTATATGAACTGTCCTTACATCCAGGTAAATGAACCGTTACCTTTCTACAATGTAGTTACATGACTATTATGTCATGACATCTTAGACATAAACCTGTCATATTGTTAGTAAATTAATGACCATGTAGACTGTAATATAAACAATCTTAGATGTAAGATACCAGAGCACCAGATGTATACTTCCACAATTAATTCATCTTAGCCAAAATGTCAACAGATACTTTCAACGGCTTGGAGATGAAGGGATTGTTATAGATTTAGTAGCAGATCAGAATTTTTTTGAAATTTTGTCTTTTTTCAACAAAAAACAAATTTAAAGTGATTATGATAGATGATGATGGAAAATTTTGTATAAGTATAAGTATTTCATTTCAATCAAAGGGCCCTCAGTGGGACAAAATGACAATACAATATAGATAATTATTCATACAACACACATTATTACCAAACAAAATATCATAATAAAATAATAAAAATAATAATTATAGGCATTACAAGTTCCAAGACTTTGGGTTTTTTTTATTAATATTTATCCAGAGCAGTCCCCCAGACACTATGCATATACTAGTAGGTAGTTGAATTAAAGGAATTATTTGCTATATATACATGTGGTTGAAAGAGTGGTTACATACCAACAGACCTGCCCGTGACTGATTCACAAAGCCAATTAATCTGTTAAATATCAGTTTTGTGCAAAAGTCACCAGGGGACGTTGCCTATCAAGTCTGGGGTATATATCCACTACTTTAGGTTTATATTTGTTTATAAGTACATGTATATATACACAATACAAAATTTTAAGAATTTTTTTTTTTTATTACGTCTACTTTTGACCAAAATAATCTCAATTTTAATGCTTTTCTCATTTTGTTTGGTTGGCTTCTATGCATGGTTATCTACCAACAAGCTTACCTGTGTCAAATGCACAAAGCCAATATAAGCATCAATTTTATGCAGAAGACACCAGGGGACGTTGCCTATAAGCATTGTGGTAAATCCATTATTGTTATAAATACATGTATATATAAAAGAGAGACAAAAGCAGTAAATATAAAATATAAAATTAAGATAATTTTTTTTTTACACTATTATGAAGCAAATGCACATATCTGGTGAGGACTATACCCTGGACAACTGAATAGGTGCAAGTGTTGTTAATATTAGTTATGGACAAAATGTTTACTTTAATAAAAACATAGACTCTTTAAAATACCAATATATTCACAGTTCAATAACCACAGAAGTTTTTCTGAGGTCTGGAGATGTTTATAATTTGGGCAGATATTATCTATACAGTTATCAAGATGAAGGCGATCTTCACTGAAAAATGAACAGTGGAACAAAAAGTGATTTTCATCTTCTATAACCCCAGCAGCACAATGTAAACAAAGTCTATCCTGTCTGTGAATACCCTGATATCTTCCCAACTCTATTCTTAGTCTATGAGCAGATATTCTAAATTTAGTAAGTTTTCTCCTTTGCTCAAAATCTGATATAAGTGGGAGATAATTTTCATATCCAAAATTATGTTTAATATTTATATAAACAGATAGTTTACCATCACTAAGAAGTGACTTTTGTTTATGCCAAAGATCTATATAGTGATCCTTCATCATTATTTTGAAAATATAATCTGACATGTCTGTTAACCCATCATATTTTTCAAAAAGTAAGTTTTTGAGAATGTTAATTGACCCATACCAAGAAGGTTTTTTATTTTGATATAATTCCTTGGATAAATTAAATGCATCTTTAAGAATAGAAAAATTATCTGGTAGATTCTCTAAACGATGCCAATAGAGCATTTGGGTTTTTATAATATTGAAGTGTAAAGGAAGCCTTCCAAGTTCTGAAAGTACTGCAAAGTTGGTACTTTTTTTCCCACATCCAAGAACATATTTACAAAATTTAACATGGGCCTGTTCACAAGTCAAATTTTTATATATTTCATTCACTGTAATATCCTTATTTCTTTCAAAAATTCTGGAGTATGGGTTAAAATAACCCCATATTTCACAACCATATAGCAAGATTGGCAATATTGTGTGATCAAATACATGTAAAGAGATTTTAGGTGAAGGACCATAGGAGATGAAGTCTTTGCAGAGCTTAAAATATGCCTTTAGTCCCTTTTGATAAAGTTCATTTTGAGCATAGGAGAATGATCCTGATGAACAAAAGGTTAATCCTAAATATTTATATTTTGATACACATTCTACACTTTTACCTTTATATGTAAAGTTAGATTTCAAGTGTCTACCTGCTTTATTAAATACAAGAATTTTTGTTTTATCAAGATTTACAGTCAGACACCACTCATCACAGTACTTTTCTATATACTTTTGTATATATCATTTATTATGTGTATCTATATACATTATTTCTGGATAGTAAGTGCTATTAACTTGGGTGTATCAAAAGAAATTAAAATCATCATGTTTATTTTGAATGGGGGTCAGAGAAAAAAAATCAAAATTTAATGTTTATAAACAATCCTAATGTTTACAACAATAATAGATATGGATGTGACATGAATATGTTGACATGCCAGAATTACATCATTTTATGATATTTTACACTTCATAGACTGAAGTGGAATAAAACTATTAATGTATAAGAGGTGGATGTGGTTTTCTATTCTAATATATCATTGTTCATGGGGTTTCTACTTTTGTTGGATTTAAAATGTTGGTTGGTAAAATCCATAAGATTCAAACCACCATGAAATACTGCTTCACTTGTTTGTTTTCAGATAGAAATAAAAAAAAATTAGGAACCCACAAAATAATTTTCTTATACCACATCACAAAAAATGTCATGTAACACATGACATAAATATTGTATGATTATTCAGTGTTCTCCCCAGGCCCTTATAGCATCTCGGGACCGTAATTTGCCGAGATGCTATCAGTCTTTACCGAGACGAGACGCTATTTCAAATTGTTAAAAATACAAAGGTAATGAGTTGACGTCCTTATGAAGCCACTGACTGATTGATGATCATTGAGTAAATGACACATTTACAACCCCAAGCCAATTAACAAAGAAATCAATGATCATGGTTTTGTCAATTAATTAGGAAATATCGATCTTTGAACTGATTAGCCATGCAGATTGCAGGTGAACACCTTTGCAAGTGAATTATTTCTATTGGACAACCAACCAGGACCAATAGGATTTGACCAAAACAAAAACAAACATATGCACACGTGCTTTTATTCAGGTGTGTTATTAGAACATGAGCCGTTGAATTCTAAATTAAATTAACAGTCATAACCCATACCCAAAATAAAGAAAATGCCTTTTACCTCAATGAAACATGATTAATTCCATTGTAACATTTGCTATTCCAAAATATTGATTTCTAGATATATTGTTTGACCTTTCAAAACAGGAAAGTCTAAAAATAGATTCCCAATTTCCCATTACCTTATCTAGCATTTTCTCCTTTTGGCAGGAGAACCATTGGCATCTATATGATTCTGTCAACTTAGTGACTCTTAAACAGTGTGAATGAAATGTAAACATTTGTACTTGGTAATTTATTTATGCCAAAAATAAAAGCTATTTGATTATTTTTAATTGCTTCAAACCCAGGCAAATGGCTTTCAGGCCTGTCTTTTCCTCTTCCATCCTTGGTACCTGGATGCAGTTCACTGAGAGTTCATAGTTAACAAAAGACAAACTGATGTTTTAGCCATTGTTAAATTGCTACAATCAGTTTTACTCCAACTCTTAGACTTTCTTAATATGGAACTATAGTATCCATAGCTTGAAGGTAGACTTACATCAAATTGGGAGGGTGGGGGAGGGAAGAGGGGGGGGTATCATAAAACATGTATACATGATACGTGTTCATTAACTAATCATTAATTGATAGTGAAACGTCGATCGACATGATTTTTTTTTCTTTCTGACACCTGATATTGTTTACGCAAAATGTGATGCTATCCAAAATTTCTGGGGAGAACACTGATTATTTTACATTTCAAATTACCTGAAAATTTTCAAATCCAAAGATATCTAGAACACCTAAGAACCTGGTTTGATGTTGACCAGGATTTGTACTTTTATTGATGGCGTCGACAAGCCAGGCAAAGGTCCTGGAGTACAATGCTTTAGCCATAGCATGTCTATTTTCACTGGCCTAAAAAAATGAAAAACATATTTTTATGTTTTACATGATGGTATATTTAGAAATATTTGATAAAACACAAAAATCAAAAATGTAAAAACTTGAGAGTACATGTAATGCACAAAAATTATGCAAATGTCATGGATACTTTGCTTTAATTTGTTGTGTGTACATTTATTAATGTGATGTTGTGTCATGCAATTTATTTTTTGATGGAAGCACTGTACTCTTGTTTATCTTGGACAGAGCAAAGCTGTGTGGTCTTTTAACGACGGTAGGACCAACATTGTACTATGTACCCAAATAAAAATTTAGGAATAAACAAAAGAAAAAGCATCTTACTACAAAATAAATGAAATCAAATGGTATTTTTGATTGACAAATTTTCTCACCTCTTGGACTTTGTAAGGTATACTGGTCACTGTTCCCCTAACCTGAATTTGTCTAACTAATAAAGATTCTATCAATGGTTCTTTCTCAAAACCTAAGAGCATACATATATATTCTAGGATTTCTCTATCTTTGGAAGTCAAATCACTTTTTTCTCCTTCAACATCCTCAAACGTTAAATTCCCTAAATGTAAAATAGCAGAGATCACAGAAAAAATCCCATCGACCATCTGAGCAGGAATATTCAACACATTCATCGCTAATCGTAATCTATCAAACATTTTTGTATCATCCACACCACTTAAAGTCATACATCCACTCTGACTTAAATAGAAATAAGTCTCAATAGGCTGAACAAAAAACTGGTCCTTAAATTCAGCACTGGCATTAGCACCGGCAATAAATTGATAGAAGACATGATAGTTCCGCTCATTAGCGGACTGGAATGTTATCCTGGACTGCTCCAGAAGGTAATCCTGAACAATACATCCTTTAATCTGGGATGTATCATCAAAACACACTTGCATAAACTTTCCAAATCTACTGGAATTGTCATTTCGAACTGTTTTAGCATTACCTAAAATGTAAAATACAATATAAAAATGTTTTACATGTAAAGGTTATTAAAATCTGTCAAAGTAAATAAATTCTGACTTTCATTTACATGTAACAGGAAGTAGGTGAGCAACAGACCTGAAATTAAACCCCACAATATGGACCCTGTGATGATGCTGCACACTAAATATCAAGTGGCTGTGATGAGTAGTTTCTGAGAAAAATGTTAGGAAAATTTTCCCCCTGCCTGCATCCCGACTTTCATCATTTGAATCTGACCAACTACTAAAATAAATGATTGTATAGACCATTGTGTATTAAGGGATTATGCTCTTTAAATAATAAAATAAAAGGTCAATGGAAAAAAAATGGTAGACAACAGTCTTCTACCATTTCGTCCCATTGTTCTTCCTTTTGTGAAAAATCATAAGTTAAAAATCATACGATAACACAGATAATTTTTGGGGCCGTCCTTCAGATTTCCAGCCTTATAATGTAAGTCAGTAACACCCTTTGTAAAACTGTCTAGTTAAAAGACATGCATGTGACCTCATTTTCAAAATACCAGGGTACTTGATATTAAAATTTTGGAGGGTTAAGGTTTTCCCTGACTTTTCATAGGTTTAGCATTAATACTACAATGTATTAAGCTTATAAAACCCATAACAGAATAATGATGATAGGATAAAACTTTGTTCGTCACATCTTTATGATATACTTAAGACACTGATCAAAAGAAAATAGGGGTTTGTGCAAGTTTGGGCAAAAAACACCAACCCTATTTAAATGGTAAAAACCATAGGCTTCAGAAAACATGACAGAAATACCAAAATAAAAGCAGCAAGCATCCTTAAACGGAATCCCTGAACTACTACATGTGTAAGTTTAGCTAGCTAGCTATCTTCTTGTAGCCATGATTGGCTTGTAAGGCTTGACAACATTTTTAAAGTTTTTGTTCTAATAAAATTAAGGTTTAAAAGGAATATTTTGGAAAAAGGGATAGATAAAAGAACTAACATATAAGAGCGACAATTTAATTAATAATTAATTATTCATGATAATATCCTTTTCAGTTCAGTCATTACATAATTTCATTGGACTTTTTAGGTAGTGTATCCTGTTCTATTGGATTATAAATATTTTTGCCTACAAATAGAACTCTATCTGTGTCATCAACATACAGGAAAAATTATTTCGAAGAATTTTTTACATTTTTACAAAAAAATAAAATGTTTATAGGAAAAAGAGAACTGCCAAAAATAATGTACACATGCACTAAAAACTTTCAATTATATTCAACATGTTCAATGCATTATTTATGGACAAAAACAAAATTGAAATTTTGCCAGTTATTGTTGGTACTTTTTTAAACAAGGCTGTGGCCCTGAGTTTCCTGGGTGAAATATCAACTTCCTTCTATGTTGTGCTTAAGTGTTACATCCTGTAGACAATGCATTATAATAGCTGTTATAAGAAGGTCAAAGTGTGTGTGTATATATTTGTACCGAGATATTACATTCCAGCTTCTTTATATCCTGAAGATTAGCCTTATACTTACATCAATACATTTTTTAATCCTACATGTTAATCTTATCTGTTGCATGTTACAACCTACAAACCTTATAATCTATTAGACTCAAAATGGATCAAAACTATTAACAAATAGCATGATTCATTAATGTTAAATAGGAAAAATAGAAACAAGTGTAGTTTTAAAGTTGTTATGCTACAAGAACTTTTTGCACTGACAGCAACATTCATACATTTTGTGACATTTTACAAGTAGGCTAGTTTCTCTTTAATGATTATGCCAACATTTATTTAATCAAACAGGGCCCAATTGTCCTAAGGTCCCCCCTTTTGACGGAAAAATTTTGTTGGATATATTTGACGCATGAACAAAGTGCACCCCTAAAGCCAGTCAATGCACCCCCCTTTTCCAAATTACTGGATTCACCCCTCATATATTTTTAAAAAACAGGGAGATCTTGATACCCAATTTACATCCCTTTCCTGATATTAAATCCCAATACAATGAATATTGCTTTTCAATTCTCAGTGCTTTGCTGGCAGAAGTTCCTTATTCAGTCTTCTAATTCATTAAGATGGTTTATACATTAGTATTTTCCCTAAAGAATAAATGCTATTCCTATTTCTAAGTGGGTTTGTATGGTTGCTTTTGTCATAGAAGAATGCAAATTTACATCAGTTCTTACCATTAATTCATTTCTTACTATACAAAGAAGTTTAGTCACTTCATCGAATTGATCAATATTCATAAAATTGTAAGATTTCAGTATCAACTCCCAAAAGAAACAAAATGTAGGTTTTAATGAGATTACATGTACTTGTATAAAATGACAAAATATAACAAGAAAAAAAACTCAATCACAGTTTTCCTTCTATCATCTAACATATATTATTATAATTTTGATCAAAATGTCTATTTAGAATGAAATTTTTGGGAAGATTAAAAAAAATGACAAAAGATGTTCATTGTAGTAACTTTCGTGATGAAAACATATCCCTATTGTACATGCATGTAGTACAGATTATATAAACATTTCCTTCATAATTTCCTACATGTATCTTACATATAACTCCAAATACCAGTATTGTACAATGTACATGTATAGGGTGAATTACAAATTACTAGTTATGAAATCAAGGTTCAATTTGTGGTACATGTGTATTAGAGAAAAAAAATTCCCATTTTTCCCATTTTAACCTATTATTGAAGTAGATTTAATCATAGTTAAGTTAATATTAAATAGTGCAAACGAAAAGATTACACCATTTAGGAGTTATGTTCATAAAAAGGTCAAAAATAGAGTTTTTTTATGATTTTGCCATACAGAAAGAAAAGCTGAGTTGTCAAGAAATGCTACTATTCTGATTGGCTTATAAAGTGGGTAATTAAATCTATTGACTTTATAAGCCAATCAGAATAGTAGCATTTCTTGACAACTCAGCTTTTCTTTCTGTATGGCAAAATCATAAAAAAACTCTATTTTTGACCTTTTTAGGAACATAACTCCTAAATGGTGTCATCTTTACTTAAAACTGCAACCCAAATAGTTTTTTTGTGTGTAGATTTTACAGATCTATGAAGGGATGATTTTATTCTGTATACTTTTTGAACCAAGCAAAAAGCTTAGGTTTGACCGCCTGTTCTATTTCTTGCAAAGGTGGCCATGTTGTTTTGTTGGCGGTCACCGTTAATGCAATCTTGTTAGAGGACACACTATAGATGAAGTTGGATGCAAAGCTTGAAGACAACTCTTCAGTGGTTTAGGATAAGAAAATTTGAAAATAAAATTTTCAGGACAATCATCAATGATGACAAGAGCTCACATTACCCTTTGGTTCAGCTGGTGAGCTAACAATAGGGCTTGCATAATATTTATACACAAATATTTCATAATTACCAAAGGCCTCAAGTATTGTGTTTGCTTCCAGAATTTGTTGTTCTACCCAAAAGGAAGTATGGTTGGTTACTGAGCAAAGGTACTGTAAAATAAACTTGGTTGTTTCTGTCTGAAAAATAAAACAATATGACATTCAAGTATGTGTCTTCATTAAAATTAATAGGTCAAAATACATGTTCAAGGTAATCTAAGCATGTCCTAATGCAATAAAGTAAAGAACTTTGTTTTAAACTTAACAATTTCTAAGTTTTTAAAATATGAATTATATGACATTGTATAGTGGGAAATAAAAATAAAAGATTATATTTCCTCATATTTTAAATGTTTTAAAGCTTTTTAATTGAAAAGGCCATTTTAACAATAAGGTTTTAACCTATTATTGACTGAACAATCAACATTTAAAAATTCAAAAGTCATGCAATCTATGTTATGCAATTAACTTCAAACATTAAAGAATTCTTTATATAACTTGTCAAACTGTCTTTGCAGTTGATTACTTCAAGCCACTTCTGACTGACATAGTACACAGGCCTTAATCTGTTTTCACACGAAATTTAATTCAAAATGCAGCCCTGGAAAACACTGAAATGTGTGAGAAATCAGACAAATATTTTTACCTATAAGATGGTGATAATTTTAACATTAGGGCATACATTATTGATAAGATTATTGTTCCCGGAAGGATAAGAGAGAATTACTTCCTATTCATTGATCCATAGTATATACAGCCATCTGTCCCAAGCATTTTAATGCATATTACATAGTTATCCTATTATAGAGATGGGTCTGATGGAAACAAACTATAACTTTTGTCTCCTACATGATTCACAAGGATAATCAATATATATTTCTCTATTGCAGAGTATAAACAAATAATTGATATGATCCAAACATATACCAGTAATACAATTTATTCAATTTGGCTTGAACTTTAGAGTACAAAGTTATGCAACCAAAACTGACTTGTGTTTTTACTTTTACATTGTAGGCATAAACTAAAAATTGTAATGATATTTTTTCTGATACCAGCTCAGATTATATGTAATGGTAGTTTATAGCTTAGGTTCAAGCACACTTAATTATGTTAATAGCGTTATAGTGTTATTTAAGAATATTCTTAAATTTCTACTTCTGAGAAAACTTCTTCTGTTTTTAAGTTTTAATTTAAGAGGGAAACTTGAGAAACGAAACAAGCATTATAATTTATTTTATGTTATGTTTTTTTTCAAACTGTTATAAAATATCAATGAACAAACAAAGGTATGGATTTGAAATGGCTAGACTCTTTATTTATAAAAAAGGTGTGATTGTCTAGAGAGGAAGTCATAACTAAAGCTTATTAATTGTTTTCTTTCCATATTTAAGTCTTTAACTATTTCCGCCAGTTAATGAGACGTTATGAAACAAGTTATATGCACCCAGAATTCATCTACCAAAAAAAAAAACAGGTGTACTTAAAAATATATTCGACTGATCAGTCCTTAGCCATTTAAAATTGTTATATGTATTTCAAAATATGCAATGAAAATCTGCAGTCTTCTCTGTTGATACATGTACGTGATTGCTGTTGTGTAGATGTCCTGGAATGAACACCATATAAAAAAAGACATCGGATTTCAAAAAAATTAGTTTGACAAAGATATCTTGCTAGTGTAGCAGGATTAAAACTAGGAAAAACTGTTTTAGCGCACTAAAACTGATGTCTCCCCTTCCTTGAATAACACAAGTTCAATCTTGAGGTCAAAAGGTCAAAGTCACAATGACATACATTGTACAACAATTTTTGTTTAATAATGATACATCTACATTCTAAAGCCCTATGCCAAAGGTCAAATAATAAACTTTTAATAAAAAAGTTATGGCCTAGAAGGCTTTGCATGTCAAATTAGCATTTATTTGACATTGAAGTCACAGGTCAAGGTCATTAAGGTTGGTGACACATTGTTCCCATGATGACACATTAAAATGTGAAAATTCAAAGCCTTTTGAATAGGATTAAAATATATATGTCCCAGACATGTTTTACGTGTAAAATTAGCATTAATTTGACCTTGAGGTCAAGGTCATTCTGGTACAGGACACATCGTCTCATGGTGATACATCCACATGCCAAATATCAAAGCCCTATGTCAAAGAACAAAAAAGTAATGGTCTGGAACACATTGGATGTAAAAAAAGGCCTTAATTTGACCTTGAGTTCAAAGGTCAAGGTCATGTGAAGGTCATTCTGGTATGTGACACATCGTCTCATGGCAAAACATCCACAATCCAAATATCAAAGGATAAAAAGTTATGACCAGGACTTTGCATGTAAATTTAGCTTTAATTTGACCTTGTGGTCAAAGGTCAAGGTCATATAAAGGTCATTCTGGTATGCGACAAATAATCTCATGGTAATACATCATCATGTAAATATCAAAGCCCTATGCCAAAGAACGAAAAAAGTTATGACACAGACACATTTTCCATGTAAAATAAGCATTTATTTAACCTTGAGGTCAAAATACAAGGTCATATGAAGGTCATTCTGGTATGTGACACATCGTCTCATGGTGATACATCCACATGCCAAATATCAAAACCTTATGTCAAAGAACAAAAAAGTTATGGCCCGGAACACATTGGATGTAAAATTAGCATTAATATGACCTTGAGGTCAAAGGTCAAGGTCATATGAAGGTCATTCTGGTACGCGACACATCCTTTCATGATGATACACCCACATGCCAAATATCAAAGCCCTATCTCAAAGGATAAAAAAATTTAGGCCCGGACATGCTTTGTATGAGAAGAAGAAGCTGACACAAAAACAATATGTCTCCCCCTTCTGGGAAGGGGAGACATAATAATTGGGGTGTCTATTAGACATGTTTTCATTACAGGTTTCTGACAACTTACTTTACCAGCACCACTTTCACCACTTATGATACAAGACTGGTTGACTCCTGAATTCTTCAGATTTTGGTAAGCTTCTTCACTAATGGCAAATACATGAGGCTCAGCGACACTTAACTTTTTACCACTATACTGTTCTATTACTTTCTAAAATTAAAGATAGATATAAAGATGTATGTTATGACAATAATGGGAGGCCCTTAAAATTTATATTAAATACCAATTGAATCACCCTGAACGGGCAACAGTTCCACTCTGTGTCATTTGTTCTAATATAAAATTATAAGTCAGTGTCTAACAGGTCCACTTTGTGTCATTTGTTCCTGATGCAGGGAATTCATTGAATAAATATGATATTTCCATTAATTTCCTGTAATGGCATGAGTAATACCATTTCTCTTGAATGTATTAAACATAACACTATAATCATGATAATGAGATAATTCATAAATGATTGTAAATAATCACAGTGTTGACAATATTGAAAACACTGTTGAAATTCAATCCTTTGTCAGCCACAAAAGGGGTTTCATATTACTGATCAGCAATAATTTTTCCAATAAGCTATATAATAAACATTGGTGAACACTACTTAAGGTGTATAATGACTTGAAATGGCCAGACAATGTTTGATCACAATACTACATGTACATGTAAACACTTAAGCTCTGTTAAAGACACACCTAGGCCGATTCAGGGGGTTCTCAGTGCCAAACCCACTTAAAGCCCCATATGAAAGAATTTTTGGTTGAATGTATAGGAAATCATATTCATATATATTCTGTTAAGTTGAAGGTAATGATACTTAGTCTTTTGGGAAAGGTGATGGATACAAATACTTTGTCTTATATGAATTACAAGTACTGTATGGTCTAACATCCTTAGATAAAATATAAATGTACTGTACAAAGATATAACAGGTCAGAAACTTTAAAACAATGTCAACCTGGCTATCTAACAACAAGTGACTGATTAAATATTGATTTGTGAATATTTGGTTAAAAAGACTGAAACATTTGTTTTGTCCATATTTACAACTGCTGACTAATGCATTGATTGGTTCCAAGCTTTTTGATAACAGTTGATGTCATATTTCATGTAAATGATTTGATCCATGTTTCACATATTAATCCATTTTGTTCACTGCAATAAGCAGGAATGAGAATATGTAATGGAGAATGTCTCACAATGGATTATAGTGACATGAGCAAATATCAGAATCCTCGATTCAAATGCAACCGGCTAATTACATCTTACGACTTTATATGTTTTATATGTTAATTCAGACCATTAAATAATGTTGAGAAATGACATTTGTACTACGAATGCTATTTTTCTTATTCTATAAAATGTTGAAATGCTATAAATATGTAACTAGTAACATAAAGAATTTACATGGGCATAGGATTATTAATTTTTGTATACATGTAAATGTACATTAATATATTTTTTACATTCATACTTTACACCTTGATAAAACATGTGTATATAAACAATTTCTCTAGAAGATATATTTTCAAAATAGTTAAGTACTTCGAGTTACCTCTTTTTCTTTGTTTTATGTTTGCATTGTTTTCAACCAAAAATGGCAAATAATTCAAAAGATTAGAAGAAGAGTTGTATCTAGTCAATTTTGGGTGAAAATTAAAATATAAATTCCTATCCTTTCTTTTTCGATATAAACTAAGACCAAAACCTTAGGTCATGACCTCAGACATACGAGGTTTTCGTTCCTTTAATGACAAGTTGACATTTATGCTGTGTAATAAAACAACTTTACCTCTCCATATATGTCCAACTGTTTGTATGGGTTAACTGCAACCAAGATTGTACCTGTAAATGTCTGGTATATGGTCAAGGAATATACACATGGTTTATATTAACATAGGATGATGTTAATTAACAACCTGCAATACTTATCAAGGAAAAATTGTGGTTTCATGATTATTTGTGGGGTATCAATTTTTGTGGTTTTACGTGGGTGGCCTTGACCCACGAAATTTGATACCCCCAAAAAGGGACATATAACATTTATCTATATGCTGCAGACTACAGAACCATTCATTTAAGAATCCACAAACTGGACCTTTTTCATCAAACCACGAAAATTTGTACCGTAACAAAAATAGATGAATACACAGTACTCTGATCATTAAATCACTTCTGAAACTATAGATTCATAATGATAAACATAGCCATACATGTACATTGTAAAAGGGATTTATTATACATAACAGTATTATAGTAAAAATGTATGATTGTGGCTCATATATATTTATTTTTACCCAGTGCCAGTGTCTAAAATTGGATCCACTTTGATGGGTTTGCATGAATTCCTAGAGAGTTTTTCATTATATTTTTACAAAAGGGTGAGGCAATTGCACCAAATGCACCACCTGTTCCGACTGCCTTGTTATGTCTGTATTGTGTACCTCAATTTCTTTAATGCAAATTGTAATTAGAATGCACATGTACTTGAGAATGAAAACTTAGCATGCTGTGAATATAGAATTATTTTCTAATCATTAAAAATTTAAATTGATTAAAAACATATACATGTATAACTATGATAATAACTACTTTAAAATATATATACACATGTAATGCTATTTTGCCAAAGGAAAATTCAAATTAAGGATATAATTTGCTCATAAAAAATATTTTAAAGCATACATGAAACTTGAATATGTTCACATACACTTTATATATATGTGCCAGTGGGAACACGAATCTCAGTTTTGAGCTAACTGCCAGTCTACCAAGAAAGTACATGTACATGATACATACTGCATAAACTAGTGCTATGGAGCACTGACATGACTGTTTAATGCTCTGTGACAAAAGACAATCAGCATCTGTTAAGAATTGATTACCTTGGTCAGGTGAGTCACAAAGGTTTACTTCCTCTCAATTAAATAACTTATGTATTGATATTTTTCTAACAGATTGAATTTTACCCTTAAGAAATGATTATTATCTGAAGATTTTTAAAATACTGGCTAAATATTGAAAAGGAAACATTCAGGACCAGATAAACTTTAAAACTGTTAAAATCATAAAAAGGGTCATGCTGAAATAACTTCTGTTAAAAACATAAAAAGGGTCATACTGAAATAACTTTAAACTATCTAGGTCTTAAGGTGTATCTTGATCATTACTCCATCTCTTGGAACATTTTACAAAAAAAAATACTTATACAAATGTTCATGTACTCCCTGGGCCACTGAGGGAAATGTAACAGGATGAAATAAAATAAATAATTGTATATTTAAAAAAAAAAAAAAAAAAAAAAAATGTTCATGTACTAAAACAGCTAAATGTTTTAATTATAACTTTTATAACCTTTAATTTCATTAACTGATTTTAAATTACTGTGTTTTCACCAAAGTAGTATTTATAATTAAGCAAGTCTATAATAGACTACATGTACAAATACAAATATTTTTGTACATGTAATTAAAGTCTTCATGGGCACAAGTAAAAAATGACACATATTATGCACAATTTAAAGTACATTTTTGTAATAAATCTGAAACACATATTTAAGATTTTTGTCATATTTTTATGTGTAAAGATTGATTCATTCCAGTGATTGAATATGGTTAACAAGATACAGCAGATGTCTGTAAAACACCTTCCATCTTACTGGTTGTTAACAAGAACTTAATTAATCTTAGTGAAATATAAATTCTAATGTCATAATTGTACAAATATATATTTATAAGGAAATTGCCTCAAATCAAATCAAATCATAGCTGAATATGTATTGATGTCAAGAAAAAACCAGAGGAGTTGTTTTTGATAACTCAGAGATTGGTTTTGAATTATTATGAATTATCATGATTTTTATTATTATAACAGAGACCTTGAGCAAAGACCTATATGTATCATGGTCCTTTAAAGATAAGTTAAAAGTGTGTATTAATGTATGTACAGGATGATATCAAACTAAATAATAAATAAATATGCAATATATATACATTTGTACTTCAAGTATTAAAAGTTGTCAAAAGGATACATAAATTTTATCCTGTTTGTATCTTGTTTTCAAATTGATATTAATCCCATTCTCATCAATGTCACTAATGATAATCATGTCACGAACTCCATCTTCTGGTCTGACTCCTTAAAAAAAAATGGAATAAACTACATGTAATATTATTGCAATTATATTTCATTTGGCAGTACCTGTATATAAAACAAGAGGTTCAAGAATTTTTTAGTAATCATGGCAATGATGTGTCCCCATTTGAAAATTTCTGAATCCATGATCATGATGATAGGTTGCTTAAAAGCTAGCTTAGCGAGCACTTTAGTGTAAAAAGTCTGTCATTCTGTCAAATGAAAAATAATGGACTGGAAATTTTTTTGTCACTTATTCAGATTTCTCTGGAGTTATTGAAAAAGTTTGCATTTTCTGAAAAATGACCTAAAATACTCACACTGTACCAGTTTGTACTGTCAGTCATTCCGAATGCCGTCTGACACCAGACAAATCTGGTAAAAATTTGCTTGGACCAGTAAAATATTTTTCTTAAGATGAAGACATGTAAAGGGTCAGCCTTACATGTACATGTGTGTCTGAGTGAAACAAAGAATCTGAAATTTGGCAATTTTCAACCCCATTTTTAATTGCATTCTAATTTTAAAATCAAGGACACAAGCATGTAGCAGAAATACCTGGCTTCACAATAAAATCTCCCACTGTTTATACATGTACAATCATCAGGTTAATAATTGCAATTAACCTGTAACTTACAATACATTGCTACATCATGTACATGTATCAACATAATTAACAAACTTCCAAATTACAAGAAATGTTTTATGATTCATAAATACCTGTAATTAAAATGTCTATATAATTTCAATTATTTCATAATTCTACTGTTGAAAAAAAGTGGGAGGCACAGACAAAACCTATACATCATGTACATTGTTTATGATTATAAAAAATATAAATATTATCCCACTATACAATGGATTTAATTTTTTTAAATAGTTAGGACTGTACATGTTTTTTTTTATTTACACAGATACTTCAGCATCTAATTGAATACTATTCTTATATACAGGTCTATGTAGATGATGTAGTAAACAGGTAAACCAGCCTGTAATGTATAGTATTTTATTTTGTTTATTTTTTTCAATCATTCATTTTGTGTATGGGTTGTTAGTGATTTTCTTACCACGCTGAGCCATGTTGGGCCAAGAAAAATGAAAATATATCCCAATATCTTAAATAACTGCTAACATCCTTTATTATCGAACTGCATCACATTCATAAACTGACTCAGACAATGAGTCGACTGCTTTCAACTTCACATCTCCCACAAGGCACCAGTGCTTGTTCTATTTTTGGATGTCGTAATGTTTTTCTTCTCTTTTTTTGGAAACAAAAAGAAAAAAATATCAAGGGACCAAACAGACAATTTTGAAAATGTTCAACCAAAAGTCATATAGATATTATTATTTATGTTGGATTCTTAAAATAATAAAAAAATATATATATTTTACAGCTTACTAACACGCATGCGTACACTACAAAATGGAAGGAACTCGTTACACCGAAAACTTCTAAAATTTCATATAATTACTCATTTTCAACGTGCAATATGGTGTTCATGGGAAAAGGAAGAGGTCGAGGCGGTGCCCAATACAGTAGTGGAGTTATATCTGCGACGACACGCAAAGAAAAAAGGACAGACGAATACCAACGACACGAAAGAGACCGCTCACGATCACCAGTTGCAAAGAGACCTGCGGTTGAGCGTTTGGGTCCACAGGTCATTATTTATATAAAGTTGTTGCATTGTGCTATGTTCGCAATTCTATCAAAATGATTAAGCTTTTTACATTTGAACAGCCTACACTTCAAAATCTGATTGAACGTGGGCCTTGAAAGTCAAATATGAATAACTCCAAGCATGAACTTTGGGAGGAACTGTGTGTCAGGAACAAATTATTCACTGTATCATGTATGTAACGAAATCGCAGTATTTTGATTGACAGTTCAATACTTGATGCAGTAGGGCAGCAAACGTTACAAACACTATTGTCCTCGTATATATCCAAATTCATAAGTTCATGAAGTTCTGCATAAGTGATAAGATATCTCATTGCTACCCTTTTATTTTATAATATGAGGTAGGTTAAACCTGCTACGCTCCCGAAGTTTCAATTCTTTTTTTTTTGTGTTCAAAAATAAAAACAAACTCGCTTTTTCTTGCGGGTTACGTGAGCGTTTAATGATGTCTAAAATTTTCAAAGATAAAAACGTTAAAAAGACGCCGAAAGTTCGGGAAAACAAGCGCATGCTAAACCGGACGTTGAAGGAAATTCAGCTCATAGTACAACTAAAATATTGACATTTCTACCATTATCGCTCCTTTCGGGATTACAATTGCAATTACCCCATCTCTGACACTCCTATATGAATTCTCACTATTAAATGTTATACATGTACATGCACGTATATTTTACATTAAGTGAAAATCCAGTGTCCCAAATTTTTGACACATGCGTACAGAATACCAGAATGAAATGACATACATTTTGTACATTCATATAATATTCATAAGTAATGAAAAGAGTCTAAAGAAAATTGCCTTAAAAGCTTGCATTGATACAAAAAAAAATCCATTCCTTGAAAAATTTTGATCAATGGAATGAGATAATTTTAGGCAGTGTGTTTCTATTTCCTGCAGTTTTTCTGTAGGCTAAGACATTTTCGAAAACTTCAGAGAATTCCAAATGTTTACAGGCAGAAAGATTTTTCCTCCGGATCCATAGTACTTTGAGTCTCCTGCAATTTGGCAGATTTTCTCCATTTAACAGGTTGGGTGTAAATGCTAAAAAAAATTGCACTATATAGCCCATTTGATGGTATTTAGCATCAAATGGACTATTTTTTTTCATGAAGTAAAAAAAAAAATTTAGATTTTCAATTTTTTAGTTGAGTGTCGCATAAATGCATATATTGCTTGTCATTTTTTGTAAAGAAACATGGTAGTTATTTCAAATGGTTTTTCTTCGACATAGTCAGGGAAATTTGGAAATTTTTGTACATAGTAGTATCATCAGGAAAACCATAAATATTTCAGACCATCTTCTTTCACAAAAAATGTTGCTCATAACATGGACATATGCGACACTGCAACAAAAAATTCTAATCTTAATTTTATTTTTTTTACTTCATTAAAATTATAGTTCATTTGATACTAAATACCATCAAATGAGCTACATGTATATAGCACACATGAGCTATTACACCCAACCTGTTTGAAGAGCTTGTTACGCTCGGTACTACGCTAGCATATTAATAATTTTGAACAAAGCACAAATATACATGTAATTCATAGGGTTAAACATATTGATGAAAGTTTAATTCAACAAGAATCTAGAGAGAACTTGAGACGTAAGACAACAAAGAACAAGAAGAAACAAGATGTTAGGAACTCTGTTAAGAACATTTGCTTAATGACAGCTAGTGCTAAAAAGCATCTTTTGATGTGAAAAAAAATATATCAGTGGTATACAATATACATGGTATACTTTGGTTTTATTATTATTCATCGGCTTTCAATTTTAGTGGGTGTCAGTATATTAAACAACGAAAATTACAATCCAACAAAGTGTTTTAAAAAATGAAACCACAAATTTAACAAATTAAGGTAACTAGTGAACATCAAGCAATTAATGATTTAGTGGTACATGTATATAATTAATTTACAGTGGTGAGAGTGCTTGCATGGTGGATATGCAACGAAAAATAAACAATCCACTTGTTGAAAAAATGGATGTTTATATATATTTATTGGGGTTTACACCCCATAACAAACATGTTTTATGTGTACATGTCCTAACATTTACCTATTTTAGCATGAATTTTGCATTTTTCAGAGAGAAGAAGAACCACTTGAATCATTAAGAATAACAGTTGGAAATGAAATCTTTAAGGACAGACACTCGAGGAGTCCATTATCTGATAGATTAGGTCCCCCAGTGAAAAGAAACGAGTCTTATGATGAAATGAAATATCATTCAGATGCCAGATATGATGAACTCTATGGTGGAAATGATGATGAAAAAAAATCAAGATCAAATAGGTATGATAGTCCCCATTCTAGAAGTTCTCGTGATCATGGTAGAAGGTCAGATTCTTATGAACATGATTGGAAATCTAGCTCGCATGACCGAGATCGAAGTAGAAGGTCGTCATCACGCGATCGAGATCGTAGAGAGCGTGACCGTGCAAGACATGACTCTTATGATCGCTATAGTGACAGAGACAAAAGAGACTACAGCAGTGAAAGAGACAGAAAAGATTATGGAAGCCGTGAAAGGCATGAAGACAGAGGAAGGGCGGGATCATATGATGAACACAGAAGACATCAGTCAGACAGACCACCACATGAAAAAGATCGATATGCTAGAGAAAACTATCCTCCAGCTGAGGCTCAGGATAGATACAGAATGCCAGATACCTACACATCTCCTTATACTACTTCAACACCATTTGCTTCAGCACCACCACAACAAAATATATTAGGAGGTGGCGACAACAAACCATTGAAATCCATTTTGAAGAAAAGTGCACCAGAGCCTTCACCAGTATCATCTGGTCAAAACATTTGTTACCCTCCAACAGCTCCTACATATAACCACCCAGATGCTAAAAAGCCTGTGCCAAAGTCATTTTCTGGTCTCCCTGGAATGTCCTCATATATGGACATAGAAGATGAAGAGAGATTTTTGTATGGCGAGGATAATGAAGACAAATCTAGGAAAGATTCACGTAGCCAACATGAAAGTGTAATGAGAAGCTCTGCAAATAAACAACCACAACAGACAACTCCATATCCGACTGGATATCCCCCAAAAAACAGCTATCCGCCACCAGTGGCTACTGGATATCCCCCAAAAGACAGCTATCCACCACCAGCAGCTAAGGATATGTATCCCCCCTATCCAACTCATGATTTTAGAGGATCTACTGATAGCAACCAGTCCAACAGAAAAGAACAAGAATTAATGAATTTTTTTGCAAGTCAGAAGCCACCTACCATTCCTCCGTCTTCTCTTCCATACCCTCCAGCTCCCCAACAGACCACAAAGCCAGATGAGAAAAAAACAAAATATGACCCTACTATAGAAAACATATTGAAATCCATAGGATTTGATTTTGAAATGTCAAAAAGAATGCAAGAAAGGGCAAATCCTGTACCACAGCAGCCCAAAGATGACATACATAAATATAGTATTGATCAAGCTTCATCATTCTTAGGTGGTGAATTGTCAGAAGACATAAAAAAGGAAATATTCCCTGTCAAATCTAAGTTAGAAAAAGAATCGATGGTCGATGTTTTATTGAGGGAAGCAAAAATGACATCACCTACAAGTGAAAAAGCTAAATCAATTCCTAGTAGAGATACTTCCAAAGACAGAAGAGATTCATACAGTGATGACAGAAGAAGGGACTCATACAGTGAGGACAGGAAAAGAGACTCATACAGTGACGACAGGAAAAGGGACTTGTACAGTGAGGACAGGAAAAGAGACTCATACAGTGACGACAGGAAAAGGGACTTGTACAGTGACGACAGGAAAAGGGACTCGTACAGCGATGATAGAAGAAGGGACTCATACAGTGACAGCAGGAAAAGGGATTCTTATAGTGATGACAGGCGAAGAGATTCTCATGGGGACGATCGTAGTAGGTCATCAGTGCCAGTTGTGTCGCAGCCAGCTACTATACCAACAACATACACAGCTCCTCCAACAAGTTCTTACCCTCCTACTGCAGAAACGTATCCTGTGTCAACAATATCATCGACTTCATATGCTGCAACAAGTACAGCTGCTACTTCCTATCCTTACACAGCTCCTAGTGCTGTTTCTGGATATTCCTCCTATGCTGGAGCACCATACACTACACCTCCTCCTTACAGTATGCCTCCTCCTGGTCATCCAGGAATGTGGAGACCACCACCAGGATACCCTCCTTATGCATTGCCGCCAAGACCCTATGGAATGCCACCTAGCTATCCACCAACTGGCTATCCACCATATGGAATGCCACCACCAACATCTGGCTCAGTTCTAGTAGACTCATCTAAACTGAAAGAATCAACTCCAAGTACAACCAAAATTATGACCAAAAAGCAGTCAAATTTGAAAAATATTGAATTGACTAAGAAGTCAGACGATTCACCTCCAAAAAAGAAAGAGACAAAAACAATAACAGTTGTAAAGAAGGTTAAAAAGGTTGAAAAACCATCATCAAAGTCAAGAGATAAGCCACATTCCTCCAGCTCTTCTAGCTCAAATAGGACGGTCTTGCCTCCAAAGTCTAAAACAATCGTCAAGAAACCCATAATTAAATCAAGTCCGAAAGTTAACGAAAAGGAGAAAATAGTTATCAAAAAAGTTATACTTACACCAAGAGAGAAAGAAAAATTATCCAAGGAAAAGGAAAATAGTCTTCAAAGGCTGAAAATATTGGAACAGGAATTGTCATCCTTACGCAAACAGCAAAATGAACTAATGAGAAAAAAGAGAAGACAGAAAGATGGTCATAAAGATCCAATCTTGTTGCAAAATAGTAAACTACAAGAAGAAATAACAAAACAAATATCAAAGTTGCGACAAGAAGCAGAGGAAAAAGCAAAGCTTTTAAAAGATGCTCAAGTTGATGACTCGACTGCACCAAGCACTCCAAAACGTACAAGGGAATCGTCATCTAGTAGGGGATCTCCGCATGTCACTGACTCCCCGGCTAAAAAAGCAAGAACAGAAAGAAGTCCATTAACTAATAAATCATCTAACCAGAGGAGTGCTGAAAAGTATAGGGAAAAACCAAAGCAAACTCCTCCATCTAAAAAAGAGACAACAACCTCAGATGAAAAGAAGAAACTGGTAGAAAACAAAGCAGCAGCTACCAAGATGCTGGTTTCAAGTGTAAAAGAAACAGAAGTCAAGAAAGTGGAAATTCCTATAGAGAAGGTATAACTTAAAACTTTCTGTAAACTTGAAAAAAAAAATGTTTCAAATTCAAAATTGTGTTGATCATAATTTTATTAAGTGTTTGAAAAAGTAAATAGATTGTTAAATTTATAAATATTTCAGAATAGGATATTGTTGAGCTGGTTTTAAAAAGAGCTTTTGTAATTAATTTTGCTAGATGGTTGCATAACCTTTAAAGCATCTACATAATCATGAATAATATTATGTTTTTCTAAATTTAATTTAATGCTCTTATAAAACCACAATACATTTTATGTTTCTTCTGTTAAAAGTATTAATAAACTGAAATGTTGTCCCCAAACTTTTAGGTTTTACAGGCTAACAAATACATTATATTTTGCAACGCTACTATGACAAAAATGTACATACATTGGCATTTAATTAATTCCGTAAATTCAGATAAGGGCTATTCCAGGGAAATTTCCCACCAGAGTGTGGAATGCCACTTACAATGTAATTATTTTTCTCTAGGTTGGGGGTGTTTTATCTGTCATATCCCATGTGTTTGATACTGAAACAATTCTCTTTTTGGTACCCCTAAAAAACAAGTGGCATTCCATCCCAAGGAGGGAAATTTTACTGCAATAGCCCTAATCAGATTTCTTGATCTTCTTCCAGTGATTTGGAATGCTTAGACAAAAAAGTTGTTGCTATGTCAAACACACATTTAAACCAAACTTATTCTATGCAAGACAGAGCTCATAAGTTCATGACATTTAAAACTTTCCTTTTCTGATCAAAATAAGATTACTGGATAATCATTTATTTTTTGTTGGGATAAAATTTTGTGATAAAGAGCACAAAACTGAATTGGTGGGGACAAATTTTTGAGGATTTTTAATTTTATAATACACTCTTAAACTAAGTACTTTAATTTGTGGGAATTAAATTTCGTGGGTTTCTCATACCCACGAAATAATCCAAATTAAAACCCCCACAACTTTTTCTGTTTTACAGTAGTTCAAATTAAATGAAAATTGACAATAACTACTATTAAAACATTGTATTATATCATTATCAGGACACTTACAAGCCAATCTTGCCAGTAAAGAAAGTGAAGTATGAGTTCTTTGATCCTGGGAACCACTGGTGTAAAACATGCAACATTGTATGTTCCAGTCTCAGTAATCTGCTGTTTCATCTTCATGGAAAGAAACATCAAAATGTAAGTATCTAGCCTGTTGTCAATGTGCTTTGGCAAGTTTCACTAGCATTATTTATCTTCAATTCTGAATTGGTTTATAAAAGTACATTGCATGTTGGAAATACATGTCATGCATTTGTTGTTAAAGACAATTAGACTATTTTTGATTGTTTAAAACGCAATAACAAAGCTGACTTTTCCATTTGAATGAATCTTATGTTTTTGATTTAATGTTAATTTCAGCTGGTGAACAAGTATGACAGACCATGGTTACCTGAGGAGTTGAAAGATGAAAATAAAGCTAAAGAAAAGCCACCTAACAAAGACGACGTCAAAGTTGAAGTTTCTCCTATAAAAGGTTCAGCAGTCATATTCCTCATATGTCAAACCTCCTCTAGGCCATTTTCATTGTTTATAATGTTTAATGTCCTCGTAGAGGATGTGAAATGTTGCAAAATCAATGATCGGAAATTTTGAATATAGTATTGTGTTTCCTGTTCAGATCTCAAACAAGCATTATATGGCTTTTTTGTCCTTTTCTAAATAAATCATCAACAATTGAAAAAAAAAATATGTGCAGCTTTGTAATGGCAGTAAATGTAAACATTGCCATTATATTCACTGCATTGCAATATGATACAGAGAATTAGATTCTCTGGAAAAAAGTACATTTTTTTCTAACACAAAAATATGATGTAAAAAGAATGTAATAGAAATTGGCTATGTCCATATTCTATTATTTATACTTATGTGTAGTTTTATTAGTTCTTTTAACTTGTTGAGATCTGTACAGATTTTGTCTTTATTGTAAAAAAAAAAACATGTTTTAAAGTGTGGTAAGGATATTGAATGTTTCCTAAATCTTTTGTATTTCTGCAATTGTGTTTTTTATATTGTTTATTTCCTTTTACCTAATTTACTTTTCACAATATTTCTTGAAATGGTTATTTCTTGCTCTATAATTGATATAATTCAACTCCAGGGCTGAAAATCTCAACATGGTTCTCATTTATGAAATAAGACCTGAAATTCTTGAAGGTTGGCAGCCCTGAATTTTCAATAATGTACAATAATTTGGAAAAACACCTTCACAAAGTAATGTGAAATTAAATTATAAAAATACATTTGCAAGAGTTCCTATGGTGATAAAACTTAATATGGAGATGCTGCTTCTGGCTATTTCCATGCCATGTAAATATGACACTAGTCATCTACATGTGCTTTTTGTCTAAAAATGAATTTGAATTTTGATTTGTCTTATGCAAATACAAAAAAAAGAGTTTACACACATGTGTACTCTGGACAATCTAAATATATCTTCAATGTATTTTTTTCATTAACAAATGATTTTAATGAAAGCTAAGAATTTATACATGAATTACATGTACTAATATTGTCTATTATCCAGTCATTGGCAGGTTTCTCAAAATTTTTCCCCTTGACATTTATGTTCAGAGCAAATTAACAGAGTTTGATTTTCCTATGGTCTCCAATCTACTTTTGTTTTGGTTGAAGTCTCATTTGACCACTTATTAAACCATCGAAGATGCGGACGCCCTATAGTTTTCACTTTGTCCGTCTGTCCGTCCGTCCGTCCCTCCGTCTGTCCGTCCGTCAACAATTCTTGTGAACACTAAAACTCAAAAAGTATTAACACCACAGTCCTGAAACTTTGCACAGCTGCTAAGTATCATGTCATGATGTGCATATTAAAATTTCGTGCAAATCTGATTAATATTTTTGGAAAAAACTTCATTTTTTATCGAAAATCACAGATTTTGAGAATTGGACTTTGTGAACACTAAAACTCAAAAACTGTTAACAATACAGTTCTGAAACTTTGCACAGCTGCTAAGTAGCATGTCCTGATTTGCATATTAAAATTTTGTGCAAATCTGATGAATATTTTTGGAAAAAACTTCATTTTTTATTGAATATCACAGATTTTGAGAATTGGACTTTGTGAACACTAAAACTCAAAAACTGTTAACAATACAGTTCTGAAACTTTGCACAGCTGCTAAGTAGCATGTCCTGATTTGCATATTAAAATTTTGTGCAAATCTGATGAATATTTTTGGAAAAAACTTCATTTTTTATTGAATATCACAGATTTTAAGAATTGGACTTTGTGAACACTAAAACTCAAAAACTGTTAACAATACAGTCCTGAAACTTTGTACAGCTACTAAGTAGCATGTCCTGATTTGCATATTAAAATTTCGTGCAAATCTGATTAATATTTTTGGAAAAAACTTCATTTTTTATTGAATATCACAGATTTTGAGAATTGGACTTTGTGAACACTAAAACTCAAAAACTGTTAACAATACAGTCCTGAAACTTTGTACAGCTATTAAGTAGCATGTCCTGATTTGCATATTAAAATTTCATGCAAATCTGTTAAATGTTTTTGGAAAAAACTTCATTTTTTATCGAAAATCACAGATTTTGAGAATAGGCATTTTTGAACAATAAAACTCAAAGGCTATTAACAATACAGCTCTGAAGTTTCATATGCATTCCATGGAACATGCCTTAGTGGTTATAATTAAAGTTCGTATGATTTTGAAAACACTTAGATATTTTGCCGCGGGGCCCTTTCTGACTTTGTCAGTATTCTAGTTATTGAAACAATCTTCTAAATGCAGAAAAAATATATCAATAAGTTTTTTCCTCTGCAATCATATGTTCAAATGCATTTTAATCAAAGGTAGGTATTATACATGTATTAGGCTTTCATGTAAAATCTTACATGTCTAAGTTGCCAGGAATTCAAGAAAGGGCTGTTCCAGCAATGTTAATGTTATATGTGACTGGAAAAGGAACATTCCTGGCAAAAAGAAATTACTCCATTTGAACATATTTTGTGAGAGTATTGTTGTTTGTGGGGTATCAATTTTCATGGTTTTTATGTCATTCAATCCATAAAATTAAATTTTGTCCTAACAAAATTGATAGTTCCTATTCATTTGTATGGAAGAGATAATAATTGAATCCACTGACATATAAATTTTTATTTAAAAAAAAACCCAAGAATTGTAACCCATGAATGAAAGTACTTTCACATAAATTTATAGTATCAATATCAACTTAAGATTCGTATAACAGTTCTTACATAAACATAAAAATTCTTGTAATCTTATAAAAATGATATAAACAATTTTTGTTCTGGAACATTTTGTTTTCTGGTGTACAAAAATGGTGTAGATATAATATTAATTGTGTACAGGTAAGAATATTGTATTTGTGTATTTTATATATTTCTTTCCCAATCTGAAAGAGATTTATGAAACGCTTGTAATAGATAGGTTTGTGAGTGTCTAATATTTAAACCCAAACTGATAGCCAAAAAGTAAATGTGAATGGACATCATTTAGTGTTCAGAAATTAATCAATAGTCTATGCTTTATTTTGACTACAGGCCAGGAATTCTTCATGGCAACCAAAGGCTATTTCTGTACACTTTGTAAGGAACATTGTGGTGACAACTTGAGTGCAGAGTACCATGTAAAGTCCGAGTCACATTACCAGAAGTATCAGGTATTGTAGGATGGGGTTTGTATGAAAAACCAGCGAATTTTTAAGTATATTTTCTACACACAAAAAACACAGATTCACCAGAAACAAAAAAAGAACTTTAATTTGATTTTACATAAAATATTGTTTTAAAATGCCTTATTACATGTTAAAACTGCAGATAATTAGTTATTTACCATTGATTTTCCTGAAAATTTAAGCTTACAAATTAATAGTCATATAAAAACTAAACACTATCACTTTTGACAACCCTGCAATAAAAGTCTCGGGTTACATGATTTAGGGATAGTAATTCTGGCAGTGATGTATCTGCACATTTTTTGATAAATCTGTTTAGCATGAATTACTCCTTCAAGGTCACTAATATATTGAAGGGGTTATACCTTAATTAAGATGCAATGTCTCATTGTTGAAACAATTTTGTGTGTATTTCTGTTGACTGGCATTTTGTTTTACTTCCAATGTTATGTTATTTCCCAGTTAAATAAGCAGTGCTTTTGCTAGATGAATGATATTTGGTATTATAATACACGAATCTACAGGATGAAAAAATGTTAATGTTTTCAATGTAAATAAAGATAGTGCTTTATTTTCATTAGCAGCAAAAAATAGATAGATATAAAGGTAACTTAGAACATTCATTTTTAACAGGACAGGTACTACATGTTGACCTATTTGACAGCCGCTTTATAGTTCATTATTTTTGCTTGGGTATCCCATTCATGTATCTTTGATTAATTGAACACATCAATTGTTTTAGGAATTTACCAAGGACAATCCATTTTATGAGCAGAGACTGAATCTGGACAAGGCAGCTGGTATGGCCCTTTATAAGGAGGAGGAACAGAAGAAAGAAAAACAGGTACCAGAAGTAATGGATGTACAGAAGGAGACAGCCCCTGAAAAACCCAAGGAAGTCAGTCAGAGAATGGAAGCCAAAAAGCTTGAGCAGAAAAAGAAAATTCAGGCTATTTGGGATAAACACATCAAGACTAAGAAGGATGAAAAGCCATCGGATAATAAACCTGCTCCAATTGAGGAAGAAAAGGATAAAGGAAAAATTCAGATCCATATTCTAAGCAAAGGTGGGATTAAATCCAGCCAAGAGCCTGAGCAAGTCAAGAAAACACCAGTGTTGCCGCCTTGGACACCTGTATCCACAGAGATGAAAGTTCAACCAGCCAAAGCTGACTTGCCTAAAAAGTCAGTTGAGGAAGAAACGACTCCATCTTTGGATGATTTTATCACTATTGGTGACCAGAATGATAAAATACCAGTTGTAACAGATGCAGATAAAACAATAACTACTGATAGCTTGACAGAAACTGTAACAGCCAATAAAGAGGAAAAAATACCGATAGTTGAGGAAGAACAAAAGAAAGAGAAAGTTGAAAATGAAAAGGAGAAAGAAGGTGAGAGAAAAGATCAGAAGAATCAAAAGCAGGATAAAGACTTGGCTATTCTTGCTATTGACCCCAAAGACACTCAGCCAAATGGAGAAGTCAAACCTCCACCACCACCATCACAAAATCTATCGTTACCTTCAGATAATAAAGAAAAGATGGCAACAACTTCATCTGATGAGATGTACACTCTATTTTTCTCAACTGACCAGAAACTCATCTGTGCTGCTGATGAAAAAGCTGTCAAATTCAAAGCTGACGACATTGTTGAAATTGACACCAGAGGAAACATTACATACGTATCAGATGATGAAGAAGAGCAGCCAAAGAAAGAAATGCCTAAAATTAAGGATCCAGTGCCAATTGACCAGGCTAAGGCATCAGATATTGTTGTTATATCTCTAGACTCTCAAGATGAGGAAAGTACTGATGATGAAATGGACACAAGTGAACCAGCAGTTCAACAAACTGTAGCTCAAATGGAAGTCGATAATAAAGATGAAAACTTGACTATATCTAATCAGCAGGATTCTATACCTGATTCAAGTACAGGTTTGCCTATTCAGGTTCTGGGCAATGCAGCTACAAGTAAAGCTGCTGAGAGTACAATATCTGTTGTTCAATCACGGAGGGCTGATCAAGCTACTCCCCAGAAAACATCACCAACAGCTATCAGAAACTTGACAAACTTACATGAACTTGCTGAAACAAAACAAATGGAAGCTAAACCCCAACCTACTGAAAAGATCAAATCAAGAAGAATTAGCTCTCCATCAAAGAAGCCTCGTAGTTATAGGAAAAAATCAACAGATACCAAATCAGACAAGAAAATAACAAATACACGATCGGGAAAAGTTGCCCCTAGACTGGATCATTTGGCAGAAGACATTGTTGCAATATCTGATGATGAAGGCCCAGAATATGAAAATGTAGACAGTGCATCAGATTTCTCCGATAATGAGCAAGAATTAGAAAATATTTCTAGCTCTTCAGAAAAATATGAAACAGACATTAGAGAACATTTAGAAAATGTATCCAGCGATTCTGAAATAGAAAATGATGATAACAAAGATGCATTAGAAAACATCTCGAGTGATGAAATGGAGGGAAATAATAACGTAATGCAGACGGTTGATGAAGTAGGTGAAGTGGACTTTTTTGAAGATTTTGATTTTAATGATGTAGAGAATGTTGTTGACCAAGTTGGAGAATCAGATGAAGAGACAGATAAAAAGAAATCAAGTAAAAATGTGAGTCAAATGGATCAGATGGACCTAGAAAATATTTCTGAAGGAGAGGATGATCAGTTTAATAAAAATGATGATGTAGAAACTACCAGCGAACAGATTGATGATGAGAAGACAGACAATGATAAAGACAAAACTGATCTCTCTGAAAACTCATCTAATAAAGATGCTGTAAATACTCAAAATGATGCCAAGGAAAAATCTACACAGGATGAGGAAAAAAATATCACCATAGATGAAAATGCAGAAAAAATGGATGTCAATCAAGATGAAATCCCTTCAGATGACAAAAAATTAGATGCAGAAGTTTCAATAGTGGAGGAGCCAGTAGAAGTTGAGGCTCCAGTCAAAGCAGGAAGAGGTCGAAAGAGAGGGAGAGGTCGTGGGAGAGGAGGGTCAAGGAGAGGTGCTAGAAGGGGGAGGTCAAGTGGAAAAGTCAGTGAGGAGTTGCAACATGTTGAAACTGAAGAAGAAATAGTGGTTTCAGCAAACACTACCCAAGAAATTGATTTGAATGTAGCAATGATTGAACCAGAAGAGACGACATCAGACACCAAAAATACAACAGAAGATAAAGGTGATGATGTAACCATTATTAACATTGGTGATGCAACAAAAGATAATGATGAACAAGCCACTGCAGATGATTCTGTAAATGACATTGTAGAAAAGGAGGAAACCAACTCCAAACCTGTTACTCCAAGAAGGGGTAGAAAAAGAGGAAGGCCTGCTGCAAAAAAGAAGACACCATCTAAGGCACAAGCAGATGAAGAAGAAATTGAATTAGTGGAAAACAAAAGTGGTGAACAGCCTCAAGAATCTGAAAAATCACAAGAGGAAGTACCCCAACAAGGTGTAGTGCCAGAGGCTGTTATTAATATGGTGAACTCGAGCAACATTGTGAAGGATGATCAAGAACAACCAAATACTGAAGAAGAAAAAGAATTACCAAATACTGAAGAAGAAAAAGAATTACCAAATAATGAAGAAGAAAAAGAATTACCAAATACTGAAGAAGAAAAAGAATTGTCAAATGATATTTGTGAAAGTATTCAAACTTCTGAAGAAAAGACGATCAACTCAATTGATCCTTCAGAAATCCTATCAACACCAGACAAAAATGTAGAGAAACCAAGCAAAGATGAATTACAGCTACAAGATGACAAACAACATGAAAACAATTCAAGAGATCAAGTCCCAGAATGCATCATTAGTGGAAGTTCTTATACCGATATAATTGCTACTGAGAACTTGCTTCCAGCACAAATTTTTGAAAGTGAAACTGATGACGCATCAACTGATGTTGAAATGAAACAAGATAATAGTGCTATTGATAACTCTGAAGTTAATGAGATTGAGGAGAGTGTTGCAGAGGGAGTGAGTGAAAGTTGTAATGAGGACCAAAATATAGCTGAAAGCATGGAAACAACAGAAACAATCTGTGACAATAAGACAGTATCTGATACAAACATTGACAACATGGATTCCACACTGACAGATGAAAATAAATCACAAACAATCAATCAAGAATTGAACATTGACTCTGTAGAATCTCAAATTACACAAACAAAAACTGATATACCTGTAACAGTTGAATCACATAATAAAACTACCAATATCTCAGAACTTGTTCATTTAGATTTTGACAGGCTTAATCCAGTTCAAAGTCTACAAGAAGAACTGACAAGAGACTCTGATAATGCAAGCACATCAAGTGAAATTAAGATAGACACTGTTCTAGAGGCTATAGATAGCCTGTCACAATTCCAATCTATAGGAAGAAGTCCATCAAATGTAGAGGACTCAAAGCAGAAAGAGCCATTAGTAGACCAAGTCCCTGTTGACTTGACAGAGCCCTTAACAATGGGTACACCAGATACCAACAGTGAGCCTGATGTCAAAGACATAAGTGTTGACTTGAGTTTGAATGTGCGGACAGATGAAAGTCT
The DNA here is from genome assembly GCA_963971305.1 of Arcuatula senhousia. Lineage (NCBI taxonomy): Eukaryota > Metazoa > Mollusca > Bivalvia > Mytilida > Mytilidae > Arcuatula > Arcuatula senhousia. The sequence goes on from OZ020304.1 coordinate 66,393,292, forward strand.
TGGTGGAGAGGACACGGATAGAGATGTTACAATATCCAACATGGACGAAAATGACACAGATAAAGATATTATTAGCCTCGAAATGGATGGTAAGTGTTCAAGTTTAACTTATAAAACTTTTTTTTTACCAGGATTGCAATTTATAATCGAAATTTAGCTGAGCCCATACATAAATATTTTTTTAACATTCAGAACTACAATTGATTGTAATCTAACTATACGAATTGCATAATTTGAAATTAAATATAAAAGGAAACAAATTCTTTTTAAGAGCTAATAGTAATGAGAGCAGAAAGAGGCAGTAAGATAAAAAGTGCATCTGGTTAATATTTGTTTAGTCAATATGTGTGATGGCAAAATCTTTTATCTTGAAAATAAAATAGTGTCTCATTTGCCCTTCATGCAACTAGTTCTAAAAAGACTTCTGACGAAGAGAAGAACATTTTTCTTGATATTTAATCAGTTTGGGTTTACAGAATTATTTTCCTGCCTTGGAGTAATTCATAATGTTAGATTACAAAAAGATTACAAAATCTTTAATAAGAAACCCTTCTTTGTGCTATATAAGATTAATATTTGGCAGTAGTCATGGTAGTAAAGTTGCAAATATTAAAGACCAACCACTTAATTTTGTGACATTGAATATGACAGTATCAATTTGTTAAGTAAAAACTATGAAAAGGAAAAAAATATATAAATTTTCATCTTCAAAAAAATTATCAGAAGTATTACTTTATCTTTTTCATGACTACCAATCGATCCCAATCACAGCCGAATGCTGTGACAAAAAAATGCTTAGAGGAACTTCCGGATGTGATTCAGAGGAACCAAAATTGTTATTTTGGATAGACGTGTCTATTTGATTTGACTCCCGTGTGTTGCTTTAAAGGAAAAATAATAAAATCTAAGAATTTCATCATACCCTTTGATGATTCCCCTGTTACTTATTTAAAGCTCGTTCTCATCTTTTACGGAATGACAGCTCTAGAACTTTTGGCAGTTGGTAGGCGATCATTGACGGATTTCTATCTATGTTAACATGATTTTGGCTAGGGTAATTGGGGTTATTTGTTGATTAAAATGTTCATATAAGGCGGACGAACAATAGCATTTACTCTGGTATCACCAGGGAGTTGAAGAAAACTAGCAAAGACAGAAAAATGACTATGCTGTGACTTTGAGGGCCATATTATTATTTTTTTAACCAAAAAATGAAATGAATTTCTATATTCCCATAAACCCCATACAGAAATTTTATCATTAACATAACATTAACACAACTATTGACTGTTTACAGAGGTGTTAAGTGAAGGCAGCGGAATAAGTATGGACATGGGGAGCGACTTTGAAGTGGTGGACGAATATGATTCAGAACCGGAATAAACAGTGAAGATTTTACTGTAGATATATACAATGTATGTGTGTGATTACATTTCAATAAAATGGTGTATGTTTGATATTTTTGTGAAAAAGATATATACTGAAAATCATGTGGTGCAAATATTACAATTTATAAAGATTCAAACAGATTGATTGTTGCCATCTAAAAGAGGACTTGCGATTGTTGCTCAAGTGGATTTGATACCAAGTGGATTCGTTAATATTGTTGCCTACCTAGAGGATTCAATAAGGAAGAGATGATTCATGAAAGTCTATATACATGTGTAGTAGTTCAGATGTTAATACCAGTCATGTGTGACTTACAAATGTACAGTTTATTCTATTTGAAAAATTTAAGGATTCAAGAAATAGTGCATGAATGATCCAATGAGTGTAAATTCTTCATAAGTGAAATAAAGACATATAACAGGAATCTTCAAATGCAGTAAAAATATGTGTTTTGGAACCATAGATATTCTTTCACAGAAGAAGAATGATTTGATTGGACATGTTTTGATCATTTTGTTTATGTTATATGTATTAATGTTTAGGTTTGATTTTTGTCTTTTAAAAGGGTCAAAGGATTTTTTTTTAATATTGTAAATAATATTTACACAAAATTGTTAATGATAAGTACAATACATTAAATGTATTTAGGTTTGTGTGACATTATTTTAATGTGTTCATTCCTGTATTTATTTGAATTTTAAATGAAATGTTGTTGCATATGTGAACTTGACATATTTTTTTTAATGCAAATAGTTTACTTTATGTTTATTCCACATTCAAATAGAGGTTTAACTTCTTGGTACATGTAGATTATCATTCATTCAGTTGTATCACCACACTCATCTAAGCATTTGTTTTCAGTTGTTGTGACTTATTGTTTAAATACATATTTTGTTGGTTAATTTGCAATACCTTAAAAAATACACAATCATGTACATGTAGTTTGTAAATTTGACATTCAGAACTTCAGATGTTTCACAGATATTGTGAATTCATTGAAGATAAGTGAATGTTTTTCCATTTGATAGTGCAGTGTGAGCCATTACACATTTTTAAGAATCTCGAGCTCTAAATTAAAAGTATCAAAAATAAAAACACCTGCTTTGGACATGCATTTTCACTATTCATAAACTTGCAACTGTAGAAAAAAAGTAAAAATTTACAAGTCCCTTCTTTTTTGATCTTTGTTGTATAAACAGTTGATTTACTTGTTATATATTTTTATGTTAATGGTGGTAACTCAATAAAATCTATCCTTTTTAGTGACTAATTTATTGATTGTAAACTTTGTTGGATAAAGTTGATTTGTCATAACACAGGAATATTTAGTATGAAGGTCACATCACACTAATTTTTAAGTACTTCTGGAAGTAAGGGGGGGGGGGGGGGGGGTAATATGTTCATTTTTAGAAGAATTACATTTGCTTTCGCTTACTAGTTCCTCTTTATTGGTATACATGGATTACCTATTACTTATTTATAAGTGCCTTATCAACTAAATTGATAAAAATAGAACAGGGTGATCAGACCATACTTTTTGGCTTATAAATAAAAAAATATAGAAGATAGGCAAATTCACTGGCAAATTCTGATCCAAAGTCCTTCATCTGCATGAAAAGCTCAACTAAAGTCTCTTTTGGTTGAAGTTAAAAGGGGTTATTGTCCTTCAAAGGTCAAGAATAATGTGTTTTTCATGGTTTAGCTATTATAGAATGAAAATTTGTCAATAGAGATAATTTGTTGCTTGCTTAAACCTTCAATTCATTAAAAGATCTACAAAAGTACCCATCTGGCTGAAGCTGACTGATGACTCTTTATAAGAGTATGGTCCAAATTCTCATAATTTTGGGTTTAAATCTAAGAAAGGTTAAAGACATGATTTTGCTTGCTTAAATGTTTGGCTACATGTACTCCACAATAATTCAATTGGTGTATTTTGCCTCAGATGCCCCTAAATTTGCAAATACATGTAATGATTTCCATTCCATTGGTCATTTAGTCAGGTGCGTGATTCAGGCACCTGAGAGCCTCTTGTTTTTTACCCTTCCAACTTAAAAACCTGTTTAAGTACATATTATAACTTTGTTATGACGTAGAGCCATATAAAGTTTGGCTTGGAACCATTATAGTTTTTGCATATTAAATTTTCATGTATTGTCTAAATATTAAACACATTGGGATTTTTTTCGTTAACTTGGACCTTCCTGACTTACTAAATACATGAAGTCCTCTATCTATTACTTGTATAACCAACATTACCATTATTATGCCCCATCTAGGAGAGAAGGAGGGCATATAGTGTTCTGGTCCATTCGTTGGTCCATTCATCCATACATCCCAAATGTTGCAAGATTGGGCATTATGTCTGTTAGACATATTCTTGTTGTATTATCAACTAGGGACTTTTTACTCACCTGACCAAAATAATGAAAAGTATTGCAGATAGAGAAATGCTGTTGCTTGCTTAAACCATCAGCTCATTGAGCTCAACAAAAGTGCCAGTGGGTCTAAGTTGTCAGATGACACCTGCCGTTAATATGGTCCTAAATAGCTTTTTTCATGTTTTTTTTGCCCTACAGAATGATAATTATTGCAAATAGAGAAAAGCAGTTGCTTGCTTAAAACATCAGTCCATTGAGCTCAACAAAAACTCCATACAGTCAGACAGGTGGTGACAAAATATTATCTCCCTTGTAATTATTTTGTATGTCAAACTGATCCGAAAAACACATCATTTTGAATGACGCGGTGAGCTGAAATCACCAACTTAATCTTTTGATTAATAAAAAGTAGGTCATGGTTATTTTCAAGTTCGGGTACAAGTGAATGGACAAACTATTGTTCTTTTTTCTTAGTTAGGATGTTTTACGAATAGAATAATAATTTGTGACAAAAAAGGAATTTATTATCTCTAAGGAATAACCGGAACTCTATAAAGGTGATAAACATGTTGAATTTAAAAAATAATGGTAAGTGCGACGGGTTACATACTTTGACAGATGACGACCAATCTTATGCTTTTTTTGTTGACAAAATTTTAAGGAAATCGGAGAAAAATGTTTTTTTTGTCACAAGCAAGTCTAAAACGTTGCTAGGCAAATGAAGGGAGACGATTACAGTTTTGCAAATCGAACAAACCTCACTTAATAGACTTCCCCCTTCTAAAACGTCATTTTACATTTGCTTATTATCATTTTATTATAAAAACATGCATTACATTAATAAAAAGTAAAATTTAAACAGTTTCACCAGTTAAGGCCTTATATATTGCAGAATTAAAGAAAAAATATTTTAGGAAGTCGAGTAGACCATTGCTATTTTTAGCCGGGTACGAGATACCCTCAATGTTTATTTATTTTATGAATGAAATTTCTATATTTAGAAAGGGGGATTCACAAATAACTTATGAAATTAGCACAACTTTGACAATCATTTTTTTCAATACCGCTATAGCGACGGGTTCAGGAATTTTTTATCAGAAAGAATGGAGTCTTATCTGTTGTATATATTTTTTTCAGATTTTTAGGAGCATGATGTTTTATTTGTCACAAAGGAAATCAGACCCCATAATATCACTTAACATGAGAAATGTGCTCTTTTCACGCTGCAAATTTAATAAACCAAGGCAAATTCGGTGTTGTTTACTTTCATTTTACATATTTTATATCACAATTTATTTTCAAAGTTGCTCTAATAAACTTTTTAATGCCCATAGTTACTACGTAAACATGCCGAATCAAATTCTACCTTATTTACTGAAGAGCGCATATTCTTTTGTCTCGTTCTGACCACCTTTCTGACTGCCATAGGGTGGGTGTTGTCAGATGATCCCTTATAGGAGTTATGACCCTTTAAAGGTAAATGATGTTTTTGACCAAAAGAATGAGTGTTGCAGATAGAGTAAAAGCTGTTGCTTGCTAAAACGTTCAGCTTAGAAAGCTCTACAAAAGGGTCTCCATGGAGCCTCTTGTTGGTGTAAAGAATGAAAACTATAACAGATAGAGAAAAACTGTTGCTCTCGTTGAGCTTTACAAAAGTCTCCATCGGGGCATAGTCGTCAGATGACCTTTTGTAGGGGGAATAGCTCATAGAAGAGACCATTGGAGCTTAAGGACCTGGTGAGCGATTCCGGCTCCACGGAACCCAGTTTCCAACACTTAATTTACACCCCCCTCCCCCCAAAAAAGAAGGCTGTATCACATTACACACCCAGTTTGGGTAAACAATGTCAAGAATTTATTAGGGCCCCGCGGACGCCCAATAGCTTTCACTTTGTCCGTCTGTCCGTCAACAATTCTTGTGAACACTACAGTTGCTAAGTTGAATGCCATGATTTGCATATTAAATTTGTGTGCACATCCGTGAAATATTTAGAAAATCACAGATTTTGAGAATTTGATTTTGTGAACACTTAAACTCAAAAACTATTAACAATACACAGTTCTGAAATTTTGTACAGCTGCTATGTAGCATGTCATGATTTGCATATTAAAATTTTGTGCAAATCTGTTTAATATTTTTAGAAAAAACTTCATTTTTGATGGAAAATCACAGATTTTGAGAATTGGAATTTTTTAACAATAAACTCAAATTCTATTAACAATACAGCTCTGAAGTTTCATACACATTCCATGGAACATGCCTTAGTGGTTATAATCAAAGTTCGTATGATTTTGAAAACACTTACATTTTTTGCCGCGGGATCCTTTCTGACTATGTCAGTATTCTAGTTCATAAACGTTTAATTGGGAGAGGGTCTACAACTGAGCAGCTTTTACCATTGTTTACCGATATTTTTAGGCTCCCTTTGTAAGCTCACCTGTCCCTAAGGGTCCGTAGTGTTAGCTAATGTCATCATTAAGCGTCCACCCAACTTGGCTGTCGTTGCTAAAAACAGAACAGGGTTGTCCGACCGAAGATTATAGCTTATTGCTCGAAAAGAATAAGAAATCCAAAGCAACTTTCCTTCTTCAGCATTAAAAGCTCTACAAAACTCTCAATTGAGTCGAAGTAGTGGGACGAATCCTTATCAAGGAATAATTTCCCCTTAATCGTCAAAATGTTAAAGACTTTATCTTGAAAACTTGAAAACCATAAGTGCTAGAGGAACAGTTAGCATTGGAGAATTGTTAAGCTCTCTGAGATCTTCAAAAATGATATCGTGGTCGAAATTGTCAGATTATCCGTTTAGGAGTTACATATCCCTTTACCTGTTTTTTTTCCAATCAATTTTAACTCATTTTTAAAAATCATCTCTGAAACCACTAAAGGAATTATTTTTAAACTTTGTATACTAGGTACTAAGGATGACTACTACCAAGTTTGTTCAGGCCGAACAACCGACATGGGCTTTCGCATAAGAGGATGAGATCAGGTGAGCGATTCAGACTCCTGGAGCCTCTAGTTTTTCAATGACCTCGTAAGATTTCGTGTAAAGTTACAGAGTATGCATGAATTTGACACTTTTCCTAGTCACAAGTGGTCTCTAATGCAAGTTTCGTGAAATCTTTCAAAATCAGTGGCGAATCCAGAAGGGGTAACGCCTAACGGGATTCCATTTTCATCTAGATAGACAATTTTGGGCGGGAACATCCTTTAGTGTTAGAGCACTGTGCCTGTCCCCTTTTCGAAAATTTCTGGGTCTTCACCTGATTGTTTATACTCTGAAAACCAATTTCATATTTCATTTGAAAATTGCGAACCTTTGACCTTGAGCGGAAATCTGTAAGAGTTGTAGTCGCATGTCATGTTGCCTTAGATATAAAAGCTAAAAGTCTTCCACTTTTTGGTCCCCTATGAAAGCGGTGGAAAATATAAATCGGTTTTCCGTCCGTTCACCAATCTGCCACTGTAATGTAGTTAAAATTTGTTATCAGTTCACTGCATTGTACTAGAACCATGCAGTGACAGTAGGGGAAATTTTAATCAGATTGTCCGAAATGGGTTTCTGGAGCATACTTTTTGAACGCATTGACAGAATTTCATGAAACTTAATCACACGAAAGATTAGCTAGCTGATGTAAGGGAAACCCAATCCATTTTGAGTTTAAAGCTCAAGGTCACAACTTTTGAAAATCAGTTTCCGAAACATTCAACTCGACGCCTCGAAACTGACCAAAATTAAAGCTTATGGAAAATTGAAGAATTTTGGTCCATTGTCACTTTCAAATAGATGACATCGACTATTATAAATATGCAAAATAAAGGTAACAAAGAAAATACCGAACTTGGGAGGATCAATCTCAAATGTCCAAGAGAAATTTAAAGACGAAACAAGGAAGTTGAAGTACGCAAACGTCCTCACTTGGTACAGACAGTTCCAAAAGAAATGCTGGGTTAAAACAGGTTTATGGCACCAAACCTCCCTCTTCATTTGCGATCTTAGGGTCTGGTAGTAACACAAAACGCTACAAACACGGTTGTAAGACATAATAGGGATAAGGGAAATGTGATTGAGGTTTGAAAAGTCGGGAAGGTTAGGTAGATTTTTTTATGCCCCATCTACGAAAGTAGAGGGGCATATAGTGTTCGGGTCTGTTCGTCAGTCCTTTCGGATGTCCGTCCCAAATCTCATATTTCCAAATTTGCACTTACTGACAAATGCCACATCAATCATATTGGTATGGTAGGTGCATCTAGTGATGATAAGAACATTGCATGCTTCGGAAGCTGGATGTGACCTATATTTTCTGCATGAATGATCATGTACAGAAAAGTGGTTAAAGTCTATTCCCTCTAACTGACAAGTGCTACATCAACCATATTGGTATGGTATGTGTACCTAGTGATGCTAAGCACAATGCATGCTTCGGATGCTTGCTGTGACCTATATTTTCCACATGAATGATCATGTACAGAAGAATGGTTCAAGTCCATTCCTCCTTACTGACAAGTGCCATACCAACCAAATAGGTATGGTAGGTGCTCCCAGTGATGCTTAGCACAATGCATGCTTAAGATGCTGGATGTGACTTATATTTTCCACATGGAAGGCCTCTTAAAGAAGACTGGTTAAAGTCCATTCCCACTAACTGACATGTGCCACATCTACTCTATTGTTATGATAGGTGCACCTAGTGATGCTAAGCACAATGCATGCTTCGGATACTGACAGTGATGAACTATATTTTCTGCATGAATGACCACTTATAGAAGAATGGTTAAATTTTTCTACCATTGGCTGATAACAAAGGAACAAAAATGTTACAGATCGTGTAAGATGTATTTTGTTGTAACTTTGGACTAATGGTCAGTTGCGGAGACCGCTATGCTGGAAAAAAATCTGTGATTTTTTATACGACCGCACAAAAATTGCGGACGTATAATGGTATGATGCTGTCGTCGTCTGTTTACTTTAGTGTAACCACGATAACTTTAGTTCTAGTTATACACTTGCTATGGAATTTGACAGTGATGGTCCTTACCATTAAAGGATGGATGGGATTGATTTTTGGGGTTCTCACTTTTTTTCGTGTAAAAATTAGGGGCAAAAAGGGGCCAAAAATGCTACTTTTTATACGACCGCAAAATTTTTGCGATCGTATTATGTTATGGCGATGTCGTCGTTGTCGTCACCAATTGTTATAAAATTTTGATATGATGTTTATAACCACTAAAGGAAGGTTGGTATTGCATTTGGGGTTTCTGGCCCCTACCGTTTAAGAAAAAAGGGCCAAAAGGGGCAAAAATGGGTATATTGACAAAACGTCTGTAGAATATTTGATTTTCATCCGAGTTTGATCATTCTTTTTTTATTGTATTCCTCAATAAATTCTGTCAACAAAATGTAGCAACAGCTTTGATGTATCTTGTACCGTTACATTGCTACTGGGGGCCAAAAAGGGGCCACGCCCAAAAAAATGACTTTTTTATTTGTTGTCCGATTTTCAAAATCTTTTTTTCATTGGAATCCTTGTGAAAATCCCTGCCTGTATTTTTCAATCAGATTTTCAGTATCTCTTACCATTTTTGAGAATTTAGGGGTCAAAGGGGCCAAAAACGCCGTTTTTAAAAGTTTGTCATTCAAACCAAAAATTGAGTTGTAGTGGGCCTGCCGATTGTTATGAAGTTTTAATATGATGATTATATCCACTAAAGGAATGTTGGTTTTGTATTTGGGGTTTGTTGCCCCTTCTGTTTTAGAAACAAGAGGCTCCCAGGAGCCTAAATCGCTCACCTGGTCTTGATGTCAACCCTATATTTAGTAGAGCTAAATGAGCTGAACATTTAAGCAAGCAACAGTTTTTCTTTATCTACTATAGTTTTCATTCTATAGGCCAAAAACACAAAAATCGTTATTTTAGGGGCCGTAACCCCTATAAGGGGTCATCTGACAACTTTGACCCTATTGAGACTTTTGTAGAGCTAAATAAACTGAACATTTAAGCAAGCAACAGCTTTTTAGCTCACCTGACCCGAAGGGTCATGTGAGCTATTGTCATCACTTGGCGTCCGTCGCCCGTCCGTCGTCCGTCCGTCGTCCGTCGTCCGTCGTCCGTCGTCCGTAAACTTTTTAAAACGTTAACTCCTCTGACACCATAAGTCCAATTGCTACCAAACTTGGTATGGTTGTTCATTAGCATTCGGTGCTTAGAACTGATGTGGGGATTTTTGATTCGTCGTAAAACATGGCCGCCATGGCTAAAAATAGAACATAGGGGTAAAATGCAGTTTTTTGCAAATAACTCAAAAACGGCTACAGATATCAAAATTCTGGCATAGGGTAAAAGTGATCAGCACCTCAAGATCTACCTACCCTGAAATTTTGAAGAAAATCCAACAACCCATGTAGGAGTTATTGCCCTTTTTGTGGATTTTTTGCAAATTTTGCACCTGTTTAGCTCAATATCTTGAAAACTATACTAGATATTTGAGAATTTTAAATTGCATATTGTTAAGCACATCAAGATCTACAAAATATGTAACAGGGTCAACGTTGTAGGACCTTTCCTTTTAGGAGTTATTGCCCTTAGAACGTCAAAATTTAGCATTTTAACAGCATTTCCTCATTACATTGAAAACGTTAACTCCTCTGACACTTTAAGTCCAAATGGAACCAAACTTGGTTTAGTTGTTTATTAGCATTAGGTGTATAGAACTGATGTGGGGATTTTTGATTGGTCGTAAAACATGGCCGCTGTGGCTAAAAATAGAACATAGGGGTAAATGGCAGTTTTTTGCAAATAACTCTAAAACGGTGACAGATTTCAAAATTTCGATTGGGAACAAAAGTGATCAGCATCTCAAGATCTACCTACCCTGAAATTTTGAAGAAAATCCAACAACCCATGTAGGAGTTATTGCCCTTTTTGTGGATTTTTTGCAAATTTTGCACCTGTTTAGCTCAATATCTTGAAAACTATACTAGATATTTGAGAATTTTAAATTGCATGTTGTTAAGCACATCAAGATCTACAAAATATGTAACAGGGTCAACGTTGTAGGACCTTTCCTTTGAGGAGTTATTGCCCTTGGAACGTCAAAATTGAGCATTTTAACTGCATTTCCTTATATTGAAAATGTTAACTCCTCTGACACTTTAAGTCCAAATGGAACCAAACTTGGTATTATTGTTTATTATTATTAGGTGTATAGAACTGTTGTTGGGATTTTTGATTGGTTGTAAAACATGGCCGCTGTGGCTAAAAATAGAACATTAGGTTAAACTGCATTTTTTTGCAAAAAAAAAGGGTGACAGATTTTTAGATTTTGATTGAGAACAAAACTGATCAGCACCTTTAGATCCACCATATTGTCAGATGACCCCCTTATTAATCTTATGACCCTTTCAACGTTAATAGATTTTGCCTTATAACCTTTACTTCAGGCACATATGTCAGGTGAGCGATTCAGGCTCCTGGGAGCCTCTTGTCTCTATCTGCTATAGTTTTCTTTCTATAGGCCAAAAACATGAAAAAAACATCATTTTAGGGGCCGTAACCCCTATTAAGGGTCATCTGAAAACTTCAATCCTATTGAGACTTTAGTAGAGCTAAATGAGCTGAACATCTAAGTAAGCAACAGCTTTTCTCTATCTGCAATAGTTTTCATACTATAGGGCAAAAACATGAAACAAGGTTGACTCAATTACATATTTTGTAGATTTTGATGTTCTTCACAATATGCAATTAAAAATTCATTGATATCTCAAACCGTTTATGAGATATTTGATAAACTAAGTTGAAAATTAAGAAAATATCTGGAAAAAGGGCAATAACTCCTACATGGATTGCCAGATTTTCTTCAAAATTTCAGAGTAGATAGATCTTGACATGGTGATCACTTTTACCCCTGTCAGAATTTTGGTATATGTGACTGTTTTTGAGTTATTTGCAAAAAACTGATATTTACCCCTATGTTCTATTTTTAGCCACGGCGGCCATGTTTTTTTTAAATCAAAAATCCGAACAATAGTTTTGTAGGCCATACCCTAAAGATCAACTACACCAAGTTTGGTTTCAATTGGACTTATGGTGTCAGAGGAGTTAACGTTTGAAAAAGTTTACAGACGGACGGACGGACGGACGCCAAGTGACGCCAAAAGTTCACATGACCCTTCGGGTCAGGTGAGCTAAAAAGGGCTAAAACGGGTGTATTGATAAACCTGTTGTAGAATGTTTATCATTCATTCGATTTTGAAAATTCTTTTTTTTTATTGAATTCATCATCAAATTCTATCTACTTAATGTGTCAATGATTTTGATATGTATTTCACCATTACATTGCTACAGGGAGGCTAAAGACAGGCCACGCCCATAAAATCAACTTTTTTATTTGTGGTCCGATTTTCAAAATTTTTTTTCATTGGATTCCTTGTGAATATTTCTGCCTTATTTTTTAATCGGATTTGCAATATTTTTACTGTTTTTGAGGCATTAGGGGTCAAAGGGCCAAAATTGTACATTAATACATGTATATAAATAAGGCTTTTTGTATTAGATGTTCTGTAAATATAAATGTGTCATAAATGCATTTTTAAGTCCACCACAGGATGCATGTGTCAAAAAGCTTTGTAAGTCCACCATGGGCTTCATGTGACCAAAGCCATGGACTATCCATACTGGGCCTCCAACGTACAGGGTTCAACTTGTTGCGGTCGTATCATGCTGCGCTCGGCGTAGCTATTTATTTGTTTGTTCCCACAGTAATATTTGTTCTGGTTAACGCAGTAAGAAGCAAAGGTGTACCAAAGGGGTAATCAGTATCATAAAACCGTGAAGACAAAGACAAAACCGGCAGACAAAAAATCATCACAACAAAACAAACCACATAACAACATAAAACACACACACATAACAACAAAACCGCATTCAGCAACGCGAACTCAAGTCGAAACGAGAGTGAACTCAGGTGCTCCGGAAGAGTAAGCAGTTCCTGCTTGCTATAGCACACCCGTCACGTTGCCAAAGATCGATTAAGTGTTGGTCAAATCCGGAAAGGATGACATTACAAAACTCTATGTCAAACCAACATCTGTGCTCATCTGAGAGATAGAAATCCCGTATTTGCATACAAGCACATGATGTCGTCCATAACTTGGGTAACTTGGGTCCTGGTTGGCCAATGGCTATGAAATTTGACAATGATATGCCTTACCATTAAAGAACACATGGGATCAATTTTTGGGGTACGTCCTTTTTTCATTTTGAAATAAGGGGCCCAAAAAGGGGCAAAAAATGCAACTTTTATTTCTGGTCCGATTTAGAAAAAAAAATTTCCAGGTTAAGTCTTGTCAAGTAGTGGATACAAAATAGCGGATAAATGTGTGCACCCACCCTTCTTCTTTTATAAATTCAGGGGCCAAAAGGGGCCAAAATCGAAACTTTTTTATTTATTGTCCGATTTCAAAAATTGTTTTGCTTATTATAGTTCTTGTCAAATAGTGAATTTACAAAATTTAAATTTGTGACACTCTGCTTCTCCATATTAATGTTAGGGGCTAAATGGACAAAAATGAAAGGAAGCATATATCCTTCATTAGGGACCTAAAGGGGTAATATTTTTGTTAAACTGTAATTTAATTTTGGTCTGCTTTTGAAAAAAAAACAACTTGTGAAATGTTGAAGAAAAGTCCACCAAAGGCTCCATGTGTCAAAATTTTTTGTCAGTCCACCATGGGCTGCATGTGTCCAGAGTAAGTGATTATCCATATTGGGCCTAAAACGTACAGGGTTTGACATGTCGCGGTCGTATCACGCTGAGCTCGGCGAAGCTTTTTATTTTACAAGCCCTGGCATATCGAATTAGTTGTGAAATATATAACACATCGTAAGCAGGTGAAATAAGTACATGTATGTTACTTTCCAGATTAAGACAATGATTCAAGCAGTCTTTTATCGTAATTTTTTTGTACTGGGTCAACTTCGACATGTAATTCGAAATATGACGTGAAACAAATGGATTCGGTGGTTTTTGTTTCGCTTGCGACGAATAGTCGCTGAAGGCGAGACATAGGTATTACTTTCCGGCGGCGGCGGCGTAAACTGTTCTACACAACTGTAACCATGCCATGTGACCCTGACCCGTTTTTTACGCTCCAGTGACTCTGTTAACTTAGGTTTTTTTTCAGCTCGAAAACTTTTTTGTAAGACTTTTGTGGACGATGAATTGCTTGAAAAATATACTAGCAAGGCAATAGATATTGGGTATACAGACAGTTGAAGTTATGGTCTACGCAACTGTCACCATGCCGTGTGACCCTGACCCCATTTTCATGGATTCGGTGGTTTTTATCTCGCCTGCGACGAATAGTTGCTGAAGGGGAGACATAGTTTTACTTTCCGGCGGCGGCGGCGTAAACTTTTTTATACGACCCCAAAAAATTTGCGGACGTATAATGGTATGATGCTGTCGTCGTCGTTGTCGTCGTCTGTTAACTTTAGTGTATACACGATAACATTAGTTCTAGTTATCCAAATCCAATGAAATTTGACAATGATATTTCTTACCATTAAAGGATGGATGGGATTGATTTTGGGAGTCCCCCCTTTTTAGCTTACCTGGACCGAAGGTCCAGGTGAGCTTATACCATCACTTGGCGTCCGTCGTCGTCGTCGTCGTCGTTGTCGTCGTCGTCGTCTGTTGACAATTTTTCAAACGTTAACTTGTCCGACACCATAAGTCTAATTGCAACCAAACTTGGTACAGTTGTTAAGTAGCATTATGTGTACAAAACTTTCGTTCGGATTTTTGATTCGTGAAAAAACATGGCCGCCATGGCTAAAAATAGATCATAGGGGTCAAATAACAGTTTTTTGCAAATAACTCAAAAACAGTAACAGATATCAAAATTCTGGCATAGGGTAAAAGTGATCAGCACCTCAAGATCTACCTGCTCAGAAATTTTCAAGAAGATCCAACAACCGATGTAGGAGTTGTAGCCCTTTTTCTGGATTTTTTCGAAATTTTGCACTTGTTTAGTCTTATATCTTGAAAACTATACAAGATATTTCAAAAATTCAAATTGCATATGATCAAGCACATCAAGATCTACATTTCATGTAATTAGGTCAAAGCTGTAGAACCATTTCTTTTAGGAGTTATGGCCCTTAAAGCATCAAAATTGACCATTTTTCATTACTTTTCCCCTGAATTTCAAAGATTAACTTGTCTGACACCATACATCCAACTTCAACCAAACTTGGCACAGTTGTTGAATAGCATAAATGCTACAAATCTATCGTTCAGATTTTTTATTCGTCAAAAAATATGGCCGCCATGGCTAAATATAGAACATAGGGGTAAATTGCAGTTTTTTGCTAATTACTCAAAAATAGTTACAGATATCAAAATTCTGATGGGAGACAAAAGTGATCAGCATCTCAAGATCTACCTGCTCTGTACATTTCAAGAAGATCCAACAACAGATGTAGGAGTTATTGCCCTTTTTCTGGATTTTTTCAAAATTTTGCACTTTTTTAGCCCTATATCTTGAAAACTATACAAGATATTTCAAAAATTCAAATTGCATATGATTAAGCACATCAAGATCTTCATTTCATGTAATTAGGTCAAAGCTGTAGAACCATTTCTTGTAGGAGTTATGGCCTTTAAAGCATCAAAATTTACCATTTTTCATTACTTTTCCCCTGAATTTCAAGGATTAACTTGTTTGACACGGTAAAACCAACTGCATCTTAACCTGGCACACTTGTTTAATGGCTTATATGCTGCAACTCTATCATTCAGATTTTTTATTTGTAAAAAAACATGGCCGCCATGGCTAAAAATAGAACATAGGGGTAAAATGCATTTTTTTGTTAATAACTCAAAAATGGTTTCAGATATCAAAATTGTGCAAGAATCAAAAGTGATCAGCATATTAAGACCTACCTGTCCTGAAGTTTCTGAAAAGATCTGACTGCTGATGTGGGAGTTACTCTTTACTCTTATTAAGCCCAATATCATGAATATCTTGAAAACTAATCAAGATATTTCAGAAATTTAAATCGCATATGGTTAAGCACAATAATATCTACAAATATATGTACCTGTGTAGTTCAGGCTCTTGGGAGCCTCTTGTTTCGTTTAGAAATTAAGGGCCAAAAGGGGCCACATTGCAACTTTTAGTTTGTTCTTACAATAACTTTTTCAAAAATCTTTTCCTCTGAAACTACTGAACAGAATTCAATGAAACTTGGTATGATTGATCAATAGGGTGTCATGCACTATGGATGTGTTTCAAGTTATGATTCGTCAAAAAACATGGCCGCCGTGGCTAAAAATAGACCAGGGGGGTCAGACTACTGTTTTTGGCTTGTAATTAAAAAATTATAAGAGATAGATGAAATCTGATGCCACCCTACTGCTTCAGGATCAAAAGTTCTACAAAAGTCTTCATTTGGTCGAAGTTGTAAGATGACCCCTTATAGGGGTTACGGCCCCTTAAAGGTGAATAATAGCACTTTTTCATGTTTTTGCCCTATAGTATGAAAACTATTGCAGATAGCAAAAAGCTGTTGCTTGCTTAATTGTTCAGCTCATTTAGCTCTACAAAAGTCTCCAAGGGTCGAAGTTGTCAGATGACCCCTTATAGGGGTTACGGCCCTAAAAGGGGCCAAAATCAAAACATTTTTATTAGTGGACCGATTTTGAAATTTTTTTTTTTGCATGTTTGTTCTTGTCAAATAGCGGATGCAAAATTGAGAATTAATTTTTGCTACCCCCATCTTTCCCCCCTTATTATGTAATAAGGGGCCAAAAGGGACCAAAATGGAAATTTTTTTTACTTGTGATCCGATTTTGAAAAAAATTTTTGCATGCTTGTTCTTGTCAAATAGTGGATACAAATTGAGAATTATTTTTGCGACCCCCTTCCTTTCCCCCTGTTATGAAATTAGGGGCCAAAATCGAAACTTTTCTATTTGTGGTCTGATTTTGATCTCCTTTGGAAAAAAAATAATTCCTTATAAAATGTGAATTTAGAAAGTCCACCAAAAGCTGCATGTGTCAAAAAACCTTTGTCAGTCCACCATGGGCTGCATATGTCCAGAGCAATTGACTATCCATATTGGGCCTAAAGCGTACAGGGTTCAACATGTTGCGGTCGTATCATGCTGCGCTCGGCGAAGCTTTTTATTGTAAGACTTTTGTGGTCAATGAATTGCTTTAAGGATGTATTCTTCTGAGGGGTCAAAATTTTCCTTAATCAAGTTTTTTCCCAAACCTACATTTTTGAAATGCTAAGAGCCTGAGAAAATCAAATTTACTAAGATAACAATATGTCCGTGTGCATTTTAGTTCGCTACAGCCATTTAAAAAGGGCCTATTTTGACAATTTTCCCAAAATTTCATCATTTTTGGCCTATTTTGAGGTAATTTTCTTTAAAATATCAAGTTTCAAAATCAAGTTTTCTCTCAAAGTTTCCATAATGATAGATGCCTTTTAGACATACTTTTAGTGGCCACTTAGGAAGATATATTGAAGGATATATACCCGTTAAATGAAGTGTTGCCGGATATCATGAATATATCTAAAAGTGAGATTCAAGGGCCTGCCTCTTTCATCTTTTTGTTCTTTATGAGTTCCTGGAGAAATCCTGTTTCGTAAGATTATAAAAAAAAAACAAAACAAAAAAAAACAAGTCGGCAAGGCATACTGCAAACTTGGTTGAATGCGTAACAGATCTTAATGATTGTTGTACTTGGAAAGGAGTAATGTTTGGTAGATTTCATCCCGCGTTTGAACGACAGCCTCAGAAATTTAAGTAAGTTACTGTAGAAGAAACTTCATGGATCAGCAGGAACTGGGAGATTTGGTGACATTCATTTATCTTGACAAGATGTCAAGTTTAATTCTTTCCTCCGTGATGTCACACTTAGTGTTGTTGCATAAATCTACATGCATTCCGTTTGACTTATCCTAAGAGGGTGTTTATGTAGTTTAAAGAATAGAAATTAATGACTAAAAATTTTAACAGGACACCAAAGAGCATTGGCGAAAAATAAAAAGAATGGAGAAAAAAGGAGCAAAAATTTAAAGAATACAGAATTGAGCGCCCATTCTCTAATCTATACCCTCCTTTTGTTGTTTTGCTTGTGCCTGCTGAAGATTCGTTAGCTTTGGTTTAACTAAGCAAATGCTCGATGCATGCTTTACTGAAGATGTCAATTCTGCATGAATCAAGAAGTGCTTGATGTCTTCTTTCGGACGATAATATGTCAATGTGAAGGTTGTATTTTAGGTTATCACTAACTAAGGGTGGTGGTGTACTATATCCAACGGTTCTCTCAATTAATATTCTGCTGATTACTTGGCCAATGGTGTAATTTTGCATAATAACGTAGTTCTTTACATTAAACCCCATTGCCCCAAGAAAATAAGGCAAAAAGAAAAATATCCACCCCTCCTCGCTCGCGATCGAAGCATTCAAGTCAAGTTTATACTTTTGATGGAACTTTTTTTATCAACATAAAATAAATGTCCCGTCGGCCTTGGTTTAAAATACAGAATAAATCAGTAAATCTTTAGCTGAAAGATCTACATAGGCGGATCCAGGGGGGGGGCCCTGGGGGGCCCGGGCCCCCCCTTTTGGCGGAAAAATTTGGTTGAATATATAGGAAATCATTGAAGCGTGACCAAAGCGGGCCCCCTCTTAGGCCAGTCAGTGGGCCCCCTCTTTTCAGAATCTCTGGATCCGCCTCTGATCTATCAAAAAAGTAAAATTGATCTATATTTTTTTTCCTTCCAAATTTTCCCGCGTTTTATTGGAGTTTACTCCCCCTGGTTTGGAAACCGGAAGTTGAGTTGTAAATTTGTAAACAGAAATTTTGTAAAACATAAATAAACAGTTATTTGTTAGACGATGTGCATCGGCTTAGATTCCCAGCTAAACAATGACAAGGTAAGGTCATTCTTAATGGATAACAAATATTTAAATGCCAAATCTGATCAAGTATTTAAACATTCCAGCCAGGCTCATTATCATATTGCTGAATCTACTTTTTATAGTAAAATATTGAATCTATTTCATAATAAACTTTCTGGATTTGATTAAGCGTTGTCTGCTTAAGCTTTAATGCATACGTCCAGCAAATTTGAATATTCCTCCTTTGTTAATTGTTCTGATAACATGTAATTCCTTTATCATATATTTTTTTCTCTGTTTTATCATGTACATGATGTAACTTTACATCATTACATCATGTATTGCGAGTATAATGCTGCTGCCCTTTGAGGAACCTTAATTTAAATGTTAACTGTTCGATACTGATGAATCCATGAATGATTAATGACGTTAACATGTACATTAACAAAAATGTTTGTAAAATCATTTGTTGCAACAGGAAAATATATAAATTTACAACATTTGCACACTGAACATGCTCTTGGCATATTGTCAAAACTTTAGCATGAGGATTAGAAAGTACAACCATGAATTATATGAATAATATTAACAATCAATCAACGTGAACAATAAAGGGGCATTAGGTAGGATTTTCAGTTGAATGCCTACCGTTTGACTGAATGATCTATGCCATATACATATATATGTACATATATATCAATATCAGATACTACAACGAACCTACACCAGCGATTCATGTTTTGCACATATATTTTGTAAATTAAAATGTCATGAATTTGTATGCCAATCTTGCCAATTTGTTTTCTGTTCAAACTTCGCTACCCACAGATTCTTGACTTTTTTCTGGCATGCCAAGTTTATTCAGATTGTATGCTTAGAGGTCTCTTATATGGTTACTTCTTAGAAAAAAAACCTTTTAATATAGTAAAAAGCAATATTTCTCTAAAAATTATTAATCTATTGTTGAAATATTCTGAGTCTTCATGAACTACATGTACTAGTATCACATGTATACTTGATTTTCAGTTTGAGGGTTCGATTTTTTTTTTATTCAAACAAATTTCTGTTTTATTTTGTTTTAGTTTGCTAGACGCCGTTACTGGTAATAACATTCAACTTTTACGAAATTTAATCTGGGACCACCAATACACACAAGCAGAGCTCAAAGATGGTCTATTTTTCGCATGTGGTAGTGGGAATGTTGATTGCGCCGTTGCTATTTTGGAGACAGGAATTTCTCCCAATGTGCACAATAATGAAGAATATACACCGTTAACATTAGCCGCTAGAGGTGGTCATACCGCTTCTGTAGACTTACTTGTCAGGTGGAATGCAGATGCGAATCTTGTCGGTGGTTCAATTGGAAATGGGCCTT
Organism: Arcuatula senhousia; assembly: GCA_963971305.1. NCBI lineage: Eukaryota > Metazoa > Mollusca > Bivalvia > Mytilida > Mytilidae > Arcuatula > Arcuatula senhousia. The sequence goes on from OZ020304.1 coordinate 66,413,362, forward strand.
TACATTACGCTGCTAACGATGGATATTTGGAAACATGTCGGATTTTATTGGACGCAAAAGCAGATATAAACTTACGAAATTCGCGTGGTGACACGCCTCTTATCTTGGCATCTACAAATGGTCATCTAGGCGTAGTGGAGTATTTATTAGAAAAGAATGCAGGTGTGCGACGCAGAGGCTACCATGAGCGAACTGCTCTGCATTGTGCCACCGAAAATGGTCATTTGGAAGTTTGTCGGCTTCTAATAAATGCCAACGCTGATTTAGAAGAGGAAGATACTTTCGGGAATACGCCACTAATCTGTGCGGCAGAAAAGGGTTTCGTGGAGGTTTTGCGCCTCCTTCTCCGTCACAATTGTGATGTTAACCGGATGAGTCATAGCGCTGCCACAGCGCTACATTTCGCAGCACAACATGGCGATGTAGATGTATGTAAGCTATTGCTCGATGGAGGGGCGGAAATCGATGCTCAAGATATCCGTAAGTTCACTCCATTAATGATGGCCGCCTTAAATGGTCATGACGATATTATTGAACTGTTAGTAAACCGTAAGTGCAATGTCAACATGGCCGCTTACAACAAGAGAACGGCTCTCCATCTTGCAGCAGAGAGAGGTAACTTAAAGTGTTGCGAGGTGCTAATGCAAGCAGGTGCTCATATCGACGCACAAGATTCTTTAGGCTGCACTCCCATCTATAACGCGGCCATCAAAGGACAGGCGAGTATTGTAAGATTCTTTATACAAAACGGTGCTGATTTAGACATGCGACCAAAAAATGGTAACTCTCTCCTTCACTTTGCAGCTTCGGGTGGAAGTATGGAATGCTGCCAGGAACTTATAAATTCGGGTTTTGACGTGAATGCCCAAAACAGGGATGGCATCACTCCTCTGATATCGGCTGTTAATGGAAAGCAAATAAAGGCAACGCGATTTCTGCTTGATGCTGGGTCGGATACAAATTTCAAAGGTTTACACGGTATGACGGCATTAAACGAAGCTGTATTTTATAACTGTCCACAGCTTGTCGCCTTGTTACTAGAACGTGGTGCCGATCCGGATATCGAGGACGATGCGGGGACTTTACCATTATGGTTTGCTGTCGATGGATTTAGTATAGAGTCTGTCAAACTTCTACTGAATGCTAGTTGCCGGTACAACATACCGTCAACTCTCAGTACATATTGTGGACCATGCAATCCTATAGAACATGCCATACACAAAAGGAAGAGGCAGGTCTTGCGATATCTTGTCGCTGCCTATTGCGAGGAAACCTTGAACGTCATAAGAAACCATTTACCAGTATTGGAAAAGATGACTTCTTTGGAACCAGACATGGTGGACTATGCCAGAAATCTTACATCCGTCCCTCGACCATTGACGGAAAACTGTCGCAAATGCATACGTACTTGCCTGGGAAAGCAGAGAAATCTTCAGAAAAGTGTTGAAAAGCTCAATTTACCTAAATCAATCAAAACCTTTATTTTATTTGGAGAAATAGAAAGTGAATAATTCAGTTAAATACATGTAATTAATATATATTTATATTCTAGTCCAAGATGCTGCTATATACATTTATATTTTAAAATTCTTTTAAAATCAAATTATATACAATGTATGTTTTAATGTAAGTTGTAAGCAGTTTTATGTCTTGTTAAACTTTTAATATTTAAAAAATGATTTTAAACAATTTTTAAAAATAGTTCATGATATATTTAACTGTATTTTGACAATGAACTTCTCTTAAAAAACTTTTATCTGTGTAATTTGTTACTTTAAAATGCCATGTAGGAGAATTTTTCAAAGACTGAAATATTGGACCAAATTGAAATGATCTGGGAATTTCACTTTATTTATGAATTATTTTTGTTGCAAGCTTTATGTTGTTAGTTTATGTTGCTATATACATATCTATATGCTATTTACGTTATTTTTTGAAATAAAGTTGTTTTGATATGAACATGTTGTACATCGTTATCGCTCCACCACGGTAAGCATATTTACTTGTATAGATTGTTGATAAAGAATCATATCTGTCTGATCTATTATCAAAGACTTTCAGAGAGCTATAATTTCACTGATGATATGCATAACACATTACAGTCAGTGTTCGCGAAATAGTTATTTTTACAGTTCTACAACCATCAAGAAGAAAATTTATCATCGAACAAGATGAAATCGCAGCTAAAGGTGTTCTGCTGTAACGGACAACTCAACTGTAGATGTTTCTCACAAACTTAAGTTTGTATTTTCATTTTTATGGCCCGATCACGAATGTGAATCGGACATATAGTTTAACTTTTGTCCGTACGTCCGTAACACTTTGGTTAAGTTCTTGGTTGAGGTCCATTAATTACTCGGACACTTGATGTTGGGGGTAAATGATATTTCACCACTAGATGTGTCTTGGGTACTGTAGGGCTACACCACCCACTGGGAAAGAGGTCACTGTTACATATATTTTACGCATGAACGACTTTGGTTAAATTCTCGTCTTTCTTTGCAGTTCAATACTGGATTTGAATTGTACTATGCAACATCATTTTTATTTGACCTTGGGTCAATCGCAAAACGACGAGCAACGCCTACTGGTCTCGTTAAACTGCTGGCTGTTTTTCATTGTGGTCTTTCTAACTTGCTGCTTGTTTATGTAAGCTGTGTCGCGGACACTTATTCAACATCTCATTTTCTATTAAAGGTAAAAAGAATCGAAAAAGATGTATTTATATCAAAGAACTAAACCAAAATACTATAAGTACAAATTATCAAATCATTGTAAATTTATTCATCTTATACCATAAAAAAGATGACCAATGTGGCTATATGCTATTCTCTTGTCGGTGCTTCAACGTATGGCTTTTCAACTTAAATGTATATGGTCTGGCGTCTGGATATCGTACAGTCTCACTTTCTGGTTTTACATAAGGTCGCGGTATAACGCTTTTGCAGATGACTTATGGCCAAGTGACCAACTGAACTATAAAAACCTCTTCAAAGCAAAATATAATATTGAGTGAAAGAATATTTTAAGCATTTTAATCTAAATTATTAAAAGTAAAAAAGATCAATCCCACAAGATTATAAAACAAATACATGTGTGCCTATTTGTTAAATGTTTGTAGTACCTAATGCATTAATACAGAATTTGAAATGGAATATAAACATTGTTTTTAGCACCCATATTAATCTGTTTAAAGTAGCTGTGATTAAATTCAAGATTATAAACGATTAAAAAATTAATATACTAAAGATTTGTTTGAAAGCATAGTAGAACTGGATTTTATAATCAAAATGGGACCTTAACTTAGTGGATGCTTTTAGCAGTGTCTTGAATATTTAAGGTAAGAACTTGTACATTTATTTTTTGCCGTTTTGTGAGCTTTTCATTTTAGTTTACGCTGTTTTGAAATTATCCTGAAATCACTCTAATTTGGACCTAAATTTTACAAAATGCCAACTTCCTTTATACATGTAAAATAAAGAAAATGGTTGATATAGTTTTAAGTTTTTTATGACTTAAATGCGGTATTGTATTCAGAGGAAAATGTGCCTCTTCGGGCGTTTTCAGAAAATGGTGAAACTTCAGAGTACTATCAATACTCACCAAGACATGATACGAAAATATTCTAATGTTTTATACATGAAGCACTCAGAACTTCAGCAAACTCTTATACCGGGCTCTAATAGCGTTTTGAATAAAAAAATAACAATAGTTCTATCTTTTTATAAAAAAAAATATTTCATCGAAGTTTACTGTTTTCCTGGTTTTGAAAAATGATGAGAAAAAATTACAGTTAACAAGATTGCATGGAAATGTCACTTTAGAAACAACAGATAATTTTGAAGTTCCTTATTTTACAGTATGACTTAATGTTAACATCAAAATGGATGGAACAAACCTTCCAACCCTCCAAGACAAGAGGCTGACATGCATGTCGAAGAAATCCAAGAGAACTCGAAAGATGACACAGATCTTTAACGATTCATTAAACAGACGAAATGATGTCTATACCAAAGTTGTCAATAGAGAAAAACAAAATCTTAATTTTAGAACTTGGCAACGAGAGAAACCTTATAAAGACTCATTGCTTAATGTTCGTAGTACTCAAAGGTGCCTCAAAAAGCATAAACTTTGCGATTGTTTTGTGGATTCGCCGGAATACAACTATGGAATTTACGGTGGTATACCTCTTCGTTCACTTAAAAAGGAAATAGAAGAAACTATCAGACTGGCACACCCAAGACAACGACGACAAAGAGAAGTGCGTCGCCTGCTCGACGTCGGGAAACAGGATGGTCGGCTTGTCAATTATGACAAGGTACAGGAAACCCTTGATAATATTATCAATCGAAGCTTTGACACTGTTTTCGATCTTACATGGAGTCCAACGAGTTTTGACTATGGAATTAGTAGGGAAAATACTGGAATCAAACTTCCACCTATCAAAGTGTCCCGTGAAAATACCAAGGAATTATTGGCGGCACGGAATTCTAGTCAAATGGAAGGTCGATACAAAACTTTCATGTTAGAACCTTCTACAACAAGGTTTTAACAAACTTTGTACGACAAAGTTGGAACCTTCTACAACAAAGTTTTAATCAAGTTTTAACAAACTTTGTGATGCAGATACAAAACTTTCATGTTAGGAACCCTATACAACAAGGTGGTGCAAGCTATGCTTAGAATCAAGCCGACATTATTCTTTGTTTTACTATTTAAAAACATAAAAAAATCATACACATTTTATAGATACTAGTACATTAAGCATTCTTTTTCAATTTATACAAAATTTTGCGACCGTAATCATGTTAACTACTGCGATGTCGTCGTTGTCTGTAGGCTTTTTGGTTTACGTGCGATAACTCAAGTTGCAATTATTTGTTATATGATGTTGATAATCACTAAAGGAAGGTTTGTATCGCATTTGGAGTTTATGGTTCCTATTGTTGCAGAAAACAGGACAAAAGGGGCTTACATTTATGTATTGACATAATTTTTGTACAATGTTTTTTTTTTGTTTTCATTTTTTTTGTTTTTTTACATTTCTCATTAAATTCTGTCAACTAAATGTGTCAATAGTTTTTGTGTAACGCTATTAATTGTGGGTTTAAAGCCGGACCACGCCCCCAAATGAACTTTTATCCCCGATTCCAACGTGGAGGAGAATCCGAGACCCTCCCCAAAATCAACGTTTTTACACCAGAGTCCAACGGGGAGGGGAAATAGCGTTTGGTTCGTTTGTGCGAACGTACGTTATGGTTTTTGTTTTGTCAATAAATAGTTAAGGAGTGATATTGGTCAGTGTGTACATTTTTATTAATTGTTAGCAGCCGTACCAACATAAGGTCAACCCGGGAGGTCACCTTGACTTACATTTTCCGTATGGATGACTAAGGTTAAAGTTTTTGTTAAGGTCAATAAATCAGCAACTGCAAGTGATAGAGAGATGATATTGGGTCAGTGGGTACATCTTGGATAGTGACCAGCATCCGTACCAAAATAAGGTTACTTTGACCTACATTTTCCGTATGAATGACTCAGGTTAAAGTTTTGGTTAAGGTTCAGTTCTCAGCAACTGCAAGTGATAGAGAGATGATATTAGGTCAGTGGTTTCATATTGGATAGTATCGAGCATCCACTCCAAAATTTGGTCACGTTGAACTACTTTTTTCGCACGAATGACTCGGATAAAGATTTTGGTTTCCTGGAGTGATATATCCGGGATATAAAATGGTTTATGTCGGGCGGCGGGCGGGAGTGGAAGAAAATTTCGTAAAAGTTTTCTCAGCAACTCACTACTCACAGCTGCTTAATATTTTGTATACATCATCAGGGTGGGGTCGTATAACATGAGATTCAATGGTCTGTCGCCCACCTACTTCCTGTTTTAAAACGAAATCCGGCCATTTTTAACTTTGACAGATTTTTCATGGAAAATCCACCCCAGAATACAGGTGTCAAAAACTTCTTTGAGTTCACCATGCGCTGCATGTTTCCAAAGCAATTAACTATCCATATCGGACCTCGAACGTAAGAGATTCCATATGTTGTGCATGAGCGTATCATGCTGTGCTTGGCATTTTTTTTTCAGCAGACGATTGGCATCCTAATGGGTACGAATTGTACATGTACACCATTGTTTGCCGAATTGTTTCTTCGTTCATATGAAGTGGAATTCTTACAATCATTTCTAGATAAAAGGGATTGTAGACTTGCTTTGTCCTTTAATCTCACATTTCGTTCTATCAATCAACTATAACTTTCCTCCATTTAGTCACTGTTTACATTTTGTATACTAGTATCCCTAGGAACTTGAGCTTAAGGACACTACTGGTTCTAGGAGGTCTGCTTCATAATTGAATTTATATGTCGAAAAAGTCATACAACATAGGCTTTATGTAAAGCACTGGATCAAACGTGATGACTTCAACATTAACCATTAACTTTCCCTTTTGTGTAGCTGTTTCAATTTTACAGTGATTTCTTTGATATAGCATCTCGTGGTGTATGTCAGGCAAAATACTCCCATTTGTAGCATAAAGCTGCTTCAATCAACAAGACGCCACATAGCCATCATGTGCTAGTGGATAATTACGATTTTTATCTTTCAGATGAGCACAGATGTCTAACGTGACGGATGTGCTAACTGCTTACTCGCCAGAAGCACCTAAGCTCACCGTCGTTTCGCCTTGAGTTCACGTTGAGCACTGGTTGCAATTGGATTGTAATACGTATTTTTGTTGTCGTGTGATTTGTAAAGATATTGAATGGCAACAAAATGTGTAACATGCTGGAAATTTTTTGCAGATTTGCTTTGTTCGGACTATTGGGCTTGGTTGTTACCTTTGGATAATTTGTTACCACTTTCACAATTTTGAAATATTATCTAATCCAAACCTCGAATGTAAGCAACTTGATAGCACACCATCCACGCCCATCCACTGTAGTAAGTTAGTTATTACTTTACTTCCTAGCAGCACGAATTCGATGACTCGTATTGTTGCAAAAAAATAATTAAAAGCTGATCAGAAAGGAAATGAATAACAGTCCTACAAGAGGTAGTTTCCGAGCAATATTGATTAACAAAAAGAAGCATGATTCCTAACCTTTCTGTCTCTGACTCTGGGTGGGACCCACTTATTGCAAAATGTCTGAAACCCTGGAACATTAATCAATATACATGTATATACAAAAAGAAGGATCTACAACAAAGGTTAGTCAAGGCGAGAAATTTTAAACCGCGTTTGACGAGGGTTTCGTCTATCTTAAAGGCATCCGAGATGCTCTGACCAGTAGTTGCAGCATGAAAGTAATAGAACATGCATGAGGAGCAAAGTATACAATCTTTTAGTATTGAAATACAAAGGACAACAAAGTTCCAGACAATAAATTTTGCTACGCCTGACTCGCGTTTCGTCTATTCAAGACTCATCAGAGGCGCTCTACCAAAAATATTGAAAACCAAAAATACCAAATTGGGGAACCAAATTAATACTAAGATGATCAACCTATGTCTGGGGTAGGAAGAACCTTAGGATTTAGACAATAAGCCATATGATTAAAACCTTTTATAAAGTTCTACTATTATAATCTCTATCAATTTTTAGATTTGCAATTTAGAAATTAACAGAACGACTACCATGATCCCTTCTGTGCCTCATTATAATTCTTAATCAATAGATTTATAATTTGTGTCCTGTTATAGTAAATCAAATATCAAAGTGTAAGTATTTAAATGGACAGTAAATATCTAACTTTGTATACATGACACATATAATATACACCATGATTTTGTTTGTTTTACATAGACTGTGAAATTTAGGTAAGTATCTTAATTTATCTTATCATTAAAAAATAAAGACTTAAAAACAAACAAAATATTTACAAATTTGTTCGTGTTAAATTGCTAACTATTCTTAATTGTTTAATACCGGGAAAAATAAATCTGCACGTCTATACATGATGTAGACGAACAAGAGGCTCTCAGGAGCCTGAATCGCTCACCTGACATATGTGCCTATAGTAAAGGTTATTAGGCAAAATCTATTTGACGTTGAAAGGGTCATAAGATTAATAAGGGGGTCATCTGACAATATGGTGGATCTTAAGCTGCTGATCACTTTTGTTCTCAATCAAAATCTAAAAATCAATCACCCTTTTTGAGTTATTTGCAAAATATGCAGTTTAACCTAATGTTCTATTTTTAGCCACAGTGCTATTAAACAATAATACCAAGTTTGGTTCCAATCGGACTTAAAGTGTCAGAGGAGTTAACATTTTCAATGTAATGAGGAAATGCTTTTTAAATGCTCAATTTTGACGTTCTAAGGGCAATTACTCCTCAATGGAAAGGTCCTACAACGTTAATTGGCCCTATTACATATTTTGTAGATCTTGATGCGCTTAACAGTATGCAATTTAAATTTCTCTAATATCTTGTATAGTTTTTAAGATATTGAGCTAAACAGGTGCAAAATTTGCAAAGAATCCACAAAAAGGGCAATAACTCCTACATGGGTTGTTGGATTTTCTTCAGTTTTAGAGCTGGTAGATCTTGAGGTGCTGATTACTTTTGTTCCCAATCAAAATTTTGAAATCTGTCATCGTTTTTGAGTTATTTGCAAAAAACTGCCATTTACCCCTATGTTCTATTTTTAGCCACAGCGGCCATGTTTTACGACCAATCAAAAATCGCCACATCAGTTCTATACATCTAATGCTAATAAACAACTATACCAAGTTTACCCCTATGTTCTATTTTTAGCCACAGCGGCCATGTTTTACGACCAATCAAAAATCGCCACATCAGTTATAAAAATCTAATGCTAATAAACACCTATACCAAGTTTGGTTCTATTTGGACTTAAAGTGTCAGAGGAGTTAACGTTTTCAATGTAATGAGGAAATGCTGTTTAAATGCTCAATTTTGACGTTCTAAGGGCAATAACTCCTAAAGGAAAGGTCCTAAAACGTTGACCCTATTACATATTTTGTAGATCTTGATGTGCTTAACAATATGCAATTTAAACTTCTCAAATATCTAGTATAGTTTTCAATATATTGAGCTAAACAGGTGCAAAATTTGCAAAAAATCCACAAAAAGGGCAAAAACTCCTACATGGGTTGTTGGATTTTCTTCAAAATCAGGGTAGGTAGATCTTGAGGTGCTGATCACGTTTAACCTGCCAGAATTTTGATATTTTGATATCTGTAGCCGTTTTTGAGTTATTTGCCCTTATGTTCTATTTTTATCCATGGTGGCCATGTTTTACGTTGAGTCAAAAATCCCCACATCAGTTCTAAGCACCAAATGCTAATGAACAACCATACCAAGTTTGGTTGCAATTGGACTTATGGTGTCAGATGAGTTAACGTTTTAAAAAGTTTACGGACGACGGAGTGATGACAATAGCTCACCTGAGCTATTTAAAAAGGATACAAATTGAAACAGGGAGAATATATATGATTTCCATGATTTTTCTTCCTTTTGGATAATTTTTAATTAATTTCCATTCAAAATAAGCCTTCTACAGTGGATATATTCGATTTTTACCCTAAACTTTGTAAAAAAAAAATTTCACATTTTATTAAAATGGATAAAGAGATGTTAAACCAGTTTTATTTTGCATGATTTTCTGAATTCTATCATTTAAACCCGTTGTATTCCATCTAGATAGCACCTTTGTAACATGAACGATGACAGAACACGTTATACATGACTACATAGCAGGCGCTATAGGAGGTAGGCATAGAATATTACAACCTATCATGAAGTCGGTATTTCGCTATAGGAGGTGGGCATACAATATTACACCCCATCATGCAGTCGGTATTTCATTTACTACATCACAGGAGGTAGGCATACAATATTACAACCCATCGTGCAGTCGGTATTTCATTTTCTACATCGTAGGAGGTAGGCATACAATATTACAACCCATCATGCAGTCGGTATTTCATTTACTACATTACAGGAGGTGGGCATACAATATTACAACCCATCATGCAGTCGGTATTTCATTTTCTACATCACAGGAGGTAGGCATACAAAATTACAACCAATTATGCAGTCGGTATTTCATTTTCTACATCATAGGAGGTAGGCATACAATATTAGTATGTCACGAATAAAGTTATGTACATTGTAGCACAAGTAATATAATACGTCATTATGTATGCACTTCTACACAGCAGGGACTGTAAAATAGGGCATAGTACAATACTAAAAAGCAGGGACTTTAAAATTAGGTATACCCTACTACAAAGAAGGAGTTTTAGAAAGGCATACAGTACTATAGAGCAAAAGATATGGAAGGTAGGCGTACACTACTACAAAGCAGGAGCTAAGGTGGTAAATTAACACTACTTTATAGCATTGATTATAATATAACTCTAATACTACCAACCAGCAGGAGCTAAGATGGTAAATTAACACTGCTCTATAGCATTGATTATAGTATAGCTCTAATACTACCACCCAGCAGGAGCTATTGAATTGGACATAATTATTACATGGCCGATACAGATGGTAAGAACACTACCACAAAAAATGACACAGAATGTAGGAATACACTACTACATATGAAGGGTTATATAAGGTAGACATACACTACTACATAGCAAAATCCATAGAAGGTAGGCATACACTACTACATAGCAAGAGCCATAGAAGGTAGGCATACACTATTACTTAGCAAGAGCCATAGAAGGTAGGCATTCACTACTACATGGCTACAAAGCAGAGTCATAGAAGGAAGGTACATACTACTACAAAGCAAGAGCCATAGAAGGTATGCATACACTACTACATAGCAAGAGCTATAGAAGGTAGGCATACACTACTACATATCAAGAGCCATAGAGGGTAGGCATACACTACTACATAGCTACATAGCAAGAGCCATAGAAGGTAAGCATACACTACTACATATCAAGAGCCATAGAGGGTAGGCATACACTACTACATAGCAAGAGCCATAAAAGGTATGCATACACTACTACATTGCTACATAGCAAGAGCCATAGAAGGTAGGCATACACTACTTCATATCAAGAGCCATAGAGGGTAAGCATACACTACTACATAACAAGAGCCATAGAAGGTAGGCATACACTATTACATAGCAAGAGCTATAGAAGGTAGGCATACACTACTATATATCAAGAGCCATAGAGGGTAGGCATACACTACTACATAGCTACATAGCAAGAGCCATAGAAGGTAGGCATACACTACTACATAGCAAGAGCCATAGAAGGTAGGCATACACTATTACATAGCAAGAGCTAAAGAAGGTAGGCATACACTACTATATATCAAAAGCCATAGAAGGTAGGCATACACTACTACATAGCTACATAGCAAGAGCCATAGAAGGTAGGCATTCACTACTACATAGCTACATAGCAAGAGTCATAGAAGGAAGGTATATACTACTACAAAGCAAGAACCATAGAAGGTATGCATACACTACTACATAGCAAGAGCTATAGAAGGTAGGCATACACTACTACATATCAAGAGCCATAGAGGGTAGGCATACACTACTACATAGCTACAGAGCAAGAGCCATAGAAGGTAGGCATACACTACTACATATCAAGAGCCATAGAGGGTAGGCATACACTACTACATAGCTACATAGCAAGAGCCATAGAAGGTTTGCATACACTACTACATTGCTACATAGCAAGAGCCATAGAAGGTAGGCATACACTACTACATATCAGACCATAGAGGGTAAGCATACACTACTACATATCAAGAGCCACAGCAGGTAGGCATACACTATTACATAGCAAGAGCTATAGAAGGTAGGCATACATTACTACATATCAAGAGCCATAGAGGGTAGGCATACACTACTACAAAGCTACATAGCAAGAGCCATAGAAGGTAGGCATACACTACTACATATCAAGAGCCATAGAGGGTAGGTATACACTACTACATAGCAAGAGCCATAGAAAGTAAGCATACACTATTACAAAGCAAAAGCTATAGAAGGTATGCATATACTACTACATATCAAGAGCCATAGAAGGTAGGCATACATACCACATAGCTACATAGCAAGAGCCAAAGAAGGTAGGCATACAACACTACATAGCTACATAGCAAGAGCCATAGAAGGTAAGCATACACTACTACATAGCCACATAGCAAGAGCCATAGAGGGTAGGCATTCACTACTATATAGCAAGAGCTATAGAAGGTAGGCATTCACTACTACATAGCAAGAGCCATAGAAGGTAGGCATACACTATTACATAGCAAGAGCTATAGAAGGTAGGCAAACATTAGTACATATCAAGAGCCATAGAGGGTAGGCATACACTACTACATAGCTACATAGCAAGAGCCATAGAAGGTAGGCATACACTACTACATATCAAGAGCCATAGAGGGTAGGCATACACTACTACATAGCAAGAGCCATAGAAGGTAGGCATACACTTACATAGCAAGAGCTATAGAAGGTAGGCATACACTACTACATATCAAGAGCCATAGAAGGTAGGCATACACTACTTCATAGCGACATAGCAAGAGCCATAGAAGGTAGGCATTCACTACTACATAGCTAAATAGCAAGAGTCATAGAAGGAAGGTATATACTACTACAAAGCAAGAGCCATAGAAGGTAGGCATACACTACTACATAGCAAGAGCTATAGAAGGTAGGCATACACTACTACATATTAAGAGCCATAGAGGGTAGGCATACACTACTACATAGCTACGTAGCAAGAGCCATAGAAGGTAGGCATACACTACTACATTGCTACATAGCAAGAGCCATAGAAAGTAGGCATACACTACTACATATCAAGACCCATAGAGGGTAAGCATACACTACTACATAGCAAGAGCCATAGAAGGTAGGCATACACTACTACGTAGCTAAATAGCAAGAGCCATAGAAGGTATGTATATACTACTACAAAGCAAGAGCTATAGAAGGTAGGCATACACTACTACATATCAAGAGCCATAGAGGGTAGGCATACACTACTACATAGCAAGAGCCATAGAAGGTAGGCATACACTATAACATAGCAAGAGCTATAGAAGGTAGGCATACACTATTACATATCAAGAGCCATAGAGGGTAGGCATACACTACTACATAGCTACAGAGCAAGAGCCATAGAAGGTAGGCATACACTACTACATATCAAGAGCCATAGAGGGTAGGCATACACTACTACATATCTACATAGCAAGAGCCATAGAAGGTTTGCATACACTACTACATTGCTACATAGCAAGAGCCATAGAAGGTAGGCATACACTACTACATATCAGACCATAGAGGGTAAGCATACACTACTACATATCAAGAGCCACAGCAGGTAGGCATACACTATTACATAGCAAGAGCTATAGAAGGTAGGCATACATTACTACATATCAAGAGCCATAGAGGGTAGGCATACACTACTACAAAGCTACATAGCAAGAGCCATAGAAGGTAGGCATACACTACTACATATCAAGAGCCATAGAGGGTAGGTATACACTACTACATAGCAAGAGCCATAGAAAGTAAGCATACACTATTACAAAGCAAAAGCTATAGAAGGTATGCATATACTACTACATATCAAGAGCCATAGAAGGTAGGCATACATACCACATAGCTACATAGCAAGAGCCAAAGAAGGTAGGCATACAACACTACATAGCTACATAGCAAGAGCCATAGAAGGTAAGCATACACTACTACATAGCCACATAGCAAGAGCCATAGAGGGTAGGCATTCACTACTATATAGCAAAAGCTATAGAAGGTAGGCATTCACTACTACATAGCAAGAGCCATAGAAGGTAGGCATACACTATTACATAGCAAGAGCTAAAGAAGGTAGGCAAACATTAGTACATATCAAGAGCCAAAGAGGGTAGGCATACACTACTACATAGCTACATAGCAAGAGCCATAGAAGGTAGGCATACACTACTACATATCAAGAGCCATAGAGGGTAGGCATACACTACTACATAGCAAGAGCCATAGAAGGTAGGCATACACTTACATAGCAAGAGCTATAGAAGGTAGGCATACACTACTACATATCAAGAGCCATAGAAGGTAGGCATACACTACTTCATAGCGACATAGCAAGAGCCATAGAAGGTAGGCATTCACTACTACATAGCTAAATAGCAAGAGTCATAGAAGGAAGGTATATACTACTACAAAGCAAGAGCCATAGAAGGTAGGCATACACTACTACATAGCAAGAGCTATAGAAGGTCGGCATACACTACTACATATTAAGAGCCATAGAGGGTAGGCATACACTACTACATAGCTACGTAGCAAGAGCCATAGAAGGTAGGCATACACTACTACATTGCTACATAGCAAGAGCCATAGAAAGTAGGCATACACTACTACATATCAAGACCCATAGAGGGTAAGCATACACTACTACATAGCAAGAGCCATAGAAGGTAGGCATACACTACTACGTAGCTAAATAGCAAGAGCCATAGAAGGTATGTATATACTACTACAAAGCAAGAGCTATAGAAGGTAGGCATACACTACTACATATCAAGAGCCATAGAGGGTAGGCATACACTACTACATAGCAAGAGCCATAGAAGGTAGGCATACACTATAACATAGCAAGAGCTATAGAAGGTAGGCATACACTATTACATAGCAAGAGCTATAGAGCCATAGGCATACACTACTACATATCAAGAGCCATAGAAGGTAGGCATACACTACTTCATATCAAGAGCCATAGAGGGTAGGCATACACTATTACATAGCAAGAGCTATAGAGCCATAGGCATACACTACTACATATCAAGAGCCATAGAAGGTAGGCATACACTACTACATATCAAGAGCCATAGAGGGTAGGCATACACTACTACATAGCTACATAGCAAGAACCATAAAAGGTTTGCATACACTACTACATTGCTACATAGCAAGAGCCATAGAAGGTAGGCATACACTACTACATATCAGACCATAGAGGGTAAGCATACACTACTACATAGCAAGAGCCACAGCAGGTAGGCATACACTATTACATAGTAAGAGCTATAGAAGGTAGGAATACATTACTACATATCAAGAGCCATAGAGGGTAAGCATACACTACTACAAAGCTACATAGCAAGAGCCATAGAAGGTAGGCATATATACTACATATCAAGAGCCATAGAGGGTAGGTATACACTACTACATAGCAAGAGCCATAGAAAGAAGGCATACACTATTACAAAGCAAGAGCTATAGAAGGTATGCATACACTACTACATATCAAGAGCCATAGAAGGTAGGCATACATACCACATAGCTACATAGCAAGAGCCAAAGAAGGTAGGCATACAACACTACATAGCTACATAGCAAGAGCCATAGAAGGTAAGCATACACTACTACATAGCCACATAGCAAGAGCCATAGAGGGTAGGCATTCACTACTATATAGCAAGAGCTATAGAAGGTAGGCATTCACTACTACATAGCAAGAGCCATAGAAGGTAGGCATACACTATTACATAGCAAGAGCTATAGAAGGTAGGCAAACATTAGTACATATCAAGAGCCATAGAGGGTAGGCATACACTACTACATAGCTACATAGCAAGAGCCATAGAAGGTAGGCATACACTACTACATATCAAGAGCCATAGAGGGTAAGCATACACTACTACATAGCAAGAGCCATAGAAGGTAGGCATACACTTACATAGCAAGAGCTATAGAAGGTAGGCATACACTACTACATATCAAGAGCCATAGAAGGTAGGCATACACTACTTCATAGCTACATAGCAAGAGCCATAGAAGGTAGGCATACACTATAACATAGCAAGAGCTATAGAAGGTAGGCATACACTATTACATAGCAAGAGCTATAGAGCCATAGGCATACACTACTACATATCAAGAGCCATAAAGGGTAGGCATACACTACTTCATAGCAAGAGCCTTAGAAGGTAGGCATACACTACTACATATCAAGAGCCATAGAGGGTAGGCATACACTACTACATAGGAAGAGCTATAGAATGTTGGCATACACTATTACATAGCAAGAGCTATAGAAGGTAGGCATTCACTACTACATAGCAAGAGCCATAGAAGGTAGGCATACACTATTACATAGCAAGAGCTATAGAAGGTAGGCATTCACTACTACATAGCAAGAGCCATAGAAGGTAGGCATACACTATTACATAGCAAGAGCTATAGAAGGTAGGCATACACTACTACATATCGAGAGCCATAGAGGGTAGGCATACACTACTACATAGCAAGAGCCATAGAAGGTAGGCATACACTATAACATAGCAAGAGCTATAGAAGGTAGGCATACACTATTACATAGCAAGAGCTATAGAAGGTAGGCATACACTACTACATATCAAGAGCCATAGAAGGTAGGCATACACTATTACATAGCAAGAGCCATAGAAGGTAGGCATACACTACTACATATCAAGAGCCATAGAGGGTAGGCATACACTACTACATAGGAAGAGCTATAGAGGGTAGGTATTCACTACTATATAGCAAGAGCTATAGAAGGTAGGCATACACTACTACGTAGCTAAATAGCAAGAGCCATAGAAGGTATGTATATACTACTACAAAGCAAGAGCTATAGAAGGTAGGCATACACTACTACATATCAAGAGCCATAGAGGGTAGGCATACACTACTACATAGCAAGAGCCATAGAAGGTAGGCATACACTATAACATAGCAAGAGCTATAGAAGGTAGGCATACACTATTACATAGCAAGAGCTATAGAAGGTAGGCATACACAACTACATATCAAGAGCCATAGAAGGTAGGCATACACTATTACATAGCAAGAGCCATAGAAGGTAGGCATACACTACTACATATCAAGAGCCATAGAGGGTAGGCATACACTACTACATAGGAAGAGCTATAGAGGGTAGGCATACACTACTACATATCAAGAGCCATAGAAGGTAGGCATACACTATTACATAGCAAGAGCCATAGAAGGTAGGCATACACTACTACATATCAAGAGCCATAGAGGGTAGGCATACACTACTACATAGGAAGAGCTATAGAGGGTAGGCATTCACTACTATATAGCAAGAGCTATAGAAGGTAGGCATACACTACTACGTAGCTAAATAGCAAGAGCCATAGAAGGTATGTATATACTACTACAAAGCAAGAGTTATAGAAGGTAGGCATACACTACTACATATCAAGAGCCATAGAGGGTAGGCATACACTACTACATAGCAAGAGCCATAGAAGGTAGGCATACACTATAACATAGCAAGAGCTATAGAAGGTAGGCATACACTATTACATAGCAAGAGCTATAGAAGGTAGGCATACACTACTACATATCAAGAGCCATAGAAGGTAGGCATACACTATTACATAGCAAAAGCCATAGAAGGTAGGCATACACTACTACATATCAAGAGTCATAGAGGGTAGGCATACACTATTACATAGCAAGAACCATAGAGGGTAGGCATACACTACTACATAGCTACATAGCAAGAGCCATAGAAGGTAGGCATACACTATTACATAGCAAGAGCTATAGAAGGTAGGCATACACTACTACATATCAAGAACCATAGAGGGTAGGCATACACTACTACATAGCTACATAGCAAGAGCCATAGAAGGTAGGCATACACTACTATATATCAAGAGCCATAGAGGGTAGGCATACACTACTACATAGCTACATAGCAAGAGCCATAAAAGGTATGCATACACTACTACATAGCTACATAGCAAGAGCCATAGAAGGTAGGCATACACTACTACATATCAAGAGCCATAGAAGGTAGGCATACACTACTACATAGCTACATAGCAAGAGCCATAGAAGGTATGCATACACTGCTACATAGCTTTATAGCAAGAGCCATAGGGGGTATGTATATACTACTACAAAGCAAGAGCTATAGAAGGTAAGCATACACTACTACATAGCAAGAGCCATAGAAGGTAGGCATACACTACTACATAGCAAGAGCCATAGAAGGTAGGCATACACTACTACATAGCAAGAGCCATAGAAGGTAGGCATACACTATTACATAGCAAGAGCCATAGAAGGTAGGCATACACTACTACATAGCAAGAGCCATAGAAGGTAGGCATACACTATTTCATAGGAAGAGCCATAGAATGTAGGTATATACTACTACAAAGCGAGAGCCATAGAAGGTAGGCATACATACCACATAGCTACATAGCAAGAGCCATAGAAGGTAGGCATACATACCACATAGCTACATAGCAAGAGCCATAGAAGGTAAGCATACACTACTACATAGCCACATAGCAAGAGCCATAGAGGGTAGGCATTCACTACTATATAGCAAGAGCTATAGAAGGTAGGCATTCACTACTATAGTCCATTTGAGTTCTATAAATCAACGAAAATTCTTTAATTTTTTTTGTCTCTCAAATAAAATTTATTTTTTTAAACACAAATAAACTTTTTATTAGTATACGAACTCTGATAACAAAAACCAAGATGTTATCTTCTAAAACAAAAAAGTTTTCTATATGGTCGAATGCTAAATATTTCACTAATTTTAATAATACCTTAAATGGTGTGTTTATTTGACGGAACATCCAGGTGTTGTGCCCACCTGAACATAATTGAAAGGACTAACAATAGGAGATTAGATGACCAATTAGTTCCACAAAGGATTTTTAAAGGTATACGGAGCAAATGCTGTTCCTGGTCACAAGGTTGTTTTCCCATGGATTTCTATGAATTTTTGGTCCATTTTTACTATTAAGTTCTACGGAAAACATTTTTATTAATAATGCAAAAATTTAGAAATTTATTGCATGAGTTCGTATGCCATAAAAAAGTCATGAAATATTAAAATAGTTAAAATATTATGCAAGACGTAAATTTACAGGCCATTTTTCGTTGATTTATAAAACTCAAACAGACTATACACAGCAAGAGCCATAGAAGGTAGGCATACGCTACTACATAATTACATAGCAAGAGCCATAGAAGGTAGGCATACACTACTACATAGCTACATAGCAAGAGCTATAGAAGGAAGGCATACACTACTACATAGCTACATAGCAAGAGCCATAGAAGGTGGTATATACTACTACAAAGCAAGAGCCATAGAAGGTAGGCATACACTACTACATAGCTAAATAGCAAGAGCCATAGAGGGTAGGCATACACTACTACATAGCAAGGGCTATAAAAATTAGGCATACACTACTACACAGCAAGAGCTATGAAGGAAGCCATACACTGCTACATTGCATGAGCCATAGAAGGTAGACATTCACTACTACATAGCAAGAGCTAGCTGTAGAATTGAAGGCACACACCACTACATAGCAAGAGCTGTAGAAGGTAAACGTACACTTCTACATAGCAAGGTCTTTAGAAGGTAGGCATACACTACTACATAACCAGAGCTATAGAATGTAGGCCTTACATTATACATAGCAAGAGCTGTAGAAGGAAGACATACACTTTACATAGCATGGGCTATAGAAGGTAGGCAACCACTACTACATAGCGAGAGCTATAGAAGGTAGGCCGTCACTTTTTCATAGAAAGGGCTATAGAAGGTAGGCATAACTACTACATAGCAAGAGCTATAGAATATAGGCATACACTACTACATAGCAAGAGCTTAAGAAGATAGACAAACACTACAAATAGCAAGGGATATAGAAGGTAGACATACACTACTACATATCAAGAGCCATAGAGGGTAGGTATACACTACTATATAGCTACATAGCAAGAGCCATAGAAGGTAGGCATACACTACTACATAGCTTCATAGCAAGAGCCATAGAGGGTAGGCATACACTACTACATAGCAAGGGCTATAAAAGTTAGGCATACACTACTACATAGCAAGAGCTATGAAGGAAGCCATACACTGCTACATTGCATGAGCCATAGAAGGTAGACATTCACTACTCCATAGCAAGAGCTAGCTGTAGAATTGAAGGCACACACTACTACAACGCAAGAGCTGTAGAAGGTAAACGTACACTTCTACATAGCAAGGGCTTTAGAAAGTAGGCATACACTACTACATAGCGAGAGCTATAGAATGTAGGCCTTACATTATACATAGCAAGAGCTGTAGAAGGTAGACATACACTTTACATAGCATGGGCTATAGAAGGTAGGCAACCACTACTACATAGCGAGAGCTATAGAAGGTAGGCCGTCACTATTTCATAGAAAGGGCTATAGAAGGTAGGCATAACTACTACATAGCAAGAGCTATAGAATGTAGGCATACACTACTACATAGCAAGAGCTTAAGAAGGTAGACAAACACTACAAATAGCAAGGGATATAGAAGGTAGACATACACTACTACATAGCCAGAGCTATAGAATTGATGACATACACAACAACAAAGCAAGAGTTATGGAAGGTATTGAGGAGCCATAGAAGGTAGGCATACACTACTACATATCAAGAGCTATTGAATGTAAGGCATTCATTACTACATAGCAAGAGCCATAGATGGTAGGCCTACACTACTACATAGCAAGAGCTATAGAGGTTAGGGCATTCATTACTACATAGCAAGAGACATAGAAGGTAGACACACACTACTACATAGCATGAACTATAGAAATTAGGCATACATGATACACTACTACAGTTAAAATTTGTTAGTAAAATTTAAGAAATATATACAAGAGGCTCCCAGGAGCCTGAATCGCTCACCTGGTCTTGATGTTGACCCTATACTTTTGTAGAGCTAAATGAGCTGAACATTTTAGCAAGCAACAGCTTTTCTCTACCTGCAATAGTTTTCATTCTATAGGCCAAAAACACCATTTTTCACCTATAAGGGGCCATAACCCCTATAAGGGGTCATCTGACAACTTCGACCCTATGGAGAATTTTGTAGAGCTAAATGAGCTGAACATGTAAGCAAGCAACAGCTAATCTCTATCTGCAATAGTTTTCATTCTGTAGGCCAAAAACATGAAAAATCGCTATTTTTCAGGGGCTGTAACCCCTATAAGCATGATAAGGGGTTATCTGACAACTTCGATCCTAATGAGACTTCTGTAGAGCTAAATGAGCTAAACATTTAAGCAAGCAACAGCTAATCTCTATCTGCAATAGTTTTCATTCTGTAGGCCAAAATCATGAAAAATGGCTATTTTTCACCTTTAAGGGGCCGTAACCCCTATAAGTAACCCCTATAAGGGGTCATCTGACATCTTCGAGCCTATGGAGACTTTTGTAGAGCTAAATGAGCTGAACATTTTAGCAAGCAACAGCTAATCTTTATCTGCAATAGTTTTCATTCTGTAGGCCAAAAACATGAAAAAATGCTATTTTTCACCTTTAAGCTTTACAAAAGTCTCTTTTATATCTCTTTTTTCACCTATAAGGGGTCATCTGACAACTTTGACCAAATGGAGACTTTTGTAAAGCTTTTGATACTGAATCAGTAGCGTGGCCTCAGATTTCCTCTATCTCTTATACTTTTTGATTTATAAGCCAAAAACAGTAGTCTGACCCCCCTAGTCTATTTTTAGTAACGGCAGCCATGTTTTTTAACAGATCAAAAATCAAAACACAAGTTTGGTGCAGGACACCCTAAGGATCATTCATACCAAGTTTCATTAAATTCTGTTTGGTAGTTTCAGAGGAGAAGATTTTTGAAAAATTGTTAACAGACGACGACGACAGACGACGACGACGACGACGACAGACGACAACGGACGCCAAGTGATGGTAATAGCTCACCTGGTCCAGGTGAGCTAATAATCAGTCTTAAATTTGACTTTTCATTTCTTATAGTTTTGATGTAATATTGTTTATAAATAAAAGTTTGAAATGTGCAAAATATTTAACATATACTCTCTAAATTGTGTTGCTAAGAAACAGCCAATATCAAATTAAAGGAAAATCAAAAATGATTTATCTTTATAATATTCTTTTGTGCTACAGTTGGTCATATTTCATGCTTTTGATATATATTTTAGGTGCTGCGGGTCTGATTTTAGGACATCCATTTGACACAACCAAGGTATTACTCCAGCATTCAAAAGTCATTAAGCTTTCTTCTCAAATAATGACTTATCTTTTCTTTGTTCCTACTGGGGGATATATACAAGTATGGTATTTAAAAAAAAACCTTTTATTATTAAAAAAAATAATAATAATAAACCTCTGAACAGCAATATAAAAATGGAGGTAGATTTGAAAATATAAACAACCAATTTTTAAGGAAACAGTGTTATTTTTACTGGTTTTGATAGACAATGTATTATATATTTTTAAACACAATATTTTTAGGTACAACTGCAAACTCAGCTGAGCTCTAACAAATATAAAGGTATTTTTGATGCAGTGAAAAACATAGGACACCAAAGTCTGGTAAGTATAGTAAACTAAGACAAAAAAGTAAATTAACTGATTATGTGTTGTCCTTTTTTTAACCACTTTGCAGTGCTTGCCATAGTTTTATTCATAACTATTTATCATGTTTCGGCATTCTTCATTTGAGCAGGCCATTATTCTATACCTGTAAATTATTTTGGCTATTACTGTTATTCTCTATTATTTAAACTCATTCACACCCTCTTTAAATATAGTCAAGTTTGTCTATATTATGAGCTTTTAAACACAATTTTTTTTCAATTTTTTCTTAAGAACAAGGGTTTTTACCGAGGACTGTCCTATCCATTATTTTCCTATGGTGTAGTGAACTCCTTGTTCTTTGGAGTATATGGTAACACCCTACGGTGGTTAGATGGGAGTGAGTCTGTGAAGAAATCATCCTACATCAACATTTATCTATCAGGATGTTGTGGAGGAGCAGCTACCCTTGTAGCATTGGTCCCTGTAGATCTAGTCAAAGTTGTACTGCAGTCACAAATACCACACCCAACTAAAGGTAATGACCCTAATAGAATTGTTACCTGTATATCTAGTCAAAGTTGTACTGCAGTCACAAATACCACATCAAACAAAAGGTAACGACCCTTATAGAATTGTTACCTGTATATCTAGTCAAAATTGTACTACATTAATACTTATTAAAAGTTGAAGAGCCATCACATTTGTCTAAGCAACAAAGTCCTAATGCAATCAAATCATTGACAACCCTATATTTGCTTTAACAGTTTTCATGCAACATCAATGTCAAACATCATATTAAAGCTCAATCATTTCTCATTCTGTTGCTGTTAACTAAGCTTTGACAACCTCTTTCAGACTTTTATAACAAAATTTATATTGAGTGTAAGTGATTTCTTACAAAAACAGATAAATACCTTTTTTTATTTTTGCTTTCACAGGGCATACAGTAAATTCAACAAAGTATTTCAAAGGACCAACAGATTGTGTAAAACATATATACAAAACTTCAGGTATATTAGGTTTCTACAAAGGACTTACACCTACTGCTTTCAGAGAAATCCCAAGCTATGGAGTATACACACTAGTCTATGAAAGTCTACGCAAAACCATGATAGATAAAGGATGGACTGACTCTAATGGTATCATTGCCGAATTAATAGCAGGAGGAAGTGCTGGAACCCTAACATGGTTCTCAATTATGCCATTTGATGTAATAAAAAGTCGGTACCAGGCCGACATTAACAAAAACTATCGTGGTATTATTGATTGTGCAATAAAGAGTTACAGAGAGGAAGGAATAACAGTATTTTATAGAGGTTGTTTAGTGACTTGTTTACGAGCATTTCCTGTTAATGCAGTCACTTTCTTGTGCTACTCAAAAACTCTGCAATACTTAGAATCCAAATTTTGATAATTACAGTTTCTAGTCAATGATATAAAGTTTTATATAAAACTATTTTAGTATGATATGATAATTATAATGCATCATTGCAACCCATATTTTGAATTGGTTGATAGTTATTGTTAATTTGACAATCAAACTTGTTTTTAATATATAATATATATGACAATCAATAGGGTCTAGAAAATGTACACAACATTACCAATTGATGTTAAATAATTTAAAGATTATACATGTAGATATTTCGGACATTCGCATGTCCTTCATCAGTATAATAAACAATTGATATGACAATCAATAAATATAATTGTTGTTTTCATTTTTATTGATTCATAATTTTCAACTTATTGCTGTAAACATTTTTCCAAGGAGGCCACACAAACCAAAACATTCAAATACATAACAAGTCATGATACATCTATATAAAGAGACAATCTGAAAAAAGTAACATATTGTATGCTGATTTAATTTGAAGATAAGTATATAATAGCAAAATTAAAGAAAGACATGGAAAATGCATATGCACAATAAGGGATTTTACACTTTTAAATAGAATTTCAATTGTTTAGTCAGCTAAAAACTAGTGTCTGTCTTTGAGAATCAATTCTGGCTTTAAAGTGTTAAAGGGCTTATTGTAGGTATGCCATATACTTGTAAACATAAATATTCCAATTATTCCTCAATGGATATGTGTAATCAATGAATTTAGTTCAATTGAAAATTGAAAATCCATGAAAATTTGTCCCTCAAGAAACTTAAGGCCCCTCCCTGAAACATGCCTTTTTTACAATCAATGAACTGATAATTTTAAGAATATATTTGTTTGTCCATACCCTGATGCATATGATAATATCATAGTTCCTTCATGAAAAAGTTACTTAATACTGGCAGTAAATCTAATTTGGGACAGACAGAAGACAAACATTATAGCCCCCTTTACTTTCGCTGGCTTGTTTTTTTTTTGCATATAATCAGGATTTATTACATTTGGAAATAATGGATTATGAATAAATTAATAAGGAATTATATTTTTTTCTAAATTGCTATTAAAATTGTATTGAATCAGTTGTTTTGTCAAAAGGTTAATATCTATTTTGGGTTATTTAAAATAAAAACAATGCCCATTCAAAACAAAAAAAAAGTGATGCACCCTTATTTTATAAGTATTTATATCTTACAAAAGACTTTTACTTCCACATCTTGTACTAAGTTTAGCAACATTATAAACAAAAGCCTTCCAAAAAAGAAATATAAATGCTATTAATTTTTTTCTACAACCACTGTTAAACAGTTACATAACAATATGATGCTATAGATTCAAAATTCCCTTTTTAAAATATCCTTATAAGTACAAAAATAAGTTTTAGCACTATGTAATAATGGTAAACTACAAAAGGTATTCAAACAATTAAAAAAGAGTTAACACTACACAATGTATGTCTCACCATGGCCAACACCATTAGAAATATAAATTCCTTGTTAATTCCATTATATTTTCACAAATTTATAAACTATTATGATAACACCAAACTTAACACTAACATTTCTTGAAATACAAAAGAAAATTATTGAAGTTGCTCATACAAAATCCCAAGGTCAAGTTCAAAAGAAAATGAAGCAGCTGGAACACATTTAACACTCTAGATTTGACACAACAATTTATCAAGTTTCATTAACCTAGAACTTATAGTTTCTGAGATAAATGTATGAAGGTGCTCATATAACTTTTAAATTGCTATTGTTATTGAAAATTGTCTCAACACGAAAATCAAGGTATATGTCAAAAGATGTGGATAAAACTGTGATCAGCTACTACTGGGGCATGTGGGTATCAAGTTTTATTAACATAGGACTTAAGGTTCTAGAGATATGGAGGTGTATGGCATGCCACAACCACTATAATGAGAAAAACCTAGATTCAGTTACTTAATCCTAGATTAACTGAGCTTAATCTAAAATTAGCTGACCTAACTATCATTAAGCTGAGTAACACAGAGTTTTTTTTCTAAAAAAAATGCTTAAACTAAAAATATCTCATATTTTTCAGTTAATCTTAGATTTTCTCAGCTAAAAGTGAGTGATGAGAAAGTTGAAATTTTAGTTAAAAAAATCTAGGTTTTTCTGTAATTAAAATTTATCTAGCTTTATCTTACATTAAGTTCCCCAAAAAGATGGGTTATCTTTTGGCCAATCAAAATGTTGGATGACTGAACTACATTTTTTAGAAACACACCTTTAAAAGTACTACTTAATCTTAGATGATGTAACTTAATCTAGAATTAACTTTAGTATCTGCCATTAAGTTGAGAAAAACTAGGATTTTCTTAAAGTTTTCAAGAAAAGCTAAGAAAAACTATTAAAACTCAGTTTAACCTAGATTTTCTGAACTTAATGATAGTTACAAGATAATCTTACAATGTAGTTTAAGTAAAGTGATCAAGGTTTTTCTGTGACTAACATTTAGCTTGGTTAATCTTAGTTGATGTTACTTAATCCTAGATTAAGCTCAATTGAACTAGGATTAAGTCACTAAAACTAAGATTTTTGCATTTAAGTGGTTATGGTGTGCCATATAGAGGTGCTCACAAAACTAAAAGTGCTATTGAAATGTGGTGAATATTGTCAAAGTCACTCAACCAGAAATATTAGGTATGAGGTCAAAAGATGGGGATGCAATTGTGTTAAGCTACCACTGGGGCATATCCATGCCAATGTCCAAACAACCTAGGACCTTAGTTCTTGAAATATGGAGGTGCTCATAAAACTTAATCATTGATAGCTTAAGTTAATGCTGCTGTCGTCACTCCTGGAAAAGTAATACCTATGTCATGCTCTGCTTTGCAGGCAAGACAAAATTCAACTAGGAAAAACTGTTTTAGCGCACTAAAACTGATGTCTCCACTTCCTTGAATGACACAAGTTCAATCTTGAGGTCAAAAGGTCAAAGTCACAATGACATACATTGTAAACAATTTTTTTAATAATGATACATCTACATTCTAAAGCCCTATGTCAAAGGATAAAAAAGTTATGGCATGGAAGGCTTTGCATGTCAAATTAGCATTTATATGACATTGAAGTCACAGGTCAAAGTCATTAAGGACACATTGTTCCAATGCTGACACATTAAAATGTGAAAATACAAAGCCTTTTGAATAGGATTAAAATATATATGGCCCAGACATGTTTTATGTGTAAAAATAGCATTAAGTTGACCTTGAGGTCAAAGGTCAAGGTCATATGGAGGTCATTCTTGTACGCGACACATCGTCCCATGGCGAAACATCCACATGCTAAATTTCAAAGGATAAAAAGTTATGACCAGGACACACTTTGCACATAAAATTAGCATTAATTTGACCTTGAGGTCAAGGTCATTCTGGTACAGGACACATCGTCTCATGGTAATACATCCACATGCCAAATATCAAAGCCCTATGTCAAAGAACAAATAAAAATCTGTCAAAGTCAAAAATGGCCGGATTTCGTTAAACAGGAAGTAGGTGAGCGACAGACCTAAAATCGCATCCCATGTTATGGGACCCCACCCTGATGCTGTATACCAAATATCAAGTGGCTGTGATTAGTAGTTACTGAGAAAACTGTTACCAAAAAAATTTTCCCCGCCCGCACGCCGCCCGCCGCCCGCCCGACATTCACCATTTTATAACCCGGATTTTTCAATCCGTGAAATCCGGCCAAAAAGTAGTGGCCTGGAACACATTGGATGTAAAAAGAGCATTAATTTGACCTTGAGGTCAAAGGTCAAGGTCATATGAAGGTCATTCTGGTACGTGACACATCGTCGCATGGTGATACATCCACATGCCAAATATCAAAGCCGTATGTCAAAGAACAAAAAAGTTATGGCCTGGACACCATTTGTATGAGAAGAAGAAGAAGAAGAAGAACTGACACAAAAACAATATGTCTCCCCCTTCTGGGAAGGAGAGACATAACAAGGTGATTGTAACATCGCCCCCTATCTTACAAATGGTAATATAATAATCTCATCAAAATAAAAAAATACAAACAACTACAAAATATATAATCTACTAGATGGCACAACTATAATTTATCATGATTTTAATTACAAAAAAAGTAAATAAAAGTATCAAAAACCGTGTAATATTAATCATCTAAAATAGTTTTGATTGCTTAGGTAACAGATATTCTTTCTCAAAGTTGTCACAATACTTAAAATGTAATGAATATATCACAGAGATTTGTCTTGTAGTGCTAGATTCCAGTCTATATACCATGACTGCAGAGGAATACATGCCAAAATGTTTTTAAAACTGAAACCTCCCATAGGTCATTGAGCCTAGCATAAGCACTATATGTTGAAATCTTAACAAGATTCACTTATAAAAAAATATATTCAAGAATGGTTTGGATTCACAAACCATAGCTAAACATATCAAGAGTGGTTTAAAATTTGGTAAAGAGTATTTATAAAAAAGAACATTTGACAAGTGTTGGTATTAATAGCTTACAGGGCTTTCAGTCAAGTAAGCTAAAAGTGTAATAAGTCAATTAACAAATACATATAATAAACCCACAGCTTTTTTAAAGCAATTAACTAATAAGAACACAAATATAGAACACAAAATCAGATATGAATAAGTGTTTTACATTATTATTTACACTAAGATAACATGACTAAAGCAAGAATAACAAAACTACAAAAAACTTAAATAAATAACAAACAAAATCATAAATGAGACAAACAAAATGACTGTTAAGGAAGCATTGTACATGAAATTGCTATAATCATCAACAGGTTGTAGCATCAATCCACACATCTGTAGTGTTTCTGAGACGGTCATGGAAGCATTATAAATTACTGATGGGTTGAAGCGTCCATCCTCCTTTACCATCTAGATGTAATTCTATGTGATGATATTGTCTAAGACTGTCTCTATGTCCTACACTTATCAATGTTATACCCAGTTCTTGGCACTTCAGATACATCTTCTTCTCAAAATCTAAACCAATTTGACTAGTAGCTTCATCTAATGCTAAAAAAATAATTAAATTACATTTACAGTACTACAAGATTTGGGTGTTGCTACAAGTATTCAGAATTCAGAAATAATCTTTGTTTTAATGTTTGTTCCCATTGCTTTGTATTTTTTAAATGGATTTTGTTGTGTTTAATATTCATTTCTCATGGTGATGTCTTATAGATTTTTTGATGTGGAAATTGATACCTTGTTTCTTCTAATAGAAAATTTTATTTCACATAATGAAAGAATGTTTCCATGGGACACAGGTGGCAAAGCATAGGACCACAAACAGGAAGTAGAAGTCCAACAGGTCTGAAAATCACTTCAGCCATAAATTTTGACATATTAAACCACCCTATCAAATTTTAAATCAATCTCATGTATGGTTTTTGAGAAAAGCTAGTCAGATATTTACACTTAAATCTCATATCGACCCAGTCATAAACAAAAAGTTGAAGGCCATGGGGTCTGAAAATGACTTAGGACAGAAAGTTTGTCATACTGAATCACACAGCCTTCTCATGTACAGTTTCTGAGAAAAGTTTGTCAGATATTTGTACAATCATGAAAAACATTTGATCCACCCCTGGCAAGTTGTTGAGGAGGCATACAAATAGATCATGGTTTAAAAACTAGAATGGCAGTCTTCTATGGAAGATGTATGTTGTCTGCCTTTTTAAATATTTAATGAACTGAAAGAAAATGAGTTACAGGCAGAAAATATCTTTACAGCATATGATACTATATTAGGAAGCTACATGCCAAATATCAAGATTCTACTGCATGTAGTTGCACAGAAAACTGTAAAGAAAATTTTGTATGTTTGTCTACTATATATAAAATCTCAAGTGTTTAGTAAACAGGAATTAGATGAGTTACGAGCATAAAATAATTTACCTCATTAGGTGCTATATATAGGATAAACCTACAAAGTATATCGAGAGGCTGTGACATGTAGTTGTTTGGAAATCTGTAACTGAAATTTTTGTGATGCCGCAGGTTGCAGGATGACTAACTAAGGACACCACGAAACGAAAGTGGCTCAATTGTCTTCAATTGTCACTTATTTAAATAGATTGTATCCCATACACTTATTCCACATCTCATTATTGTCCATCCTATATGTGCCTTTGTAACTAGTAACAGGCAACACAAAAATAAAACTTACCAGCTAATTTTGGCTTATGATAGAATAATCTGACAAAGGAAAGTCTTTGCATTTCCCCAGGAGACAATTCATCATACCTAAAATGAAGTTAATAAAATTACTCAAATGGTTGCCTCTATGAAAAAATAAAAAGTGAATTAAAAGATAAGCAAACCTGTTAGTCACTACATAGATTCAACACTATATCCACTCTTTGACTATCCCGCAGTTTGCTTCAAAAGAAGTTTTTGTGAAGTAAACAGTTCAAGAAGTGGACAATAATTGTCTGACATTTAAGTTTATATGCAGTCAAAAACTATTGATTGCTATTCATGTTTGAGCTCCAAAATATAGAGATACTCTTAATATAAGTGTAATTTTTGTAAATATGAACATAAAGCTTTATATTTTATAGAAGGTAGTTTTAGTGAGTTGCAAGTTTCACAATTTTTATCCAAAAAGGAAGTGTTTAATTTTAGCTGACTATATTTTTCACGCATTCATAATACTTTCAACTGTGAATAACTTTGAAATATCTGGACTAAAATGTAATGATTTTTAATTTTTGTGATTCCTCAGACCTCCTGAATAAAGCAAAAATTAGAACCTTGCCAATTTTATTGCAAAGATGTGTCTATATCTAACTTACCAATTCCAATCTGTCTCTGTTTCCAAACCAATTCTATCAATAATGTTACTGAGACCCACATATTCTAAATACCCCTGAATTCTTTCATCATCTGTTGATGCTGTAGATATAAACAAGTATGTGTCTTCTATACAATGATAGCGGCTCAAACATATTTTTGGCATTGAATAAGTTATTACTGCAATGTTAAACCTAAGGAGGGAGATATGGACAGCAGAGCAAACAGACCACAATGATTTGCCCAACACATTTTATTTTGGGGTCATAAAGTTATGTTGAACTATATAATGAAACCCTTAATTAATTCAGAATAAACATTTTGAGAATCTTGAAAAAAAAAAAACTAATGACCAGCATAATCAATTTGTCTCACATTTGTTTTATACCTAAGGGAAAAACAACATTTAAAAAAACATTTAGAACTATACTTTTCCAGTCTGACATTTGAAATACAAGTAGCTTCTACTGACCCACATTAAATGCTGCTGACTGTTTTTCTTTGTGAATTTTTCAATTGTTGTAGTTAAAAAGGAAGACATGTTAACTAAAACTAATTCAAAACCTCATTATATATTCACTGTATTTCATGTTTTATAATTTTTTTTAAGTTCACATGTACATTTATATTTCTCACTTACCAGCAGAAGGTTCTATATCTTCTAAGGGAAAAACAACCTACAAAAATTATCAAGAATTAGAATAATCACATGTGAAGTGCTGCATAACCAACATATAGGGGTCATTTGGCAATAACTACCAATTACATTCTGTGTGGGGTCTTTCAGCATCATAAAAATTTTCATCCTAGTTTTCTGGAAACTACATGCAAGTTTTTTTGTACTCAGCTTTATCCATTAATGCAACTATCTACTCCATGTTTACTGAACACTTTAAAATGCAGGCCACATATTTCTTCTAAGGACAAACAAAGTTCTGGTTTATGATTTCTTTTTTAATATACCAGCTAGTACATTTGCTGTAACCAACTTATTTCTGTGACTACTTCATTTTCCATTTTTATGTCAAAGGGTGAATTCACAGTTTTTTTTCGAAACACTAGTTTGGTGAAGGACACCCTAAGGATCATTCATACCAAGTTTCATTAAATTCTGTTGAAAGAAAAAGTGTACCAGGGAAAGTAATTTTTTATGCTTCTTTTCACTTGTTCTTTACTTTAAAATATTGTCTCAGATACCCTCAAGAAAAAAATATTTTGTTCGAGTTTGTTTTTTCAGGAGGTGGCGGCCTTTTCTAGTCAAATGATGTTTGTTCTCAATTTTGACCCTATTTTTTCAAGGTATCTCTCAACAGATTCTTTTTATATTATGTTTTCACATGCTAACCTAAACTTAAAAATAATGTTTACTGAATTGAACAACTTTTTTATAAAAAAAATATGGTCCAGGAGCTCATTTTGGCACTTTGTCGAAAATGGCCGAAGATCACTTTTTGAATGCCTGTCTATGGAGAAAAACAATAATATGTCACTTTGTAAATATTAATTCCAAGAGACAAAAAAATGATTCTTTTTCAACTTATTTGACCTGAGTTTTAGTAAATCTGCTTTGTTCACCTAAAATTGACAATTTCTTCATTTTTCAAGAATTCTTAAAAAAATCACCTTTTTTGCATCTTTGCTTGTACATTTTCTTTTTAAAATAGACAGTAGAATACGGATGGAAAGTCAAAACAAACTCTCTAAATATATTTAAAGGAAACTCTCGTTGTCAAAGAGATGAAATGATCTCGCCAAGTTCTCGCGAGAATGATCATTGTTAACAGGTGCGTTAGGAACAATTGTGATTAGTGATTCACCAATTTATGGCGATGTTTAAGACAATAACAATAAAAGATAAATCAAGCTTAATTTACAATACTGAATAGTAAAAAGATGGTCTTACCTTAGGCTTAGCTGATCTTGGAGATTTTTTAATCAATCCTTGGCATGACATGTGCATGTTCCAGTGTGTTCTTCCCCAAAATACTGATTGAAACAAGTCGTCATTTTCTGCCAGGTTTTTATATCGATCTTCTCCACCCAATACTTCTAAAAAGATATATTGGTATACAGAAAATCACCCAAAACCTGGCAGAAAAAAGGTTGCTTTGTTTACTTCTGCTGTAGCGCGAAATACTCTGACCTGGAAATGACGTCATTGATAACGCAACACCAAAAGAAGTTTATTTCGTCCCGTCAACGCCATCCTATACTATTATATTTTGATACTATTTTAGAATGTGACAAATATTTGAAATTTGCACAAATAATTCGATACTTGTAATTCAATGACATTAGTGACAATTATTTTCTAAAGCTGCGTCCCATTTTAGGTTGCACCTATTATCATATTACTTTTACCAAAAGTTGTTGAAAATATGTGATGGTCTTGCCAAAACTGGAGAATGCCCCAAATTCGTAGACTTGAAGAGATGCCAAAATTCATATGCAAAGCATTTCCTTTTGCTATTTTGTTCATTAATGCATACATTTTCTGCATATTATAGCAAATTGAATTTAAAAATGTTATTTTTCACACACACAAACAATTATGTTTCAAATGGAACATTTTGGTGTTTCTAAGGAATTTGGAAAATGCCCCATATACCGGGCGCGCCCTACAGATGCTGGATAATGGAAATAATAATTTTCAAAATTATTTTAGAATTAAGAAGCAGATATATCACCCTTTCAAAATTCTTCTTTCAAATTTGGATTATTGGAGAAAAAAAGAGAAAAAATAAACCATTAAAAAGTTGTTTTTTTTGGATTCAGTACTGTTCAGTGTGGCTAATTTTTCCAAGAAATTCAGCTATCCTGATAAGGCCTGTAGGTCGGCCGTCTTGAATTTTTCGAAAAAAATATTTTGCGAAAAGGAGTCTTATGGGGAGTGCTTTTAGTTGTTCCATCCCTTTTGTGGATTTGAAACTCTTGCATCTGGACAAAATTGCATGGTTTTCTCATAGACACGCTCTTAAGTAGTTTCAGAGGAGAAGTTTTTTGAAAAATTGTTAACGGACGACGATGAAGACAGACGACGACACTGACAGATGACGACGGACACCAAGTGATGGTAATAGCTCAGGTGAGCTAAAAAAAAATAAGAAAGATTTGGTTTACCTGTTGTCTAAGAGATCCATCTGTGAAGTATGGCTTCTGTGGTAAAAACAAAATACTATCTGGTTTTTCTGGAATGCTGAATTTGACTTTACCTATGAGAAGTATAAATGTAGAAATGTTACAAAATCATACATACTGCAAGGTTTTCAATGGAGTAAAAATGTCATCTGAGTTTTCAAACATTGGTTAAATAAGATGATGAATAGTCATAAAGTCCCTTTACATCATAAAGTACAAAAGGATGCAGCTTCATGTCAAATATCAAGAGGCTGGTACAAGTAGTCGTATTGAAGTGACATATGTTTATTATGTTAAATGATATGTTTAGTAGTTCTTTGGGTGATGCTACATGAAAAATTATGAGCTTGTGGAATGAGGTGCCAGACAAAATTTGGTGAAACTTTTTCAATGCAGTTCAGAAGTGGGTTAAAAAGATACTAACCATTAACAGATGGCCACAAGTCAGCCAGCACCCTGAGGAGAGAACTTTTACCACAGCCGCTGTCACCTGTCACTAAGATATTAGTCCCCATATCTACATTGAACTTTAAGTCTAGATAATAAACAAAAATCAAATAATAGCACTTTCTTTACAAAGAACATGAAATCTCAAAAATCCAATACGATGTGTTTGCATATTTTTTACAATTTACAAGAAATATGTCTGAACATGGTTATAGTTTTTAATTTGAATTTTTCTATAGTAATTTCAGAAATAAAAGGAGCACATTTTCCATATGTTATAATAAAAAGCTTCGCTGAGCGCAGCATGATACGACCGCAACATGTTGAACCCTGTATGTATTAGGCCTAATATGGATAGTCAATTGTTCTGGACACGTGCAGCCCATGGTGGACTGACAAAAGTTTTTGACACATGCAGCTTTTGGTGGACTTTCCACTCACATTTTAAAAGCCTATTGTGGATTGATGAGTTTTGATTACTCAAGTTTTTTGGTGAGGTTTGAACGAGTAAAAAAGTTTCAATTTTGGCTCCTTATTAAATAGTAGGGGAGAAAAAAGGGTCACAAAAATGATTCTCAATTTTGTATCCGCTATTTGACAAGAACTACATACAAAATAAATTTTCAGAATCGAACCACAAATAAAAAAAAGTATCAATTTTGGCCCTTTTTGTCCCCTTTTTATGTAAAAGTGGAAAAATGGGGGGTCGCAAAAATTATTTCTCAATTTTGTATCCGCTATTTGACAAGAACAATCATGCAAAAAAAATGTTCAAAATCGTACCACAAATAAAAAAATTGTCATTTTGGCTCCTTATTACGTAATAATGGGGAAAAGGGGGTGCAAAAAGTAATTCTTAATTTTGGATCCGCTATTTGACAAGAACAAACATGCAAAATTTTTTTTCAAAATCAGACCACAAATAAAAAAGTTTCGATTTTGGTCCCTTTTGACCCCAAATTACATAACAGGGAAAAAGGGGGGGGGGGGGGGCGCGAAAATTCATCAGGTTCAATCTTTTATTGTAAGAAACATTCTTGACAAATTTCACAGCAATAGGTCAACTAGGATTAAAGTTATAGTGGTAACAAATACAATATCTAATTTTTTTTGCACCTTTGGGCCCCTAATTTCAAAACGAAAAAGGGGGGGACCCCAAAAATCAATCCCATTCATCCTTTTGAGGTAAGGAACATTATTGCCAAATTACAAAGCAATGGGATAACTAGAACTAAAGTTATCGTGCCAACAAACATAAAAGTAGCATTTTTGGCCCCTAATTTTGAAACGAAAAATGAGGGAACCCCCAAAATAAATCCCATTCATTCTTTTATGGTAAGAAACATCATTGTTAAATTTCATAGCAATCGGATAACTTGAACTAAAGTTATTGTAGTAACACTAAAGTTAACAGACGCCGCGGACGACAACGACAACGACGACAGCATCATACCACTATACGTCCGCAATTTTTTGAGGTCGTATAAAAAGGCTGTAGAAAGTTTATAAGCTTAGCTTTTATTTTTTTGGAGGACAGATAACACAAAATGTGTGGGGAACATACAACCAGATGGATGAAGTCTTGTCGGGGATGGAACAAGACAACAGACAAAAACATCCACAAACCGTAACATTTAACTTAATGGTCTGAAAATCTTTCTGATGTTTCAGCTTGTAAAACTTTTAAAGAAATGAGA
Source organism: Arcuatula senhousia (assembly GCA_963971305.1). NCBI lineage: Eukaryota > Metazoa > Mollusca > Bivalvia > Mytilida > Mytilidae > Arcuatula > Arcuatula senhousia. The sequence continues at coordinate 66,449,249 of OZ020304.1, forward strand.
AAAAAGTTAAATTTACCGTAAGATGTTTAAAAAGCTTTGGAATTTTAAAATTCGAGCATTTGTATCAAACCTTTTGGTTCAATATAAATCTGATAAACATTTATGTGAAAGTCACATGTATTTGGAAAGAAAGTTTGTGCAAAACATGATTCAAAATATAGAATCTGGCGAGTTTTACAAAATATGAGTTAAGAAGCTTATATTGTTTAAGTTATAAAAGTTTCTGATAGATAAGAATAAATTAGTGCAGTAAAAAAGCTTACAGCAGATTATACTTACTTCTACATAGAATATCCCTGCTGTTAGGAGGTCCATATGTTAAATTATCCACAGTTAAAGCTCTTTGCTCAGCAGACTGGTCTCTGGGAGATAGATTATTATCGTCACTGTCAACAGCAACATTGATCAGTTGATATGAGTTTCCCCTGTGCAAAGGAAGATGATCACATGCAATGATCTATAAGGTAGCCACTAACATGCAGAAAGTGCACCCTAAAACTAGCTTTTGGAAAAACTATAATTAGCTATACCTGTTAAATTTTGAAGCATTTTATGTAGCACTGGGTCAAGCACAAGGTTACTAGAAAGTTGTTTTATTTTAATGGCTATGAAAAGAGTGAGAATGTCATAGTTTTATTGTTATAAACTTTATATTGGTAAAAGCAATATCTAAATTTTATCCTTTTAAAAAAAAATGATGGTTGATTTTACAAAATGAAATTTAAACTAAAATTGGCAATTCAAAACATTACTTCTCTTTGAAGAATTTAACATTATTCAAGGAAAACTTTTTATCAGTATTTGGTTGTTTTTTATTAGCCTATATCTTTCAACCGGATAATTCAAATTAAACAAATACATTTATTTCTTGTAGAGTCAAATTCAAGCATATTCTCTAAACAATAGAAATGAGAAAATATCTCTTATAATGCTTCATTAAATAACTTAACAGAAGCCTTCTTGCAAATGATAGGAAATACTTAATAGATGAATAAGTGCAATACTAGCTTCATGGTAAATGTGAAACATGTATCTGGTTATGTGAAGTAAGGTGCAATACTAGCCTAGTTGTTTACTTAAAATATAATAAGATAAGATAGAGATTAGATAAATTCTATTTATAGTCAGGTTTACAAACAATAAACATAAGCTTTGCAGAGCTTTTATACCCACATAAATATGCAATGTGAAGCAGAAGTAGATAAATGCCAATAAGATCTTGAAACTTGTAGAACAGTATTGTTTTAAGCTTTGACTATATAAACAATGATACTCTATTTTGAAAAACAAGAGTTAACACTAAAGTATGTCTCGCCTGCCGGCACCATCAGAAACAATTATTCTTTCTTACTTCCACTATATTTTGAATTTACATGGATTTTCAGTTTCTGAGATTAAAAGATGTTTATAGAACTTAAACATTGCAAATATATGCAATAAAAATAATCAAAGTCACTCAACCAGAAAATCAAGGTCAAGGTCAAAAGATGGGGATGCAACTGTGCTAAGCTACTACTGGGGCATATGTATACCAAGTTTCATCAACCTAGGACCTATAGTTCTTGAGATATGGAGGTGCTCGCAAAACTTTTCCATTGCTATTATGCATGTAAGTATTGAAAATTGTCAAAGTCACTCAACCGAAAAATCAAGGTCAAGGTCAAAAGATGGGGATGCAACTGTGGTAAGCTACTACTGGGGCATATGCATACCAAGTTTCATTAACCTAGGACCTATAGTTCTTGAGATATGGAGGTGCTCGCAAAACTTTTCCATTGCTATTATATGTATTGAAAATTGTCAAAGTCACTCAACCAGAAAATCAAGGTCAAGGTCAAAAGATGGGGATGAAACTGAGCTAAGCTACTACTGGGGCATATGCATACCAAGTTTCATCAACCTAGGACCTATAGTTCTTGAGATAAGGAGGTGCTCACAAAACTTTTTCATTGCTATTATATGTATTGAAAATTGTCAAAGTCACTCAACCGGAAAATCAAGGTCAAGGTCAAAAGATGGGGATGCAACTGTGCTTAACTACTACTGGGGCATATGCATACAAAGTTTCATCAACCCAGGACCTATAGTTCTTGAGATATGGAGGTGCTCATAAAACTTTTCCAAAAAGTTAACGCCGCCGTCGCCGCCGCCGCCGCCGCCGGTAAAGTAACACCTATGTCCCGCTCTGCTTCGCAGGCGAGACAAAAAACCAACAAGTTTTCATTGAATTGGAGGGGACAAATTTTCAAGGACTATTAATTTTGAAATACACACTTCAAACAAATATTTTAATTTTCTAGACTTCTCTTATGCATGAAAGAAATAAAATTAAACCCCAATGAATATTTCTGCTTTTACAGTAGCTTTTTTCAGCATATCATTTTTTCTAATTATTAGTCCCTAGCCAAAAATTTAAAAGCCAAAGTTAAATTGAATTTGAAGGACAATGTTTTTAAGCATTTAAAAGTTAGCTCAGTTAAAGCTGAGACCATCATATGCATTGGAGACAAAAATTTAATTCTCTAAACAAACCTTCGTCTTGTTGTTTCATTCTCCATAAGATGAAATGTAGTTTCTTTTTCTGCTTTTATCCTGCCCAATTCTTCCATTATCTCTCCTATTCTACAAGAAATGATAAAACATATTAATATCTGAACATTATTTAACTTTTATTGAATTTTATCATATACTTATAGTTAATAAAGGATTTTTTTCACTTGGCGATAAGCCTGTTGTTTATACAGAAATTGTGTTCGAGATTTCATGTTCCGTGGCTGATAAAGCTTTATCACGCCCGCTTCTGGTAATTTATCACACCCCTTTCTGTCACTTTTTGGAAGCCTAATGTCATTCTTGAAATTCCAGAATGATGCTCTTTTTATAATGTCATTATGTTTTAGGTTTTGTCAGTATCAAAAATGAATCATGCAACAAGATGAGCCTTCCTCGATTGATAAAGAAATTTTTTTAAACTAAAACTTGGTTTTCAAAAAACCTATTATTAGTATTTTCCCTAGCCCTTGGTTATTTATCATCCCTCCAGCCCTTCGGCTCTCCGGCCGATAAAATAACCTAGTGCTGATAAAGGGTAAGATTATATTAAGACATGTAATAATCTATATGCATGGCCAAAGCAATACAGCAAGTGACAACCACTGGTCACATTGTAGGCTGTTGACTGTTTTTCACTGTTGATATTTTTAAATTGTCATTTATCTATGTAGATTGTGCTGTGTACAATTAATCCATTTCCCAATATCTTTCATACCACTTGCCTGGGACCACCTGGCTATTGGAAAGATTTGTAACTAGCTTAAAGTATATCAAAGTTATTCAGTCTTTGTAAGTTGAATCAAACAAAAGTACTTAGCATGAAAACTAAATTTGTAGGAGTTAAAATCATACCTGTGTGCATTTCCAGCCATCCTTGCAACATTGGAAGCGAGATCTATTAACTTGGTAAAGCAGTTGATTAAATACATGATAACAAAGGATGTCTGAAACAAAAATCCCCAAAATAATATATTTTCAAACATGTTGAAATGTTTTAAAAATATTCAATCCTGATCTTGATTAGTATGCCCTAAAGTTCTTTTTTTTTAAATAAAATGACTAGCAACTAGAGTGTCACTCAAAATGGGTCACATCACTATAATTAAAAAAAAATTGTTTATCAAATTTCAAGATATATCTATAGAAAAGCAAACAAGACTAGAAAGTTCAAACCAACAGGTGACTATATATATTATACATTCATTTATTCTTAGTATCTGTGTGCATTAATTTGTGATATTATGGTACTTCTGAAGATAACAAGCTAACGAGTCTCCTTGAACATTGATGGCATGTATTACACAAATTTGTTAGAATTGCATAATTTTTGCTGTAATTTAGTTCCTTGTTATATTTAATACACATAGGTTAACCTGAGTTGTGAGGAACGGGAACGGACAAACAGACTTAAAAACTACATGTAACTATATGTAGTTTTGTTTGGGGGCATAAAAAAGGATAGTCCTGTTAGTGATGTACAGGTAAATAGATTTGGTTAATACAACATATTTCAATGATAGTTACAAATTCTTATTTTACTCTACTTTTCATCAAAGGTAAAGACTCACTGATTACTGAATTTAAGAAGCTAGGATTTTATTACAGTAAGATACAACATACCAAGCTAATTTTAGCTGAGAGATCAGCAGATGAAAGACTGTCATAAGCACCACTAAATATAGGAATAGCTAGGAGGAGATAACTCAAAATGCTTCCAAAATAATCGGACAGGTTTATAAAAACTGTAAAAATAAATGAAAAAAAACTCTCATGGATAACAATTAATAAACACAACTATCAATAGATTAGAGCTAAAGTATCAGCAGTGTGAATGTCAGCAAAGGTAAAAAGGTACTTTTTTCATCAACAAAGTTAATGAATAAAAATAATAATGTTAAATGATAAATATCTTATTCATTTAGGAAAAGTGAGTAATTTTTGTGTTTTACTCCCTTGCAACACAATAAATTTCAAATAAGGGCGATGATCATTAAATGACAGATAAAATGAACATAAAATGTTGACAAGAAAGCATTCAAGAAGAGTTAATGCTTAAAAAAATATCACTTTATCATTAGCTTGTGAAGTTTAATGCTCAGCTATGAAATCAACCTGAGATTCATTCATTATCAAAGTATTTTTTAACATACAGCAATATTACAGAACAGAAGCTTCCTTGAGACCAATTCCTGTGAGTGTAACATTATCAGTACATTTAAAATCTTAAAAAATCTTACAGTTTAGTGGATATTCCCAGAGGACTAATCTCTGTGAAGTTTTGAGTAAGTTGACTAGATGTTGGTTGGTTTTTCTCTCCTCTATATATCCTGATTTATAGAAGGCTGCTGATTCTGCATACATCCTTATCTGCATATGCTTAAACCTGGAAAACAAAGATAAATGATAAACCTTGAAAATTTTAAACAAGACAACTATTTCTAAGTTTTTTTTCTCTCTCAAATGGATCAGCAAAGTTTCAGGAGGAATATATCTTTTGTAACATTTATAGCACAATGATACATGTTTAATATAGTTCATTGATGAATTCTAACTTCTCTTGATATCATTGTAAAAGCAAACATAAAAAATGTCAACATTTAATCATTAAGCTGCATACAGCTTTTTTTTCAAATTTGAAGATTGGTAAATGTTGTGTTATGTTTTATTTTTGTACAAATGTTGTAATCAGGGTCTCTTTTCTTTGTTAAGGTTAAAATGACCCTTTTTGTACCTTTTAAATTACCTGAAATTCCCTTCTTTCATTTTCTTCTTAAACACATAATTGACCACAGGAGACATGAGTATTTTATTAATAACAGTGGCTACGATAAAAAATGAGATCACTCCTACTGGTCCTAGATATGTTGTACTGAAATGGATAAAAATAAAAAATAATGTCTTCTATGTGTGAAATTTCAAAACTTTTAAAATCAGAAACTGTAAATCAGATGTTTATGTTTGTAAGAAGAAGAGCACACTTCAGCAAATTTTATGAAATGCAAATATATGCTATATCGGTGACTTGAAAGAGACCTTTGCTTGTTTCTTATTGATGTTAGCTAGTGAACATTAACAAACATCATATGTAAGTTGTACAAATGTATAAAAACTCCTATTACCAGTATCTATCCTAAGGTTTATGGTGCTAATATGAATATTAAAGGTTACAACCTATGATGAGTCACACAAGTACTAATCACAACTATTTTAACAATGAAACGATGCTGATAGTAATACATTTAAAATTTTCTAAATGTTTAACCTGCTATTTTTTTCTCCAATGTGATCTTAGGCTAAGAGCACTTGCACCCCATCAAAATGAATTGTCAACGAAAAAAATAATCAACCTGGTAAAAATTGTTGAACTTCTCTTACCTCTAAACACATTCATACAGGTAATATCCTATGATGAATGGTGATATATCTTACCTCTGAACACATTCATACAGGTAATATCCTATGGTGAATGGTGATATCTCTTACCTCTGAACACATTCATACAGGTAATATCCTATGGTAAATGGTGATATCTCTTACCTCTAAACAGATTCATACAAGTAATATCCTGTGGTGAATGGTGATATCTCTTACCTCTAAACACATTCATACAGGTAATATCCTATGGTGAATGGTGATATCTCTTACCTCTGAACACATTCATACAGGTAATATCCTATGGTGAAGGGTGATATCTCTTACCTTTGAACACATTCATACAGGTAATATCCTGTGGTGAATGGTGATATCTCTTACCTCTGAACACATTTATATAGGTAATATCCTATGGTGAATGGTGATATCTCTTACCTCTGAACACATTCATACAGGTAATATCCTATGGTGAATGGTGATATCTCTTACCTCTGAACACATTTATATAGGTAATATCCTATGGTGAATGGTGATATCTCTTACCTTTGAACACATTCATACAGGTAATATCCTGTGGTGAATGGTGATATCTCTTACCTCTGAACACATTTATATAGGTAATATCCTATGGTGAATGGTGATATCTCTTACCTCTGAACACATTCATACAGGTAATATCCTGTGGTGAATGGTGATATCTCTTACCTCTGAACACATTTATATAGGTAATATCCTATGGTGAATGGTGATATCTCTTACCTTTGAACACATTCATACAGGTAATATCCTATGGTGAATGGTGATATCTCTTACCTCTCAACACATTCATACAGGTAATATCCTATGGTGAATGGTGATATCTCTTACCTTTGAACACATTCATACAGGTAATATCCTGTGGTGAATGGAGATATCTCTTACCTCTGAACACATTTATATAGGTAATATCCTATGGTGAATGGTGATATCTCTTACCTCTAAACACATTCATACAGGTAATATCCTGTGGTGAATGGTGATATATCTTACCTCTGAACACATTTATACAGGTAATATCCTATGGTGAAGGGTGATATCTCTTACCTCTGAACACATTCATACAGGTAATATCCTGTGGTGAATGGTGATATCTCTTACCTCTAAACAGATTCATACAAGTAATATCCTGTGGTGAATGGTGATATCTCTTACCTCTGAACACATTTATATAGGTAATATCCTATGGTGAATGGTGATATCTCTTACCTCTAAACACATTCATACAGGTAATATCCTATGGTAAATGGTGATATCTCTTACCTCTAAACACATTCATACAGGTAATATCCTATGGTAAATGGTGATATCTCTTACCTTTGAACACATTCATACAGGTAATATCCTGTGGTGAATGGTGATATCTCTTACCTCTAAACACATTCATACAGGTAATATCCTGTGGTGAATGGTGATATCTCTTACCTCTGAACACATTCATACAGGTAATATCCTATGGTGAATGGTGATATATCTTACCTCTGAACACATTTATACAGGTAATATCCTATGGTGAAGGGTGATATAATTATTGGTGCAAATACAATACTGAGGTAGTAACAAAATCTTTCTACATCTTGTGTTATTCTCTGGTCTCTAAAATATATGTCAAAACAAATCAATTTAATGAGGGCAAAATACTCAAGATTAAACTCACCAAGCATTGGTTTATAAAAAATCTCTCTACCAAGCTATAAACCTGAGAGTTAATTTTTCAATACAATGTACCCTACCCTGTTCTACTACAATTTCTGGCAGAGGATATAAAGAAAAATGTTAGCAGTAAAATTTTATTCTTCATAATTAACTTAGTATTAACCTATCTCATTTGATTCATAATACATTTTGAATTTTAAACATTTTATTAATTCTTTTTGTACCTAAAATTTTTGAACTATGAAATGGGATCCTAATATAACTTACCGGTAAGTTTGTGATTGCAAAATTATTTCTTTACATCAAATAAACTATAAAATTGTTCTTCTATCACTTAAATGTGTGAATACATTTTCTGAAACAATCTGAAACATTTTCTAGCAGGGAGACCCATACAAAAAAACATTCTACATTTACTGAAACAGTCTGAAACATTTTCTAGCAGGAAGACCCATACAAATAACATTCTACTTACGGATTATCTACTTTTCCAAAACTATTCACTGAATAAAATACTGTATTTTTGAAGTATGATTGATGTAATGAGTGTGTTATATTGGCTCTCCATAAAATTTCTAACACAGAGGTTATATACACAGCAGTGCTCTTTATCTGAAAATAAACCCAACAAATAACACATGCTGTGGTTTCATTATCATTTGTGGGATATCAATTTTCATGGCTAGCATTGACGCAAGAAATTTGATACCCCACGAAAAGGAAATTTAACATTGATCTGTATGCTGCAAACTTCAGAACCTCCAATTTAAGAACAGACAAAGTGACCCTTTTTGTGGCTAGCATTGACCCACGAAATTTGATATCCCACAAAAATTTAAAGGAAATTTAACATTGATCTGTATGCTGCAAACTTCAGAACCACAAATTTAAGAATCCAAATGTACCCACAGATTCTACATATGAGAGGAAGTACATTTATTGTTCATGCATATATCTAATACAAATCTTGATATTGAAAATGGTATTGATACTAACATAGCAAGTATTGAAATGTATTTCTTTATAGCTAAGATAAAGTTAAGAAAGAAAATATTTAATAGCTTGTATACCTTAAATCAACACTTACAAAAGATTCTGATAAAATAAGTACAGCTGCAAATAAAGTTACATCTCTGAACCCAGAACTGTCCTTGGTGTTAAATACTTTATAATATCTAGATGTTATTTTACCAATGTTAAAGATGACAACCTGTTCTGAAATCAGAAAAATACATATCATTTGTATAAAAGGAAAGTTAAATATTAAGCATGCTTTTTTCCTGATATCTTTCATTGATTGTATAAACAAGTTTAAAGTGTCATGCTCATGATGGTGATGCTTTTAATTTTTATTCAATGGTAAAACATGCTGAATTATTTTGTATGTATATAATTTAGTTTCTTTTGTACATGCTGTAGGAATTCTATTTAATTTGAGCATCAAATTTTGTGCAAGAAGATGGTTTAATCTATCTTATAATATTCATCTGCTTTAAATTTAATTCCATTTTTTATACCAAATCAAAAAAAAATCCTTGAACATTGCCTAAACATAAAAGCTATTTAGTTTCTTTTATCAACTAGAATACTGAAAAGTCAGAAAGGGCCCCACGGCAAAAAAACTAAGTGTTTTCAAAATCATACAAACTTTGATTATAACCACTAAGGCATGTTCCATGGAATTTGTATGAAACTTCAGAGCTGTATTGTTAATAGCCTTTGAGTTTTATTGTTAAAAAATTCCTATTCTCAAATCTGTGATTTTCGATAAAAAATGAAGTTTTTTTCAAAAATATTAAAAAGATTTGCACTAAATTTTAATATGCAAATCATGACATGCTATTTAGTAAGTGTTCAAAGTTTCAGAACTGTATTGTTAACAGTTTTTGAGTTTTAGTGCTCACAAAGTCCAATTCTCAAAGTCTGTGATTTACGATAAAAAATGAAGTATTTTTACAAAAATATTACTCAGATTTGCATGAAATTTTAATATGCAAATTTTAACATGCTACTAAGCAGCTGTACAAAGTTTCAGAAATGTATTGTTAATAGCCTTTGAGTTTAAGTGTTCACAAAGTCCAATTCTCAAAATCTGTGATTTTCGATAAAAAATGAAGTTTTTTTCAAACATTTTAACAGATTTCTACGAAATTTTTATATACAAATCACGACATGCTACTTAACAGCTGTACAAAGTTTCAGAACTGTATTGTTAAAAGTTTTTGAGTTTTAGTGTTCACAAAGTTCAATACTCAAAATCTGTGATTTTCGATAAAAAATGAAGTTTTTTTCCAAAAATGTTTCACATTTTAGCATGAAATTTTAATATGCAAATTATGACATGCTACTAAGGAGCTGTACAAAATTTCAGATCTGTGGTGTTTTTAGTTTTTGAGTTTTAGTGTTCACAAGAATTGTTGACAGACGGACAGACAGACGGACAAAGTGAAAACTCATAAATAAATGTAAATAAATGGATTACACCTTACAGAGGTAATGATTTTAACATATATACTGGGCAAAATGAAATGTTATTTACATTATAGGGTGCAACTGTTTTGTTTTTGTCTACATAATATAAAACCAGATTCTATATACCTAATAACCCTAAACAAAGTAGTAGTACACAAAGCAGAACCACACCACTGTTCCATTTGGGAAATAAAATAGTTGACAGCTTTAAAACTCTCTTGAAGAATTTCAAATCAAACTTTAATCTGTAAAAGCAACATAAAAAAAACATTTCAGCAAAGTGCAAGACATTTTTAACCTACATGTGTGTGTGCTTTTAAAACTCATAGGTGGAGTTGTTGATATGGCACACCGTATTTACATTTATTCCTCCTTAAAGATATCTCATATAATTACACATGTAATACGATATATCTAATATATTTTATAAGATATTTCATAAATTTTAAAAGATATCTCATAAATTTTAAAAGATATCCTATAAACTTTTTGAGATCTATTATGAACTAGAAAATTTGTCTATGAGCCACAGGATGGCCCTCCTGTCATTGAAATATCATTGACCCTCAATGTGTATTACCTGGGATATGGACCTTTACCAAGAAATTGATCAAAAGTGTTCATGTGTAAAATATAGGTCGCTGTGACCTTATTTCTGGTGGGTGGTGCCATGTTACCAAGACTCATCGAGTAGTGAAATATTATTGACCCCTAACATGTAGTATTCAAGATATGGACCTTAACCAAGAACTTTACCAGTCATTCATGCATAAAATATAGGTCACAGTGACCTTATTTCTAGTGGATGGTGTCACCTTACCCAAGACACATCTAGTGGTGAAATATCATTGACCCCCAACATCTAGTATCCAAGTTATGGACCTTAACCAAGAACTTAACCAAAGTCGTTCATGCATAAAATATAGATTACAGTGACCTAATTTTTATTGGGTGGTGTCATGTTACCCAAGACACATCTAGTGGTAAAATACCATTGACCATCAACACGTAGTATCTGAGATATGGACCTTAACCAAGAACTTAACCAAAGTCATTCATGCGTAAAATATAGGTCACAGTGACCTAATTCTAGTGGGTGGTGTCACCTTACCTAAGACACATCTTGTAGTGAAATATCAGACTCTTCCTTGTAACCAAAATGAGTAACAACAAGAAATTCAACTACTACGTCGTGTCCAAGGGCCAGGGCCTTACCAATAACCTTACACATGGGGTGTTTACCGAGTGGAATGACTGTTTCCCCCACGTTCTAGGGGTAAAGGGTGCGGTTTTCCAGGGCTGCAAGTCCCTCAGTCAAGATAATGCTAACCTTTCACCTGTATTATTGTTTGACAATGGGAAATGGTTGCCCATTGAAACACACCTGTCAACCGAGCAAACTCAAAACGAAAATCAAAGTGAAACTGAAAATGACATGTTTGAAGATTGTATTAACATGAATAACAATCAATCAGTTGAAATAACCACTGCCATAAACAATGACATAGATCAAACATCACCAAAAACTGTCAATGAAAACAATAAATCTGAACAGGTACAAACCACATCTGATTCAGAAGCAGCCGTGCTAGTATGCAGGTGCCCTTTATGTTCACGCCCAGACAATGATGCTATGATAGAATGCAGCGCTTGTAAACAATGGGTACATTACCCCTGCACGAAACTTCCAAACTATGAACTGGCCAAGTACATGAAAACCAAATCTAGAAAATACATGTGCCAACTTTGTTCAAATAAGGATGAGAAAATATCAAGTTGCATTTCTGTGTTACCAATTACCCTGGTCCATGAGGGAAATCAGATTGAAAATCCTACCACCAAAAGTTTCTTGGATGAACTAAAGTCTATCATGACTAAAGAACTGACATCATATAAGACCAAACTTGAAACAATTGAGAATTCTGTTGTTAACATTGTTGAGAAAATTGTATCCGAAAGAAACGAATGGACTGATGCTATATCCAAAATAGATAAAAACATTGAAACCATTAAATCCTCGAAAACCACTGTCAGTGAAAAAGGCCTCAAAGAACTAAATGAAAATATCACTAATATATCCAAAAAAATTTCATCAACTACTGATGGTAAAGATTCTGGTTCAAACAATGGGAAACTTGAGCAAGCCCAGTCCGAAATTCAAACACTGAAACAAGAAATCAAAGAACTTAACCACAAGGCTATGCTAAATGAAAGCACATTACAAAATAGATGTGAAGTTATTGAAAAAACTACAAAAGTCAGTTGTGAAGAAAAAGAAAAACTCATTAGACATTTACAATCTGATATTGAGAAGAAAGACCAACACATAAGAACTAACTCTGAAGAAATTACTAAATTAAGAAAGGAAAATGAGGAGAAAGGTCTTGAACTATCGGTTATTAAAGAAGAACTTATTTCTCTAAGGACCCAGATCAGTGTCACGCAGGAAGAAAAAATGAACAGTGAATCATGGTCTACTGTGCCCAGTAAAAATAAAATCCCAGAGGTACTACTCATAGGCACATCCAACACTGATAAAATTGAACCAGAGAAGCTTAGTACAAAATTTAAAACAACAAAGAAAACTGCGTACACCATGGAATCTGCGGAAGATGTGATCGATGAACTAGAACCTACCTATCAACCAGACATCGTGGCATTTCACATTCTGAGTAATGACCTAAAAAATCACTCATCGTCTGACTGTGTATCAAAACTAAATCATCTGATAAACAAATCGAAATCCAAAAATCCTAGTGCTAAAGTGATGGTATCATTAGCAACGAACCGCTGTGATGATGGTAAAATGCGAAATCTTAAAGTCAACACTATTAACTCGATGGTAAAGGAACTTTGTGAAAATAACAATGACTTCATTATCTGTGACAACAGTAATATGTCACAATCAGGTGAAATCAAAAAGAAATTCATCAATACTGATGGCTATCATTTATCAGATGACGGAGTGAAAGTGCTAGCGTCCAATTTGAGAAAAGGTATCGAAAACATTCTTGGAATATCTAGGTTCGTACCTCGCAGAGGGCCTAGGAACAACAACGGCAAACCTGGTCAATGGCGAAAACCAACCAAAAACAGAAGATAAGCGTTTGTGTATGGAACATTGACGGACTGGAAACAAAGGAGTTCAATAAACTTAATGATAAAAGTTTCATAAATAAGTTAAAACCATATGATATCATTGGTTTAGTAGAAACACATAGTAACAAGTCTTTTGCATCTCCCATTAGTAATTATAATGTTTATCACTCTCATAGAGTTCAGAACCCTAAAGCAAAACGTTCATTTGGGGGAGTAAGTGTAATGGTGAGAAAGTCCATATCGTCTGGTGTAACCCTTTTACCTATCAAAAACACTAATTTTATATGGTTAAAATTAGATAAGTCCTACTTTAACCTCAGAAAAGATTTATATATGTGCTTCACCCATGTTCCCCCTATAAATTCTACTTATTCCGTAAATGAAGGGGACCAGTTTGAAGCCCTTGTATCTGATGTATGTAAACTGAATAGTAAAGGTGATATTTTAATTTGTGGGGATATTAATGGTAGAACCAGTAACGACATGGACTTTATCATTAATGACACATCTAGATATTCTATTGATGATCAGTATATTGCAGATGGTCACTGTGACCCAAGAAATAGTCAAGACTCAACTAGATGTGACAGAGGGAAACATCTCCTTGATTTATGTATACAAGCTAAACTCAGAATCCTGAATGGGAGGACCTTTGGGGACCTCAGTGGTAAATTTACTGCTCACTGCTCTTTAGGTAGTAGCGTGATTGATTATATGATAATTAGTGAAGATTTACTACATAAAGTTTTAACAATGAAAGTTCATACTTTCCAAAAATCTTTATCAAATCATTGTATGCTTTCATGTACTATCTCCGTTAACTTTATTGAAAAATATGCTAATACCTTAGAGAGCATCCCCCTTTTTCCTGGGCCGTCAAAATTTATTTGGGATAGTAATTCTATAACCAGTTATCAGGAAGCACTATGTAGCCCTGCTGTTGCATCTGAGATTGAGACTTTTGTAAATAGTAATTATAATGTTGATTGTAGTTATATTAGTAGAAACAGTGTAGAACTGACTTGAACAAGTCTCAGACTTGAATTCATGTATAATCAATGCAGCTAATCTTTCTCTAAAAGTTAAAAAACGAGATCCTCGACCTTCAAAAAAGAAAAGAGATAAACCATGGTATCATAATGATCTACATGATTTGAAAATGTTGTTGGATCATCACAGTAAACTGCTTGCTTTTAATCCTTTTAATTTAAGTTTGAGGCAGAAATGTTTTTCACTCAGTAAAAGGTACAACAGAGCTCGGAAGGAAAGGCGTCGAAATTATTACAAGTCTATTATGGAAAAGCTTAAAGAGATTCCACAAGAAAATTCTAAAGATTTTTGGTCTGTAATAAACTCTATGAAACACAGTGAAACCGATACTGAGGTTCCTGTGGAAAACAGTGCCCTATTTAGTCATTTTAAAACCCTAAATGAGATAGAAGATCGGAAGTCTGATAAAAATTTATCCTTTGCAAATGCTTTAAATCTTTCTAAGATTTCAAAAGCTTTGGACTCGCATAACCTAGATGAGCCAATCTCTATTAAAGAAATATCAAAAGCCTGTTGTAAATTAAAAAACAAGAAAAGTTGTGGTCCTGACAGCATCCTGAATGAGATGATTAAATATGGTCAATTTGCACTTACACCCAGTATACATAAATTATTTAATCTAGTCCTAGATTCTGGCTTCTACCCTGATCAATGGTCAGAAGGCTATATTGTACCAATCTTTAAAACTGGCGATCATAGTGACCCTAATAACTATCGAGGTATATCTGTCACTAGCTGCCTAGGGAAACTTTTTAACTCTATCCTTAATGCAAGGCTTGAATCGTTTCTTATAAAGAACAACCTTATTGCGGATGAGCAAATTGGCTTTATGCCTGGATGTCGAACATCAGACCATATTTTCAAGTTTAAGACAATAATTGACAAGTACCTAAGTCAATCTAAAAAGTTATATTGTTGCTTTATAGACCTTAAAAAGGCTTTTGACTCGGTTATTCACCCCGCTCTATTCTTAAAATTATCAAATTTAGATATTGGGGTCAAATTTACGTCAATTTTAGAGTCTATGTATAATAATATTCGTCTCAGAGTAAAAATTGGTACTAATAGCGTATCAGAAGCCTTTCCTTCCAGAGTTGGTGTGTTCCAGGGTGACAACCTCAGGCCTAGTCTATTTAACATATTTATAAATGATGTAACCAAGGTATTTGACCAAACCTGTAATCCAGTAGTTCTAGGTAATAAGTGTATTAATAACCTTATTTACGCAGATGACTTATTACTGTTATCTGAAAGTAGCGAAGGCCTCCAAAATTGCATAAATAAAGTACACTTGTATTGTGAAGAATGGGGTCTTGACATCAATCATGCTAAGTCAAAAACTATGATTTTTAATAAAGGTAGCAGACTCACAAACGATAAGTTTTACATTGATAACAAAGAGGTAGAGTCTGTAAAACAATATAAATATCTTGGTATTATTTTTAGTATTAATGGAAATTTTACAAATGCACTAAATGATATGTGTAACAGAGGTTTGAAAGCTTTTTCAAAGTAACCAATATTTTCAAACATGTTCCATGTGATGTAAACAAATTTATGTATATTTTTGACCATACCGTCAAACCAGTTCTATTATATTCATCAGAAGTTATAGGCATGTTTAACGCTAAAACAAATGAGTTTAATCCTTATGAGCAAATCTTTAAAAAACTACCAATTGAAAAGGTTAATCTCAGTATGTGTCGATATACTTTAGGTGTAAATAAGAAAACAAGTAAGGTAGCTCTGTATGGAGAACTTGGTAGATACCCATTATATATTGATATCATTATTTCCATGCTGAAGTACTGGAATAGACTGCATAATCCTGTAGTATCAGACAAACTCTTATCAGATGCTCTTGCAGAAAACTTTAACATGATAGCAAAAAAATCAAAATTGTTGGTTAAAATCCATCAATACAATTCTAGATCACTGTTCATCATTTTCCCCAAATTTAAGTATCCATTGCCCAGCTTTAATCAAACCATCTCAACTGTTTAAGATTAAAAAGTATTTTAAGTCTATGTTTGAAAAAACATGGGCCAGGCTATTAGATAAGAATGAAAAATTAAGATCATACAAACTATTCAAAAACATTTTTAAATTAGAGAAATATTTAACAATTATTGGAAATGACAGTGAGAGATTCAACCTTACTCGTTTTAGAACAAGTTGTCATAATTTACATATTGAGACTGGCAGATATACTATTCCAAAAACACCTATAGAAAATAGAGTTTGCAAACATTGCCCGTATAATGTAGTTGAGGATGAGCAACACTTATTATTATTCTGTTCTAAATATGATGCCATCCGTGCTGATTTTATATATAGATGTTATAACAAGAACATTTTGTCTAATTCCAGTTTCAGTCAAAAATTTATCTGGTTACTAAGCAATGAAGACACATTTATCTGTAAAAGCATTGCAAAATTTATTAATTTATGTTTCCAACTAAGATCCTGTGCATGTACAAAGCATTGATATATTACACTGTCAATATCATTGTATTAAACTTGATATTTATATATATATATATTTGTATACTATAGTATACTTAGTAAAAGGACTGTGGTTGTCTCCCTTTGATTATTGTTTTATTTTTTTAGTGTGTAACTGTTCTCATCTGTTTTATTTGGTATACTTTACTATTGTTTATATTTGCTTTTTTTCTAGTCATGTTCATTAATAATGAGCTTTCTTCAAATAAAATAATCTGAATCTGAATCTATCATTGACCCCCAACATCTAGTATCCAAGTTATGGACCTTAACCAAGAACTTAACCAAAGTGTTACGGACGGACGGACAAGGGTAAAACTATATGGCCGATCCACATACATGGTCGGGCCATAAAAAAAATTTAAAAGATATCTTATATATCTAATAAGATATTTTATTAACTTTATGAGATATCTTATAAATTTTATCTTCTCCACCTCCTAGTCCAGCTGATCTGATTCTGATAATAGGAATAGGTCTTGAATGAGTTTTTGTCTCTGTTTCTCATATTTTTCACATTTGGGTCGATAATGCTCTGGACACAGTTTCTATTTCAGCACAATGTTTACAGTCTGCTGGATATGACGTCACAGATGGATAAAACGTCAAAGATCGATATTTATGTTTAAGTTATGAATGATGTCGTCCAGATCCAATTAAGGTTCAACTCAGTTGCGGTTTTATCTCGTTGCATCCACAAAATTTGTGTTCATTTTGTATCTTTGAGAGCTTTTAGGGCATTCTCATATTAAGATATCTGATTAAGATATACATGTAGGGTATTAAAGTATTGTCCAAATAATTATGCCGTCTTGGAAGCCTTTAAGAATTTTTTGACATTTGGCTTCCTAAGACTCTGGGGATCTGAAAAAGTCCAAATGACAAAAAACCCAGAGAGATGTCATGATTGTTGGACTAATTAAAGTCATATACACCGAGTCATGTCATGTAATCCCTTTTGGGATCTTGTATTCAGAGATATTTTTCGTGTAGGCCACACAACAAAAAATATTTCCAAATTCAAGATCCCAAAAGGGATTTACTTATCATGCAGTCTGCAACTGACAGAGTTGATAATGTATGTGACATTGGACTAGTGCTGGTGTGTGATTTTATACTAATATCTAGTTAGATGAAAATTTAAATTAGAAACTACTCAGGTTAACAAAAGCAGAATAAAAACCTAGTGTCTTCTTTGTGTTTCAACGGTTTTCTTTCAGTTGACATTCTGTAATTATCTCAACAGCTCAAGATAAAAACTAAATGAGCCGGTGTCCTCTGCAACTTTCCTTGAAACGGAAGTGGAATAATAATACAGTTATCTCCCTCTACCTGGTCCATTGTTTTTCCAAGGATCACACGGATTTCCTGCTTAAATAAGATCAAATAAGACACTTATTGTGTCACAAAGTAAAACATTATATGTAATTATATATGTTTAATTCGATAAATAAAATGATTAAGCATGTCAAATTTCATAATCACTAAACCAATTCAAAATACAAAAAGGGGGAGGGGCACATAATTTTGTCAATTGCTAAAATTAATAGTCTTCCATTTCACACTTCCACCAACTGGCCACTATCAAAATGTTAGTCTGATTAAGTTATTGACTGTAGCTAGGTTTTAAAATGCGTGTTTTATTGTTAACAGATCCTGTACGTACCAAACGAGCTGGGTAGTTCAATCGAGCTAGTTAAGCTCCATCGACAAGCTTCAAATTTTTATCCCCCTTTGCTGTTTTCGACTAAAATCTGCCTACCTTTTTTAAATCTGCATCATGAAACTATAAGATTGTTTTTAGAATGTTAGAAGGTGATCTTTGTCAATAAGCAATAGCTCGTTTGGTACTTGTACAGGACCTGGTTAAGTTGAT
This sequence comes from Arcuatula senhousia, assembly GCA_963971305.1. Lineage (NCBI taxonomy): Eukaryota > Metazoa > Mollusca > Bivalvia > Mytilida > Mytilidae > Arcuatula > Arcuatula senhousia. The sequence goes on from OZ020304.1 coordinate 66,467,868, forward strand.
TTACATAAAAAGGGAAAATTTTCATAATGGCTTTATTTTCTCCTATTTTGTGTTATCAAAATATTAAAAATCAGTTTAAAAAGTTGTTACATAGACATTAGACAACATTTATTAGCCAAACACATAAAAACAAATAAGCAACATAACCTACAAAAACAAGCTGCTATTTAAAAAAATCACAATGGAAGACAGTAAGCAGCCTTCTATATGACCAGTAGTCATAACTTGCCATCTTGCTATGGTCTAAGACTAAAAATAAAGTGAATCAGTAGATATTAAACAAAAATAAAGTTAATACATGTGACAATTAAAGAAAGGAATGACAGTGGAAAGATTAAACATGTTACAAAATATCACAGAACAATAATATTACATGTTTGTTTTTAAACTGCATTTACATGCAAATAATTCAAACAAAACAAGTATTTATGTGTATAACATGTATAAATGTCCTATATTTTTCTATCTGCTACTAGATATGCTTTTATTTTTAGTTCACCTGGCCAATGGCCATGTGAGCTTATGCCATCACTATGCGTCTGTTGTCCGTTAACAATTTCAAAAATCTTCTGCAGAGAATCTCTGAAACCACTGAACCAATTTAACTGAAACTTTTCAGGAATGATATATGACATGTTGGCAACAAACTGTCCTCATTTTAAAATTATTCGATAAAAAACATGGCCGCTGTCACTGAAAATAGAACATAGGGTAAACTCACTTAAAATGGCTTATAACTCAGCAACCATAACAGATAGAAAAAATCTGAAGGATCTTTGGCTCTTCAGAATCAAAAGCTCTACAAAAGTCTCCGATGGGTCAAAGTTGTCAGATGACCCTTGATAGGGGTTATGGCCCTTTAAAGGTCAGCGTTTTTTTCATGTTTTTGCCCTATAGAATGAAAAGTATTGCAGATAGAAAAAAGCTGTTGCTTGCTTAAATGTTCAGCTCATTTAGCTCTACAAAAGTCTTCATAGGGTCGAAGTTGTCAGATGACCCCTTATAGGGGTTACAGCCCCTCAAAGACTAAAAATATTGTTTTTGGCTTATAGAATGAAAACTATTGCAGATAGAGAAAAGCTGTTGCTTGCTTAAATGTTCAGCTCATTTAGCTTTCCGTACGTCTCCATAGGGTCGAAGTTGTCAGATAACCCCTTATAGGGGTTTCAGCCCCTTAAAAGTTGAATAATAGTGTTTTTTGCTTATTTAGAATGAAAACTATTACAGATAGAGAAAAGCTTTTTCTTGCTTAAACGTTCTGCTCATTTAGCAATACAAAACTCTTCAATATCCAAAGGGTTAACATCAAGACCAGGTGAGCAATTCAGGCTCCTGGGAGCCTCTTGTTTACTATTTCTATCAAAATTTGTATTTTTTTATAGGAAAATGTCTTCTGTGCGACAGAGACGCCCTGTACAAATCAAGAGAGATGATGGAGAAGAAGCTGAAGATGAAAGAAGAAGTCATGACTCCAGATTGTAAGGCTTTATCATTGATACACCAACAGAGCCTGTTTTACATGTCTTACCTTTCAAGGACTTTTTATAATGATTTTATCTGTGCTTTTCACACACAGTCATCTCAGCAATCAAGTATATCAGATCTACATATTTGTATATTAATAGAAAATAATGAGATGTGGAATAAGTGTACGCGACACAACTCAAATAACAAGCATCAATTAAGAAAACCACAATGGGCAACCTCTAGCAGCCTTCAACGAGGCCAGTAGGCACTGCTCCCAGTTTTGCAACTGGCCCATGGTCTAAATAAAATAATATAATAAAAATCCAGTCCTGAAATAGTCACAGATAAACCCCCTTTTTAAACAAGGAACAGAAAACACCAAAAAGACAGAAGCAAACAAAAGCAATTTTTTATACGACCGCAAAATTTTTGCGATCGTATAATGTTATGGCGATGTCGTCGTTGTCGTCGTTGTCGTCGTCGTCGTCGTCGTCGTCGTCTGGGGACATTTGGTTTCCGTGCGATAACTTGAGTAAATATTGACCAATTGTTATGAAATTTTGATATGATGTTTGTAACCACTAGAGGAAGGTTCCTATTGTATTTTGGGTTGGTGGCCCTTACCGTTTTGGAAAAAAGGGCCAAAAGGGGCTAAAACAGGTGTATTGACAAAACTGTTGTAGAATGTTTGTTATTCATTTGATTTTAAAAATTCTTTTTTTATTGAATTCCTCATTAAATTCTGTCAACAAAATAGGTCAATGGTTTTGATGTATATCGAACCGTTAAATTGCTACAGGGGGCCAAAGATGGGCCACTTTTTTATTTGTGGTCCGATTTTCAAAATCTTTTTTTCATTGGAATCCTTGTGAAAATCCCTGCCTGCATTTTTCAATCAGATTTGCAATATCTCTAACTGTTTTTTAGATATAAGGGGTCGAAGGGGCAAAAAACGCCATTTTTAACAGTTGGTCAAGGCAAATGGTTTAACACAAGAAATTTAGCTGTAGTGGGCCAGCCAATTGTTATGAAGTTTAAATATGATGATTATATACACTGAAGGAAGTTTTTTATTGTATTTGAGGTTTGTGGTCCTAACCTTTTTTTAAAAAGTGCCAAAAGGGGTTTAATCGTGTCAAAAATATCAATGAATATAGAAATAATTTTTTTTCTATTAAATGTTATTGTAAATATATATGTGTCAAATATGCATTTTAAAGTCCACCATAGGTTGCATGTGTAAAAAAACTTTGGAAGTCCACCATGGGCTGCATGTGACCAAAGCAATAGACTATCCATATTGGGCCTCCAACGTACAGGGTTCAACTTGTTGCGGTCGTATCATGCTGCGCTCGGCGTAGCTTTTTATTTTAAAGTCAAATACATGGTGGGTAAAAAAGGTGCTTAAATACTGTGGATTCATTTTAAAAAATGTTTTTTCATGTTTTTGGCCTATGAAATGAAAACTATAGCAGGTGGAGAGAAGCTGTTGCTTGCTTAAATGTTCAGCTCATTTACACAATTAAGAATTAATTTTTGCGACCCCCCCCTTTTTCCCCTATTACGTAATTAGGGGCCAAATGGGACCAAAATCGAAACTTTTTTATTTGTGGTCCGATTTTTAAATTTTTTTTTGCAAGTTTATTCATGTCAGGTAGTGAATCCAAATTTGAGAATTAATTTTTGTGACCATCCCCTTTTTCACTCGTTTTGTAATTAGGGACCAAAAGGGGCCGTAATCAAAACTTTGTTATTTCTGGTTTGTTTTTGAATTTTTTTTTGCAAGTTTATTTTACATATTACATAATAAGGGGCCAAAAAGGGCCGATAGAATTTTTTTTAATTCTTGTCCGATTTTGACAATTTTTTTGCAAGAGTAGAATACAAAATTGAAAATTTATATTTTTACCCCCTGGGTCGAAAGTCCACCAGAGAAGCATGTGTCAAAAACCTTTGTCTGTCCACCATGGGCTGCATGTGTCCAGAGCAATAGACTATCCATATTGGGCCTAAAATGTACAAGGTTCAACATGTTGCGGTCGTATCATGCTGCGCTCGGCGAAGCTTTTTATTGGCTTTTAGAATGAAAACTATAGCAGATAAAGAAAAGCTGTTGCTTGCTTAAATGTTCAGCGCATATTTAAGCTCTCCAAATTCTCCATAGGGTCGAAGTTGTCAGATAACTCCTTATAGGGGTTACAGCCCCTAAAATAATGTTTTTTCATGTTTTTGGCCTATAGAGAGAAAACTATAGCAGATAGAGAAAAGCTGTTGCTTGCTTAAATATTCAGTTTATTTAGCTCTATCAAAGTCTCAATAGGATCGAAGTAGTCAGATAACCCTTTATAGGGGTTACGGCCCTTTAAATAACCCTTTTCATGTTTTTATAAGACAGCAAAAAATTTGCGGACGTATAATGGTATGATGCCAATTTTACATGACTGAAGTTGATTTTGTTCCATTTACAGCTGGACACAAGCAGCATGTATAGGTCTGATTGTAGCAGCTATTGTAACACCACTCATTCTTGTTGTCCTACCATCACCAATTGAACCAGTGGCTTACAGGTTTGTGTACATGATGACATATAGCATTTCTAGAGTTTTCACTTACCGTTTTTGTTTTTGTTGCATTCTTGTGGTTTGTCCAACACTAATCCCAAAGATAGCCTAATGCATTTGTTCATAGCAAAACATAGGTTGTGAAGACAAAAGAAATTTGCATACTTAAAAAAAACCCAACACATTCAATTAGTGTCCCATGTGTTTAAATAATTATTGTACTGTGAAATTATTAATTTTCATGGTTTTTGCCAGTCAAGAAATTTAGTTTCCTAATGAAGAAGAAATTTTGTATTGTTTTCAATAAAGAATTTGTTAATCAATACAATAAAGAAATTATTGAAAACGTGAATTCATGAATCCTCAAATATGCCATTTATTTCTTATCCACTTGATGTCTAGGAATTAAGTACTTTCACAGACCTGTCCATGTTTGTGTTAAGTTGTAAAAATGTACAAAAACTTTCTGAAAGCATTCACAATCATTTTTATGCTTTGAATTATAACTGCTAATTTATCAGAGTTCTATTTTTTCAGTTTCAAACCTCGTCCTGAGTTGACAGGCACATTAGCCCCAAACAATTATTTACAGAAGGCAGAGAGAATTTATGAGAACCAGGTCTCAGGACCAGAATCCATTGTTGTAGATGGAGGCAAGTATCAGAAGATAATGAAATGTGGAATACTTGTACATGATTGACTGTCGTTGAGCACTGGGTGTGCATGAGGTTTTGTCACGAGGATTATTTAATATAATAATCAGTATGATATATTATACCCTCACTCGTAAGAGAGGGGGGCTATATTGCAATCACCTTGTCCGTCCGTCTGTCCGTCCGGTTCAATTTCTCTGCTTCTACTGGATGGATTGGTTTTAAATTTGGTACACAGCTTCAACATGATGACTTATACCATGCCTACGTTTTCCAGGTCAGTCCATCATCTACTTCTTGTTTTCTGAGCCAGCTTAGACTTTTTTAAAGTAAAAAAATTGAAATGTGAAATTTTTTGTAACAGTTTTCTCTGCTTCTACTGGATGGATTAGTTTCAAATTTAGTACACAGCTTCAACATGATGAGTTATACCGTGCCTCCCGTTTCCAGGTCAGTCCATCATCTACTTCCTGTTTTCCGAGCTGACTTAGACTTTTTATGGGTCAAAAATAGACAATTTTTCGTAACTAATTTCTCGGCTTCTACAGAAGGGATTGATTTCAAATTTGGTATACAGCTTCAGCATGATGAGTTGTACCATGCCTCCCCTTTCCAGGTCAGTTGGTCATCTACGTCCTGTTTTCTGAATGGTCGAGTGGGGGTATGCTTAGGCCACGCCGAATTAATTACTTGTTCGTCGGACCGCCTGCATGTGAAATTGTTTCCTTAAGAAAAAAATATAAATTTCTACCGCCCGCATTTACCGGAAACCCGCCCGCATCCGGAGCCGGAAATTGTGTTCAAATTATTTTTTTATCTCTGCGTTTGAAAAATATTTGTCTTTTGCAAAAGTAAACAACCAAAAAATTGCCAATTTTCAAACATGTTCTCTTATAAATTGTCTAATCGCTTGATAGTTAAGTTTAGTGCTCCAATATTGGAGATACATTCAAGATAAAAGACGTTAAACTTTAACGGTTGAAACTACGTTTCATTCCCCTCAAACAAAACACTCAGATGAAAACAATGAAATCTGTTGCCACCAAGTAAAAGTACTGTTACAAAATACGGCAATTGCATGTCAAATGGAAGACTCTTACATTGATTTATTTAAAAACATTCATAACATTTAATGAAAGCCATATACGATGTATAGTCGACCCCTTTTATTGATAGATTCAAGTTCCTGTGGTTTTTTTCCTTGGATGACCTCAGTTATACCACAGGGGCTTGGTACAATTTTTTTATATACTTACTTCTATAACCCTTCTTGTGAAGGGTTATAGAAGTAAATATATAAAAAAAATTGTACCAAGCCCCTGTGGTTATACATGTAAAAACAACATGGTTCAAATTGAAAACATTAAGGAAAATCCCTAACTTATGTGCAAGGACAATAATGGGATATTAATGACACCATCTATGAACATCCAATTCACCATTGACAAAGGATTGTTTTGTAATATTTTTTTTAATAAATATTTACAAATTGTTATTGTTGTTTTATGGTTTTTTTTGTGAATAAAGATAGGAAGTTGTTTTTCTTTTTAATATTTTATCTTAAAATTATGCCTTGCCAGCAAGATTTTGGGACATAGTCATACTTGTTTCGTGTAATTGACTTTCTCTGCTTGTGGCTATTGATAGAAAGCCAAGACAGCAACTCTTCAGAGAAAAAAAACAACTAAAGACAACTATTTCCTGCTTAAATAATATATCAATCAATTGGAAAAGCCATAAACCACTGAGAACAAGCATTTATTATACTTTAAATAGAAGTTTTTTAATATTTCACTTATTTTCTTCAAAAATATAAATAATCGCTCGCTCGCCTCACTTTTACATTAAAAACCAGAAAAAAAACTTTTTTTAAAATTTAAAAACAAGTCGCTCGCCTAAAAAAAAATCAGTCGCTCCTAAAAATCAGATTTTCAGAAAAAAAAATAAAAAAAATAATTTCGCTCGCTCGCTCCTTTTTTTAAAAGTCAAAATCCGAAGAACAAGAAATTAATTCTGTGTGGCCTTAGCACGACTTAGTGCAACCCCTTGTTTGTTACACAGTTGTTTTTACTCCATTTAATTTCCTAGGGTTGGTCATGGGGCAATTATTTCAGACTTCTTCATTTAAATCTCACCAAAAAGATTGATCAACTTAAGGTCTCCCCAATCTTGTGAATAAGATAGAGTTACTGGTATAACAGACAATATATAGAATATTTATGGTCAGTTTATTTCATATGAAGTGAGCACAAGATAATTTTTATACCCCCCGCAAACAAAGTTTGGGGGGGTATATAGGAAACACCCTGTCTGTCTGTCTGTCTGTCCACATAACTCGTAAGCGCTTCTTCTCCTAAACCGCTGGGAGGATTTTCCTGAAACTTTAGATAAAGGAAGTAGATCATATGAAGATGTGCATGAAGAATTTTCATCGCACTCGGACATCATTCAGGGGAAATAATTGGACTTAGACTTTTTAAATACATTATAATACATTATTCAATGGGAGACCTCGTAAGCACAACTCCTCCTAAACTGCTTGATGGATTTTGATGAAACTTTACATAAAAGAAGTACATCATAAGTAGATGTGCATGAAGAATTTGTATTGCTCTTGGTTATTATTGAGGGGAGATAACTGGACTTAGACTTTTTAAATACATTATTCAATGGGAGACCTTGTAAGCGCAACTCCTCTTAAACTGCTGGAAGGATTTTGATGAAACTTTACATGAAGGAAGTACATCATATGTAGATGTGCATGAAGAATTTTCATCGCAATCAGACATTATTCAGGGGAGATAATTTGACTTAGACTTTTCAAATACATTATAATACATTATTCAATGGGAGACCTCGTAAGCACAACTCCTCCTAAACTGCTTGATGGATTTTGATGAAACTTTACATAAAAGAAGTACATCATAAGTAGATGTGCATGAAGAATTTGTATTGCTCTTGGTTATTATTGAGGGGAGATAACTGGACTTAGACTTTTTAAATACATTATTCAATGGGAGACCTTGTAAGCGCAACTCCTCTTAAACTGCTGGAAGGATTTTGATGAAACTTTACATGAAGGAAGTACATCATATGTAGATGTGCATGAAGAATTTTCATCGCAATCAGACATTATTCAGGGGAGATAATTTGACTTAGACTTTTCAAATACATTATAATACATTATTCAATGGGAGACCTCATAAGCACAACTCCTCCTAAACTGCTTGATGGATTTTGATGAAACTTTACATAAAAGAAGTACATCATAAGTAGATGTGCATGAAGAATTTGTATTGCTCTTGGTTATTATTGAGGGGAGATAACTGGACTTAGACTTTTTAAATACATTATTCAATGGGAGACCTCCTAAACCGCTTGATGGATTTTGATGAAACTTTACATGAAAGAAGTGCATCATCTGTAGATGTGCATGAAGAATTTGTATTGCTCTTGGTTATTATTGAGGGGAGATAACTGGACTTGAGATTTTTTTTTTACAATACAGAGTCCAATATGAAGCGGGGGGTATCCTTTTTTTGTGCCAAAATTCAGAATTCATTTTAGTTCAGTTTATAGATTATTTTCTTTTTTAGAACACATCTATACAGGCACAACAGATGGAAAGGTTCTCCATTTATATAAGGGGCAAGTTCAAGTGTTGGCCAAGTTTGGAAAAGAACCTTGTGGTTAGTATTTACTTCCTTGAGTGTATTGAAGAAGAATAATATTTTATTGTCTAAAAAAATGGGCCCATGAGGGGCATGTTACTGTGCATATAATAAACATGATAAAGAAATATAGTTACAATGAATTACAATTTTAAGGTTTGCACAAAATCTAAAGACTGGATACATTTGTACATATGCATATATACATGTATCTATAGTAAGTTTAATGTATGTGGGATCAGGTATATGAATATTGTGGTATGACTTTATTCGCTGGTCAATTCTTATCAAAATTGAATATGGTTTATTACAACTGCCAACATTGTGATAGTTAACACCATTTTCTGCCTCACTTGACAGCATGATTTGTCTTATAAAAAATGATGTTTCTTCAGAAAGAACTTTGTATGGTTTGCCTACATATGAACAGCAGTATCAATTAAAAAAAAATCTTTTGTTTAGCACTAATAGAAAATCCTATTTGGAGAGGCATTACAGAGGTCCCACTAGCACTCTGTAAGCTAGAAAAAAGATGAGTTTTTACCACCCTTCCCATTTCAATACATGTATTAACAAAAATGTTGGGACTTCTGATGCTTATGAATAAATGATCATAATATACACTATAATTACATTAATGGGAGGAATATAACATGCTTTTCTTGTCACTTGTTTCATTGTTTATATTAAAATTTATATTCTTTGTAGGTGGGTTTGACAATGAACCAACCTGTGGGCGACCATTAGGAATGAGGCTTGATAAAGATGGATATTTAATAGTTATAGATACATACTACGGCATGTACAGAGTCAATGTCGCTACAGGTATTTGAGAAAATTGTTTTAAATTCATAACACCCTGTTTTGTCCATTTTCCCATTATTTTAAATTCATTTCTAGTATCGAAATTAAAACCTAAGAAACTGCAGGAAGGAAAAAAATGATTAACTTCGGGCAGAACGAGAACATCTTGGGAAAGGTAATACTAGTATGCAACCTAGGTTGATCTGAATATGATCTGAATATACACTATAATTTGTTGAGAAGATTATTGACCCATATAAAACAGGTGTCTCCTGTGTTCTGTTTTATTTTTAAACCTGGGCAAATAATCTACACAGGGTGCCTGAGGACAGAAATTGGAAAGTGTCCATTATTATTCTCTCTATTTAATAATATTCTGTGAACTATTTATTGTCATTTTTTTTGTTGGATTTTTAATTTAGTTGTTAGTATACTTGCCAGAGGGAATCAATGTAAAATTAACATTTTGTTGGTAAATAATTTTTTTGACTGACTATCACCATTGAAAACCCCCAAAAATGGTACCCCATGAATAATCGTGAAAACAGAGTATTCCAACAAGTATTACTTTTTACAGGTGATTTTGTTCAGTTGTTATCCAGCAGTACTGAAGTCAATGGTAGACCAATGAAATTTCTGAATGATTTGACGATTGCTAGCGATGGTACAATATACCTTACCGACACCAGTGCTAAGTGGGATAGAAGACATAACCGATACTGCATCTTTGAAGGGGAGGCAACTGGAAGGTCAATATTGAATACATAGATTCTTTAATGTTATAGGTAATTCATTCTGTTGGCTGCACAAAGAAAAGATTAACCACATGTTTCGTATTACTAATATAGAAATGTAGTTTATTTTTGGCTGGATTTCAGTTTGAAAAAAGTTGAATGTCTAGCGGTGATGGGCACAGGTGACGGGGAATAAATTTTTGTAACAGTTTTCTCAGCAACTACTTGTCACAGCCACTCAATATTTTACATACAGCATCAGGGTGGGGTCCCATAATGTGGGATTTGATTTAAGGTTTGTCACTCACCTACTTTCTGTTTAATGAAATCTGGCCATTTTGGATTTTGACAGATGCATTATTTTGTTCTTTGTTTTGTTTTGGGTTTGGGTTTTTTTTTGCTTACTGACATATCTGTTTGCAGTGTTAATTACTTATGACTTTTCCATAGAAAAAGAAAATTAGAAAATAAGAAATAAACTGAATCAGAAACATAAAAATATTTTTATCTTCTAAAGATATTAATTTGTCTCTAGTTTCAACATAGCAAGTCTGTTTTGTATGCTAATAGGGACATGAAGAACAAATATTTATTTTGTTATTGACCCACTTTATATTTTAGGGTGATTTCTTTTGACCCTAACACCAACACAGCTAAAGAACTTGTCTCTGGTTTAGCTTTTGCCAATGGGATACAGCTTTCTAAAAATGAACAGTATCTCCTTATTTGTGAAACCACATGGGCAAGGATATTCAAGTAAGCAGAAATGTTAAAAAATATGGTTTTAGATTTGATAAAGTGTACTACTGGTCACATTTAAGGGGGCTGGCAGTTTTCCATTTTGATTTTTAAATTGCAGCTGATTGATGAAGTTATGTTACATTACCTATTCTACATCTCATTATCTTTTTCTAAGTGGATAAATGTGTTTCCTATATACCCCCCAAACTTTGTTTGCAGGGGGTATAATTAAAACACATTAATCCATTTAGAAGAAGATAATGAGATGTAGAATAGGTAATGTAACTTTACATGAAGGAAGTACATCATATGTAGATGTGCATGAAAATTTTTTATCGCAATGAGACAACTCCTCGCAACTCCTCCTAAACTGCTTGATGGATTTTGATGAAACTTTACCTGAAGGAAGTACATCATTTATAGATGTGCATGAAGAATTTTCATTGCTCTTGGATATCATTCAGGGGAGATAATTGAACTAGACTTTTAAATACATTATAATACATTATTCAATGGGAGACCCCGTAAGCCCAACTTCTCCTAAACCACTTGATGGATTTTGATGAAACTTTACATGAAGGAAGTGCATCATATATGAATATGCATGAAGAATTTTTATCGCTCTTGGTTATCATTAAGGGGAGATAATTGGACTTAGACTTTTTAAATACATTATTCAATGGGAGACCCTGTAAGCGCAACTCCTCCTAAATCATTTGATGGGTTTGGATGAAACTTTACATGAAGGAAGTACATCATCTGTAGATGTGCATGATTAATTTGTATAGCTCTCGGTTATCATTGAGGGGAGATAACTGGACTTTGAGAGTACAATGTCCAATATGAAGCAGGGGGTATCCTTTTGTGAGCTTGCTCACAGTATTACTTGTTTAGGTTTAAATGGTAAAATGTTAAATACATAGACAAAATGGGTTGCAATTAAACAAACTACATGTTGTTACAACACTTTTTGTATAAATCCTTTCAAGATTTATTAAAGAATCAGCGCTGGTAAGACTCTATGGTAACATGTACCTTTATTCTATAGATACCACTTGAAAGGTCCAAAGGCAGGGACCCTGGAGGTCTTCATGGATAACCTTCCTGGACTACCAGATAACATCAGGCCCAGCAGTAGTGGGGGATACTGGGTTGGCATAGCAACACTAAGAAGTAAAGTCTATGAATTCCTGGCAAATCAACCCTGGATTAGAAAACTTATTACAAAGGTAGTTTATTTAGAAAAAAAATACAGAATAATTGTGGTTGTTGAGCATGAGAAAGTAGAAATGTTTGGGTTACAGTGAATTTCCCAACTGTTTACAGAAAGCTTGTTTTGAGAATTATTTTCCATTTTAGACAAGATGCTTAGATGAACCATGCTCATTCTATAAAGTCACTTAATGACACAAAAATGTAGTCTTTTAAATGTACATTTTTGTCTCGCCTGCGACAAAAAGTCGCGGAAGGCGAGACATAGGTATTACTTTCCGGCAGCGACGGCGGCGGCGGCAGCGGCGTCGTAAACTTTTTCGTAAGACTTTTGTGGACAATGAGTTGCTTGAAAAGTATAATAGCTAGGCATCTGATATTTGGTATACAGACAGTTCAGGTTATGGTCTATGCAACTGTGTCCATGCTGTGTGACCCTGACCCCATTTTCACGCTCCAGTGACTCTGTGAACTTAGGTCTTTTTTAAGGCTGTAAACTTTTTTGTAAGACTTTTGTGGATGATGAATTGCTGGAAAAGTATAATAGCTAGGCATCTGATATTTGGTATACAGACAGTTCAGGTTATGGTCTATGCAACTGTGTTCATGCCGTGTGACCCTGACCCCATTTTCACGCTCCAGTGACTCTGTGAACTTTGGTCTTTTTTAAGGCTGTAAACTTTTTTGTAAGACTTTTATGGAGGATGAATTGCTGGAAAAGTATAATAGCTAGGCATCTGATATTTGGTATACAGACAGTTTAGGTTATGGTCTACGCAACTGTCACCATGCTGTGTGACCCTGACCCCATTCTCATGCTCCAGTGACTCTGTGAAATTAGGTCTTTTTTCAGACCGTAAACTTTTTTGTAAGACTTTTGTGGACGATGAATCGCTGGAAAAGTATATCTAAGCTAGGCATCTGATATTAGGTATACAGACAGTTTAGGTTATGGTCTATGCAACTGTCACCATGCTGTGTGACCCTGACCCCATTTTCACGCTCCAGTGACTCTGTGAACTAAGGTCTTTTTCAGGTAGAAAACTTTTTTGTAAGACTTTTGTGGACAATGAATTCTGGAAAAGTATAATAGCTAGGCATCTGATATTATGGTTAACGTAACCGTCTCCATGCCATGTGACCATGACCCCATTTTTAGGGTCCAGTGACTCTGTGAACTTAGGTCTTTTTTTCAGGCTGAAAACTTTTTGCAATACTTGTGTGGACAATAAATTGCTTGAAAAGTATAATAGCTAGGCATCTGATACTGGTTACACAGACACAATTTGTGTTTATATCAAGAAATGAAAGCTTAGGTGGTTGATTTTAGTGATGGTGCCGGCAGGCGAGACATACTTTTAGTGGCCACACTTGTTGCAATATACTTTCAACATATCACTATCATCCAACAAATTTAAGTCCTAAGATTAAATACTGTATATTTATATCAAACAAAAACAAACAACTTTTGTTAACCATTAGTTGATATAAGATAAAGCTTACACACAGACACATAATAATCTTATTTTTGTTTTTGCAGGTCATTTCACAAGAGACAATAATAAGGATGGTACCAAAATATGGTTTTATCATAGAAATTAATTCTGAAGGGGAGATAATCAGAAGTTTGCATGACCCTACAGCAGAAAAAGTTCCAAGTGTTAGTGAAGTCGAGGACAAAAATGGTGTTCTGTATCTAGGCAGTTACTTCTTGCCATATATGTCAAGACTTCATCTGGCAAAGCTGAAAACTGCTAAATACTGAACTTTTACCTCAGTTATTTAGATAATCAGAAGAAGAAGTAACCAGTTATTTAGATAATCAGAAGAAGAAGTAACATTTAATGAAGCACTTAAGAGAAGATGGCATCAAGATTTGATGCTTTTTCTTCGGCTATGTTCAACTTTTGTTTGGTGAAGTAGATACTGTGGATTCATTTATTTTCAAGAAGATAAATTTTTGTGATTCTCTATCAAAAGACATTTCTTCAGATTTTAACTTTTGTGGTTTAACATATTTGGCACAAAGCATCTATATTAATCTATCTCTTTGTTGGATTTATTTATGTGCAAAAAAAATTTGATGTCTGGGAATAATAATGAAACCACAGTAGTTAGCTGAGAGATGGTGTGTATTGATCTACTCTTATTACACATTTATAATGTTTACATAAAGTAGAATGATTTGTTATGTAGTTTAGTGATACAGCATAATGTAAGCATTTAGGTGTAGTTTTTATATGACCGCAAAATTTTTGTGATCGTATAATGTTATGGCGATGTTGTCGTCGTTGTCTTTGTCGTCGTGGTTGTTGTCTGTGGACACTTTGGTTTCCGTGCTATAACTTGAGTAAATGTTGACCGAATGTTATGAAATTTTGATATGATGTTTGTTACTGCTTAAGGAAGGTTGGTATAGTATTTGGGGGTTGTGGCCCCTATCGTTTAAGAAAAAAGGGCCAAAAAGGGCTAAAACGGGTGTATTGACAAAATTGTTGTAGAATGTTTATTATTCATTCGATTTTGAAAATTCTTTTTTATTGAATTCATCATTAAATTCTGTCAACAAAATGTGTCAATGGTTTTGATATGTATTTCACCATTACATTGATACTGGGGGTCAAAAAGGGGCCACACCCAAAAAATTGACTTTTTTATTAGTGGTCCGATTTTCAAAATCTTTTTTTCATTGGAATCCTTGTGAAAATCCCTGCCTGCATTTTTCAATCAGAATTGCAATATCTCTTACCGTTTTTGAGAAATTAGGGGTCAAAGGGGCCAAAAACGACATTTTTAAAAGTTTGTCAAGGCAAATAGTTTTATACCAAAAATTAAGTTGTAGTGGGCCTGCCAATTGTTATGAAGTTTTAATATGATGATTATATCCACTAAAGGAATGTTGGTTTTGTATTTGGGGTTTATGGCCCCCACTGTTTTAGAAAAAAGGGCCAAAAAGGGCTAAATCGGGTGTATTGACAAAACTGTTGTAATTCTTTTTTTATTGAATTCATCATTAAATTCTGTCTACTAAATGTGTCAAAGATTTTGATATGTATTTCACCATTACATTGTTACAGGGGGTTAAAGACAGGCCATGCCCATAAAATCAACTTTTTAATTTGTGGTCCGATTTTCAAAATCTTTTTTCATTGGATTTCATGTAAAAATTTCCTTTTTATTTTTATCGGATTAGCAATATCTTTTACCGTTTTTGAGAAATTTGGGGTCAAAAGGCCAAAATTGTAAATTAATACATGTATATAAATAAGGCTTTTTGTATTAGATGTTGATGTAAATATATTTGTCAAAAATGCATTTCTAAGTCCACCATAGGATGCATGTGTCAAAAAGCTTTGTAAGTCCACCATGGGCTTCATATGACCAAAGCAATGGACTATCCATATTGGGCCTCCAACGTACAGGAATCAACTTGTTACGGTCGTATCATGCTGCACTCGGCGTAGCTTATTATTGAAAAATTGATGTTCTCTTGGGCATTATTTCTTAATTTTTCTATAGAACAAAAGATGCATATCAGATATTATGAACATGTACTTTGTAACAATTTTTCTACATCATGTACATGTTAAACATTTATTCTTGAGCATTTAATAAACAACTAAGTGTTTATAACTAAAGAAATATACATTTAGAATATACCAGTAGTAGTTTTGCATTTATAGATGTATACATTCCATTGTAAAATTGAATTTGACAGTAAATTTCTAAAATCAAATATTTTCTTCCCTCATTTTGTAGGTAACATTTACAACTGTTAAAGTTAATGCAAATGTTTAAAACATTCATTAATTAAATTTAATATTTTGTTAATACAAAGATTTTGTTATCTTTATATACACGATATCTTTTCTTTTTCAATGCTTATATTACATATACACGATATCTTTTCTTTTTCAATGCTTATATTACATTTAGGGCATATGAAACTTTTTAAACACAATTTTGTTTCTCAATTATATATCTTGATATGGCTTGTTATACAGCTTTTAAGATCAGTTCTCTGTAATGACTAAAAACTATTGGTTTGGTTGGTTTTAAAATACATGCATATGGTAGTTCTTGACCAATTGAGCTCAAAATAATGCTAACTCATTATTTTTTACACTTGACTTTAATTCTTTTAAAAATACTGTTATTTGTATTGTATTGTTTTTATTAGATTATTTAATAAGAAATATTTAATCGAATATTTTTGTTTGTTTTTATGTTTTTTGACTGCAACATACTTTTTTATTGGTGCCATTTATAAAATTGTATTTTATAGTGATTTAATTTTTGGTTCACATTTATATTTTGTCTAGTCTGCTGTGAGAGGAAAATATAACTTGCCTGTGGCAACAGAGTGTTGTACAAGTTTCATGTAAAACAATTAATCTAATAAATAACAAAAGTAGGGTTCCTTGAGATATTTGGGATCTACTCATCTGTATCTTTGCCATGCAACCTTGATCTCATATTTTTTACTGGAACAATTCTCATAATCTTTTTCAATTTTCGCATCCAGTTTCCATGGTTAGATTTGATTAAAGTGTTCTTTTCCTATTTACAGTACTCACAAAACCAGGGAAAGAGGCATAGATTTAGCCTTCCAATTCTAAAAGTTGAACTATTTCATCATCATATTACATTCTGTAATAACATTCTGTACAAGATGACAATCACAATTGTTTGGACTTGGTACAGGTATTTCAAAAATGGAATGATGGATGAACCAGGTTTTATGGTGCAATGCGTTGTTTGTGAGACAAGATTGGTCAATATTTAATAATTATAACTTAAGTACAACAATCAGCCCAAAACAGAACCAAGTATATCATAGGATAAAAATATTAAATCTAGACAAACCCTTTTTGTACTTTTGACAAGTGTCTGCCTTTCTGCTTTTGACATGTAAACCTGATAAATTACTTAATATTTATCAAAGTTTTGTGATTGATGTTGTGATCTTGTATATCCTTGTCAATTTTATTTCACTCAAAAATTTATAAATTGTATTGAGTTTTAATTTATAATCTCTCAAATTAAGATTTCAGCATTTAAAGAACTGTTTTTTAGGATAAATAGGAGTGAATTGTTTTTGTTTATGAATGATCTCGTTACATTTTTAAATAAAAAGAGAAAACTTACTATTTTGCTTGTTAGTCAGTTTCAGAGAGTGAGTCATGAGTTTTTAATACCTTTTAAATGCACATAAGTTTTAAAAAGAGGTGGGGCAGTTTTAATGTTCGAGGTGACCAGTATGCATGAGTGTTAAATGAAAGTCATACCATTACAGTTGTACTTAAGTACTACTTTTTCTAAGAATCAGGCAGATACCATTAATAGGGTGGCACATCAATAATAAATACATAAAAATATTTCAACAGAATTAGGTCAAGCAACTCCAGTAAACTTTGTTTTGACCACTAAATTTTTCAGCCTATCTTGGGTTTAGGAGATATTACCAGTCAAAATTTAGTTATATTGTATAGTGAAAAGTACGGGAAAATTTCCCGCCATATTTTTTCCTATATAACCAGTCAAAAAATATCTAGGCACCAAATACATATTAAAATGTAAAAACTGCATTGGTTTTTTTTTTATGGTAAAATGAATGCATCTATACCCCAAAATCTGAAATTGGAAATTATCGATGTGCCATCCCCTGCCTGATCCATATGTGGAATAGTACTAAACAAGTGTGGCCACTAAAAGTATGTCTCGCCTGCCGGCACCATCACTAAAATCAACTACCTAAGCTTTCATTTCTTGATATAAACACAAAAAGTGTATGTATGCCTAATAACAGATGCCTAGTTATTATACTATTCAAGCAATCCATTGTCCACACAAGAATTACAAAAAGTTTTCTGTCTGAAAAAAAAAGACCTAAGTTCACAGAGTCACTGGAGCGTAAAAATGGGGTCATGGTCACATGGCATGGTGACAGTTGCATTGTCCATAACCGCAACTGTCTGTTTACCCAATATCAGATGCCTAGCTATTATAACTTTCCAGCAATTCATCATCCAAAAAAGTCTTACAAAAAAGTTTTTCAGCCTGAAAAAGACCTACGTTCACAGAGTCACTAGAGCGTGAAAATGGGGTCTGGGTCACGCAGCATGGATTACAGTTGCGTAGACCATAACCTAAACTGTCTGTATACCTAATATCAGATGCCTAGCTAATATACTTTTCCAGGGATTCATCGTCCACAAAAGTCTTACAAAAAAGTTTAAGGCCTGAAAAAAGACCTAAGTTCACAAAGTCACTGGAGCGTGAAAATGGGGTCAGGGTCACATGGCATGGTGACAGTTGCGTAGACCATAACCTAAACTGTCTGTATACCTAATATCAGATGCCAAGCTAATATACTTTTCCAGCAATTCATCGTCCACAAAAGTCTTACAAAAAAGTTTACAGCCTGAAAAAAGACCTAAGTTCACAGAGTCACTGGAGCGTGAAAATGGGGTCAGGGTCACATGGCATGGTGACAGTTGCGTAGACCATAACCTGAACTGTCTGTATACCAAATATCAGATGCCTAGCTAATATACTTTTCCAGCAATTCATCGTCCACAAAAGTCTTACAAAAAAGTTTACACCCTGAAAAAAGACCTAAGTTCACAGAGTCACTGGAGCGTGAAAATGGGGTCAGGGTCACACGGCATGGTGACAGTTGCGTAGACCATAACCTGAACTGTCTGTATACCAAATATCAGATGCCTAGCTATTATACTTTTCAAGCAATTCATTGTCCACAAAAGTCTTACAAAAAAGTTTACGCCGCCGCCGTCGCCGCCGCCGTCGCCGGAAAGTAATACCTATGTCTCGCCTTCCGCGACTATTCGTCGCAGGCGAGACAAAAAGCATTCTGTTGCAATCTGTTTTTTCAACATTTAGTTAATATTCTTTGGTCTAAGTATGGCTGTTTCCTTTGTTTCAGAGGACTAGCTAGCTAAGGACAATTGGTGTTTCATATATTTATTTCCATACTTTCAAGCAATAATTCACTTTTAAACAATATCCTCATCAACAAGCTTTTTCTAATTAGCAAAAATAATGATAATACAAATAACTGAATCTATTTGCTCTGCCTTGATGCTGTTTATAATATATGTAATGAGATGTGTAATGAGTGTATGTGACAAATCCTCAATATACCAACAGCAATTTAAATATGGCATGGAAAACAACTTCAATGCGACCAGTGGTAACTGATCTCCAATCTGCAACCCAAACATCAGAGAAGATTGTTTTAAAAGGTACTTGAAATTTAAATTTAAAAAAATGTTAGATTCACAATGGAACATACAAGACTTCACAGCTATTCAGTGATTTTGTTTGCCTATATTTATCTCCAAAATAAGGCTTTTCCCCTAGAAAATATTTCCCAAAATGTCCCAAAAATGGCTTAAATTTTCCCCAAATGTGGTTTAAATTTCCCAAATGATATTTGAATCAGACAGAATAAAAAATAATGATTTTAATTAGTTCAAATGATTTGTTAAAATAGTTCCCCCTCAGATTTAAACATTAATTTAATTTAACCTTAAGATAAAGGTTTATATGCATAGGTAACCTTTCTGAATTTCCTAATTCTCCTAAAATGACATATTTTTTCCCAATAAAAAAAGGGTAAGGGCAATTTAAAAAAACCCCTAAAAATTACCATTATTCTATGCACTTGTCTTGTTTCTATAAATGAAAATCAGAAATAGACATGTCACATAAATAAATACAAAAACTGATCTCAAATATTTAGAAGTTTTGAACATAAACAGTTTAAATGGTTCCAAGACAAACTTAACTTAAACAATTAAAATGTAAATACATAAAAGTCAATGTGTTAACAAAATGTCTTCAACAAAAAAATTTCTAGCCATATTGTGTTTCAACATATGGCTTCTCTTCATCATTTTATTATTTCTCAGCTACCAAAAATAAATACACAAAAAAAGTGACTTAGATTGATATTAAAAATGCAAACAGGAACATATCTAATTAACAAAACATTTGACAAAAACAAATTAAGATTTCCTTTATTTGATACTTAACCCAGTCATTATGAAGTTGCATGTATTTCTTCTGATTATAACAAACCATCCACAGAACAAGACTTGCTTTATTTCATTTTCAAACATGACTGCACAGAACTTTCCTTATAGAATTAGATGTTGTTAACTCTTTAGATTTTTAAGACATTACATGCATTGATACAACATATCACATTACTTGCATTGATACAAATGCCCAAGAATTTCATCTATATTATGTGTTACAAAAAACCCTCTACTTTCAGCCAAATAACAATAAATATTGGGTGACAAAGCTCTAATAATAAATAAAATGTGTACAAAAAGACACAAGGCCAAAAAAAAAGATGTGCATATCACATTATTAGACTGATATTAATCTATCACACCACTTATAGACTTTTTCTCCCTCGTGCAATGATCCTTCTCTGAAGTCAACATGATTTTCACATAAAACAATGATATGCTTTACACACTTTGAGATTCTCCCCCTATAAAAACTGTAACCTTTCTCAAGACATTGGTTCGTGTGCATCTAGAGGGTACTGGTCTTTATATTGTCCTACATGGGATTTCATAAATTCAAGTTGTTTTTGTAATCGGGGAGGTAATTCATCGTAAACGTCTGTGAATAACATTTCTGGATTTGGTTTCTTCTTTTTCTCAGCTCTGGCAAAGGCTTCCATCACCTGAAGAAAAAGGGAAAGGATATATATGTTATAGTAATTTCAAATTCATATATACATGTATACAAATCTAGACAATACTGTGGTTTCATTATTATTTGTGGGAAACCAATATCAAGGTTTTTGTGGGTGGCTTTACCCACGAAATTTGATAACCCATGAAATGTACGAAAATTGGTTCAAATGAAAACTAGGAAAAACTGTTTTAGCCCACTAAAACTGATGTCTCCCCTTCCTTGAATAACACAAGTTCAATCTTGAGGTCAAAAGGTCAAAGTCACAATGACATACATTGTACAATTTTTTTTTTTAATAATGATACATCTACATTCTAAAGCTGTATGTCAAAGGATAAAAAAGTTATGGCCTGGAAGGCTTTGCATGTCAAATAAGCATTATTTATTTGACATTGAAGTCACAAGTCAAAGTCATTAAGGTTGGTGACACATTGTTCCCATGATGACACATTAAAATGTGGAAATTCAAAGCCTTTTGAATAGGATTAAAATATATATGGCCCAGAAATGTTTTATGTGTAAAAATAGCATTAATTTGACCTAAAGGTCAAAGGTCAAGGTCATATGAAGGTCATTCTGGTACGTGACACATCGTCTCATGGCGAAACATCCACATGCTCAATATCCAAGTATAAAAAGTTATGACCAGGACACACTCTGCACATAAAATTAGCATTAATTTGACCTTGAGGTCAAGGTCATTCTGGTACAGGACACATCATCTCATGGTGATATATCCACATGCCAAATATCAAAGCCCTATGTCAAAGAACAAAAATGTAATGGCCTGGAACACATTGGATGTAAAAAGAGCATTAATTTGACCTTGAGGTCAAAGGTCAAGGTCATGTGAAGGTCATTCTGGTATGCGACACATCGTCTCATGGCGAAACATCCACATGCCAAATATCAAAGGATAAAAAGTTATGACAAGGACACACTTTGCATGTAAAATAAGCTTTAATTTGACCTTGAGGTCAAAAGTCAAGGTCATATGAAGGTCATTCTGGTACACCACACATAATCTCATGGTAATACATCAACATGTTAAATATTAAAGCCCTATGCCAAAGAACAAAAAAGTTATGGCACAGACACACTTTCCATGTAAAATAGGCATTAGTTTAACCTTGAGGTCAAAGGACAAGGTCATATTAAGGTCATTCTGGTACGTGACACATCGTCTCATGGTGATACATCCACATGCCAAATATCAAAGCCTTATGTCAAAGAACAAAAAAGTTATGGCCCAGAACACTTTGGATGTAAAATTAGCATTAATTTGACCTTGAGGTCAAAGGTCAAGGTCATATGCAGGTCATTCTGGTACGCGACACGTCGTCTCATGGTGATACATCCACATGCCAAATATCAAAGCCCTATCTCAAAGGATAAAAAAGTTATGGCCCGGACACGCTTTGTATGAGAAGAAGAAGAAGAAGAAGAAGAAGAAGAAGAAGAAGAAGAAGAAGAAGAAGAAGAAGAAGAACTGACACAAAAACAATATGTCTCCCCCTTCTAGGAAGGGGAGACAAAATAAATAAATCTACAGTATTTGAAAATTTAATAATTATGTCTCTTTGTATAATAAAAGTTCACCATGTCAATTGATAGTGGGAAAAAATACATGTAATAATATAAAAATTCATTCAACTTTAACTAGGTTCACAGCTTGTTACCTTTTACAAGGCACACCAAGCATTTGTGTCATGTAACATGTAATATACAATACTGTCTACCTTAACAGTACTCCAAATGTACATTCTTAATAATAACGAAAGTCCATAAACCTGGCAATTTTAATAATCCCTTCCTGTATTTGTGCAAACAAAAATCTATGATTACTATAATTGTTTTTCAATTGGGAGGATTCTGAGCACATGTCATATCTACTAGAGCAATTTTAGATACTTATTAATCAGTACACATGCTTACATTTTTCTTGGACTTTTCTTTCCATGCTGATTCCTGCTCATCATCCCACCAGCCTTGGTTCTCCATGTAAT
Source organism: Arcuatula senhousia (assembly GCA_963971305.1). Taxonomy (NCBI): domain Eukaryota; kingdom Metazoa; phylum Mollusca; class Bivalvia; order Mytilida; family Mytilidae; genus Arcuatula; species Arcuatula senhousia. The sequence continues at coordinate 66,490,456 of OZ020304.1, forward strand.
TCCTTAATCTATGTATTGGTGATTGGTCATCCCATGACATTATCTCCCCTTTCTTCCTGTAGATGGAGCTGTCATCAGAGGTACTGTGATGCCCTATTCTGAAAATCACAAATATAAATGTCATTGGCTTTTGAAGAAGAGTCAATGACCAAAAAAAGTGTATCAATTAAGCCACAATTTTCAAAAGTTGTTAATAATTTTGCAATCCAATATTTTGTAATGCACAACTTTATAGTTTCAACAATCCTTTACTTTTAAAACCAACATAAGACATACAGTTACCTGTAAGTCATAGCCTCAATAAGAATAGGTCGTCTTTCTTTGACACATATTTCTCTAGCTGCCTTTGTAGCGTTATATACACCAAACACATCATTTCCATCGACTCTGATAGTGTCCATACCATAACCTGATCCACGAGAGGCTGTGAATAGAAAATAAACACATTATCAGATAATTTTGAATACTGGTATCCCTAATATGCATATGAATCATTAAAAAATAGGGCATGTAATGGGACATTAAATGATACCTCGCCACGTTATAATATCAAAAGTTCATAAATCTCGAAAACTGTTTTTCGGATCATGCTGGAAATTGAACTTGACCTGTATTTTATTGTACTCAAAAGCTGTACAAAATATCATTTAATTCCCATGACGCGTTTTCAAGTTATTGGTCGGAAACTCAAAATTTCATGAAATTTGATTTTTCAAAGTGGCCCATCTCAAAAACTATTTTTTGGATCATGCTGGAAATCGAACTTGACCTGTATTTTATTGTACTAAACAGCTGTGCAAAATATTATTCTAATCCTTTGACGCGTTTTCAAGTTATTGGTCAGAAACCTTCGGTGGACGGACGGACGGACAGACACCGAAAAAAACTGAGGGTATAACATAATACCCTGCCACTTCGTGTGGCGGGGTATAAAAATCAAACTTATCACTTGCAATCAGTTTTTTCATGTGATATTGACTTTTTTTTAATTTCCCCAAAATCAGGACCTTAAACACACCATTCCAAATATTTAATTTGATATGGTTAAAAATGTCCTTTTTATCCAAGATTAGGATCACCTGAGTTCACTCTTGTTGGGACTTGAGTTTGCATTCTTGATTTCTGTTTGGTTGATTTTGTGCTTTGTATTTCTTGTTGCTGTTCTTGTTCCTGTTTACCAGTTTTATCGTTGCCCTTTGAGACTTTTGACACTTGAATGTCCCATTGGTGCCTCTTGCTTCTTAAAACCCACCGTCATCAAAACAAGAGTTTCATTGCAACGTTACTAAAAATCTATTTACGTACCGATTCCATCACCTCTATACTGATCACTGGTTGGAGTTGATATGGCATAACCATTGTTTCTACTACAATCAGAATAAAATATAAGCTGTAAGATATTTCCTACAAAAATTAACATGCTCATGCTTTTTACTTAGAGTGAAATTTGATGTAAAGTTAAAATCTACAATATGAACAGAAATCTCAGGCGTCCCACCATAGGTATTTGTTTTGGTTAAAGGGAGATACATCCTATAAAGTTGACCAGTGATTAAATAATATGCCCATGCTCTGTGTTGCTTACAGGGGAAAAAGATTGTTGGCATCTGCCAAGACAATTGAAAGTTCTTTTATGAATAGGCTGTTCAGTGCCTTGTCTTAAATGGAAATTTTTTATTAAAGGCAAAGGCATAAACATTTTTTTACAAGCATTCACTCTCAATAGGCATTGACTCATGTAGAACATTCTGTTAGCATGGTTAGTGATTGTTCTTTTTCTGATGATAAATCTCTTGATTCTGTGGATTCATTTATTTCTGTTGTACATGTGTACCAATTTTCATGGTTGGATGGAATTGACCAGTTCGTGGATTCTTAAATTCGTGGTTCTGAAGTCTGCAGCATACACAGCAATGTTAGTTCCTTTTCGTGGGGTATCAGTTTTCGTGGGTCAATCCAACCCACGAAAACTGATACCCCATGAATAATGATGAAACCACAGTATATGAAACAAGTTGAATGTAAAATTTTTTATCATGGCATTCATTGAACATAAAGATAAAATTCCCTGAACTCATACCAGGTCACAAAGAACTCAAGAATGACTATCTACCAGCATTTGTTCTGTGACAAACAACAAACATTAAGCTACTTTCTTTAGAGATAAAACTCCTTACCAAAAGAATATGATAGGGCATTCTAATGTTGCAGCAAAGTTAAATGCAGCATGTGCGTCTCCTTCTGAAGCAGCCCCCTCACCAAAGTAACATATCACACATAACTTCTTCCCTGCATTCTTATAAGCATAGGCTGATCCTGCAGCTGAAATGACATAGTTAACAAAGTGACGTACATGTATGCCAAAATTTTATCCTGTACTTCAAGATCTTTTCATTATTGAGATTATTCTAGTAAAAAATACATGTATAATATAAGAGATTGCAATGAAGTCATTTTTTAAAAATTTCACATGTTTTGTTTCTCAAATAAGCTTCATGCAAGCTGAGAGTATTTTTTTTTCAAAAATATATTTTTCCCATCAATGCACTAAAGTACCTATTAACAATTAAGAATTGAATATTTGTAATTAGACGTTTCATTGGCGTGTAAAACCGTTGACTGTAGCACATTTTTAATGAAGCACGCTAGCGCTTCATGTTAAAAATGTGCGACCTGTCAAAGGTTTTACAACCCTATGAAACATCAAAATACAAACAAACATTCAATTCTAATAATTACATTTCAATGTTTTTTAAATTGTTTCTGATTTTTCCTTTTGTTTTGTGGTGTATGTTCGTGTATTTTTCATATGCGCATTAATATCCAAATGCGAATTCAAGTTGTGAGAATTTACCTGGAAAAGAACGAATTTTAGTTGTGCGTCAAGATCATGACCCGGCTATTGCCACCTGATTCAAGTGACATTTCATCGAGGTATGAAAGACGACTCAAGGTGTCAATTGACCAATAGAATAACTGATTTTAATTATATGCACGGTAAATGTAATTATAATTAAATGATGTATATAACTAACCCTGAGGCATTTGTGTAGCTAATGTAGAAGATATGGTAACAAAGTGTAAGTCTTTACATCCGTAATGTACAGGCATTTGTCTTCCCTTGCCAATGTCATCACAGTTACCATAACATTGGTCCATAAACTGGTCTAACTTGAAACCTCTCCACATTAACACACCTGAAATAACAAGAAACCTCTCCAAATTAACACACCTGAAATAATAAGAGACCACTCCACATTAACACACCTGGAATAACAAGAAACTTCTCCACATTAACACACCTGAAATAACAAGAAACATCTCTGCATTAACACACCTGAAATAAAGCCAAAACTTTCATTAAAACAAGTCAAGCTTATACATGTACATGAACTTGAATGAAAACATCAAGATTGATTTGTGTAAAATAAGCTATATTGTGAAATTCACACATGTTAGGCTTGAAATTCATGTAAAACTCACATAATGCAAATTTGGCTGTGTAATAAATGGCAATATTTTCTTAATAAAATTAATACATTAGTCATATATTAAGAATTGGTTAACTGGATGTTTGAGAGAAGGTGTCGCTTAATAGGTAGTAATAGGATTTGGAATTAGTTACACAACCTTTAGTTATAAATCTCTTATCAGCAACAAAGTAAAAATCCACAAAAAAGTAGTTTGCCGCCTAAAATGTGACCAGTGGCTACTGATGGTTGTCCTGTAATTTTGTCCCAGATTTTTTATGGAGTAAAACGTAATTTATCTCTTAAAATATAAATCTTGAATATCTTACAATACAAATTAAATTCCAGAATTCTCCTAGGAAAAAATGGATTCCAATTTTCCTAGGACAAATTTATACTGGTTTATATCCAGAACAAATCAGAATTCTATTTTCTACTAGGAGATTTGAGATATTCTGATTTATACTAGTAGGAGAATGCTCGATCCTACAGGGTTTCTCTTTGTAATGTTACATATAAAAATGTAAAATGATTAGTTCATAATGTATGATTACCATACTGTGTATCCTAAAGTAACATACCAGCTTCTCTGTATTGTCCAAAAACTAGATCTTGAGGGTCAAGAGCAGCTGCTGACCCTATATGTGTTCCTTCTTCACCATAGTTCGTCATATAAAATGAAATTCTTCCTTGTCTTTGAGATTCATACAGAATTCTATCCATGGTGTTCAGCAGAGTCATGCTGTGGTACATTTTCCTCACCGTCTCTTGATCCAACTTTAAAGTAAAGGAATATAATATGTGTTAATTAATCTAGTTCAACAGTTGAGACATGAAACAAAAGTTAACAAATAAATGCATGTTCAAAATGGTTTTTTTTTTGCTTTTATTAAGGCAAAGAAGCAACATTTGAACTGGAATTTTGCCCATAGAAATGTATTAAAATGGCAGTTTTAATAGTCTTACACAAATTATCAAGTGCATCGTGGGATGTGGTAAAGATATAAGGCATTAATGAGGTGTGAACCAAGTGTGCAACTGATTTTGACTTCAATACTTCTTGCAACTTTTAAATATTTTCTGAAAACAGGGGTACACATGCAATCCAATCACAACTATTGCATCCTCCTGGTTTCTGTCTTGACAAAGGAATGACCTTTCAAGATCTCTGACCTGGCAACATATCTCAAGATCTTTTTCTGTACCTGAGGATCTAGTCCACCTGGCAGGATTTCACCCTTGGCGTTCATCACCCTGTAGACAGGAATTCCTTTGAAGTCATCTGGCTTAATGAAATCCAGGCTGGTTGTAAATTCTGATCTTGACCCAGGAAATTCTGGTCTCTCCTAAAAGTTATAAAGGATAACCACCTTAGATTAGAATAAATATATTCTCATCATTTTGTTTCTTCTTCCCGGTAAGGAGTCAGCCTCTGTTCAGAGTGTACTTGACTTACAGGTAGGAGTTTCTGATAATGAAGACATTTTCAAATGACCAGACATTGCCAGAGCACTATTAAACTAACTTCAGCATTTGGCTATATTTGATATCTAAATAGCAGAAGATGGGGACCCCTTTATAGACGTCATTTGAATTACCAACTTACACCATACTCAATTGGAACACTTTTTCAGTGTTTTTATATGCGAGCGGAGCGAAGCTCTCTATTGTAAAGAGTCTGCCAAATTGCACGAGACTCAAAATACGATGGTTGAAAATAAATTCTGTCTCGCTACTCGGAATGCATTGGGAATTTACGAAAATACCGGGTCTCGCGTTAGCGCGATTCTTTATTTTCGCTTATTTATTTACAAACGGTAACAAAAGTTGTTTATGACAATAACTTTCTCAATAAATTATAACTATCTAACGAACGAACACTCGTTGCTTTTGTTTTTACAGAAATATGGCTTTCTCTCGCGAGAATTCGTGACCTTTTACCCATAGTGCATAGTCATGATAGTCATGCGCAGAAAAATGGTGGGAGTTCTGTCAATCAATTTTCGGAACTTTTTATAACACAGATTCATTAAAATGAAGTGATCAGCAACTTTTTTTCTACATATGTATGATAATTTGGTCCTACCTGATCTGAAAATAAAATCCTAATCCATCCTTATCCTATGCGGTCCCTCAAACTGACAAAGTTAAATGATCATTTGGATACGTCGTCATTTTCCACCAGGTTTCTAAATCAATTTTTTGCAGACAGTACTTGGCAATTATAGATACGGGTATACAAAAAATATAACAAAACCTGGCAGAAGAGTCGTCGTCTGCTTGTCAAATGATATCATGTGACTGAAGGATTGATTAACTTATGGATGATGTTGTCCCGGCCGCAACCCATATTTTGGCGTTTTTACGGATAATACATTTTTTTAAAATAAATTATTAAATTTTTATCCAAAAGTGGACCCTCTTAGCTATTGATCCAGCCGAGGGTATTTTGACATTTTTTCCAGATCCAATTAAGGTTAAACCTAGTTTTGGTTGCACCTATTATATTGATTTTTTATCTTAGCGAGCTTTTAGGGCAGAGCCATTATCATATTATATGAAAATAGGACTTCAGCGTGTTGAACATCATACAAATATACGTTGGAAGCCTATAATTGAGCATCTGACATACATGTTCATCATTTCCAGTGTGTTCACTGTTGTTAGTCAAAGAGAAAATGTAAGTTTAAAGGGTAAAGGTCATGAAGGTGTTTAAAAGTTTAAAATTTATTGCAGCAATTGACCTGAAAACTGAAACCGTTGGAGATAATCAGTAAAGTCAGGTACATGTACATGTATGTACCATAGTAGCTGAGCCAAGTGCCATAATACTCTTTTAATTTTGAGGTTTGTCATTGTCCACCTTTGTCCTTACCACATTATTTCTTGTAGTGGACGAAGATAATTGTCTTGCTATGGTGCTAAATGCATACTGTATATGTCGTGGAGAAAGGATCTTTTTGGCATGTTTAAGTGACATCTTTTTTTTACAAGTTTGTGTCCTTCAAAGCATTACAGATGGTTAAGTCTAAAGATGATCCGAAAAGTATAAATATCCGGTCATACTTGTTTTTTAGTTTTCTTCACCTGGAAACCGGTACTGTGCATTAATAATATCATAGATCTGTATACAGGTCTATGATAATATAAAGATCATAATACCGATCTCTTCTGCTTTTCTTCTATTGGAATTTAAAAACAATGAGCTTTTAACCCCCCCCCAAAAAAGGTATTAGGAAACCAATGAAATTTTCCAGTTTTCATTATATACATGTAGTATTGGGGAAGCCATGGAGACAGCTTCGATTTCCAAGTGGGTTTCACATTTAGTAAATAAAATAATATCTGGAAAAAAAATAAAACTAAATCATCTCAGAAAATACATAAAAAGAGTCAAAATTAACATGCCGGTGACACGAATTCATTGATTGATTGATTGATTTATTTATTCTCAATAAGTTATCTTATTTACAACTTCTTTGGAGTAAGTTATTACAAACACAAAAAGTAATCAAGATTTAATTGAAATAATTGATAAAGATATTAATGAGAAATATGGAAATAAAGGAGATATAATTTTGGCGGGAGATCTGAATGCCAGAACTGGTATTCTAAAAGACTATATCATTCATGATAATAACAATTTTTTACCTATACCTGACAATAATTATGATGTAGATTTTGTAGCGGAGGAGAGAGTCAGTCATGATCATGTTGTAGATACAAGAGGGAAAGATGTTATTGAATTTTGTATAAGTAATAAGATGCGTATATTAAATGGTAGATGTGTTGGAGACTGTACAGGCAGTTATACATGTTACAAACCAAATGGATGTAGTGTAGTCGATTATGTAATTGTATCAGAAAATCTTTTGAACAACATTTTATATTTTCATGTATCTGATTTTCAACCAAGTTTCTCAGACTGCCATAGCAAAACCTCCTTTAGAATCTTGGCATCTTTTGATACAATTCAAGATAAAAATATTAATTTAAAAGACTTCCCATTGAGGTACAAATGGAATACAGAAAGTATTGTAGAATTTCAGAAATCTTTTACACACCCTGCAATAAAAAAGGAAATTTATCATTTTTTAACACAAGACATAAACCTTGATGAACAAAGCATAAACAATGCTTCAGATAATATTCACTCCATATTTGAGAAAGTCTGTAAAGTTTCACTGAAAAAGAAAAAAAAGAAAAGAAAGATTATAAAGAATAAATGGTTTGATAATGATCTTGAAAAAATAAAAAAGATTGTACAAGACAAGTCCAACCTTATGTCACAATTTCCAAAGGACCCAATAGTTAGGGGCTCTTTTTTTAAGATGAATAAAACTTATGCTAAGTTAAGGAAAAGGAAAAAGAGGGAGTTCAAGCAAAATATTTTAAATCGCTTAGACCAACTTGAATCTGAAAATCCAAAAGAGTACTGGGCGCTGGTCAATGATTTAAGAAATACCAAAGGAGATGAACAAAAATGTACAATAGATGGAGAAACCTGGTTTAACTACTTTACTTATTTATCTTCTATATCTAATAATTTTAGGAAAAAAATTGAAGACCTAAAAACAAAACTTCAAACTTTAGAGGCAGGACCTAAAAGTTTTTCCTCTCTAGATTTCAAAATTTCATTAAGTGAGGTACACAAAGCCATCTCGAGGCTAAAAAATGGAAAGAGTCCTGGTTTGGACAATATAAGTAATGAAATGCTGAAAGCCTCACAAAGTTATATCAGCTCAAGCATTGCTAAACTTTTTAATGCAGTTTTATTATCTGGAAATTACCCATTACATTGGTCAAAAAGCTTTATCACACCTATTTATAAATCTGATGATCCCAACAAACCAGAAAATTATAGGGGCATTGCCATCAATAACAGCATAGGGAAACTATTCAATATGATTATGAACATGAGATTTGATACCTATTTAGAAGATAATAATATTATACACAAAACACAAATTGGCTTTTCAAAGAAATGTCGCACCTCTGATCACATATTTGTGTTAAGATGCATCATACAAAAATATCTGAAGAAAGGATGTAAAAAATTGTATACTTGCTTTGTAGACTTTCGCAAAGCGTTTGATAAGGTTATTCATACTGGAATTATGTATAAACTTCAAAAGGCTAACATAAATGGGAATTTTTATAAGATATTGAAATCCATGTATTGGAATGATGAACTATGTGTACGAACCGAAAACAAACTTACAAATTTTTTTAAGTCAGAAGTAGGAGTCAGACAGGGCGATGTACTAAGCCCTAACCTGTTTAAATTTTTTGTCAATGATTTACCTAAGCTATTGCTAGAAAAGACAGATTCAGTGAACCTTAATGATACACCCATACCATGTCTTTTATATGCTGATGATCTTGTACTTATGTCTGATTCAAAAAGTGCTCTCCAACACAAACTTGATGTATTATCAAATTATTGTAATGACTGGTGTTTAGAAGTTAACTGTAAGAAAACTAAAATTATCATTTTTAACAATAATGGGAGACTCATTGAAGAAAAATTTAATATTGGAAATGAAATTATAGAATCTGTTAAACAATACAAATATCTTGGAATTATGTTAGATAACACAGGTAAATTTATTGAAGCAAGGAAGCATCTATATCAAAAAAGTCTGAAAGCTTGTTTTAAACTATACAAAGATATGAAATCAGCAGATCCTAGTATTAAAACATTTCTTCATATATTTGATCACTGTATAAAACCAATAGCCTTATATGGAAGTGAAATATGGGGAACCATAAATATTACCCCTAAAAGAAAAGAAATGTCCCTTTACAATATTTTTAAGGACTGGGAACCTGAAAAGCTAAACATTAAATTTTGTAAATATATTCTTGGGGTATCAAAAACGTGTACCAATATTGCGGTTCTCTCAGAACTTGGTAGATACCCTTTATATTTAAATATTCTATGTAACATATTTATGTATTGGCATAGACTTGAAAGCTTACCTTCAGAACTACTTACATGTGCTTTACAAGAATATAAAAATGATCCCCAATGCTCTTCCTGGTACAGCAATATATTGCTTTTTGCCAGACTTTTAAATCTTGATCTATCATATTGTAAGAAGCTAAGTCATGGAAGTTTCAAATCTCAATTACTTAAATGTTTAAAAATAAACTTTCTTGATTCTTGGCAAGAGATTAAAAGAGGTTATTTAACTAATAAGGAAGGAAAACTGGATACCTACTTTACATTTAAAAACAATTTCACTCCTGAACCATACCTTGTTATTAAGATGGAAAAAAGAAAAACTTTAGCAAAATTCAGGACTAGTAATCATATACTTAGAATAGAAACAGGAAGACATGAAAGAGTACTAGAAAATGGCAAATTTAAGGTTCTGCCAAGGGATGAGAGAATCTGCAAATATTGCAATAATATCTCAATTGAAAGCGAAGTACATTTTTTGCTTGAATGCAATGCATATGAGCATAAAAGGAAACCTTTTATAGAAAAACTACTAAAACAGCATGTAAATTTAAAAAAATTAAACAACTCACAATTATTTTCTTGGTTTATGATCAATGAAGATCTTGAATTCATTAATGATTTATGTAATCTGATAGAAGATCTTTATTATATAAGACAAAATACTATAAATAATTGATATAGATTGTACAAGTAACATAATTAATATGTAGATGTAATATTAGATAGAGTTACTCCCCTTACCCCACCTGGCTCTCTCTCTCTATTAATAATTGTGCCTATTTGTGTTCCAATCATTCTTAATCATTGTTCTGTACTTGTATGACTTATATGTTTGTAGACTGATTGATATGCCCAATGATGGGCCCTATGATTAGGAAATAAAGATATTTATTTATTTATTTATTTATTTAAAAAGTATATAAATAAAATAAATATAAAATAAATGAAAAGTAATTAAAAAAAAAATGAAATTAAAACAAAAAATTCAAGGATGTGTTTGTTATAACTAAATTTCAGAGGCTCGTTGTATTTTGTCAGTGCAAAAAATCCTGTCTTGCGTTGTATCATGGCTCTTTGTCCATCAGACCTGGTTTGAATTCTTCACCCGCCATGAATGCAGGATAGTACCAATCTGCTATATTTCTTTTGTAGGTTTGAAAATATTTGGATAAATTTTCATATTGTTTCAAGAAGTTGTCTAATTCTGAGATAATCAAACTAATTAGTTTTAAATTTCTCAGTCTAATTGAAAAAATCTTTCGTATGTATAAACGTGTTGACTCGTTCATATTAAATTATTTGACCAATATTCTTTTGGAGGGGGGGGGGGGGGGGGTTATGTATACAATCGAACTCTTTTTTTAGTATTGTTCACTCAGTTTTAGTACAAAACAGAGGTTAATATAATTTTTTGCCCTTGGCAGATCATTGATTAAAATGCATGAATTATGTGTACCAATAGCCAAAAAAAAAAAAAACAAAAAAAAAAACAAACATGTTTTTTTTTATATATTTACGATTCCTTGTACCTATAGCCAAAAACCGTGTTTCAGCTAATGCTACACGCGTCCGGCGTGTATTCGGAGCCTACAGTCTACAGGTACGCGCGTGTATTCGGAGCCACAGCCTTTCAAAAAAAAATACTCCCTTTTAAAATACATCGTACATTTGGATACTTTTTAAGTCATTTGGCAGTCTATTCCAATTATTATTATTTGTTGCCATGTCATGAACGAGCGGTACAAAAAAAGGGTTATAATAGGAGCGATGTGTCCAGTCTCTTAGTTTGGTAAAAATATTTTTCTTATATGGTCATGATGGTTGACATTTGTTAAAAATAATTTCATAGCATGATTCATTTGTCGTATATCCAATTTTCTACACTTAGAAAACCATAAATCTCATTAATATTGTGATTTTCAAAAAACCGGTATCACTTTAAATAGCTCGACAGGTAGCCTTTCAGGTAACACTTCTGATCTACATAATCACACTATGCCATGTTGGTACTCTATGAAATGTTATTTCCTGTGCCGGGTACTGTTATTTCCCCTAATTGTGCATCACGTTGGTTTTCTTATATTGATTACCGACACATAAATTTAAAGATTCTGAAGCAACAGGGGCGGATCCAGAATTTTGTCAGAGGGGTGTCACCAAATGACGTAAAACCATAAAGTTCAAGATTAAGAAACAAAATCATTATATTTACATGACAACCTCGAACTATTGTATCAGGTGCAGCATTTAAAAAAATAAAATCTTACCATTGTAAAGTCGATCATATCTAGTTCTTTTGTTAGAGTATAACTTGAGGTCATGCAGTTGGCTTCAGATTGCAAGTGCAACCACACATGAAAAATGTAAAACTTATTGTTGGGTTGTCAAGACCCAAGCTTTAAAACTGGCAATATGGAAAAGGGCATGAAAAAGCAAAGACGCTTTCAAGAGCTGATCAAATGTCGTATATTAATCTTTTTATGGTGGCAGAATTATCATTCGTCTATAATAGATTTAAGAAGCAGGTTGCGAAATTCTTTAACAACTTTATTTAGTTATTAGTTAATTGGTTTACTCTCAAACAGTACGATTTCGGTTATATAAGAAGATCAACATGAAAAGGGCAACACAATGAACTTGAAATGATGATGAGGTGGAGGAAATGGGAGCACAAGACCAATTGGGGAGGAAAGTTTCAAATGCCACTTGAAAAGTGAGTGATGAGTATGAAAGGACAATTTAACCTCCATATGAGGATCCTCCGGGTCCTACTTTTATCGGAATCTGAAGCAGGGTTCTTTAACCGTCGAGAAACTTGACATTTTCTTTAAAACAGTGCACCACTACGGTTTGTTGTCAGGGTTTCGTATTATAGCCTGACGACAACGGTATTTCATATGACAACATCTGGTGCACACATCTCAATAGTTTCTGAGCGCTTATTGGACTTTTACCGACAAGATTTATAGCGGGCTAATTCACAATCCAAAACCCTATTCCGGTTTTTGACAACCAGAAAGTCTGGTAAGATTTGTAAAAGGGTTATTAGGCGGTTATTATATGATTGTTGTACTACAAAACATATCGACTGTCTTTGCGTTTTAAGCAACGCATATAATAAAGAATACAATGTTTCAGGGGGCAAGGTTTTGTTTGATATGAAAAAGTTAATTCATTTTTTAACATAAATGCAATTCATTAATTTATTGTCGTCGGTCCTTAAAAGTTCTGAACATGATAAGTTCCAAGAAAGCTGGAATTTATGCAGAACTTCTCAGATGCTAGTGCTCTATGTACACCGTTTCTCCTTAAATGTGTTGATTTTTTTTCACATTAAACAATTAAAAGAGATTCTTAGTCATTATTGAAAACGTAGATTTTACACGTCGATCACAGATCAAAAGAACTTAATTAACAGAAAAAATGAGTGTTGTCACAAGCGTAATTAACCTATGGCATGTTTATTTAGCAATTTACATGTAGCCTTCAAGGTTACCTAGTATGTACAAGTTTATTCTATTATAGAAAGTGTGCCCGTCAAACCATACTTGTGAACCTCAGGGGGTTGTCACGTGCACCGGGTGACACCCCCTGGATCCGCTACTGTGCAAAACGGTATTGCTAAACTGTAAAATGGAAAGTATATTACTTTTATGAACATTTCAGATGAAACCTTTAAAAAAATGAAAAGTAAATATGTCTGTGTAAACTTTTATTTAATATTTCTTGCTGGAAAATTAGCACATAAACTGAAATATTTGATTGAGTGTCTCTTAAAAACATATAAAACAATGACCATGCATAAAATCATGAATTAAACCCTTCATAAAAATCATTTTTCTTTCTTTCTCATGCGTTTTTATATCGACACCAATATTATTTGTTGTGATTTTCAACGATTAGTTGCGGTGGGTAATTCTAAAATTGTACTGTTATTTCGCGTGGTAAATGTGGTATGGTACTGTTATTTCTGGTTAGAAAATTTACTATGGTACTGTTATTTCCTGTAAAAGGGGAACTGTATTTTATGCCCTCGCTTAATTAAAGGGATTATAAAGTAATAGAAATGAACGTCCGTTACACCTTTGAGTTACACTTTTATATCAACCACTCAATTGGTATATATGAAACATTCAAACAATCTGTGCGACCTTATGTAGATGCGCATCTCCTTTATCATTTCTGAATTTCTATAATTAAGTCTGATAAATATCTTAGTCGCTGGGTCTTTATTTGTTATTCACAACGCCTAATTAATCTCTTAACAAATCTCCATTGGATTTTCAATAATACTTCAATGTTAAAATGTGGATATGTACCTTAACTTTCTGTTTGAATATTTTATCTTGTTGGTTATTTTTCGTTTTTGTTTATTGTTTTAGGTTGCAGTTTTTATCTTCTTTTTTTCTGGGGGGGGGGGGGGGGGTGTAAGTATTTATTTGTGATTGGCGGTTCAGAGTCTGCTCAAAAGTTCATTCTTAATTTGGTACTTTTTCTAATCTGGTCTGCTTTGGGACTGGTCTACTCAAGGTCCGCTCTAAATATGGTTTGGTCTGAACTCAGGCGGACCAGGCCTACATAGAACAATCTAGACCTAGAGAACCTCTGGTTTACTTTTTCAAAGGTCAACTTCTTTGTTTTGGCTGCGAGTCGCAAAATAATGGTCATGTGCATATAAATTGGTCTTCCACCTTACAAAATTAGGTGCACTGTCTAGAATATCTAGTGTTTTTTAGTTCCCTATCGGCGACAGTCGAAAGGGACTATTGGTTTGCACGTCTAGCTGTCCGTCACGCCTCAGTTTTCCGCACTTTTTGTACTAAACCCTTGCAGATAATGAACTGATTTTTGGTATGTGAGTCTACCATAACGAGTTAAAGATCAAGTTCGCGTTTTGATCCGGTCTGTGCATTTTTACGGGTCCTTTGAACTTTAAAAAGTTATCTGCACTTTTTTTTAACGCTTTTGTAAATAATAAACTGATCAAGTTTAATTTTGTTTCGTTACACTAATTTTTACCAGAGACTGAAATATGACGCCGGTAGGGGGACTATATATATATTTATTTGAAAAAACTACCCCTTTACAACGGGGGCAACCATCGACGGGGTTTCGATGGTTGCGTTCAACAGTTAAACATAGATATTTACAACTATAAGACATTAAAATGGTAAACAAATTACAATAAGAGATCACTTCATTCAGTTAAAATGTTCTTTTAAAATTTTCAAGTCTAACATAAAAAACATAATACAAAATCTCTCTTCATATTTATATTATACATATAAAAAGATGTGGAAAGCAAAGCGTAAGAAAGACCAAATTTTCCTTTAAAACTCAATAAAATTTGATAAAATATATATTAAATAGGTCCTAAAATCATCGTACTTCAAAATAAAATATGAAATGTTTACTTTTCCTAGCAAGGGTAAAACGTTTTGCGATAATTCATAATGTCATGTAAAAAAGTTTTCGTTAGACAATCGATTTGCTTTCCCAGATCATTACTATACAAATGCCCAATTTCACCTATAATAAATTGTAATTGAGCGACCTTTGGTAACCCTCTGAGGTAGATGTGAGAGGTAGAAACGTCGTTCGAGAGAAGAATGTCCAGATCATTATAGAGTTTATCTCTGAGATTCGTATACGCTTCGCATTCGATGAGAACATGTGTTAGGTCTTCAGTCACATTTAAACAGCACAATTCACATTTATCGTGATCTATTATCTTCATTCTATTAAGAGTTGAATTAATTGGGAGGCAATTTACTCGCGCTAAGAATTTTAATCTGGCTTGCCAGAAGTCTTCGACGTTACACATGTAGGGCTGTCTTGCACAATTAATGTTTAAGACTGTGTAAAGATCAAGACTATTCTTCTGATGCATATTCGACCATAGCTCGAGCGTAGTCATTTGTCCGTGAAGTTGATTGAAAGCATTAAGGTTCACGTTCCCATTAATGTAACAGTCAACCCCAGCAAATTGGAATACACGTTTCATGTAATCTAGGTATCCCCACTCGCATTTGGGTATAGAACTTAGTTCGTTAAAAACGATTTTACATAGTCTTTCATTAGAGAGTGAGGTAAAGCGGGAAAAATATTTTACTCGTTGGCGATCCATAAATTTGTTTATGGGTTCCCATGCAAATTCGGATAGTATAGTACATTTAGGAACATTCATCTTAGTATTGAGTATTATTTTCCCGACTTGGTATTGCCACCTTTCGATGTACTCTCTACAAACTTTAGACGAAGGGAACCAAACAGAGCATGCATGGGTTATTGAGGGTCTTATTACAGAGTTCCATAGGGCATCACCGAAATTAAAACGGTTGAAATTGCCATGTTCGCCTAAAACTCGAATTGTGTGGTTTAGTTTTCGTTCGAAGTTATCTTTAAGGTACTGTTCAATATGATAGTTACTTTTTAACGATCTAGTAAAAAATACTCCGAGATATTTATATTCATTGACTTCTTCTAACAAGTCTTCGCCAAGCTTCCATTTTTTATTTTTGTCTAATCTTTGTCCGGTGATTAGAACTTTGGACTTTCTTGCATTAAACTTTAACTTCCATTTAGATGCAAACTCAGCGGCTAAATTGAGAAGACTTTGGAGCTCGTTTTCATCTGTGCCTATTAATACTATATCGTCAGCAAACAAAAGACAATTTATGAGCTGGGAGGACAGCTCGACCCCTATTTGTTTTTCTCTCATCATGTCGATAAGATCAGTCATAAGAACTGAAAAAAGAGTAGGTGACAAAACACATCCTTGTTTAAGACCCGTGCTTTGATCGAACCATTCTGTCTCTACGTCACCAAAAATAACTTTGTTTGAGACCTCACAATATAACGAGCGTAGTAGATTCCAACATTTTCCCTGAACCCCCTTATTCCATAAAAGATAAAACAAGCCGTCGCGCCATACTCTATCAAACGCAGACGAAAGGTCAAGGAAGGCGAGGAATGTTTTTTGTTTTCTATATTTACGTATAGAGCACAGACCCTGAAGGGTGAAAATGTGATCTTCGGCTCTTCTATCTTTTCTAAAGGCACCTTGTGATTCCCCTAGGATGTTTTTATCTTCAAGAAAGTTCATAATGGTGTTTTCAATAACTTTACAGTAAATTTTATACACATTTGATGTTAGGGTTATTCCCCTATAGTTACTTATATCGTATGTTGAGCCAGACTTGTGGATAGGTATAATTAACCCTTTATACCATTCCTTTGGGATCTTTTCTAAATCGGAGATTTTTGTGAAAAGCTCACATAGGGATTCTACAATGCTATAACCCCCATACTTTAAAAATTCATTAGGGATGTTATCAGTGCCAGTGGCCTTTCCCGATTTAAGACCCTTCAACAGTTGGCAAATTGTGTCTTTTTCTAACGATATACCTAAATGGTTTTCTATAGGTAAAGTGTTGGAGTCTGCTCTGGATATAAAGTCATTTACTTTGTGCGATATGTCGTGTTTACTTTTAGACTCATCACAGGGTTTAAAGGCGAAATGATGTTGCAATGCTTGCCTTATATCGTTGGTTTCGGTAAGCTTATTGTTAGGGTTATCTGGGTCTGTAAGTTCGCATGGAGTAACTTTACTATTTTTTAGTTTTAACAAATCCCAGAACCCTTTGACTTTATTTTTTGATTTAATACACCTTTCTGTGAATTGTTTCATTTTACTCGCGTGTTCCTTGCGCTTAATGGCATTTTTAACTTTTTCTTTTCGTTCGTTGTATACATCGGTTAATCGTTGACTAACAGCTGTGTTTTTATTTTCTTTTTTAAAGTATTTGCGCTTTAGTCGATTGGCCACTTGTCTTTCTTTAATAAGTCTATCGAGTTCTGCGTCCCAAAATGATCTGTACTTTTTAACTGATTTAGCTTTACCAATTGTTGACTCGGCTGCGCTTTCTACGCACTTCTTCCATTTATTCCAAAGGGAATCAACGTCGGTATCGAATTTGCACGTGTTAAGGAAATCATTTACACTAGAAGCTAAATCTTGCTCGAATACAGACCAATCGGTATTTTCATTTATTTTCCATAATGTGCGATTAGGTTTTTGGTCAGATGATTTGATTTTTGTTTGGGAGGCATTAATGTTTAAGCTTACTCGTATAATAACGTGATCGCTATGTGGGACAAATTCCCCTTCTTCATCGATTAATACGCTTGTGACATGTTTAGATAAGTTACTCGATAAAATGACATAGTCGATGGCTGATTTTTGGTCGTTTAATAAACGAGTGAAAAAGCCTTTAGAACAATTCATAGTATTGGCAAGAATTAAGTCACTTGCCTCAATAAATTGTAGTAGCCGTTTTCCGTTGTACGAATTTATTTCGCGCGTGGAAATACATTTTCCCGTAGAGTCGCAGATAGTTGTACAACGCCCATTAAAGTCCCCTTGTATTAGGATTTCGTATCCTAAGTTTGATAAACAGGTTGTTTCTTCAAGGAGTTTATACATCAGTTCGTCTGTTAGCGACTTCGCGGTTCCGTCGTTTGGAAAGTACGCGATACATGCAGCAGTTTTAATGTTATTTATTCGCAAGAGAATCCACAATCTCTCGTAGTTGTCTTCTTTGCTACTTAGCAGGTTTTCATCTAGTATAGGGATATCGGAACGGACACAGAAGCCTATCCCGCCTTTACTTTTCGACTTTTTGCGACATTTGCCAACCCAATTGTATTTATTTATTAGCTTAGAGGGTCGATCATTTGTCTTTAAGAATGTTTCAACCAGACCTAAGACATTTACGTTGTGGTCTGTAATGTGTTTATTTATTTCATGGATTTTTGAGGATAGTCCTCTTACGTTTAGATAATCTAACTTTGTTTCCGATTCTCTGCGCTTTTTTAATGAAATTTTGCCTCCACGTTTGTGGCGCCGTTTTCTCCTCTTTGTATTGTATTGCAATACTCTCAGAATGCTTGTTCAATTGTAAACCATCAATTCTTGCAAAAATTTGAACAAAGTTTTAAGTTATCACATGAAATATCAGTACCAAACCACAGGAAATAACAGTACCTCATGCATATTTACCACGCGAAATAACAGTACAATTTTAGAATTACCCACCGCAACTAATCGTTGAAAATCACAACAAATAATATTGGTGTCGATATAAAAACGCATGAGAAAGAAAGAAAAATGATTTTTATGAAGGGTTTAATTCATGATTTTATGCATGGTCATTGTTTTATATGTTTTTAAGAGACACTCAATCAAATATTTCAGTTTATGTGCTAATTTTCCAGCAAGAAATATTAAATAAAAGTTTACACAGACATATTTACTTTTCATTTTTTTAAAGGTTTCATCTGAAATGTTCATAAAAGTAATATACTTTCCATTTTACAGCTTAGTAATACCGTTTTGCTTCAGAATCTTTAAATTTATGTGTCGGTAATCAATATAAGAAAACCAACGTGATGCACAATTAGGGGAAATAACAGTACCCGGCACGGGAAATAACATTTCATAGAGTACCAACATGGCATAGTGTGATAATAGTAAACAGCTTTCTGTCCCAGATTCTTATCAGTCTAATTTGGGCAGGTGTCCAAAGAAGTCGGGTGTGACTTTACCTTGAACACAGGTTTCCATTGACTAGTACTTTTAAAGTTTTTTTGCCGTACTATATGTTTTTCCATCATTTACGACTCAAAATGCCGGAGTAGAATATATGACACTTTTTTGATGAATTTTCCGAATAAATCAGATTGGTGAAAAAAAAATGCACAATATTTGAATTTCATTTGTTCTTGTAAGTTTATTGCTCTGTGTTTGCAATTTTAAATAGTCTTTGTTTAAATTTAAAGCCAATGTGGCCACACAACACAGAACGTTATTGCAAAAAAAATAATACGGGTGCAATTGAAGACGAAATTAGTTTTTTAATTGATTGTAATAATTTTCAGCAGGAAAGGGATATTTTATTGTCATTTATTAAGAAAGAAAATAAAAAAATTGAAAGTCTAAACTCTGAACATAATCTTATTTTTTATATTTACTTCTGAAGATCCAATGGTGTTAAATGCAGTTGGTGAATTTATTTTTAAATACTTATAAAATTTATATAGAATCATCATGAATATTATGATATCTGTCTTGCTACACTGATGTGTGATTGTAACTCTTTAATTATTGTTCTTTTTTCTTTAAATGTTATATGTACTCATATGCTGCCCCTTGTTTGGCCCTTGATTGGAAAATAAAATGTGTTTTATGTTCTATCATAGACCTGTATATTAATATACAGATCTATGGTTCTATGTTCTATATATATTTTTTTTATACAAGTCTAATTTTAAACAGGTTTGATGGTTACAGGTCTATGATTGAATGTAAACCGGATGGCGCATAAATGTATGAAACAAGTATATTAAAGATTCGAGGCATTCCGAATGATTTGTAGGGAAAGGAAGATGAATTGTCAAAAAATGAGAACAGAGTTTTCAACTTTTATTACGAATACCCTTTCAAAATGATATTTAAGATTGTTTTAGATAATTGAGTACAACATTTATGTATCTAGTTTGCTTCCAATTTATTGCTTATTAGGTCACGTTTCATATACGGAATTGATCTTGAAATCACAACAAAAGATTTTCATCAGAACCACCAGAGGAACAAAATAAAAAAGGAAATGAATTGTCCATGAATTGAATTTCAAAGAAATCACTGACTTAACTTTAACATTTAAAATAATCAGTAATTGTTTTGACACTTAATACGAGGACTATGATGAGTCATCAGTCATCACAATGAAGGACATTGATTGATTTCCACTAGATAATATCAGTTCATCATTCAATTTCAACATGGCACAGGAGTCGGTTCTTGTCAACATATATGACATGGTAATTTTTAAAACTTAAAAGTATATTTGGTTCACATGCAGTTGGGCCTAATAGGTGTTACCCATACCACACCTAAGTTGGTCAAATATTTTACATTTGCTACAAGTCGACTGCAAAAAACAATGACTTTCCTATTTCGAACCTTTTAAACATGATATTTGATGATTAGATAGCTCGAAACATTAAAATAAACATTTTAGAAGTTTTCACTCAATACCTACATTATACATTAAAAAAAATACCTGATCACACCCAAAGGCATTCTTGGCCTTTTCTAACCAAATAAAAGACAAATTTGTTTTAAACATAAAAAAAATTGAAAACAGGTACGGGTAAGAGTAAATGAGCCAAAAAAGTTACAGATATACCCTGTTCAATCCCCATTAAAGTTTTAGTTTGAATAAAACAAAGATTGAGTCACTCATCCTTCAAGGATCAGCTCATTAGTGAAGTTTAGAAAAGACAAATTATATCTGAGTATACTAGGAGCACAGGAATCAGTGTTTTATTCTTACTCAACTTGCTAAAGTTCTACAGTTTTAGATGTTGTACATGTAAACCACCTTTTAAAAACTAAAAGAAAAGTAGAATTCTTAAGTATTGTTTATACATGTATTTATATATATTTTTTTTAGTATTGGATCAATGAATATACTTCCTCATTAGGAATTGGGGTGTTTCATTCTGGAGTGGAAATTTATGGAATAGGTAAGTACCCAAAAGGCAATAAATGTGAAACAATTATCATTCACATGGAAAACAGAGCCAAAACAGAAAATATTCACTGATTTATTTTTCACTTATTTTCCAACCCAAGTCAGTAACCAATGTTACATGCATCAATTAATTCAAGGAAAAAATAAAGAAACATGAAGCAAGCCAAGCATCGTGTCAATAAATACAATGAATTTAGAAACTTAGAAATGCTTTACATTTAATTTGGACAAAGAAAAAAAAAGAAGCACTTGTAGTCCTAAATACTTAATAAATTATTCCAAGTGACTTTTACACGCCATTCAACCTTGTTGTTGTTAAATTTTAAAGAAGCAATCACGCGTGTAACTAGTATGACATTTTCAGTGAAGTTTTTGAACTTTCATTTTCAGAGTATGCCTATGGCGGACATCCTTTTCCGTTTACAGGGGTATTTGACATAATGCCCAAAGATTCAGAATCCTTAGGGGAACAATTCAAGTATAAGTAGGTATTCCAAAAAAGTTTCTAGCTGTTTCAGGTAATCAAAGCACATGCCTCTGTACATGTACATACATATAAAATGTCCACTTTTGTACAAAGTTCATTTATTGTTTTCTTTCAATACCTGGTTTGGGAGCCAATATTAATCTGAGTAAAAACAGCAATGGAGATTCATATTTGTTGTTGTTCTAGTAAAATGAATGTTTTATGAAAAAAAAAATGTTTGTGTCATATGATTACAATGTAGTAATTATACTGTGTCATATGATAAATAATTATACCCATTCTTCGGATAGAGGGTGCATACTGCTTTACCCTCGTCTGTCCGTATGTCTGTCTGTCCTTAACAAAATTTCCCTTGCAGATTTCTAAGCAACTACATAACACAGAGGTATGATATTTGTGCACTGCTTTATTTGGTGTAAAGTGATTATATGCTCCTAGGTCATCAGATGATCTACTACCTGTTTATGGAATACAAGTTTTTACACAGTGGACAAACATGTGGAATTTCCATCACAGTATTCTAAGCATGCTAAACAACTACATGACATAGTGGTCTGATATTTTGTATGTAGCTTTTTCCTAAAGAACCATATGAAGTGTAGCAATTTTTATGCACCTAGGTTGGTCATCTATTTCCTGATTACCGAATACCTAAATTTTTATGCAAAGTATTGGGAAGGGAGGGTATCACTATTGAGCATAAGCTCAGATTTACTTGTTTTATATGTACAAAAGAAGAAGGCTATTATCTGATAGACTTTGTTTCTTACTGACAAAATGACTGAGGTATAATAAATCATTTTCAGACAAACCATTCAGCTTGGTAATACTGATTTTACACCAGATGATGTCAAGAAAATTGTAGACCAAATAGGCAAAGATTTCAGAGGCGATCAGTATCATTTACTCAACAAAAACTGTAATCACTTTACTACAGAACTGACCAAGGTAATCATCTAGATGATTTCAACTTAAATTTTCCGATTTACCTTTGTCATGATTGTCTATTGGGCACACTTTTGTTTTTGTTCTATATTTCATTTACAAGACAAGTTATAGCAGTGGTTCCTTACATGAAGACTGGCATGCATACATGTATATGGTTGCACACTGACTGTTCATTAATAAATGGGTAACTTTAATTGGTATTTTGGGTAAAAATTTGCATTAAGAAATTATGTGCCGTATAGGTAAGCTATTCTTTGTCTCATATTATTATATTGGGGAAACAAGTTACATGTATGTTGAAACTGTATTTTTCAGTTTGCAGGTGTTAATGTGACCCATTTTGAAACATTTTATAGGGCAAGGTATTAAATTTTGTTTGATATCTCACAATAACAAAAATAATGTGGAATAAATATATGTGACACATCCAACATAATCAAGTTGCAATTAAAAAAACAATGAAAAACTGCCAGTGGTCTTTGAATATTTTTGATGAAGAAAAACTATCAAAAGATATTAAACTATTTACACATTTAATGTTTCAGATTTTATGTGGTAAAGAGCTCCCTAGCTGGGTGAATAGACTTGCTCACATTAGCACATGTATACCATTCTTAGAAAGAGCCTTACCCAAGGAATGGTTAACACCCATGGCATTACAAGAGGCCATCCATCAAGAAGAGTTTGACATAGATGGTGCTCAACATCTACACGGAGGCAGAGTAACAGACAGTCATACAGACACTGGTCATTCCTCGCAAAACTTGCATAATAGAAGGTTATAGCATAATATATTAGAAGAGTCATTAAATGCATTGAAATAATGTGTATATGATGCAAAGGTGGTGCACACAAAATATGTGTATTTGTATTTGAAAACAACAGTTTCATGTTTGTGTAATTGTTTGTAAATATTGGTATGAAGTATTGTTAAAAATGTATGTTTTATTTATGTCAGGATTTTGAAGTTCTACATAGAGTCTAAAACTAATAACAGACCTAGTATTTTTACTTTGATGTATTGTATAGTTTGAAATTCATGTATGTTATTGTATTGTTCCAGATGTTAACTTCTTGTTAAATGTTTAATGTTTGTATCTATGTTTGTATATTGTAACTTGTTTCTTATAGTATTTTATGTCTTTAACTAAGGCCAATATGAAAAATATTCTTGATTTTCATCCCCTCCCTTTTTTAGCCGCCTGAAATTTGTTGTTGTTGATTTTTTGGAAAATTTTGCTCATTTTTAGTCAATTACCTTTATAACGGCTGAACATTTTAAACTAAAAGAATTAGATTTGCCAGACTGCCCCATATGCAAGATATTTGGATGAGAATCTAGGAATTATTTTATTATGGCCTAATGTAACAATGTTCATATAAAGTTTTGAATTCTTTCTATCTTGTTTCATTGGTCATTTTTTGATAATGCAGCATTTTTTTATTACATCTTTATGTAGATGGCAATAATATGCAAAATGTTGATTGAATAATATGCAGATAGACACATAATCAAAACTCTTTAACTTTTATCATTAATTACCTTTTAACCACATTTCATGAAGTGTTGATGTTTAAAATCAACAAGCATATACTTTAAAGGCTTTAATTCCATAAGTCTAGTTATGATAGTCACAATGTTATATTGGATGGTAAAAGGCCTCATTTTTGTTTTTAAAATCTAATGTCATAAAATATAGGTTGGGTACTACTATAAAATGTACTTGTGTTTATTTAAAAACAATTTATTACAGTAAAAAGCCTCTTTGACATTTACTAAAACAAATTAATTTATACAAAAATTAGATAATTGTTTGGTCATAAATCCCCAATGTAAGGTAGATATCACTATCTGCAATTTAAGGAATGACATAGTAAGAAAAACAAAACTTTGAGGTGTATGTTTCATACATTGTATCTTGTTTTATTATTGTTCATGGGGATACATTTTCATGGTTTTCGTGGACCATTGTCAGCCACAAAAAAAGTGTCCAGTTCAGTTTTAGTTTATATTTACATCTATAAGTAATATGTGGAAACCACAAATTTAAAAATCCAGAAAACTTTTTTTTCTGTAAACCATGAAAATTGATCCCTATGAAAAAATAGCTGAATCTATAGTACATCATTTATATGTTATGTATGAACCATGTCATACTGTTTGTGTTGAATTATTGTATATTTAAGTCAGGGATACAATCAAGATTTATTTTGACTATGAATTTGTTTTGTTTGTGTTAAAGTGAGCCTTCTGTAGCATTCTATTACATGTATCATTCATTGTATTGTGAAAATACTTTTAAAATAGATTCAATAATAACAATTTTCATGGATTAGACACATTAATATTTTTGTGGATTCATTTATTAGTGCAACTTCACCATATAAATCAATGAGGTGTTTTATTTTGTGGAAAATAGAATTTCTTTGTTTGTCTGAAATGTCTGACCCACAAAACCAAGAAAATTGGTATCTTTAATAAAAATAATACATGTACTTTCATAGTATGTCAACAGGGTTTTCAAGCAAATGTTTGTCATTTTCTTTTCAACTGTATGCATGTATATCAAAATGCATATTTTTTTCTATTGAAATGCAAAATTTCTGATATTAGAAAACTTGTTCTTTTTTTCTTTAGCCAAAAAGTATAGAGAATTATTTTAATTATCTATGCTGCCATTTTATATGTTATGACTAACTGCCATTGTTATTATGGTCATGATTCTATCATTAAATCTTATAGATTTTGATAAAAAAATGAACAATGTTGTATATGTTTAGCTTATGAATGTGATAGAACAACTGTTTAGTAAAGTGACATTTATGAAGCCTCTTACTTCGGAATCCCAATAGATTTCACATTGTCTGACCACTTCTCAATTTGTTTATACACAATTTTCAATGATTATTAATGCTAAAATTACTAAAACTATAAGGGCTGCAAATCAGATGTGAAAACAATGATGTATTTTGGTATCATTTTAGGGTATACACATTGAAGTTTGATAGATTATTTAATAAATTATTGTCAAATATGTTTGGGAAAAACTTAGAGCATTTCCTGAATTAGTCAGTTTTCTAGTTATAACATTTTTATATATCAGTATTTCTTTATTTTATGGTCTCAAACAGCTATTTTCGTTTCAAATTTCACAATGATTTAAATAAAATATTGAGATTTATAGTCAAAGTATTTGTGTCATCTGTCTCAAGCCTTTTGTATGTGTGTTTCGAATATATTGTTTGATATTTTGTGTTCGAATTGTTTTTAACCTGAAAACAGTTCTGTGACATTAGTTCAATGGTTCTCTCTGTAGCTATTGCATGTCTGATACATTTACTTTTTCTTTCTATTTATATAAGCTTTAAAAAACTTATGATTTTTGATTCAGTCTATATACCTCCAAACTTTTTCTAACTTAAACAAACACAATTTCTACTATTTAGAAATGCTGGCAAAAAAAATTATGTGCAACCTGAAGGGCTTTTCGGGGCAACTTTCAAATTGCATTTTGTTAAAATTAATCTTCCTTGAAATTTTCAATAAAAAGGACCTGTGACCTGGTTGCAAATATTATAAGTATTAAAATTGACCAGCAACGGTTGAAATAGCAACTTCAAAACCTATTGAGGGGTACCTATGGGATCCCCAGTATTGACAAATAAGGATTCATTTATTTTCTGGGTTTTATCTTACTGTACATTGTACATTTCTCTATAACTTTATTATATCTTCGAATGAAATGTATTATTATATATTTGTGCAATTAACTCGAAAAGTGCAAAACATTTTAATTATTTAGCATTATATCAACAAAGTTGAATCTACTAATAAATGTACAGTTTTACCTTGTAACCCATAAATATTTAGTCTATTGTATATTGCTAGTAGCCTGTAGGCTTAAAACTATAATTTAATCTCTTATTAATATTAACTGTCAAAGTGCTGTAGTTGGTATTTTAGCCACTATGGAGTATTTGGTATAGATATGAATTTTGAATCAAAATTCTGCTTGTATTTATAACAGAATTTGAAAAAAAAATATATTGAATTTATACAAATTAGTGGAGAAATTATCATAGAGTATTTTACTGTAAGAATAATAAGAGTGGTGTCCCTTGTCCATAAAACAGGAAATAAACTGCAGTCTGAAATAATATAAGCTCAAGTTTAAACTTTTGTTTATTGTTAAAAGGTCAAGTTTTATCATCAGGAGTTTCAATTACCTTACATCAAGTTGATAAAAATTATTATAGATTGTGAAGTGTAAGTTTTTTGTGTCACAAAAATGATATAATGTGGATTCATTTATTTTTGTGGGTACCAATTTTGGTGGTTTGATGAAAAAGGTTTTTAATTGGTGGTTTTAAAGTCTGCAGCATCCAGATCAATGTTAAGTTTTCTTTTTGTTGGGTATCAAATTTCATGGGTCAAGGTCACCCATGAAAACCACAAAAATTGAGACCCCACGAATGATAATGAATCCACAGTAATAGAAGTTTATAGAATTTGTGTTTGATATGGACCCCACTTAGACCTCTTTTTGACATCATATGCTCTAAATGCAATGAACTGTTTTGGTAATTATAGTTTACCACATTTACTGTGAAAAAAAATACACAATTATAACTATTTGAAAAAAGACTTTATAGAATAATGGTTAATTATTTCCAGACTTGGTGATATAAACTAATTTAAAGTGTAGCATGATAGAAAATATTTTTTTTTTCATTGATTGAAATGATTTTAAAAAATATCAAATTCCATATTCACCCCGTTGCAATGAAACAAACAATAGATAAAAACTTTATCTGCTTTGGTAAAAACTGAAAAAGTAAAGAAAAGTAATCTTTTTGTTTAAAAAAAAAGTTTATCTTTGTACATGTATATCCCTTTTGGTTGGAACCTTGTCTTTTTTGGTTTGAAGCTTTTGTAATTTTATTTTGCTTCACAAACAGTCTGACAAATTTGTATAATAAAAAAGAATGGCTTTCAAATGCTTTAAGATACATGATTTTATTTTAATCACCAATAACACATGCATGTACACTTATTAAAACAATATATATAGGACACCACTACAACTGCTGGTGTTAGAACAAAGTAAATGTATATTTTGTGATATTTTTGTTTTTTGACTAAATGACTGAAGAAAATTTCTTCTATATAATGTATAAAGTTTTAATGATATGTCTACACTTGAAAGTTGTACATGTATATTGAATTTCTTTAAAACAATAAAAAGTATTGTTTTGAGTTTTAAAATTATCTGTTGCAGTGCATTGATTAAGAGGGACCACAGCCAAAAGCCCAAGGTATAAACATTACAATGTCTAGAGATTTAAATATTTTCTTATTATTGAAATTATTCAAAGTTGGAAAGCTGTGTTTCCATGGTCTGTTCTTGACTGGAGATGTTTCATTCCCCTAAGTTTAAATTCTCAGTCTACTCTGTCTGACCAAGGTCAATTCAATGTCTACAGATTTAAATATTTTCTAATTATTGAATTTATTCAAAGTTGGAAAGCTGTGTTTCCATGGTCTGTTCTTGACTTGAGATGTTTCATTCCCCTAAGTTGACATCCCCAGTCTACCCTGTCTGTTCTGCTCCATGTCCATGCCCCAGCATAACCTTTGGTATAGGCCCAATCAAACATGCCCTCACAACTCATACCAGCTCCATTCTCATGGTTAAACTCTCCTATCACCAGTGGTTTGTCAAGGTGGAAGTTTTGGAATGTGTGCTGTTGAATTAAGAAGGAATAGATACATAAAAGTATATTGTCAATTAAACCTTTCTAAATCGCCATAATTCATTTTTTACCTGGAAGCAAAAATAATCAGAAAACTCGATATCAGTTGATTTTAGTTAAAAGTGGTGATATTTTGACTGCCATGACAACCTAAATACCCGTCCTTCTTCTGTAGCCTGTTTACCAAGAGTTTGATAAATGCCCTTAGAGGTTTGGAGTTATGATATTGATGCTGTTTATATAGGCATCTTAATTATTCTCCTAAGTTGTGTGAGCCTGACTTGCTTATACCCTCATGTCAAGTTTTAAATCCGAACGGAGAAAGAAATGTATAGTACCCCATGTTACAGGTCTAAAACCAAACATTGTCTATTGAATTACCTTAAATGGTGATTCATTTCCAAAGTGATGCTGCCAGTCATAGCTGTGAACTTGGTAAAATGACAGAGTTCCCTGAAATGCAATATTTCATTGAAAGAACAGAATCAAAGTTGTATGAAACTTTGTTTACTCCATTTTGAACCTAAATGTGAGTTGTATTTTCATCTTAGCAACTGAATATAGGAAATTATACTAATTATCTTTCTTTCATCAGAAAACGTTCAAAGAGCTTCAAATAACTTTTTCCATCAATTTAAGATGTATAAATACAATTACTAATTTTACTCCTGCTTCGAAGAAAAGGTGGGTACATTAGTTTACCTTTGTCCGTTGGTCCGCGAGCAACATAACATTATTTTTTTTTATTTTCCCAGCAACTACTTATCGCAGCAACATGGCATTTGGTATATGACCTCAGGTGATGAGGTCCTAAATTGCAACAGACTTCAATTTTTGACATTCATAATAAATGACTGAAAATCTCTTAAGTTTGTATCACAGTGACTTAATATTTGGTATTCAAAATAAGTATTTCATGTATCATGAATACTGAGTGTTCAGAATTGAGGGCTGGTGATCACCTATTTTGGGGGAGCGGGGGTATATTTAGTAAGTAATGGCTGTAGAGAAACTTGTATGATCTTAACATGTTCTAATCGACAATGGTCGCTGTAGAAAACAGTTCACCATTAAACTTTGTATCATTGAGTACTTACATGGCCCTTTCCTCCTCCCTTCACCAGACAGTGGTCGCTGTAGAAAACAGTTCACAATTAAACTTTGTATCATTGAGTACTTACATGGCCCTTTCCTCCTTCCTTCACCAGACAATGGTCACTGTAGAAAATAGTTCACCATTAAACTTTGTATCATTGAGTACTTACATGGCGCTTTCCTCCTCCCTTCACCGGACAATGGTCGCTGTAGAAAATAGTTCACCGTTAAACTTTGTATCATTGAGTACTCACATGGCCCTTTCTTCCTCCCTTCACCAGACAATGGTCGCTGTAGAAAATAGTTCACCATTAAACTTTAAATCATTTAGTACTTACATGACCCTTTCTTCCTCCCTTCATCAGACAATGGTCGCTGTAGAAAATAGTTCACCATTAAACTTTGTATCATTTAGTACTAACATGACCCTTTCTTCCTCCCTTCACCAGACAATGGTCGCTGTAGAAAACAGTTCACCATTAAACTATGTATCATTTAGTACTTACATGACCCTTTCCTCCTCCCTTCACCAGACAATGGTCACTGTAGAAAATAGTTCACCATTTAACTTTGTATCATTGAGTACTTACATGACCATTTCCTCCTCCCTTCACCAGAGAATGGTCGCTGTAGAAAATAGTTCACCATTTAACTTTGTATCATTGAGTAATTACATGGCCCTTTCCTCCTCCCTTCACCAGACAATGGTCGCTGTAGAAAATAGTTCACCGTTAAACTTTGTATCATTTAGTACTTACATGACCCTTTCCTCCTCCCTTCACCAGACAATGGTCGCTGTAGAAAATAGTTCACCATTAAACTTTGTATCATTTAGTACTTACATGACCCTTTCCTCCTCCCTTCACCAGACAATGGTCGCTGTAGAAAATAGTTCACCGTTAAACTTTGTATCATTTAGTACTTACATGGCCCTTTCTTCCTCCCTTCACCAGACAATGGTCGCTGTTGAAAACAGTTCACCATTAAACTTTGTATCATTTAGTACTTACATGGCGCTTTCCTCCTCCCTTCACCAGACAATGGTCGCTGTAGAAAACAGTTCACCATTAAACTTTGTATCATTGAGTACTTACATGGCCCTTTTCTCCTCCCTTCACCAGACAATGGTCGCTGTAGAAAATAGTTCACCATTTAACTTTGTATCATTTAGTACTTACATGACCCTTTCCTCCTCCCTTCACCAGACAATGGTCGCTGTAGAAAATAGTTCACCATTAAACTTTGTATCATTTAGTACTTACATGGCGCTTTCCTCCTCCCTTCACCAGACAATGGTCGCTGTAGAAAACAATTTACCATTAAACTTTGTATCATTGAGTACTTACATGGCCCTTTCCTCCTCCCTTCACCAGACAATGGACCTGTAGAAAATAGTTCACCATTAAACTATGTATCATTTAGTACTTACATGGCCCTTTCCTCCTCCCTTCACCAGACAATGGTCGCTGTAGAAAATAGTTCACCATTTAACTTTGTATCATTTAGTACTTACATGACCCTTTCTTCCTCCCTTCACCAGACAATGGTCGCTGTAGAAAATAGTTCACCATTAAACTTTGTATCATTTAGTACTTACATGGCCCTTTCCTCCTCCCTTCACCAGACAATGGTCGCTGTAGAAAACAGTTTACCATTAAACTATGTATCATTTACTACTTATATGGCCCTTTCCTCCTCCCTTCACCAGACAATGGTCGCTGTAGAAAACAGTTCACCATTAAACTTTGTTTCATTTAGTACTTACATGACCCTTTCCTCCTCCCTTCACCAGACAATGGTCGCTGTAGAAAATAGTTTACCATTAAACTATGTCTATGTATCATTTAGTACTTACATGCCCCTTTCCTCCTCCCTTCACCAGACAATGGTCGCTGTACAAATTGTGAAAACCCATAGCATCGGTATCGGCCTTCATGTTCCATGACCCGACTGTAACCATGGCACCAGGATCAACTTCTTTAATGGCAGCAGTCTGCCAGTTTACAAATCTACAAAAAACAATAAAGAATGAGGATGGTCTAACGAACAAGTCTGATTAAAGTCGACCGCAGACGATAATGGAGATGGAACCTACGTGCATTTATAAAACCAAGTACACAAAATTCTGCGTAGTTAGATTTCTTAGCTTCCTTTAAAATATTTTACACTTTTTATGAATTTTTATATTGTAGTGTTTAAAAAAAGCATGAAATATTTTTATACCCCCCACTTCAAAAGTGGGGGGTATATAGTGATAGGGGTGTCCGTCCTTCCGTCCGTCCTTCCGTCCTTCCGTCCGTCCTTCCGTTACACTTTAGGGTACCCATCTCTTATCCGCAACTCCTCCTAAACCCCTTGGTGGATTTTGATGAAACTTACACACAATCTTTGTGACATAATGTAGATGTGCACCTTCTATTTTAAAATTTGATCAGAATGATTTTTAGGGTTTCCCATAGCAAAACATGGACTTAGCCATTTGACTTCATGGGGGTACCCATCTCTTATCCGCAACTCCTCCTAAACCCCTTGATGGATTTTCATGAAACTTACACACAATCTTTGTGACATAATGTAGATGTGCACCTACTATTTTAAAATTTGATCAGAATGATTTTTGGGGTTTCCTATACCAAAACATGGACTTAGCCATTGACTACATGGGGGTACCCATCTCTTATCCGCAACTCCTCCTAAACCCCTTGATGGATTTTCATGAAACTTACACACAATCTTTGTGACATAATGTAGATGTGCACCTACTATTTTAAAATTTGATCAGAATGATTTTTGGGGTTTCCTATACCAAAACATGGAGTTAGCCATTGACTACTTGGGGGTACCCATCTCTTATCCGCAACTCCTCCTAAACCCCTTGATGGATTTTCATGAAACTTACACACAATCTTTGTGACGTAATGTAGATGTGCACCTACTATTTTAAAATTTGATCAGAATGATTTTGTGGATTTCCTATACCAAAACATGGACTTAGCCATTGACTACATGGGGGTACCCATCTCTTATCCGCAACTCCTCCTAAACCCCTTGGTGGATTTTGATGAAACTTACACACAATCTTTGTGACATAATGTAGATGTGCACCTACTATTTTAAAATTTGATCAGAATGATTGTTGGGGTTTCCCATAGCAAAACATGGACTTAGCCATTTGACTTCATGGGGGTACCCATCTCTTATCCGCAACTCCTCCTAAACCCCTTGATGGATTTTCATGAAACTTACACACAATCTTTGTGACATAATGTAGATGTGCACCTACTATTTTAAAATTTGATCAGAATGATTTTTGGGGTTTCCTATACCAAAACATGGAGTTAGCCATTGACTACATGGGGGTACCCATCTCTTATCCGCAACTCCTCCTAAACCCCTTGATGGATTTTCATGAAACTTACACACAATCTTTGTGACATAATGTAGATGTGCACCTACTATTTTAAAATTTGATCAGAATGATTTTTGGGGTTTCCTATACCAAAACATGGAGTTAGCCATTGACTACTTGGGGGTACCCATCTCTTATCCGCAACTCCTCCTAAACCCCTTGATGGATTTTCATGAAACTTACACACAATCTTTGTGACGTAATGTAGATGTGCACCTACTATTTTAAAATTTGATCAGAATGATTTTGTGGGTTTCCTATACCAAAACATGGACTTAGCCATTGACTACATGGGGGTACCCATCTCTTATCCGCAACTCCTCCTAAACCCCTTGGTGGATTTTGATGAAACTTACACACAATCGTTGTGACATAATGTAGATGTGCACCTACTATTTTAAAATTTGATCAGAATGATTTTTTGGGTTTCCCATAGCAAAACATGGACTTAGCCATTTGACTTCATGGGGGTACCCATCTCTTATCCGCAACTCCTCCTAAACCCCTTGATGAATTTTCATGAAACTTACACACAATCTTTGTGACATAATGTAGATGTGCA
The DNA here is from genome assembly GCA_963971305.1 of Arcuatula senhousia. Taxonomy (NCBI): domain Eukaryota; kingdom Metazoa; phylum Mollusca; class Bivalvia; order Mytilida; family Mytilidae; genus Arcuatula; species Arcuatula senhousia. Next base: position 66,523,746 of record OZ020304.1, read on the forward strand.
CCTACTATTTTAAAATTTGATCAGAATGATTTTTGGGGTTTCCCATAGCAAAACATGGACTTAGCCATTCGACTACATGGGGGTACCCATCTCTTATCCACAACTCATCCTAAACCCCTTGATGGATTGTCATGAAACTTTTACACAATATTTGTAACATAATATAGATGTGCAACTACTATTAGATAGTTTAATCAGAATGATTTTGGGGTTTCCCATAGCAATACATGGACTCAGCCGTTCGACTACATGGGGGTGCCCATCTCTTATCTGCAACTCCTCCTAAACCCCTTCATGGATTTTCATGACACCTCGCACAATCTTTGTGACATAATGTAGATATGCATCTCCTATTCTAAATTTTATCTGATTTTTTGGGGGGGTGGGGGGTACTTATTTGTGAGCTGCGGCTCACAGTTTTTCTAGTTGATATTTGTTTTTGTTTGACAGATACATAGACCTGTCTGTATATTAAAATGCATACGGAATTCCAAAGGTAAAGAAACCACAATGCGGAACAGATGAAGAAATTATTAGTTGTAGAAGGGACGCAGTTAGATTACCTCTTTTTGTGACGGCGACCTTGCTTTAACAATCGTTGAACACAAGCTTGGCATAAGTTCTAAATACGATTAAGCACGATACTTTTTCTTTTCATTAATAAATGACATGCATGTAAAGTTAATTTTACCACTTATGTATTCATACCGACCTTGTTATCTCCTGTGGTGAATACGACTGTCCCTCCCATCCTGCACCAGACCCTTGAAGATGTCTGGTGTCAAAGCACGGTTCTGCATTGCTCAGTCCAACTCTTATTTGCCCCTCTGGTTCATTAATAATTTCCCATCCACCAAGAGCCTTCTCGTGTTTGAGAGCATTTGCCATCGGTTTCAGAGCATGGTCAACGTAAGACTGAAGTTTTCTGGTATCCACTAACAAGCCGTGAAGTCTGTAGTGGAAATTCTGTTTCTTAGCTCCATTCCACAGGACGAAGAAGACGAGGATGTTGTAGTTTTGGGCAGCATGAAGGTATTGTCTCATGTCGCTTATCAGTGTATTGTCGACCCCAGTTACATACCCGTTGTTGTCAAAGTTAGGCGTCGATTCGCCTTCTATATGTAGCCATACACCTGAAAGTAAAGACCATATAAGTGTTTCTCTTTTTTCACATAGTCTTTCTTACAAATTTATTTGTATTCTATTAGAAATGATTTTTTAAATCATTTATTTTTTTAATAATATGGAAAGTCAATCATCAAAAACTGCTGTACAGTTCTCAGCGAGCCGAACTTTACATAACTTGACTTACGTATTGAGTTTCCGCCGTTGTTATGGATATCTCTCAGAGTTGCCTCGTAATCGCCTCGCACACCACTGTATTGGTTGTGACCAAAGTCGTAGGCATAGTGAACCCAAGCTTGGTTCGCTCCAGAGAGAAATACATGTCTGCCATTATACAGTAACTGTTTATTGTTAACAGTGAGCCTCGTTTCACATGCTGTAAGGAGCCAAACATTATAGAAAAAAAAAAACACCACAATGCACACGTTCAAAAATTTAAAGGTAAAAAATCTGAATAGAAAAGGTAAAAACATAAACTTGAAAATAGCACTTTTCTCCGAGTTAGTTATTTTTAACTGATTACATGGATTGTAGGACTCTATAAATTTGAAAGTTAGTAAATCAAGAACAAATGTAACCATTATAAATGATGTTTAAATCCTTCAACTTGTCACACAAGAAAGAATAGAAAAAATGATACATACAGGCAACGATAAGTAAAAGAACTGCAAAATTTGCCCACATATTCTTGATTCTAAAAAATGTACAAGAAGTATATTTAAGCATATAGTAAACTGCACATGCACCAAATAAAAAATGAAACATGATTGAATTATTTCCTTTTGGTACAAAGGCACTCATTCCAAAATGTTTTAAAGGGAGGGGGTAAAACTTACTACGAAAATCGTAAAGTTGGCCTACAAACTTTCAACTGAAAACTATGCGCTTTGAGACTAGCCTATGCTCAACATAAATGAATGGTGTGATGGTGCAGTACAATTTATTATGATATTTAGCCACACATTTTTATAGTCAACTCGGGGGGGATAAAGCTGGCGTCAGCAGTATATTTGAATTATTCCCTGGCGTCAGCAGAATATTTGAATTATTTCATAGGTCATAGGTAGACAAAAGTTGTCTAAATTTTTAAAATCAATTTCGTTTGTTTTGTGCCTCGGCCTCACATCTGTATTTGCAAAAGCCTAAATGATAATATAAACCAATCTGTCAAAGTCAAATATGGCCGTATTTCGTTAAACAGGAAGTTGATGAACGACAAAAATCAAATCCGACGTTATGGGACCCAACCACAATGCTGTATACCAAATATCAAGTGGTTGTGATCAGTAGTTGCTGAGAAAACTGTAACGCAAATTTCATCCTCGCCCCCCCCTCCCCACATTCACCATTTTATAACGCGGATTTTTCACTCCAACCAAAAATGAAAACAAAACCATACACACCACTCTTTCCAGCACACTATCCGAAGTTATAGGCTTATCTGAACAAGTTTAAAGGCATGCGAATATATGTAATGCTCCAAGATAATAATTTGGAATACGGGGTCAGTTTAAACTGGTCAAATCTGTTTTAAGGTGTACTGTGTCAGTTTTGACCATGTAGTTTAGTGTTTAAGTTGTCCCAGCGGACTACTTTTAACTTGGAAAAGAATATAATAAGAAAAACTATACATTCTCTCAGAAACCCCAGTTAAAGGCTCTCTGACTCCTTATTCAATCGATATAGTTTTTTTTGGGGGAATATACTCTGTGCATGTTTTTCACTTTGAATAATGTTTTATTTAGACTTTTCAGCCAATTTGTATACAGGACGGGGTACCTTTAAACTGAGAAACGCAATCGAAACGCAACGAAACGAAACGCAACGAAACGAAACGAAATACAACGAAACGAAACGAAATATAACTAAACGAAACGAAAAATAACGAAACGAAACAAAATTTTATAAAATATAACGAAAAATTATTTGTTGACTTTTTTTTTAAATAAAAATTCAATCCCATTTGCATTGGTTATCACAATCAAATGTCGAATATCGAAAATTTATGTTTTTTTAACTTTGTTTTGTGTTTTTGATAGAGAAGTCGCTGGTCTAAGAAATGCATATATCTTATTGCCGACCATTAACAATTTGAAATCTGACGATAGTCAGAAAAAAATTAACGTTGTATGATTTAACAAAGAAAATGACAGTAGGAGAAAATGGCAGACAACAGTTCAGAATTAGATAGTAGTCTACTATTTACTTATATTTTCCTTTTCTTGTATTCATTCAAATCATGCATAAGTAAATTGTTTCGGACTGTACAATCAGATTTCCATACCTAACAATAGCCCGAAATTCCCCGTGTTGTTTAGCGGTCAGCAAAATCATTATGAAATAGTACGTACGGATTTTTAAGCAAATGATGTCTATGATTTACTGATAACAAAAAAAGAGAGTGTTATGACGAGCGGACCGAACTAAAAATCACTACATACCTCCCGCCTGTTAATCGGTATTACATTTGTAGATTTAATGTACTTAGCCCTTGAATCTTTGCATGGCTAAACCTTTGGATGCTGGCCTTATTATATTCCCGATTTAAGGTTAATGTGGACACCTATACTGAAAAAAATTCTGTCATTAAACATTTGATTTTATGGTCTAAAATGAAACATGTTATAAATATCCTTTATTTAAAATAATAATAAGGATAGGTCACCATGCTCGTTTTTGCAATATAAGTGGTTAAAGTATGCCTGAATTACAATATATTAGGAAAGGCCAAATTTTAGGCATAGAATCATGTCTGAGAAAAATTCCTTACATTAGGATCTTGTTTTTATTTTGTCAAAAGTTATATTTTTACCTATATATTAAAATAAAACATAGAAAACAGGGGGTCACCAGCTTAGATTTTTGTCTACTATTCAATTCCATTGTAAATTTAGGGTAATTTTGAAGTGAGTTATCTCCCTTGTTTTTGTCAAAAATTGCATTATTCAAGAAACGATTGATGCAATTTTTAAACAATTGAATATTTATTACTCATTTCAATAAATTCAAATATTCTATCTTTCATTATTGACTTTATAAACACTGGTCTTAAATTTTGCATTTTTAAAGGTACAAAAGTCATGTGACACCTGTCTGTATTAACCTTAACTGACGGATTTTAGTAAGTTTGACCATCGGTGAAACGTGCGTCAAGCGTAGCAAAATTAGTTGTCCTGAACTTTGTTGTAATTTTAATACCGATATACCCAAGATTCCGGTACTTGATAGATATGCTAGTTGACAGTAACAGTGAAAGTTGAAAGTTTCTCTTAAAAGCTCCCATAAGACTCGTTCTTTCTATTTGTCTTTATTTCAGGTTCTCTCTTGTTCGATTGAACATTTATCGTTTTTATTCATTCAAATTCAACTTGCCAATAGGAAGAAAGAAAATGCACTGTCACTGTAACTAGATTATACAAATAACATTTTAGAATGTTTTTGTTATAAACGTGCTGACTCTTCGCCCGAAATGCCTTTTAAACTATCTGATTGTAAAATAAAGTCCAAACTTATCATAACGGTCAGAGCTTATGTTTGTACATTGTTTTTTTCTGCGAAGAAGATGAGTTTTTTTTGCCGCTGATTTATATTATCACCATGTTATCTTAATTCATTAAAAGCAAATTATTTATATATTTTGTAAAAACGCGTCTGGTCTGGTTTCTGACAATCTAAGTTGACACTAAAACCAAGAAACCGTTGACATGGGGAGCAAAGAGGTACCGATTGGACATTCAAATATCAAAAGTTCGAAAGGCAACGACAAAACCAGTAAAGGTGAACAGAACGAAGGAACACGAAACATAGAAACATAAAATCAACTGAACAGCAATCAACAATGCGAACACAAGTTGAGTCGAACAAGAGTAAACTCAGGTGCTCCGAAAGAGTAAGCAGTTACTGCATCTATAGCACACCCGTCGCGTTTCCAATGGACAATTCAGCGTGTCAAACCCGAAATGGGAAATAGAACAAAAACCTAAAGACAAACCAACATCAGCACTCATCTGAGAAATAGAAGTCCCATCTACGCCTAAGAGCGCATGATGTCTTCCGACAAATTTCTTCAGTTAGGACAACAACCAATGTGCAACATAACCTTGTGTATGCAATTTTTGTGTCAGACGTGTCGCTCTGCAGAAAAAATCCATCTAAGTCCTGCAAGTTTTGCAGTAGCGAATCAATTGTAATATTAACGATTTTTGGATTACAACAAATAGTTATTATTGGCTTGTGAGAAAGTCACATTTGTCCTCGTCAGTTTAAGAAGCCGTACCAGAGAGACTGACCATATTAACTTAAAAAGGGTCTTGGTAGTTTGTTCTCGTAAACATTTTTCTTCGCGTATAGTGCATGTAGAAAACGTGTCTTTGCAAAATCATGATACTGATGCATGTAAATGTACTCCAATGTTAGAATGCCGGTACTTCTTGTGCAATTTTTCCTTCGGTCATCTGAGAGTGAACATCGCACAACTGTACTTCTTTCAAACTTCTTATTCATCTTCTATTCGAGACCCAAATATCCGATAAAAGAGGAAAGTTTGGCTTCATAAAACTTGTTTTATCCATCGTTTCTTTTAAAGTGAATTTTTCAGAGAAGATAATGATATGTGGCATACTGAGTGTACGCGACAAAACCTACAACATTGACAACAATTTAAAAACTCCAAAACGTAAAACGACCAGCAGCCTTCAATGTGACCAACGGTCACTGCTTGCTGTTTTACAATTGGCCCTGGATTGAAATAACTACATATGAATCAAGCCGAATCCTAAAGTGTCAATGAAAGACCCCCTTTTTGACAAAAAAAACAAATAACATAAAAAATCGACAATTACAAACATCTTCCTGGCTTTGGACAGGCACATTAAACTAGTTAAATCGATCAGGAACAATAATATTGCTCACTTTCTCTTGGATGTGTTTGCATTTTTTCTTTTGTTCTTTGTCAGTAAAGATTGGTCAACCGACTTCGGTAGTTTTTTTAACAAACTATAAATGAAAAAGAAAGAAAATATCATAAAATCAAAATCCTAATTCGTTAGTTTTTAATTCAACAGTTTATATTACGTAAAATTTCGTTTCGTTTTATTTCGTTTCGTTATACTAGTATTTTGTTTTTTCGTATTTCGTTTCGTTTCCTTATATTTCGTTTCGTTTCGTTGTATTTCGTTTCGATTCGTTGCGTTTCGTTTCGTTGCGTTTCGATTGCGTTTCTCAGTTTAAAGGTACCCATACGGACGTCTTAATTCGACACTTTTGGATTTCGACATTCAGATTGTTTTGATTCAATTCTGCTGATAAGAGGTTACTTATTTTTAAAAAGACATATTGGTATTTTTTATTTTGGTACATTCTACAGGGGAACCTTCCCTATCAGCAATGCGTGGATCGACCCACCACACTGAACTTTATAATGTACCCCGTAAGGTTAGGCGTTTGGGTGTACGATTTCATTTTTTATTTATTGTGTATATATAAAAAACTAAAAGCCATTGGGTTAGGCGAAAACATATAATGTAGAACCCTTTATTTAACATCAAAACACGCATAACAACAAGAGGTCTAGAAAAGATAGCATAGTAACGCCATTCACATTTTTTTGTCTTTTTGAATAATTTAAAATTTGGCAAAACAATGTTAAAATGAAGAGTGCTTTTTCGTTTTCAATGGAATCTTTAAAATTTTATGCTTCCTGATTAAGTTTTGATTGGCATTACAATGCTGGGACTTGATCTTTGACCGCGTCAGACGCAGTTAAGAATTATTCATTTGAAACTTTCTAATGTTATTTTGTTTTGACAGTTTACTTCTGTTGTATGAATTTCTTCGTCTCCTTCATGGTCTTCACAGCGTCTGGGACCAATTCTTTTGTGTTTTCTTGAATTTTATGAATTTTCAAAAGCTCAAGACTATTTTACTCCTAAGCACAGGTTAATCTTAGTTTTAAATCTGACACTGCAATCGATACTCTAGATTATTCAGGCATTACAACTCTTCACTTAGGCGGCTCTGTCGAGTCTTGAATAGACAAAATGCATCATGTGCAATTAAAATTATGAACTCAGAACTTCGTTACAATTTTTATTTTGGTACTATTATCATCACGCTGTTTTTGGTTGTTATTTACTATTTCCTTCATCATCAATTCTATCTTTGATAATGATCATCAATTAACCTAAGTCGATATCCGGAAAAACGATCAACCTATAGTCCTTAATTGTTATCCGAATCCCGACTTTCCCCCAAGTAACTACAGAAAGAAATTGTTGGTTTCCTTTTGGCTGTAGAAAAGGATTATGTCAAGATGCAACTGTATCCAATTATCAAACTGATCTCTTGAAGCAATTAATTTTGTATTGATAGGTTTTAAATGACAAATCAACATATTTCCCCGAACAGTAAAATTCGTGCTTGGTTTCGGTTAAAGAGTGCGTTTGTAAATCACTGTGAAAATATATACTAAATAAAAGTATGCTAGATAACATTTTGAAGCAAACAAATTAGGCTAAGTTACATTTTGAAGCAAACTTTTAAGAAGGCATCGTGTAAGGCTGTCTAAAAAATCCATTCTGTTAAAAGGAATTTTTCGTGTACTAGTATATCATTGTGTACGGACCTGGAGATAAGTTGATATCCACGTCTCCCTAACTTCAGTGGGGACATGTTGTTTTTGCTCTGTCCGTCCGTCACAAAGATATTCCAAATATTACTAGTATATAATTGTTTCCGCTCAACTCCTTTGAAACTACTCAACAGAATCTAACGAAACTTGGCATGTAGCTAGTACACCATTTGTGCATATTGTGCATATTGTTAGGAAATTTTGTGGGAGTTATGGCCCTTCGAACTTATTTCTTTTTATAATCCTCATTTATCATGGCTTTCATTTGACTCCTCGGAAACTACCCGACCAAATACGTGGTTTGTAGCTAGAACACAATTATAGCACAAGGAAATTTTAATCCTCAAAATTTTGTGGGAGTTGCAGACTTTAGAATTTTGATTTTTTTTAAACGCAGGGGTAAATCATTTTGCATACAAAAACAAATCTTAATTCGTTAAATGACTTTAATTTATCCAATGTGATATAAATCAATGAGCAAAGAAACAATTTACAATTAATCATCAATGAACAAAAGAACAAAAAATATGAAAAAAAAGAGAATATAGAAGTTTCAAGTTTAATATCACCCTACACAACAAATATGATTTGTTTGAGTGACCCATAATGCAATCCGCAAAAAAGGTGTTACAGCACTTAATTTTTAATTTTTTAATTTCTTGTTCTATTCTCTATATCTACTAGCTATTTGTCTACGATTCTTGATTTCGGAACCATTATTATTTATCTATGATTTAAATAAAAATCGAAATTCTGTTAACCACAAGCACATCAAATGCAATTTCAAAGACGTGAATCTCCATATACTTAGCTAATGTCACCTTACTAAAGGTGTTTAAATGACAAGTAAAACCAGGTATCAAGATAAATTCCTTGATTTTTTTTAATGTAAGGATAGTGGAAATTTCAATTTGGTAACTTTTCTTTAGTTTTGATTGCCATGGAGTTGACTTCCAAAATATTCTTGATCAGAGTTTTTTCTTTGTCAGACCCCATTACCAGTTCAAATAAGTTTTATAAGACAAACATAAAGATGAACTTCAATATATAGCTAACGCACACAATGTGTGGTGCAATGTGAGTGGGTTTTCGGAGGTTTGTAAAGGCAGGTTTGTGTTGGTTTGTAAGATTATGGATCATTATTCCGACGTAGGAGCCACAAAGGGTCATCTGCAAACTCTTCACAATTCCAATTCCCGTCGCTAACATTCCGTGAAGTCAGATTTCAAATATCATGAGAGAGGAGTTTGTGATAATGACGCTAATAACACATTTATGTCTGACTTGATATTAAAATTGCCTACCAGTTTTAGCACTATTTACATTGTTCGCAGATAAGTACTTAGAAGGAGAAGATCAAAGACTTTACTATATCGTACATGCTAAAAGGTTCATGAATATGTTTACCTTAAAATGGTTTTATTTTAGGTCTTTCTTTTTTTTACTATATGGAAGCAAAGATTGCATATAAAATTTAAAAAAATTAAAAAATAAACCGTAGCAGTACCTAAACATAAAGAATTTTTTATCTGTTTTTTTTTACTATATGGAAGCAAAGACTGTATATACAATTAAAAAAAAACAACAAAAAAAAACAAAAACGTAGCAGTACCTAAAAAAGGAAAAAAGCTGAACTAAAACGTTATAGAATTAACCATGAAAATAATATCAAAAAACTTAATAAGAATTCTTTATGTTCAGGTACTGCTACGGTTTATTTTTTAATTTTATATGCAATCTTTGCTTCCATAGGTGTTATTTATTCAACACTTTTTTCTGAAAATTTCAATAAGGTATTTTTTTGGTTTGAATTGCTACGGAGCTGACTACCGGTTGCAATTACAGCCTGTCAGAAATCTAGTATAAACAGCTATCCATTGATAACAAATAACAAATTTTGTATGTGTGATTTCATACCAAATCTTCCTATAACTAAGACAGGGGATACATAATTTCAAATTTAAAATTTCGGAGAAAGGCAGGGAGACATCGTTGCTTTTGGGGGGGGACAGACGACAACAAACTTTGTTTTTTTTCTCCAATATTACTTATATCAATAAACAAAGAAACATATTACAATTAAATATCTATGAGAATCTGCAAAGCCGTACAAAAATCAAGAAATCTATGAAAAAAGAAATCCTTTCAATATCACCCTACACCGCGGATATGATTTGCCTGGGTGATCCAAAATGTAATTCGTTAAAAGGGATGTTACAGAACTTAATCCGGAGTAATAATAATTCCATACTTTAAATTCTTTATTCTACTAGTTATTTTGCCATTATTCTTGATTTTTGGAACTTTTATTATTTATCTGTTATTTAAATAAAAATTAAAATGCTGTTAACCACGTACATGCACATCCCATGCAATTCCAAAGGCGTAAATATCCATATTCGAAACTGAAAATGTTTTAAATGACTAGTACGTGTATGTATCAAGATAAATCAGCAAACCCCGATTTTTTCTAAGTTGGATAGGGAAAATTTTCGTACGATAAAAAGATTGATTTTTGTTTATTCTAGTTTGTTCTTTTAAAACAAATTATTGGTTTATTTTTATCGACTTGGATTTTTCTTCTTCTTGTCAGAACCCAGTTCAAATAAGTGTTAGAAGACACAAAAATGACATAGATTTTTATATGTAAAGTAAATAGCTAACGGACACAATGTGTGGTGCAACGTTTCGAGTCGTCTTTTATTTCCTATGATTGATATTTATTAATCAGACAACTAAGAAATTAATGTTAAGAAAAAGAACAAATTAATAGAAGATCAAATAATCGACATGCTCAACTAACGTTTTTAGTTTGGTGGACGTGTTTTCCAGCAAACAATAGGGATTCCAATGGGAACTAATTGTGCACCTTTGCTAACGGATTTGTTTCTTCGTTCGTTAGAAGCAGACTTCTTACAATCTCTTCTAGGCAAAAAAGATTGTTGAGTTGTTCTCTCCTTTAACCTCTGTTTCCGTTATATTGATGATGTCCGTTTGCTGACCAATTCTCGGTTTGGTGACTTTCTCCGTCTCTTATATATATCCTCAGGAACTTGAGATAAAGGACACTACGGATTATAAAAGATATGCTTCAAAAACATATATTTGTCCAATTATTTCAAACGAAAATGGATGGTGTCTTGAAAATGACCTAAAAAGGCACATTTTTGGGACTAAACTTTCTTATATCATCACGGACATATACTTATAAGTATAAGTTAAATTTGTCCAGAATCATGGCATCTATCAATATGGAAACTTTGAGAGAAAACTTGATTTTGAAACTTGATATTTTAAAGAAAATTACCTCAAAATAGGCCAAAAATGATGAAATTTTGGGAAAATTGTCAAAATAGGCCCTTTTTGAATGGCTGTAGCGAACTACAATGCACACGGACATATTGTTTTCTTAGTAAATTTGATTTTCTCAGCGTCTTAGCATTTCAAAAATGTAGGTTTGGGAAAAAACTTGATTAAGAAAAAAATTGACCCCTCAGAAGAATACATCCTTAAAGATAAAAGCAATGTGAGTTTCTTTTTGAGGGCTGTAAAGGATCATTTTTCCGGAGTAGGAGCAACAAATTAGTTAAAGACGCCCCTTTACCATGTACGATATAGTAAGGTCTTTGATCTTCTTCTTTATAAGTACTTTTCTGCGAACAATGTTTAAATAGTGCTAAAACTGGTAGGCGATTTTAATATTAAGTCAGACATATATGTGTTATTAGCGTCATTAACACAAACTCCTCTCTCACGATATTTGAAAATACCATCTATTCCGCCATTCAATGTTTATCGTTGGTGGTGACACAGGTGTGACTCAGCTCTCAGTTTTTCTAGTTTTCATCTACAACTTATATTCGTAAAGGTGAATGATACGACCAATATGATTAACATTCACTATTTTAACGATTGCAGACAAATATTGACTTACATAGGTGTTTTTCATTAAACACTCTTTCTGAATTAGCAATTTCATCATTATAAATTAGGTTTAAAAAGGAAGAGGTTTGCAATCATTTCGGCATAATACCAACGAACCTACCTTTAAGTAAAAAAGTTTTGTATCTATATTTTTCACCATAAAAGAACAGGGGCGTTGCCATAACTACATTAAGATATTTGCGTAGAATCTTTTTGTTGGGCTTTTAAAATTTTATTGCTTTCACCTTGTTTGTTTAGTAATGAATTTAATGACTGACTCGCCGAATCAACTAGAATATGAAAGTACTTATTATTTCATATGGAGTGACCTATGATAAAAAAAGAAAAGAAACGTACAAAACTGCAAACAGCAACGAGAACAGAAGACGAAACAAGAATGTGTTCCCGAAGGATAAGCATATAAATCCACACTGCATGATAATCAAGTCACTAAGATAAGTTGTAGCTTTTTTTAAAAAAAGAACCAAGACACCGTCAATCAATTTACCATTTTTGCATTCTCTTGATCAGTAAAAGCGAGGTTTTTTTTTATTTTCAATAATCAGGCGGTCAGTGATTTGTGCTCAATTAAACCCTTCATACAATGAAGTTGTCAGATGATCTTTTATATGATGGATTTATGGTCCCTCTAAGTGAAAATAGTCGGCTTGATATCTAGATATACAGTAAAGGATGGAAAGGGTTTTGCTTGCTTGCTTTGCCACTATTAATTGAGCACTAAACCATTATCTAATGGGTCTTGTTGTTAGATGGTCGTTTATAGGAGAAATGGCCCTTTAAGCAAATGGTTGCTTTTTTCTTATAAATTCAAAACCATAGCAAGTAGAAAAAAAGGTTTTCTTGCAAAACTGTTCTTTTAGTTTATATATTAACCTTTTAGTTGAAGATTTCTAATAATAACCTTTTAGTTGAAGATTTCTAATAATAATATTCTTGTACAAATATATCACTTTTATGACTGTTTTTGATTTAAAAAACCCTTAGATTTTGATTTCAAGAACTAGTAAGCGAATATGGCTCCCAGAAGCCTAGTGTTCCTCACTATGATTTACACAAGAATCCATTGAATTAAAATTGGGAAATGACACCTAACGAAAGCTAAAGCCCCTAAGATATTAAAAAAGTTATTTTTAATTTTTTTTATAATAGCTTTAAAATCGTGGACGATTGAAACATGCAAGTAAAGCTTTTGTTTGGCCAAATGTGCTGTTGAAAAGTAAGTTCCAAAACACCAATGATCGTACCTTTTAGAAGACAATGATTTTTATATCTACACAATTGTACATTCTAGGATAAGGAGCTAAAGTTTTATAAAGCCTTACAAATACACGGCAAAAAGATCAAACAGGGTGAAACGCCAGCCCCACTGTGATATCACCATAAATCCCCCTGACCATTTATCCAATGGACTAATACTAGTTTGATAAGATTTGGAGATCGGTATGATCATGTTTGAGATTATGTGATAGATTTTGACTCTTTGGGGCTTCTTGCTTAGCTCAGCTACCTCACGAAGTATAAAATATTCATAAATGTTTGGATATTGACGTCAATTTTACATAGAAATTCGAAAAAAAACAGTGATTTTCCGATAAACCTTACAATTAACTGCAAAAACGACAAATTCTTTACTAGAAATCAGTCATTTAAATTTTACCTGATAGGACACGGTAGAAAGTAAAAAGTTATTTCGATTTTGTCTTCCATTAGTCCAGAACACAGAAGAAATATATGAAAATGCTCGACCTTCGTAGAGACAATATAATTATTTGTACAGTTTGGTGAACAAGTTTTTTTGGCAGACAATTGTCATTTCACTGGGTATGAAATTGTGCACCGTTGCTTGTCGTCGATTTGGTTTTTTTGTGTGTGTGTAACAGCATTCCGTCCGCTCCCGGTTATGGATTTTAGGTATCACAACTGATTCGTGTTCCAGGGCTTGTTGAAAATATGATGGTTTCCTTGATAGAGAGAAACGTCTGACATAGCATTTGTTGTATTTTCACGGAAGACATCATCATGATAGGGATATCTGTCTTGTAGATAAGCACAGATCTATGTTGGTTTAACATAGGGACTGAGTAGTCCTTTACCGGATTTGATCCATACTAAATTGATCGTTGGCAACGTAACCGTTGTGTTATATATAGAAAACATGAACTGCATACTTTTTAGGAGCACCCGAGATCACTTTCGTTTCGACTTAAGATCACATTGCTGATTGCAGTTTGGTGATATGTGTTTTTGGAATGTGTTTTTTTTTGTGATGATCGAAGCAATGAGGCACCAATGGGGCATTCGAGTGTCAAAAGTCCGAATGGGCAACGACAAAACCAGTAAACACGAACAAACAGCACGAAGAAACAAAAACAGAAAATCAACAGAACAGAAATCAACAACGCACATTCAAGTCGTGGCGAGAGTGAACTCAAGTGCTCTGGAAGAGTAAGCAGTTCCTGCTTGCTTCCGCTTTTGTTTGCCTTTTTGGAATTACAGCATACAACATACAATTGTAAGGGGGTGAATTTTTCGATTCCTTATTTTGTAGACCTTCTTCAGCTTTTATCAAAACAAAAGATTTTATCTGCAATTGTTTCTATGATTAAAGTTAATACAAATGGTTGAACTTCTGTTTTTAGTGTTCCATACTGTTTCATTATTTTTAATGTTTTATGCTAAAGTACCCTTAAACCACTAACTTTACATTATTTTTGGATCTACATCTCGAATTTGACCCGGGTGGTAATCCCAGTATATAAATTTGCGATAATAGAAACGATTTTAACTTTGAAATTATTAATTTTCCTAACTTGGAAAGTAACATACCAACGTCACCTGCATACGGTGTTTATATTTCACAATTATTCGATATACCAGGGCTTGTACACATTTTTCATGTTTTTTTTTTATCCGACACCGCTTTCTCCGTAACCGACTATTAGACCAAGGTTATAAGAAAATACGTCTCATACGATCTCTAAACAAAATCTGTCTTCGTTATCAGCTACTGATGGAAAAATTCAATATCATTTTAGACGATATGGTTAGTTCTTGTTTTGATTGGTGTTTGGCTGGTTGATGTATTGAGATGATCACCTTAGCATCCCTAATATGTCTTCACAAACCTGTTGTGTTACGTGTAACTACCGGACCCAAAGATCGCAATGGAAGGGGGAGGTTTACCGCGCTTTAAAACCTAGTTAAACCCACCATTTCTTTTGAAATGCTTGTACCAAGTCAGGGCCATTGCGATCTTCAATTTTTCTGGAATATCTTCCTTGTTTTGTCTTGTCTTATGGACATTTGAGATTGATTCTCTAAGTTCGGTAATTTTGTTATTACCTTTCTTTAAAACTTGAAGCTACAACCACCTGAAAATCCGCAAAGGAAAACAGCCAGCAGCCTTCAATATGACCAGTGTGTCGCTGCTCGCCGTTCTGCAATTGGCTATAGATTGAATATGAAATGCGTATACCCGTCTAACAAAGGGTACATAACAAACTTTGATAAAGATTCATGGCTTAGAATAGGCATTCAGGGTGTCCCTAATATAGCAGTCTGAGATAGCAGTGTACATTTTTCTTTTCTTGTTTTCTTCTAACAGATAACACTGAAGCAGAAACAGTTTTTCAAGCTCTTCATATTCTCAATTGAGTTCATTCTGATGTGGTTATTGAGCTTTAATAGTGAGACAGGGTTTTGTTTATTCTATTTTTTTTGTGTTTAAAGTTCAGCTTTGTAAGGGAATTTCTTTAAAATATAGAGAAAAGCAACAAATCTATTAAATGAAGAGGGATGCTGATGTATAATTAGCCTAAATTACAATGAAGGGATTATCAGTTTTGCTTCTTCAGAAACAAAACAGAAGTAATTTATTCAGATTGATACATTATGTATAGGAGAATGTATGGTTTACTGTAGATTCGTAAAAAATAATTCACGAGCGCCGTCAGGCGCGAGTGAATTATTTTTACGAATCTACAGTAAACCATACATTCTCCTACTTAAACCATTTTACACCGGGGAAAACTATATATAAATGTATAAATATAATCAAACATTAATAGCATCTGTATTTTATGAAAACTATTTAAAAAAACGTAGTTCCGACATCCCATACGATCCTTCATAATGTTCATAAATTTTCCCGCCTTATTCAATTTTATCGTGAGCAGATTTTGAGTACTTTTTAACATGTTTTATAATGGACAAGACGGATTTAGTCGTGTTTTTGTCAATGGATTTAAATTTTGAAATTCATCATGGATTATGTAAAATTTCAACAATGGATTTATTTTTCGTTCTCGGGAATAAAATACAGAAGCCAGCAAACGGTAAGATGCTTTAAATAACGTAACGGTTACTTAGAATTTCGGTAGACATTAAAATTACAATGCAAAATAAATCATTTTGACACTTTCTAAACCACTCTTTACAAAGAAAATTCATTTGTTTTTATGTTTCCCTTCTGATAAAGTCAAGCACATTTGAAATGTTTGCTGCTTAAAATGATTTTACAACTGAAACATTTATTGATGTTTATCATCGGTCACTTCCAGTTGTGGACCCAGAAGGGGAATTTCGGGGTTTTGAATCCCCTTTTCAATTGAATTTTTTTTAGTTTTGTGCAGATTTCGGCAAAAATAGTCTGGAGCCTCGTTCTCACTCGACTTTATAAAATCAGAACACTCCCTAAAAGGTTTATTAGATATCCATCAGTTTGATTAAGTCCAATGCCTATGAACACAGCAAAAATCTATAAGTAAAACAGTGGATTATTCATTCTAAAGTCAGAAAAAAACACATGGTGAACAGCATTATTTCGAAATTTCTGTACCATTAACGATTAAATACCTTGCTATTTGAAAAAAAAAACGACGGCAAATTGAAACATATTGAGCACTTATTGACACCAATTTTTGTACAATCGGTGGGTTTTATCATATTTAAAATAAACGCTTACCGGTAAAAAACGAAATCAAATTGCAATGATCACTCGACAAGGAATAATTATTTGCTTTATTATTTATTTTCCTCATTCATTAGAACACGGGTCGTTACATCTACCGGATATCGTTAACACTGACTAGTTCTGAAGACAGTAAAAAAAATACCCGTGCATAAAGTCTATCATCGAAAAGGGAAATCGAGAAAATCGTAGACAAAAGTCTAATCCTAGCATGTTGTGTGGCATTTTTTTCACATTGTCTTCTTCTTTGTTAAAAAAAAACCACATACACAGTAAATTTTAGGCTGTCTTCAGATTTCCAGCGGTTATCGATAGCCGGTCACCGTGTAGAAGAAAAAAAGCATACAAACAAATTTGCAATCAACACACCTCTAAAATATATTTCTTTATTCGAAGTAAAATTGTTTTAATTTTTTTTTCTAGATTTACTACCAATCACTTGCTGAAAAGGAGTGCTACAGATGTACATCTTAATGTGGAGAACAACATACCACTATTGTCGCAAATTATGAATGAGCAAAAAATTTCATAATGCCAGGGTTATTTTTTGTGTTTGGACAACTATTAAGATAAATATTCATGTGCACTTTTGAGACGCTTTGAAAATGTCGATTAAGTTGGATTACGTTTCGGACAAAATGGAGTATTTCATCATCAGAAATTTGAGATTTTTGAACGCATGGAATAAATTCATTTATTGCTAACTATTCATCTTATTTATTTTTCAAGTTTAATAAAACTTGATTCCTGTATTCAATGCATTTTTGTGACCCTTTAAAAAGATAAACTTTCTTGAAAACTTATCACTCCCGGTCGGTAATCGGAACCTAGTGTTTGCCCTGAAGGTTTGTGATCAGTGGACCGTGAAAAGTTCATGGAACACTGATCATGAACAATAGACAGCGCAGTGAATTCGTAAAAAATAATCCACACTTTAAACAATAGAATGACGTCATTAAAATGGTTTAATTATGTGGTATTTTTTAGGCCTGTCTCAAATCTATGCCCTTAAAAACCTTAGGATTTGATTTCACGAACAAGTATGTGAATATGGCTCCTAGATGTCCCGTGTTCCTCACTATGCTTTACATAAGAATCCATTGAATTAAAACTGGCAATTGACACCTAACAAAAGCTGAAGCCCCTTAGATATTTAAAAAAAGTTTTTTTCTTTTTTATAAATGTTTTAAAATCGTGAACGATTGATACATGCAAGTAAAGCTTTTGTTTATCCAAAAGTTCAGTTGAAAAATTTAAGTTAGTTCAAAAACACTGACGGTCGAACTTTTTCTATGACCGCTAAATGAAGAACGGTTTTAATATCTCCACAATTGTACATGTAAGGAAAAGGAGCAAAAGTTTTATAAAGCCTTACAAATACACGACGAAAAACTGATCAAAAATGGTTTAACGCCAGTCCCACCGTAATATCACCATACCCCCTCTGTTAATTTCACCAAATGACTGATATTAGTGTGATTAAATTTGGCATCGTTATGACTTTGCTTTTATGATCATGTTACATCATTATGCGAGTGATTTTGACTCTTTG
The DNA here is from genome assembly GCA_963971305.1 of Arcuatula senhousia. Taxonomy (NCBI): domain Eukaryota; kingdom Metazoa; phylum Mollusca; class Bivalvia; order Mytilida; family Mytilidae; genus Arcuatula; species Arcuatula senhousia. The sequence continues at coordinate 66,541,965 of OZ020304.1, forward strand.
GAACTTTTTGTTTCGCTCAGATACCTCACGAAGTATAAAATATTAATAAATGTTTAGATATTGACGTCATTTTTACATAGAAAGAATCTGTCCCATGTGGCTATGCGCATGTGCTGATAACGACGGTTAATCATGCGATAATTTTAATGTGAATCATTACGGGGAGAAAATATTCAAGTACAGTTTTATCAATCTTGATTCATAAATAAGACAAAAGTATCTGGTATTGGAATGAAATCAACCTTTCTAGTTTATTTCAATATTTGTGATATCTAAATCGAAAAATATTTAGGTGTGGCATCAAAAAACATGGCTTAATACCACCTTTTTATGTAAGAGAGACATATAATAAATATTAATTTTTTGACTGTATAACACAACTTTATACTGTAATAAATAACTGTGATTAAAATACTGCAATTTGATTAAACGAAATTTTTTTTTCATATCCCAATAAAAAAAATCATGGGGAAACGCCCACTTTCTACAGGAAGTGCCACCATTTTAGTTCTTTTAAAAGTAAGATTTTCATGTTTTTTTTTTAAACGTTTTGAAAATTTATTTATAAGGAATGACTGTCATATTTTTTTTCATTGGGGTATCGGTGACGTGGATTATACTTAATGTGCAAAACTTTTTTTTCATATATTTCTAAATATAAGACATATTCTGCATGTAGAGGTAATAAGGAAAATTACAATTTTTTTCATTTGAAAATATCTTAAGAGAAAAATTGTGGCACTTTTGGATTGAAATTTCCAAATATTCAGAAACTGTATCATATCGATGTGCAATCTTTTAAGATATTTATCTTTCTGGTGGTCAAATCAAATCAAACCAACACGAAAATTTGTTCTGAAAAGTCGCATAATGACATTTTATTTATCCAAATATTAAATAATTATTACTTGAATTGATTTTGATTCAATAAATTTTAATAAACAACCCGGATATACAAAAAGGATCAAATATCAAATATTTTATTTTACTCCTAAGAATTCCTAAAAAAAATACATTGAAACGTAGATCTAATAAATATTATTTTTCATTTCTGATTTAACAGATGATTGAATAGATACATTAATGAAATAACTGTATATTTTAGAGTTTTTATGCCGCCCATAAGATATTACACCAAAGTCTTTACGACTTAATTTAAAACATGAGGCTCCCAGGAGCCTGAATCGCTCACCTGGTCTTGATGTCAACCCTATGCAGAACTTTGTATAGCTAAATAAGCTGAACATTAAAGCAAGAAACAGTTTTTCTCTTTCAGCAATAGTTTTCATTCTGTAGGCCAAAAATGTGCAAAATATTATTTTACGGGCCGCCTGACAACTTAGACTCTATAGAGACTCTTGTTAAGAGCTTATTGAACTGAACATTTAATCAAGCAACCACTTTTCCTTATCTGCGATAGTTTTCATATATATATAAGCCAAAAACATGAAAACATGTTAATTTAGGGACTGTAATCCCCTATAAGGGGTCATCTGACAACTTCAACCCTTGAATGCTTTTGTAGAGCTAAATAAGCTGAACATTTTAGCAAGCAACAGCTTTTCTCTCTCTGCAATAGTTTTCATTCTATAGGCCAAAAACACTATTTTTCGCCTTTTAAGGGGTGTAATCATCTGACAACTTCGACACTATGAAGACTTTTGTAGAGCTAAATGAGCTGAACATTTAGCTCTTCTTCTCGTTATTACGACTTTCATTTCTCGTTAACACGACTTGGTTCTCGTTATAACGAGTTTCATTTCTCGTTATTACGAGTTTCATTTTTCGTTATTACAACTTGTTTCTCGATATTACGACTATTTTCTCGTTATTACAAGGAATAAAAAAATTTCTTACACAGAAATTGGTCTCAATAGGCTTTCGTATAATAGTTTTTGGACTGTCGTTCGCTCGTCACACTTCAGAGATGCATGCACGAAAATAAATCCTTTATTGAATACCAGTTTCTTTTCAATATTTTTAGATAGTTTAATTTATCGGAAACACTGTTAAATTGAATTGAATGATATGCAATTTCTGATAGAAAAAAATGTTTACAAAGTTCTATGATATACACTCTTGATTGTAAAAATATATTAGATAAGAAAAGGATGTGAAAAAATGTTTAGTCAAAAACGTATAATTCAGTAGACTGGAAATAACAACAACCAATCATCAGATCATCCGTCCGGTAATCGTACATCTGGACAATTGAGACTATGTAAAGGGGGAAAAATACACAAAACTGCTTCATTGCTTCCATTTTTTGTTGTTGCTCAAGTTAAAGTATACGATATTTTGTATACTGGCTGCTGGTGCTGTTTTAAACTCTTACCTGATTACAAACTAGTCACTTTACAAAGATACAAAATTCTGCAATCGAAGTAATAAGTCAAACAAATGTTTATAGACATCAAACACATTATGCTTCATATGCATGATCAAAACTATAAACAAGAAGCTCCCATGAGCCTAAATCGCTCTCCTGGTCTTGATGTCGACCCTATAAAGACGTTTCTAGAGCTAAATGAGCTGAAAATTTTAGCAAGTAACAGCTTTTCTCTATCTACTATAGTTTCGATCTGTAGCCATAGGTCCAAATCATGAAAAAAACGTCATTTTAGGGGCCATAAACCCTGTAAGGGGTAAGGGGTTATCTGACAACTTCAACCCTATGAAAACTTTTGTAGGGCTAAATGAACTGAACATTTAAGCAAGCAACAGCTTTTCTCTATCTGCTTTAGTTTGCATTCTATAGGCCAAAAACATGAAAAACGCTATTTTAGGGGCCATGACTCCTATAAGGGGTAATCTGACAACTTTGACCCTATGGAAACTTTTGTAGAGCTAAACTAGCTGAACATTTAAGCTAGCAAACACTTTTTTCTATCTGTACTAGTTTTCATTCTTTAAGCCAAAAACATGGAAAAATGCTATTTTTTACCTTTAAAGGGCCGTAACTCCTATAAGGGGTCATCTGACAACTTCGACTGAACGGAGACTTTTGTAGAACTTTTGATGCTGAAGCAGCAGCGTAGCATCAGATTTCACATATCTCTTATACTTTTTGATTTACGAGCCAAAAACAGTAGTCTGACCCCCTGGTCTATTTTTAGTAACGTCGACTATGTTGTTAAGACGTTGGTCACCATTTGTGCAATCTTGATAGAGGACATCCCATATATGAAGTGTGCAAAGTTTCAAAGCAATCCCTTCAGTCATTTCGGAGGAGAAGATTTTCAAAGAAAAGTTAACGACGACGACGGAATACGACGACGGAGGCCAAGTGATGGTATTCGGGTCAGGTGAGCTAAAAAAGAGAAAGATATTTATCGATTAAAATTTGATTCTAACGAATAATTTTAACAAGGAAATAATAGGAAACACATGAACTGAGATACCCCACCAATCGTCTTTCGGACTAATGTGCTCTGAAATGTCCGTTGATTCAAACTGAGAAAATAATGGTTAATTTCTCAGATTCAAAGAATGCTAATCTAACTTGCAATTTGGCAATAATATTTTTTATTATTTTATACAAGTATTTTATATGTTTTATTTATTGGCATTGGTTTCATCATATGAACATCACATTACAAAATAATAAAAAAACTTAATATTTCACCAAAATGAAACATTTGCCTTCAGAAATATCTGTTATCCCAAATACCCGATTATGCCAAAAAATGATAGATAAGTTATCCACTTAAATGGAACAAATAGTTTAACATGCGAAGAGAATAGAAAGAAACTCAGGGATTTTCCTATAAAACATAGAAATAACAGCAAAAAACGGCAAATTCTTTACATGAAATCAGTCATTTAAATTAACGTTATAGGACCCGGTAGAAAGTAAAAAGTTATTTCGATTTACTATGACATGTTTTGTCTTCCATGAGTTCAGAACAAATTTACAGAAGAACAAATAATAGAAATACTCTCCCTTCTTAAAGAAAATATATTATTAGGGTTTGATGAACGAATTTTTTTGGCAGACAACCGTCACTTCAATGAGTATGATATTGTGCGCCATTGCTTATTGTCGATGAGAAATGGAATAAGTGTACGCGACAAAGCCCACAATCAAGCTGCAATTCAGAAAAAAAAACCACAATGGACAACCGCCAGCAGCCTTCAACGAAGCCAGTAGGCACTGCTCGCGGTTCCCCCCATGGTCTAAATAAAATGCATGTAATTCAAATCCAGTTCTGAAATAGTCACCGATAGACCCCTGCTTAAACAAGGAACAGAAAACACCAAAAAAGACAAGTACAGACAAAAGATTTGTCACAGATTCCTGGTTTAGGACAGGCACATAGAATATGCGGCAGGGCTAAACTAGTTTTTTGGGCCAAACCTCCCCCTATCAATATTCCTAGACAAAGCACAAAAACTTAACACACAATAGAAATCAAATCGATCAAAGTTCAATTCCACTAGAGAGAATCTTAGACAAAAGACAACAAGAACCCACGAAAGAACGGTAAATGAACTCTCTATAGAACACTCGCTGTAACTGACAGCTAGCTGAGAATCATCAATAGACTGATGTAAAAATATCAAACATATCGATTTTTAATCCGACACAACACTTCAAACAATAATGATTAGGTGAAGTGTCATCACACAAAACCGACATGCTTGATCGCTATAATGCTTTAAAATGACAATAGTAAAAACACTTATAGAAGTTTTAAAGTAAGTATCAAGTTATCAATATCTCTGCCAAAAACACTAAATTCAAAGATTTAACTAAACTATTCAATTCATATCCTTTCCGTAATAAATTTTGAATCCAATTTTTCATTTCTAATTGATTGTTTTTAAACTTGAGAGATTTATAAAAACATTACCATAAAATTTAGGATGTGATATTCTTTTCACTTTCAGAAAACGACGTGTACAATAATTAAATTTTTCAATAAGAGATCGATACTTGTGGAAGAATTTAGAAAAATATTTCACTAATTTGTGGTATCGATAACCTTGTTTTAATAATTTTTCAGTAATAAAACGGTTTTTATTATTAAAATCAGAAACACCACTGCAGATCCGAGCATATCTTAATAACTGTGAAATGTAAACCCCGTTTGACGGCGCTAGTGGAACATCTCCTTCAAGAAAAGGGAAATTTATAATAGGGAAGGTTAAGTCGTCACGTTTATCATATACTTTGGTTTGTAATTTTCCGTCCATAATACTTAAATCTAAATCTAAAAAAGGACATCTATCACCGGTGACGTTAGATTTGTTCAAGGTTAATTCAGAAGGATAGATATCTGTAATAAAATTAGAAAATGAAGGATTGTTTAAGACAAGAATGTTGTCTAAATATCTGAAAATATTATTGAAAGTTTCGATTAGGCTCTGTTTGTTGGGGTCCTTGTAATTTAGCCACAAATTGTGATTCATAATAGTATAGGAAAAGGTCAGCTATAAGTACCCATAGGAATACAAATAATTTGGCGATAAATTTGTTCTTCTAAAAACAGAAGCGTCAAGTTGGTTACTTATTCCCTATTACTTATTCCTTATTTAAAAACCTCTAAATAAGGAATAAGTAACTGGTTACTTATTCCTTATTCTAAAAACCTCTAAATTAGGAATAAGTAATTGGTTACTTATTCCTTATTTAAATAAGGAATAAGGAATAGGGAATAAGTAACCAACTTGACGCTTCTTACCAAAGAACCAAAACGTATGTAAACATTATCTAATAAATAATTTAGAGCAGTAATATCTTCTGCATCAGTCAAGTTAATGTAAACTTTTTGAGTCTCGTTACTAAAAAAATGATTTACTAAATGAGTTTGAAATTCTAGAACAGATATAATCACTTTTTGATTTATCAAAACACCATTTAACCAAATATTCAAATTTCTTTCGAATCAGATTATGCGGTAGGTTAGTATATAAGTAGAAAAATCGTAGCTATCAACGGTATGGAAAGTATTTTCAAATTGTAATTTTCATTTTGTTTAACTACATTCCGTCCGCTCCAGCTTATGGATTTTATGTATCACAACTGATTCGTTGTTTGATTTATAAACATTTTATTGGATCAAAAGAGTTCAAAATGGACCAGAAACAACTAAAGCCAACTTATTTGTTGTTCCAAGGCTTGTTGAGAGTATGGTGATTTTCTTGATAGACATCTGACAGGCAAACCGCTGAAATAGGGTAATTCAGCTCCCCATTTATTGTCGCCACACAAGAAAATCTACGGGAGACAATAGTCACATCATGTGTCTATACGCAAATAAAATAAAGGATAGTTGTCTCTTAGATAAGCAAAGATGTTGGTTTTACACAGGGGCCGAGTAGTCCTTGACCGGATGTGATCCATACCTAAATGATCGTTGGCAACAGAACGGGTATACAAAACTGGTATAAAACACGGTAAATTTGGATATGCTGTATATCGATATTTCAAGGAGTCACTTCTCATCGGCAGCATTTGAATCAAAATAATGGAAGGTCAAACAACCAAAAATATTGAATAAATGAAAGTACTCAAAGCCAAAAGGTTCAAACAGGGAAGCCAGATCCAGCACATAGGATCATCATAATACATGTGTTACGACATACGATTGAAACAATTGTTTGAACTTCTGCTTTGAGCGTTCCATTCTGTTTCATTATTTTCAATCTTTTTTTTCTAAAGTACCCTACAAACTTGAAACTACAACTACATGAAAACCCGCAAAAGGAAAACAGACAACAGACTTCAATGTGACCAATGTGTCGATGCTCGCCGTTTTGCAATTTGCTCTAGATAAATTATGGTATGCGTCTGACAAAGACTACAGACACTTTGATTAAGATTAATGGTTGAAGTAGGCACGCAATGTGTCCCTTACATAGCAGTGCACTTTTTCTGTCCTTGTTTCCTTCTGAAGGTTAACACTGTTGCAGTTACAGCCTATTAAACTTTAAGTTCATTCTGGTGAGATTATTGACATATGATAGTGAGTAAGGTTTTTGTTTCTTTCTTTCTTTTTATTTAAAGTTTGTTATGTAATTTCTGTATAATAAGAGAAAAGCATCAAAAAAACCAATCTTTTATATTAAGAGTATAATTAGCATTGTTTACAATGGAGGGATTATTTTGCTTCTTCGGAATAAACCAAATATATTATTTATGGTGGTGTTTTTAGGCCTATCTTGACTCCATGCCTTTAAATGTTTTTTTTATTCGATAGTATTGTCAGTGTTATAGCATTATGTGTCTGTTTATTATATATTAGATCAGAAGTTCTTTTCTTAATTCATTTATGTGAATTGTTGATATCATGGTTATTAATCTCAATTTTCCAGTTGTTTCGTCTTTTGTATATTGTGCCTTTATACTATCTCCAGTGGATAGTTGGATTCTTCACACAAAGGAAGCCGTATTTTCCTTTGCCAATCAATATGATGAAGTAATATGATATGATAGACTTTTCATAGCTAGAAAACCAAACAACAAATGTTAATAAGTGTCAAGAAAAGAAAATATCTTATATATCAAGTTCAATGATTGTATAATTTAACATTATTTTGTAACTTTTGCTGTTGGCATTGTCGTTATTCATGATTTGAATTTAGCTATTACTTTCTCTTCAGGTTCCAATTTAGCACTTTAGTATTTCTTCATAAAGGTCGCATTCTGTTTTGTTTTTTGTTTGTTAAGATAATTCATCATCATAATTTGGTCATAATTATCAAATCTGTTCATGCAACGTGAGAAAGTCTTGTTTTCAATGAACACTATTTCTTGTACTTTTTATATCAATAGTTCTCCGGCTAATTTACACAGTCTTCGAAATTTAGGTTTGTTACTATGTATCCTTACGATTTATAGCTAGATCGTTTCTGGTAAAAGACCAAGTGAAATCTAGGCATTGAAAGTGGAAGTGGACCATTTAAAATTGTTTCGAATAAGAGCAGTAGTCAAATCATGATATGCAAATGTGCTTAATCTTTTCAAATTTGGGGTCTGTTGACGAAAATTTGATTTGTTTAATTTGTTTGAAATGTATCTTATGTAAGCATCCAAGAGCACCTCTCTATACGGTTATTACCCTTTCACAAACTCAGCGTCGACAAGAGGGACATAAAAAAGAAATATGATAATGAATCGTTTCAAATTTATTGATTTATTTGACTATCATGACACACTTCCTCATTGCTTGGCAGCTCTTTTATGGAACATTGGCTTCTCCTTGATTGGACAAAGCTGCTTCATGACGTAGAGGGAGTATTCAGTGACAAAGTGCTCACTCAAACATATTTTGTTGGCACAGTTCATCATCAGCTCAGTCTACAATGAAAACATGGTTACAATAAATAGGGCGTTAATTGAAAGACTTTGGGATCTTTTGTTATAACATTCTACATTTCGAACAAAATTGTGTTAGTATGTATTTCTTTGTACTGATTTTTTCTTTGGTGTCAATGGGTTTTTCCCGACTTTGAACATTCAAATGTATCGAATATTTCGACTATATTAAGCTTTTGAGCGATATTATTAAAACAAAGAATAAATTGCATTTGAGTGAAAAGTTATGTTTTTTTTTTGGTTTGTGGTCACGCTCATCACAATGAAACTGTAGATTAATGTAATAGAATCCCAGTGGGATCCCGACCTATGACGGGCAAATCTCATTGTACGATTCCGGTCGGTGGCATATAGTTGTCGGTATAATTGCAGGATTTTTGATTAAAATTGGCACCAATCAAGATTGTCACGTAACTGATTATTAATGTCTATGATCAATTATTGAAAGTCATATTCTAATATAAGATTAATAGCAGAGATTTGCCATTTCTACAACAATCAACGCTTTAGTTACAATTACACATGTCGGAATAAATACTATTAGCCCCACTTGTTAACTGGTGGATCAGACGTGTCGATGGATCGTGACTAGGAATTCTAAGCCGTTATAAATAACAGAACAATCTTGTTCGGTGGATTAGGAATATCCTTACTAATTGGTTATATGGTTCTCTTTTGATGGGTCATCGACTCAGCCGAGGCAATGGTTAGCTGGTACATCGTTTCAAAACGGACGCAATAGTCTTTACCCTAGGAAGCAAAAACAACTGGTCACAGCTGTAGGCTGTTTTCACTTGATTCCATTTTCAATTATTGCTCCTTTGTATAGGTTGTGTCTTGCTTACTTATACTACATCTAATATTTCATCTCCTCTGTTTTGACCAAAAAGACTGCATGAATTAATTTTCATTAATTTGTTGATGTGGACTGTGATATTTACTTTATTGTTTAGTTTAAACATATCTATTTGTTTAGTTTATCATTGATATCTTGAATGAACCCCAAAAAGAATTGATGCCCAAATTATCTAACCTCCCCTAAGTTTACCATGGATGTATCATTTAGTGTGTCTAACAACCTTGCTGTGTTTTGAGTTACTTCCAGACCCTAAGATCGCAAAGGAAGGCGCCATTAAAACGTACCAGGTTCAAATCACCATTTTCTTAAAATTGTATTAAGTCAAGACCATTGCATTCTTCATATTAGTATCTTATTTTGTCTTTTCTTATAAGAAGTTTGAGTTGAGATTGCGCCCCTCTGTTAAGCAATCTTAATGATTCCTCCATGAAAAAAAACTAAAGCGAAGTTAGATAATTTGAGCATCAACCGGCCTTTTAGGGTTCATGGAAAATCCAGGATAATCAAATAACCTTTATTGAAGTAATACCTCCCTTTTTATCTATGTCCTGGTCCGATTGTAAGCTATTGAAATCGTTAAGCGTCCGTCATCCGTTAACTTTTCTTCAAAAATCTTCTTTTCTGAAACCACTGAAGGAATAGATTTGAAACTTTTTACGCTTGATCTTTAGGATGTCCTCTACGACGTTTGTGAAATTTGTGCAATCAACCAACGTGGCCGTCGTTGATAAAAATAGAGCAGGGGGTCAGACCATAGTTTTTAGCTTTTATATAGCTCAAAAAATATAAGGGATAGAGAAAATCCGAAACAATTTTACTTCTTCAGCATCAAAAGCTCAACAAAACTCTCACTGAGTCAAAATACAAATGACAACAAAGTTCCAGACAATAAATTTTGCTACGCCTGACGCGCGTTTCGTCTATTCAAGACTCATCAGAGGCGCTCTACCAAAAATATTGAAAATGCCAAACACTGTATGAATATGAAGAGCATAGAACAGTATTACCAAAAATACCAAACCGGGGAACCAAATTATTACTAAGATATTCAACCTATGTCTGGGGTAGAGAGAACCTTGGGGTTTAGACAATTTTGAAATTTAGACGGATAATTTAAAGCTTTGATGTATTCTCCAACTCAAAAGTGTTGGTGCCGGAGCGGGCTAACCTCGGGGAATTTAAACTCCACCAGCAGTGCTAACCTTCACGTGTGTTCGAAATACAAATGACAACAAAGTTCCAGACAATAAATTTTGCTACACCTGACGCGCGTTTCGTCTATTCAAGACTCATCAGAGGCGCTCTACCAAAACTATTGAAAATGCCAAACACTGTATGAATATGAAGAGCATAGACCAGTATAACCAAAAATACCAAACATGGGAACCAAATTATTACTAAGATATTCAACCTATGCCTGGGGAAGGAAGAACCTTGGGGTTTACACAATTTTGAAATTTAGACGGATAATTTAAAGCTTTGATGTATTCTCCAACTCAAAAGTGTTGGTGCCGGAGCGGGCTAACCTCGGGGAATTTTAACTCCACCAGCAGTGCTAACCTTCACGTGTGTTCGAAATACAAATGACCACAAAGTTCCAGACAATAGATTTTGCTACGCCTGACGCGCGTTTCGTCTATTAAAGACTCATCAGAGGCGCTCTACCAAAAATATTGAAAATGCCAAACACTGTATGAATATGAAGAGCATAGAACAGTATAATCAAAAATACCAAACATGGGAACCAAATTATTACTAAGATGATCAACCTATGTCTGGGGTAGGAAGAACCTTGGGGTTTAGACAATTTTGAAATTTAGACGGATAATTTAAAGCTTTGATGTATTCTCCAACTCAAAAGTGTTGGTTCCGGAGCGGGCTAACCTCGGGGAATTTAAACTCCACCAGCAGTGCTAACCTTCACGTGTGTTCGAAATACAAATGACAACAAAGTTCCAGACAATAAATTTTGCTACGTCTGACGCGCGTTTCGTCTATTCAAGACTCATCAGAGGCGCTCTACCAAAAATATTGAAAATGCCAAACACTGTATGAATATGAAGAGCATAGAACAGTATTACCAAAAATACCAAACCGGGGAACCAAATTATTACTAAGATATTCAACCTATGTCTGGGGTAGGAAGAACCTTGGGGTTTAGACAATTTTGAAATTTAGACGGATAATTTAAAGCTTTGATGTATTCTCCAACTCAAAAGCGTTGGTGTCGGAGCAGGCTAACCTCGGGGAATTTAAACTCCACCAGCAGTGCTAACCTTCACGTGTGTTCGAAATACAAATGACAACAAAGTTCCAGACAATAAATTTTGCTACACCTGACGCGCGTTTCGTCTATTCAAGACTCATCAGAGGCGCTCTACCAAAACTATTGAAAATGCCAAACACTGTATGAATATGAAGAGCATAGACCAGTTAACCAAAAATACCAAACCGGGGAACCAAATTATTATTAAGATATTCAACCTATGCCTGGGGAAGGAAGAACCTTGGGGTTTAGACAATTTTGAAATTTAGACGGATAATTTAAAGCTTTGATGTATTCTCCAACTCAAAAGCGTTGGTGCCGGAGCAGGCTAACCTCGGGGAATTTAAACTCCACCAGCAGTGCTAACCTTCACGTGTGTTCGAAATACAAATGACAACAAAGTTCCAGACAATAAATTTTGCTACACCTGACGCGCGTTTCGTCTATTCAAGACTCATCAGAGGCGCTCTACCAAAACTATTGAAAATGCCAAACACTGTATGAATATGAAGAGCATAGACCAGTTAACCAAAAATACCAAACATGGGAACCAAATTATTATTAAGATATTCAACCTATGCCTGGGGAAGGAAGAACCTTGGGGTTTAGACAATTTTGAAATTTAGACGGATAATTTAAAGCTTTGATGTATTCTCCAACTCAAAAGTGTTGGTGCCGGAGCGGGCTAACCTCGGGGAATTTAAACTCCACCAGCAGTGCTAACCTTCACGTGTGTTCGAAATACAAATGACCACAAAGTTCCAGACAATAAATTTTGCTACGCCTGACGCGCGTTTCGTCTATTAAAGACTCATCAGAGGCGCTCTACCAAAAATATTAAAAATGCCAAACACTGTATGAATATGAAGAGCATAGAACAGTATAATCAAAAATACCAAACATGGGAACCAAATTATTACTAAGATAATCAACCTATGTCTGGGGTAGGAAGAACCTTGGGGTTTAGACAATTTTGAAATTTAGACGGATAATTTAAAGCTTTGATGTATTCTCCAACTCAAAAGTGTTGGTTCCGGAGCGGGCTAACCTCGGGGAATCTAAACTCCACCAGCAGTGCTAACCTTCACGTGTGTTCGAAATACAAATGACAACAAAGTTCCAGACAATAAATTTTGCTACGCCTGACGCGCGTTTCGTCTATTCAAGACTCATCAGAGGCGCTTTCCAAAAATATTGAAAATGCCAAACACTGTATGAATATGAAGAGCATAGAACAGTATAACCCAAAATACCAAACTGGGGAACGAAATTATTACTAAGATAATCAACCTATGTCTGGGGTAGGAAGAACCTTGGGGTTTAGACAATTTCGAAAATTAGACGGATAATTTAAAGCTTTGATGTATTATTCTCCAACTCAAAAGTGTTGGTGCCGGAGCGGGCTAACCTCGGGGAATTTAAACTCCACCAGCAGTGCTAACCTTCACGTGTGTTCGAAATACAAATGACAACAAAGTTCCAGACAATAAATTTTGCTACGCCTGACGTGCGTTTCGTCTATTCAAGACTCATCAGAGTCGCTCTACCAAAAATATTGAAAATGCCAAACACTGTATGAATATGAAGAGCATAGAACAGTATAACCAAAAATACAAAACTAGTTAAAGTTAAGTTCCCCTTAATGGTCAAAATTGGCCATTTTCTCAATTTTTCGACTTTATCTTGAAAACTGTAAGTGCTAGAGGAAAAGTTACCATTGAGAATTCTGATGCTTAATGAGATCTACAAAAATGATTACAGGGTCAAAATTGTCAGATCAACCGTTTAAGCGTTATCCCCCTTTAACAATTTTTTCTACCAATTTTAACTGATTTTTAAAATCTTCTCTGAAACTACTGAAGGGCTTGCTTTGAAAAATTGTACACTGATCTTTTGGATGTCCTCTATCAAGTTTGTTAAGTTTGTACACGCCGACCAATCAACATGGTCTAACAACATTTGCTAAAAATGGAACAAGGGGATCAGACCACAGTATTTAGCTAATAGCTCAAAAACTATATGAGGAAGAGAAAATCCGAAACAACCATCCTTCTTCAGCGTCAAAAGCTCTGCAACACTCTCAACTCCTTATGGGAGTAATTTCCCTTTAATCGTCAAAATTTAACATTTTCACAATTTTTTTTGGAGAATTGAGAAGCTCATTGGGATATTGAGATCTACAAAAATGATTTCAGGATCAAAATTGTCTGATGACTCCTTTTAGAGGTTATGGATCTTTAAAGGTGAAAAATAATGTTTTTTCGTGTATTTGGCCTATAGAATGAAAGCTGTTACAGATAAAGAAAAAAATGTTGCTTGCTTAAATCTTCAGTTCAATATGCTATTCAAAAATATACATTAGGCTGAAGATCAGTCAGATGACACTCCCTATAAAAGTTATGGCCCCTAATTGTCAGGTTGAGTTAATGCCTAGCAGATTAAACCTTTAAAAGATTAAATAAAACTTTTGTTTGCTTGAATGTTTGGCTATATATATGGAAATTGTATGATGATCCTTCTTTGGAGTTTTTCACCTCAGGTACCAAAAATATTTTCATTCCATCAATTATTGAAGTCAGGTGAGCCTGGGAGCATCTATCTCTTGTATATCGGTTCCTTATTCCCTAAATTATGTTTAGGAAAATATTTTCCTCAATTTCCTCTAAAATAACTTACATCGTTATTGTAGCAAATGTTACAAAGGAAAAGGCAAGCATCGACTGGATCTATTTCTCCAAGTTCTCGTTCTGGCATTACAGGCGAGGCGTTGACAATGGTCAATCCACACACTATGGCTAAGACTATTAAGTTGAGCATGGTGGATTCTGAAATAAAGTAGTATAACTTTGGCAGATGTATAAATATAGCTTCTACAACGCGATCGAGTTGATTATGGAATTTCTAACATCGAGAGAAATAAATTTGATTATTTTAATGGCGAGGCTTGCCATAATCTCCATAATCTCCATAATCATCGAGAATTAAGTTGTGGAAGGTTTTTCTCTGATATTTACAGGTAGGAAATTGCAAAAAGGTCGATCATCAATTGCACGTGCAATTACGCTGAGAACAAATTTATGTCTCTAGAGGTGAGAAATATTTTTTCATAACTGGTTGAGAGGTTGATAAATCGGATGAAAATTAGAGAATATATATATTGACATCGTTTAGATTATGGCTAATGCAATAAATAATAAATGGGAATTGAATGTACAACGTTCAAGACAACACGTTTCAAAAGACGGTTTTTTTTGCTCTTTCTTTTATATCACTGTCATATTTTTGCAACACGGAGAAGGCAAAGCTCGTTTATGTTCAATGAACATTATCCTGAGAAATCTGTGGCTCGTTTATGTTCAATGAACATTATCCTGAGAAACCTGTGGCTCGATTTCCTTAAGATTTAGTACTTATTACAAGAGACATTTAAACACGACTTTAATAATACAAAATTATTTTTTGATACGCCTTAAACTTGCCATCCACAGAAAGAGCAATGTTAAGTAAAATATAAGATACATATACATGTATACTGTCTTGTACACTGAAACATTTTTTTTTATGAATTGAACATGCATTCTCTATTAGACTCTTATTGTGCATTTCATTTTTGCCCTTCTTAGCCAACACGCACAATTTCTTAACAGGAATCCTTTTAATGAAAGAAGCAGAGAAGTACAATGGGTTATTTGAATGGTGTTCAACAAGACCAGGACAAAACAAATTTCACAAAAGACAACACGAAACAAGATGCTCCCAAAAGCTTTAATCGCTCAATAGCAATAAACAGCCTTTTCTCTATTGTCAGAGCCCAATCAGCTGAAGGTTAGATTTTCTATCTCTTCAATAGTTTTACTTTTATAAGCGAAAACATGATCAAAAACTGCTATTTTTTCCCTTTAAAGGGTCAAAACCCCTAGAACAAGTATTTGAAAACTATGACTCTCGATAAAGACTTTTGTAGAGCTCCATCAGGTTTAAGCAAGCAACAGCTTTTCTCTATCTGCAGAAGTTTCTCATTTTATATGTCAAAAACATGAAAAAAAACCAATATTTTCCTTTGAAAGGTCTTAACCCGTATAAGGAGACTTTTGTAGAGTTTTTGACGCTGAAGAAGGTGGAGTGCATTAGATTTTTTCTATTTCTTATACTTTTTAATTTATAAGCCAAAAACAGTAGTCTGACCCTTGGTCTATCTTCTATCTTTCGAAACAGCGACCACGTTTTTTTTTTATGGGAACAACCTAAGGATCAATGCAATTAGTTTCATTAAATGATGTTTCGTAGTTTCAGAGGGGAAGATTTAAAAAAATTGTTAACGAACAGACGACGATGAACGCCAAGTGATTGGAATAGCTCACCTGGAGAACTAAAATGAAAAAAATACGAAAAAGATAACAAAAATGCACACAAAACAATCCGACTTCATGCGGAAACGAAAGTGAACTCAGATACTCCGGAAGGGTAAGCAGTTTCTGCAGTTAAGCACCTCACATTGCTTACGACCAATTGTAGTGTAAGCAAGAGGTTGCAAGAAATGCGGTAAAACGACATATTGCGTTGGGTTCTCAACACTTTTTCTTTTGTTGAAGATGAACATGAAACTTTTACCCAATATGTAAAAAAGAGGCGAGGCAAATGTCATTTCCTTAAGCATACGTGTAAATGTAAGTCGTTACTAAAGTATGAAGGCTTAAAAAAGATATTTTCTGAATTATCTATATATAAAAAAGATTACAGTATAATTCGCATAATAAAAGTAAGCATTTGTTTTTAAGACACTTTCTCTATGCTTTACGTGTTTATCTATTCAGAAAAATAAACCTTACAGCGATATTAAAATCCACCCTCAACTTTCTTTATTTTATGGAGGATCGTGATTCAATTCACCTTAGAGATGTAGATCAAGTGTTCAGAACAAATGCAATTAAAATCCACAAGGAATAAGGTAAGCAAATGATTCGAAATTAAGTTGAGGAATTGTCATCTAAAGACATAAACAAAGAACATTGTAGAGACAAATGCAGTCATTTATACTGGATTTGGTAACAAGCTAACTAAGGATATGTGTTGCACTTTGAGAGTTGTAGCTATCCCAACAGATCTACTTCTCTTGTCAAAATCTACAAATCAAATTAACAACATAGTTCCAGACAATAAATTTTGCTCCGCCTGGCGTGCGCTTCGTCTATTATTATTATTACTATTTATTATATTTTTTGTTATAATTATTATCATAATAAACAATTCTTAAATAGCGCAAATGCTAAAATATTACTCTAGGCGCTTCACAATATCACATGAGAAATAAATCACAATATTCACAATATATTCAATCATAAAAAAAATAATCAGAACGGAGCACACTACAGTAAACATTAAATAACTTGCCTACCAATATAATCAAAATAATAAAGCACCTAGTAGAAAAACGCTAAAAATGTGTACTGAAACTAAAACATAAAAAAAGT
Source organism: Arcuatula senhousia (assembly GCA_963971305.1). Classification (NCBI taxonomy): domain Eukaryota; kingdom Metazoa; phylum Mollusca; class Bivalvia; order Mytilida; family Mytilidae; genus Arcuatula; species Arcuatula senhousia. The sequence continues at coordinate 66,558,881 of OZ020304.1, forward strand.
CTAGAAGTATGAGTAAAAAATTACAATTTGCAACCATAAAAAATATTTCAAAAAAAAAAAAATTAAATACCTATCAATTCAAATTTAAAACAAAATGAAATATAAAAATATTAAACCACAACCTTGTCAATAAAATTAATGAACCAGAAGGGAAAAGACCAAGTAACTGAAAAAAACCAGTATAATAAATCCACTCCAAAGCATTCAAGACTCATCAGAGGCGCTTTACCATTAACATTGAAAAAAGACAAAAACTATATGATGAAGAGCATGGAACATAAAACCTAAATACCAAACTGGGGGACAAAATTATAACCAATATCATCAACCTAGGTCTGGGGTGGAAAGATAAACAATAATAAAGATAATTTAAAGCTTTGATATGTTCCCCAACACAATGGTGTAGGTGCCGGAGCGAGCTTACCTCGAGGAATAAAAACTCTAGCAGGAACTCTAACCTTCACGGGTGTTAGAAATCAAAATGACAGCAAAGTTCCAGACAAAAAATTTGCTACGCTTGATCATTAATGTGCATATGATCCTGTTCTTTTTTTTTTTCAAGAGGCAACCATTTTTTGCCCCTCTCAAAAGACTATAGCATTTCCCATGGAGGTGTGTGAAAGGACTCGTGACAGATATCGTAATTCATAGTAGTCGTTGCAGATCTCTAAACACGACTGTTTAAAAACCTTATTTATTTGATTATTATAATGTTGTTTGGTTTTGTCTGCAATTGTCAAACTTAAGGTCAAAATGAAGACCAAATGGAAGACTATAGAAACACCTTTTATCTCAGTAGAAACGAAAGGAATAAGAAGATGCTGGGAAGACTGCTCTACAGAGCTTTTCCGATTTACATCTAAAATGAGTGTCACTCCGAGGAATCGCAAATTTAGTTTTATTAACACTTTGTTTAGGCGAATCGAGTCTAGTATTTTTTCTAAACTTGCTAAGGATTTTTCAGGAATAGATTTTCTTAAGAGCTTCAGCCCTATTGATAATTCGAAATTTTTTTGACTAAATTGAGTCTAATTGGTATAAAGATAATGCAGTAGGATATAAGAAAAATATTTCAAGGGCGATATTGGTAAAAATTACCTGGCTCGATTCGCGTGGTCCGAGGAGTGATTGTGTTTCATTCTGTATATGTGATACCTCACTGCCACTTAACATGACTATTGACTTTGAATCCTAAACTTGTTGACGTTCAAACGTGTCAATGGGTTATTTAAAAAAAAAAGAAGTCACGACACGTCTCTATATTCAAAAGACTGTGGACATGGTTTTTGTCTTACAATATAAATGTTGACGACGCTTGAGTAAAATTGAAATTCTCAAAGGTACTAAAATGTAACGTCATCAACCAGGCAAGGACAATTCATAATTAGATAAAAGCTTCGGAGAATGATAATGGTTTTTATATGCCTTTATTCATCGGAATATACACGGTTGTACGATTAAAAACACCATCCCGGACTCCTTACTTACTTAACCATAATAAATCATTGATAAGGGGTATAGTTTATGCTTTTATTGACTCAAGAACTGGTCCACTCCTTCTAATCTACCATATACACATAATTGGTTAAAATGGTCGCTTTGGGACAAGGTTCTATTAAAGATAAGTTCACGGTTTCACAGGTCCGTCTACTGCTGTAAATTATAAGTTGCTCATGTGTTTAATTATTTTTACAAATCAATAAACAAAATCCAAACAAATTGGAAAACAAACATTTTATACATGTTTGACACACGTCCTTTAAGGACTTATAGATGCCAACACCACACAAATCGAATGGCAAAGAAACTGTATGCAACATAAGTTTTCTTAGAAAATAGATATTCTTTAGATCAGTAATAAAAGAGTTAGTAAAGCTGTCACCTGCATGCTTATGAATTTCGTTTTTACACTTGATAAAATAACTAATAGGTTAGCCCGCTCCGGCACCAACACTTTTGAGTTGGAGAATACATCAAAGCTTTAAATTATCCGTCTAAATTTCAAAATTGTCTAAACCCAAAGGTTCTTCCTATCCCAGACATAGGTTGAATATCTTAGTAATAATTTGGTTCCCCAGTTTGGTATTTTTGGTTATACTGTTCTATGCTCTTCATATTCATACAGTGTTTGGCATTTTTAATATTTTTGGTAGAGCGCCTCTGATGAGTCTTGAATAGACGAAACGCGCGTCAGGCGTAGCAAAATTTATTGTTTGGAACTTTGTTGTCATTTGTATTCTAAGCAAAATTCCAGGCAATAAATGTCCCGTCCCATTTTAAGTAGTTATCAGAGCCCTAGACATGTACAATGTACCGGATGAAAGAGACCTCGCACCGGTCATTATAAGACCATTATAACGTTAACCCTAACCTTATAATGATCGGTGCGGGCATATCACAAATCAATATGAGTAAAGAGTTCTTGACCGACAATAACACTCTAAATCATCAAGGTGTTTTATTTGAAGGAAACTGCTGATGGAAAAAGTAGGACACTGCTTTATTTTTCAATTAACAGTACTATCTTTCATTATTTTTTTATTCCCATTCACACCTTTTTTCATGGAAACTTGTACGTTACAGAAAACTTTCAATCAGTCGGACCGATTATCTGACATCTGCCACTTCTATTAACACGTTCCTCGATGTTTTTGGCACCTATAAATGGCCATATAGAACGAATATATAAAAAAAGAGAAATAAAAGAATGCAGCTATGTTTTGAACCGTAAGTCAAGTGAATCAATTAGGTTTGAGAACATTCGAGCTTTGTTGATCACAAAAATAGTTAAACATACTATGATGCCTCGGTTTCAACACTTACAGCGAATAAAATGTTTCGTTACTCAAAACTGAACACAAACTGATAAACCAATGCTTAATATTCCTATTGAATGTGAAACAATGGAAGTCGATCTCTCTGATCAGTTAAAACTCACATCTATAGAATGGAGATTATCTTGTTGTATAGAAAAAAAAATCATGGTATGAAAATTTCACATTGGCAAAATAGCCAAAATATGGTATTTATTAGGGACGGACCATTTAACTTGAAGGGGGGTGCCCTTGGTTTTTTGCTTTGATCAGATTTTTTTTTTCGTGCAGAGCGCGGACAAAATTTATTTTTCGAAGACGTCGCGACAGAATTTTTTTTTTCATTATCAACATTATTTTTTATAGCAGAAGTCCTTCTTCAGAATATTTTTTTTTCTTACCCTCAGCTGCCAAAATATGTTTTTCATCAAAAATAATTTTCAGAATATTTTTTTAGGAAAAAACCAAGGCCCCCCTTCATGTTAAATGGTTGGTCCCTTATAAAGAAAATATACAAAATAACGACCAAAGAAGTGTCAAAAAACATAAAATTCATAAGAAATATTATTTAGTTGCAAAAATCATATATTGAAGTAAATTCTCTTAAAGTAAGTAATTTTTAGTTTGTTTTCTTCTGATAAAAGTAGTGTTAATTTTCTATCACATGGATTATATTGTTAAAGATGTCGATAGACCAAAATTCATTGCTATCCCATTAAACATATAATTTTGTTTTCTAATAGCTGTTTAAATTATAAGTTAATTTAAGCTATAAAACTACACGAATTTAAGTATTTTGTAAAAAGGCAGAAAAATACCAGACTGGTTAAGTGCACAACTGAACTCTTCATTTTGCGCACATAGACTCTGTTTTCATGTAACACAATCAACAAACACTTAGGTGCAATACGTGAAAGTAAAAAAAAGAAAAGAAAAAAAAAGAGTAAAATTGAAACCCTTAAAATTCAAATGTCAATTTATACATGTACTTGTTGTCGGCGGTCTAACAGAAAATACAAGCGTAATTTAACATCCTCTAATGTCCCTGATTTTTTACACTAATATATATTTTAACTTACCTTTTTCTTGATAGAAAATCTACAAACAATTTCTTTGGTGTATCTAAAGCTTAGTGGAAGACAGGTTAATTCCATAGAAATATATACATTAAAACTCTGACCACGTATTTAGCGATTGGTCAACCCGAGAATTTTCTTCTGTCGACTAATCCAATCAGAAGATTAAGTCGGTGACTTTTTCATGTCAACTAGAGAAGATCATGCTAAATGATGAATGACGTATGGATTCAAATCAAGAATCAAGTCAGTGGTTTAAAATCGACTTTTGTTCAAAGACGATATAATTATGTCATGTCTAATATGGACATAATAGTGATACAATTATCATTGAACTTTTTCAGGAAACAGAATTATTTTGAAATGGTGATACGTTAATTCAGTTTGCATACAAAAAGGAATATAAATATTTTGAAAAAATTCAAGCAAAACAGAAAGATAGCAATTTTTGTATATTGTAATTTGTTATTTTGTGCATCCTTATATCTTAATAAAAAAAACCCAACATTTTTAATGCAAAATGACAGGGCTAATCAATGGTAAAATCATATAAAAAGTGGTGAAACCAAATTTTGGTTGACTTAAGTCTGACGTCAGACAAGAATTCACCAGCACATTTGACATATTAATATATAGTATTAAAGTCATAATATCGCCTAGATATGTTGATGATTTTTTTAGACCATTCTTATTGACCGGTAACTGTCCATGGTAAAGATATTTAAAAAAAAAGACATTTTTGCCCCCATGGGTGTTTCCTTCTTGAATTTTTTTCTCGAGTAAAGTTCGATCGGTGCCATCAACATTTTGAAGAAAATTGTGTTTTGAAAATTTATTTTTGCGCTATGTAATTACTTGTTTCGTTTTGTATGGTTAAACATTGTTTATATTTTTTTAGTAATTTTGTAGTCTGTCTGAAATTTCCGGAATTTGGTATTTGTCGTCAAAAACGAAGATTAACTGCCGAAAAAAGGATTTAAAAACCCGATTTAAATTGATACATTCCGAGGAACCCATGCAGGTAAACTCAAGCTTCAGCCCTCTATTGTAACCTGCAACAATGGTAGGTGATCTTTGTGATCAGTTCAACTCGCATATTAAGCCCAGAAGGCTCATTCGAGATTCGAGATTCGAAATACGAACTTCGGAATTCGAAATTCGAGATTTTAAATTCGAGATTTTAAATTCGAGATTCGAGATTCGAGATTCGAAATAACTAATTAGATTGTTTGTTTTATAATCCTGTGCAATTCAAAATAGTTCTTTTAAAAACGTAATTATCGAAATTCGAAATTCGAGATACGAGATTCGAGATACGAGATTCGAGATACGAGATTCGAAATTCGAGATTCGAGATACGAAATTCGAAATTCGAGATTCGAAATTCGAAATTTGAGATTCGAAATTCGAGATTCGAGATTCGAAACTCGAAATTCAATATACTGATTACCAACCAAAAAGGTCACCATTAAATTCCATAAAACCCAGGTTTCAACAGTGTATTCCATAATTTTGGTAAGCTCAATATATTAATATTTTTTTTTCTATTATTAATATAGATATATTTACCCACCATGATTTAATGTTATAATTGGCAAAAGTAGTATACTGTGTCTCTCTAGACCACTTTGACCCCGATGACCCCGAGTTCATTCCCATAGGCTCCATGTTAAATCGAAGCTATTTTTGTACTGAAATACCCACCCTAGATTTCATACAGTAAAGTCGTGTGCAGTCATGCAGAACGGCGACTCGTCCCTTTCTTTCGCCCCATTTTAGTTCGTCACCAGTTTCTATTATGTATTATTATCTCTTAGCTTAACCCTAGCCCTAACCCTAACCCTAATCCTTACCCTAGCCCTAACACTAGCCCTAATCCTAACCCTAATCCTAACCATTTGTTTTGTTAGTGTCGTCCTGTCATTTCTATGTGTTATATAGTTTTACCCCCCCCCCCCTTTCCGCCTCCTCCTCCTCCTCATTTCCCTCCTCATTGCCCCTCATTTTCCTCATTTCCCTCCTCATTTTCCTCGTGTCCCTCCTCATTTTCCTCGTTTCCCTCCTCATTTTCTCTTGTATTTTTCGTCTTTTGAGCTTGTTTTATTCATGTATGGCTCAACTCTAATTGGTTCTTTTCGTTTTTTTTTTTTTTTTGTTTGGTTCGCTCTTCATGGGCTCTTTTTTTTGTCTTTGTTATTGTATTGATTGCTTTTATTTTCTTTTTTTTTCAATAAAAACTCAAAATCAGGTACAACTTTTATTAACATTCTACGTATTATTTACATTCTACGTTTTATTTACATTCTATCTTTCAATTTCAATATCCATAGGGTCTAGTGGTTAAATCGTTCATGATCACTCTTTTATCAAACACAATTTTATAGTCCTTTTCCTGTGTGACGGTTAACAGTTTCTGGTGGCTTCTTTGGATCTTATAATCATCTCTCACTGTCCTGATATCGTTTCTGTTAACGGTTACCATCTCCTTGATGGTGTCAAAGTTGATGTCTAAAGCGTTCTTGAAGTTGAGTGTTATTCCACGAACTTTGCACATAGTTCTGTTTCCTCCTTTCTCGGGAATGGCTAGTTTGTATGCATAGTTCTTTGGTCCTCCCGTGACAAACTCCGTAATAGTATTTCCGGATACTTCATCTGTTAAATCCCCTAAGTAGTCTCCCAGCTTAGGCCTCCATTCTCCTGGTTTCGATGTAAATACGATGGAGTCTGTGTCACAGTAGAGTGCTCTTGGTCCCAAATTCTCCAGATAAGAATACAGTTTGAGTCTGGCCTGGGCGGTAGTATAGGCTGCTATGACGACATTCGTTTTCTTTGAGGTTTCGATGAATTCTTCTTTATATTTCCATCGTAATTCCACCATTTCATCGTTAACAAACTGGATCCCGGTGACTTCAATTTTATCGCTGGTTAACATGTCGAAGTATTTCTTTTGTTCTGTAATGTAGGTGGTCTGTTGCATGTTGTTTCTTTGTCCAAACTTGCCCCAAAAGCTGTTCAACATCAGTTTGGCTAAAGACCTGATGCCGTGGTTCTTTTCTATTTTGTTATAGTCTAACTGTATCCCTTCCTTTTCCTCGTAATCCTTGATGTAATGTTGTTTATCCTCCTCAGATTGGCACCACTCTGGCCATCCACTAGCTTCTTGTTTCATTTTCAAGAATGTATTGATGTAGTCGGTGAAGAGTCCTCCAGACTTCCTTCCGGAATCGTACTGTTCTACCTCTTCGAAATGCCATACTTCGTAGATGTTTAAGATGGAATATCCCTTTTCCAAGGCTTTCTTCAGTTCATCTGTCACCCAAGTTCCCGTTATAGCTCTATCTTTTTCAGTATGGTTACAAGGTTCTTGCTGGTAGGTTTCCGTACAGGTACGACACAGTGGGAACATCAGTTTGTTGTTGATCTTGCTGGGTAAAACAGGAATGTATAGGTTTCTTGGCGGTAGTACTTTACATTTCACCAATCCTTCGTACTCATTGATGTCACCAAAGTTTTCCGTAATGATGATGGGATGTCCTTTGGGTACTTTTCCGGTCTTGTTGACAAATGGATAGAGTGATGTCACGTCATAATAGTTGATACTGTTTTCTTCCGCCTCTTTGTATAGAGTGAGGGCCTCTGTTCGTCCACCATAAAAGGCTTCTCGTGGTTCTAAGGCAGGGATCATCTCTAAGGAGTTGACAAAGTCGCAAAATGTCGTATCATTTTTCAGCTCCCTCTCAAAGTCACATTCCCATTTCTCTACATAGTCATATCCCTCTTGTTGCAGATAAGTCTTTTTCTCTAAGGTCCGTTGATGTAGATCGTACATGGACATGTTATTGACCGTATTGGTGGTCTCTCTTGGGTAACATCTGGGACATCCGTGCCAGTAACAGCCGTGAAATTCATACACGGTTCCATCGTGGTATCCATCTACCCTGTAGGGACCAATCTGTTTTTCTCCTTCGTTCTTGGCGTGTTGGATCTGTATGTCTTTTATTGCGGATACGTATTTTAACCATTTCATGGCTTTAATAGAGTGCTTGTGTTCTGGTCGATAGCCTTGCGCTGGGATGAGGCCAATTGTATTCCACCGTAGAAACTTGGATCGAAAGACCAGGTTGCAGGCAGAGGCAATGGTGATACTGTTTTGGAGGGGGTCGATTGGAGTACCCTCTAAAGTGTCCATGAACAGTTGTCTAAAGGTTAAACAGGCTTTTCTCAGTATGTCTACGTCTGTGATGCAGTACTTTAAGAGTTCTTCTTGGACATCAAATGGGTCGTTCCTGTGATCTTCGTACCATTTCATGAATGTTATTCGGTCTTCCGCTTTCATTCCATCAGGGTTGTAGTAACGAATCTCTGGAAGAGTTTCTAATCGGGTGTTCTGGTTTTCCTTTCTATTAAAAAGGTGTGGGAAGTATCCTTTGTGGAGTTCGTCGAATCCAAACATTTTCGGGAGTTTGGTTAAGGCAGTGGGTAGAAAGTTGAGAGAATCTATCATCCGTATGCTGCAGCTTGGAATAGTAACTGCCATGTTCTTGGGGCCGTTGGGGATTATCTTGGGTTGAATTCCATGATGAAACAGATATTGTAGAACGGGGAAAGAGTCGTATCCTTTAAAGTTGTGGCAAATAACGGTGGAGTTGTTGTTGTTTCCGGAAAATAGCCAGTTGCAAAAGTCGTTGTTGGCGTTGGGTCCCCTAAAAATGAGTTGATTCTGTCCACATTTCCCGCAGGTACTCTCTTCAGTTACTTCCTCCTCCATACAGACGGTGCACACCTTATGGACCACGCATAAGTTGGGTCGATGTTCCATGGCTCCGCAGGTACTGGCTTTGCAATGGAAACAAGTTCCATTAGAATCCGGTTGGTATCCCGTATCGCACTCTACGAGGTCGTCTTGTGTGCATTCAAAATCAAAGAAGATGTAAGTTTGCCCTTCGGGAGGTTCTTTGATTACTATAGGCATCATGTAACACTGGTGGCTTGGATCGCAGTACTGTTTACAGGATGGACAATACATCTCGTCACACTCATGGTCTGTTTCCCTTTTCTCCATGTTGACAGCGTGGCCACAGTCTTTACACTTATAGTACCATTTACATGTTGAGTTGCCCTTCTTTGTTTGCTCCAAATGGAGTTTGAAGCACTCTTTTCCCTTAAAGTTCCGATCACATTGGCTACAGTTGATCCAGTCGTCTTCACAGGGTTCGTGTATCTTCTTACAAAGGATGCATGGGTTGTTGCATGCATGTGTTTCATTGTTACTATATCCCTTGTTACACTTGTTGCAGTAATAGACCCTGGTCAAGAATCCTGCTATAGTGGTGATGACATCGTAATGGTCGTCGTGGTGGTAAAGGTAAATTTTCTTATCAGTTTCCGGACCTTCGTAGGTGATTCTTTTGAAAAAGTCTTTGGAGAAAACGGTGATTTGGTATTCCGGCAGTACAGCTTGGAATTGTTTCAGTTCCTCGATGCCGCAGGGTCCATTTGGTACATTGGCTTTCTCGTGGAGTTGAAGGGCCAAGTATTCTTGTATGCGTCTTCCTTGACGAATGGAATTCCATTGAGGATGGTTATCGATCCTTGCTTTTGTTGTAACAATTGCCCTAGCGCAGCATAATTCGTCTCGGTTTCGGATCCTGATGAAACTTTGTTTGTCTTTCAGCATTCTCTCAAGATCAACGTAATTGCATCTTTTGCGCCCGCTTCCTTCGGGAATGGATACGTGAAGAATATCTAATGCTAAACTTCCGTCCAATACAAACTCCTCATGAGATTGTAATACTCTCTATATTTCCTTTAATAATAGTTCCGTAGTCAAGTCCTTGAGTTGTAAAATGGGAAGGGCAATCGGGAAGTCGAGGGAGTTGGTTTCAATTGTCAGTTTAACAAGGTCGTGTTCTTTCATCTCTTCTCCAATGGTTTGCAGGATGGAGTCGAATAACCGATGTAGTGTTCTTGTGATGGAAGGCAGGTCCGTGACTTCAAATTCTTTAAAAGTGACGGTATAATGATTTCTCGAATTTCCAAACTTGAGTATTCTTTTCTTCTCCTTCCGTTTGATGGTGTAATAGGACTTCGGATCATCCATGTGGAACGGTTGCCCTGCTCCTCTTTGTCCATGTCTTTGCTGATGTAACTCTAAAAGGCGTTGGTTGGCAAAGGCCTGGTTACATTGGGTACATTCGTAACCCATTTGGTGGCGGGTCATGTGAGCTTGTAGATTCTCCCGCCTTGTAAAAGTCTTGGTGCATCTCGTACACGAGTAAGTCTCTCGGTGGTTGGTCCATCGTCTATGACGATGTAGCTGACTCATCTTCTCAAAATTGGCTTCACATTGGTTGCAGGTAAATTGCTTAGCCATCTGAAATAAAAATAACACAGGTAAGTATAAAGTTGTCTATTGTTTCCTCTTTTTTAATTGTATACGTTTAAAATTATATGTCGTCTATTGATTCCTTCTCTTTTACTTGTATGCCTTTCAAATTATATATTGTCTATTGTTTCCTCCTCTTTTAGTAGTATGCCTTTCAAATTATATATTGTCTATTGTTTCCTCCTCTTTTAGTAGTATGCCTTTCAAAGTTAAGTTGGATATGTATGTGTCATACCTTTTCTCTTCGTTAAAACACGTCTGAACTCTTTGGTGCCTAATCGTAAAATGATTTCATTTCAAATGGTTCACCTGTATAATGGGTTGTACCACGTGATCATGTCACGTGACTTCTGGATCAAACCGGTTAGAACTGGTTTGGACTTGATTTTACGTTTTGTAAGTTTTCATTGAATTGCTTTTTGTTGGAATCTGTTCTTCATTTTTTTATGTTTGCTGATTTTTCGTCAACATATTTTCTTAACGGAAAGATTTTGTAAGTTTGTTTTCGTAGTTTGATGTTTTTTCTTCAACATATTTTCTTAACGGTAAGATTTTGTGAGTTTCTTTTTAAAGTGGAAGGTTTTTTGTCAATGCATTTTGATTTTGTTTGAATTTGATGTACCGATTTTCGTTTTTTGGTCAAATGTTTAGATCTCTGTCTTGTATTTTTGTGTCGAAAACGCTTCAATAGGTATTTTTAAAGGGGGGAAATTGGCTTAAAATGGGTGTTTTGGGGTGAAAATGGGTAAAATGGGGCTAAAATGGGTGTTTTGGGGGTAAAATGAGTGAAATAGGGGGGGTGTAATGGGGGATATTGGGGCTGCTGCTGCTGCTGCTGCTGCTGCTGCTGCGGCGGCGGCGGAGGGTAAATGGCTGCTATTGCTGCTCCAGTAGAGGTAGTTTAGGGGGGGAGAGGGATTTTGCTGTTCCATGGGAAGAATGAAAACGCGTATACTAGTTCGGATGGTTTATTGAGTTAAAACATTCTTCTTCAGGTAGTCTTTAAACGATCGCTTCTTCTTTAATGGGTTGGTTGGTTTCTTTTGGATGTTCCTTGTTTGTCTTGGGCTTTCTTCCTCTTGGGGTCTTTGTAGGCTTGTGGTTCATGGGTTTCTTGGTCTTTACACCGTTGAGGTTCTTTACTTCCTTGAACTTTGCTAGTCTTCTTCTTGAGTTCTTTGAAGGCTTTACTGATTTTCCATTATGGTTCATGGGCTTCTTGACCTTTACAACGTTAAGGTTCTTTACATCCTTGGTCTTCTCAGACTTAATCGATCGCCGTGTCTTCTTTAAATTTGCCATCTGTTCTCTCTTTGAGTCTTGTAGCTTTGTCAAGTGTCTTATTTCCTTGTATATTGCTTTTCCTAAACTTTCAAGTCTATGTTCCGCACTCTTTGGACGTCTTGAATGTTTTCCCGGTGGTACAACGTGTCCAGTCTTAGTTTGCGTTGCCCTTTTCTCTTTCGAGTCTACATGCTTCACCTTCTCGTGTCGTGTAACATCACTCGGCCATGAAAACCGTCTATTGCATTCGGAGCAATGATAAGCCATGTTCTCTCTTCGGTGTCTAATGTAAAACTAACTCAATCTCCACCTGTCACTCCTTATATCCATATTTCACTTTCTTAACCTTAGATTCGTTATGTACAGGTCTTTAGCTCTTCAACAGTATGTGACATGACCCTCTTTACCTAATATGTGGAATTGGTCATTTTGTGGTCAAGTCCTGACTGACCACTGACCAATACCATCCTAAAAACCCCAGAATCTGCGTCTAGACTTCTTAGGTTATCTAACGATATACAACAACTCTATATTAGATCTAATTTAAGGATTGGTCACTTTGTGGTCAAGTCCTGACTGACCACTGACCAATATCATTCTAATGACACGAGAATCTGTGTCTAGACTTCTTATGCTATCTAACGATATACGACGACCCTATATAGGGTCTAATTTAAGTATTGGTCACTTTGTGGTCAAGCCCCGGATGACCACTGACCAAAACACAGTATATCACCAGAAAGCCATTGTCCTAGAGAAGACAATGCAGCAAACCGGAAGGAAATCGGTCAAGGAATAACAAAGTTAGGGCCCCCTAAACACTAGTAGTATAGATGCACCGATCAAGTCTTATTTCTCAGGACGAGCAAGGACGAGCAGCCCTCTGTGACGTCATATCCACTTCCGGTCCGCCATCTTGAAGCACGGTGGCCATCTTGCTTCCGGTTCCGCCATTTTGCTTCCGGTCGGCCATCTTGCTTCCGGTGACGCCACATCCGGTCCTTTTGGAATCTCATTTTCCCGCGAAAATTCGAATTCGAGATATCCGAGCTTATCGGTGCATCTATACTACTAGTGTTTAAGGGGCCCTAACTTTGTTATTCCTTGACCGATTTCCTTCCGGTTTGCTGCATTGTCTTCTCTAGGACAATGGCTTTCTGATGATATACTGTGTTTTGGTCAGTGGTCATCCGGGGCTTGACCACAAAGTGACCAATACTTAAATTAGACCCTATATAGGGTCGTCGTATATCGTTAGATAGCATAAGAAGTCTAGACACAGATTCTCGTGTCATTAGAATGATATTGGTCAGTGGTCAGTCAGGACTTGACCACAAAGTGACCAATCCTTAAATTAGGTCTAATATAGAGTTGTTGTATATCGTTAGATAACCTAAGAAGTCTAGACGCAGATTCTGGGGTTTTTAGGATGGTATTGGTCAGTGGTCAGTCAGGACTTGACCACAAAATGACCAATTCCACATATTAGGTAAAGAGGGTCATGTCACATACTGTTGAAGAGCTAAAGACCTGTACATAACGAATCTAAGGTTAAGAAAGTGAAATATGGATATAAGGAGTGACAGGTGGAGATTGAGTTAGTTTTACATTAGACACCGAAGAGAGAACATGGCTTATCATTGCTCCGAATGCAATAGACGGTTTTCATGGCCGAGTGATGTTACACGACACGAGAAGGTGAAGCATGTAGACTCGAAAGAGAAAAGGGCAACGCAAACTAAGACTGGACACGTTGTACCACCGGGAAAACATTCAAGACGTCCAAAGAGTGCGGAACATAGACTTGAAAGTTTAGGAAAAGCAATATACAAGGAAATAAGACACTTGACAAAGCTACAAGACTCAAAGAGAGAACAGATGGCAAATTTAAAGAAGACACGGCGATCGATTAAGTCTGAGAAGACCAAGGATGTAAAGAACCTTAACGTTGTAAAGGTCAAGAAGCCCATGAACCATAATGGAAAATCAGTAAAGCCTTCAAAGAACTCAAGAAGAAGACTAGCAAAGTCCAAGGAAGTAAAGAACCTCAACGGTGTAAAGACCAAGAAACCCATGAACCACAAGCCTACAAAGACCCCAAGAGGAAGAAAGCCCAAGACAAACAAGGAACATCCAAAAGAAACCAACCAACCCATTAAAGAAGAAGCGATCGTTTAAAGACTACCTGAAGAAGAATGTTTTAACTCAATAAACCATCCGAACTATTATACGCGTTTTCATTCTTCCCATGGAACAGCAAAATCCCTCTCCCCCCTAAACTACCTCTACTGGAGCAGCAATAGCAGCCATTTACCCTCCGCCGCCGCCGCCGCAGCAGCAGCAGCAGCAGCAGCCCCAATATCCCCCATTACACCCCCCTATTTCACTCATTTTACCCCCAAAACACCCATTTTAGCCCCATTTTACCCATTTTCACCCCAAAACACCCATTTTAAGCCAATTTCCCCCCTTTAAAAATACCTATTGAAGCGTTTTCGACACAAAAATACAAGACAGAGATCTAAACATTTGACCAAAAAACGAAAATCGGTACATCAAATTCAAACAAAATCAAAATGCATTGACAAAAAACCTTCCACTTTAAAAAGAAACTCACAAAATCTTACCGTTAAGAAAATATGTTGAAGAAAAAACATCAAACTACGAAAACAAACTTACAAAATCTTTCCGTTAAGAAAATATGTTGACGAAAAATCAGCAAACATAAAAAAATGAAGAACAGATTCCAACAAAAAGCAATTCAATGAAAACTTACAAAACGTAAAATCAAGTCCAAACCAGTTCTAACCGGTTTGATCCAGAAGTCACGTGACATGATCACGTGGTACAACCCATTATACAGGTGAACCATTTGAAATGAAATCATTTTACGATTAGGCACCAAAGAGTTCAGACGTGTTTTAACGAAGAGAAAAGGTATGACTCATACATATCCAACTTAACTTTGAAAGGCATACTACTAAAAGAGGAGGAAACAATAGACAATATATAATTTGAAAGGCATACTACTAAAAGAGGAGGAAACAATAGACAATATATAATTTGAAAGGCATACAAGTAAAAGAGAAGGAATCAATAGACGACATATAATTTTAAACGTATACAATTAAAAAAGAGGAAACAATAGACAACTTTATACTTACCTGTGTTATTTTACCTGCAACCTGCAATTTACCTGCAACCAATGTGAAGCCAATTTTGAGAAGATGAGTCAGCTACATCGTCATAGACGATGGACCAACCACCGAGAGACTTACTCGTGTACGAGATGCACCAAGACTTTTACAAGGCGGGAGAATCTACAAGCTCACATGACCCGCCACCAAATGGGTTACGAATGTACCCAATGTAACCAGGCCTTTGCCAACCAACGCCTTTTAGAGTTACATCAGCAAAGACATGGACAAAGAGGAGCAGGGCAACCGTTCCACATGGATGATCCGAAGTCCTATTACACCATCAAACGGAAGGAGAAGAAAAGAATACTCAAGTTTGGAACTTCGAGAAATCATTATACCGTCACTTTTAAAGAATTTGAAGTCACGGACCTGCCTTCCATCACAAAAACACTACATCGGTTATTCGACTCCATCCTGCAAACCATTGGAGAAGAGATGAAAGAACACGACCTTGTTAAACTGACAATTGAAACCAACTCCCTCGACTTCCCGATTGCCCTTCCCATTTTACAACTCAAGGACTTGACTACGGAACTATCATTAAAGGAAATAGAGAGAGTATTACAATCTCATGAGGAGTTTGTATTGGACGGAAGTTTAGCATTAGATATTCTTCACGTATCCATTCCCGAAGGAAGCGGGCGCAAAAGATGCAATTACGTTGATCTCGAGAGAATGCTGAAAGACAAACAAAGTTTCATCAGGATCCGAAACCGAGACGAATTATGCTGCGCTAGGGCAATTGTTACAGCAAAAGCAAGGATCGATAACCATCCTCAATGGAATTCCATTCGTCAAGGAAGACGCATACAAGAATACTTGGCCCTTCAACTCCACGAGAAAGCCAATGTACCAAATGGACCCTGCGGCATCGAGGAACTGAAACAATTCCAAGCTGTACTGCCGGAATACCAAATCACCGTTTTCTCCAAAGACTTTTTCAAAAGAATCACCTACGAAGGTCCGGAAACTGATAAGAAAATTTACCTTTACCACCACGACGACCATTACGATGTCATCACCACTATAGCAGGATTCTTGACCAGGGTCTATTACTGCAACAAGTGTAACAAGGGATATAGTAACAAGGAAACACATGCATGCAACAACCCATGCATCCTTTGTAAGAAGATACACGAACCATGTGAAGACGACTGGATCAACTGTAGCCAATGTGATCGGAACTTTAAGGGAAAAGAGTGCTTCAAACTCCATTTGGAGCAAACAAAGAAGGGCAACTCAACATGTAAATGGTACTATAAGTGTAAAGACTGTGGCCACGCTGTCAACATGGAGAAAAGGGAAACAGACCATGAGTGTGACGAGATGTATTGTCCATCCTGTAAACAGTACTGCGATCCAAGCCACCAGTGTTACATGATGCCTATAGTAATCAAAGAACCTCCCGAAGGGCAAACTTTCATCTTCTTTGATTTTGAATGCACACAAGACGACCTCGTAGAGTGCGATACGGGATACCAACCGGATTCTAATGGAACTTGTTTCCATTGCAAAGCCAGTACCTGCGGAGCCATGGAACATCGACCCAACTTATGCGTGGTCCATAAGGTGTGCACCGTCTGTATGGAGGAGGAAGTAACTGAAGAGAGTACCTGCGGGAAATGTGGACAGAATCAACTCATTTTTAGGGGACCCAACGCCAACAACGACTTTTGCAACTGGCTATTTTCCGGAAACAACAACAACTCCACCGTTATATGCCACAACTTTAAAGGATACGACTCTTTCCCCGTTCTACAATACCTGTTTCATCATGGAATTCAACCCAAGATAATCCCCAACGGCGCCAAGAACATGGCAGTTACTATTCCAAGCTGCAGCATACGGATGATAGATTCTCTCAACTTTCTACCCACTGCCTTAACCAAACTCCCGAAAATGTTTGGATTCGACGAACTCCACAAAGGATACTTCCCACACCTTTTTAATAGAAAGGAAAACCAGAACACCCGATTAGAAACTCTTCCAGAGATTCGTTACTACAACCCTGATGGAATGAAAGCGGAAGACCGAATAACATTCATGAAATGGTACGAAGATCACAGGAACGACCCATTTGATGTCCAAGAAGAACTCTTAAAGTACTGCATCACAGACGTAGACATACTGAGAAAAGCCTGTTTAACCTTTAGACAACTGTTCATGGACACTTTAGAGGGTACTCCAATCGACCCCCTCCAAAACAGTATCACCATTGCCTCTGCCTGCAACCTGGTCTTTCGATCCAAGTTTCTACGGTGGAATACAATTGGCCTCATCCCAGCGCAAGGCTATCGACCAGAACACAAGCACTCTATTAAAGCCATGAAATGGTTAAAATACGTATCCGCAATAAAAGACATACAGATCCAACACGCCAAGAACGAAGGAGAAAAACAGATTGGTCCCTACAGGGTAGATGGATACCACGATGGAACCGTGTATGAATTTCACGGCTGTTACTGGCACGGATGTCCCAGATGTTACCCAAGAGAGACCACCAATACGGTCAATAACATGTCCATGTACGATCTACATCAACGGACCTTAGAGAAAAAGACTTATCTGCAACAAGAGGGATATGACTATGTAGAGAAATGGGAATGTGACTTTGAGAGAGAGCTGAAAAATGATACGACATTTTGCGACTTTGTCAACTCCTTAGAGATGATCCCTGCCTTAGAACCACGAGAAGCCTTTTATGGTGGACGAACAGAGGCCCTCACTCTATACAAAGAGGCGGAAGAAAACAGTATCAACTATTATGACGTGACATCACTCTATCCATTTGTCAACAAGACCGGAAAAGTACCCAAAGGACATCCCATCATCATTACGGAAAACTTTGGTGACATCAATGAGTACGAAGGATTGGTGAAATGTAAAGTACTACCGCCAAGAAACCTATACATTCCTGTTTTACCCAGCAAGATCAACAACAAACTGATGTTCCCACTGTGTCGTACCTGTACGGAAACCTACCAGCAAGAACCTTGTAACCATACTGAAAAAGATAGAGCTATAACGGGAACTTGGGTGACAGATGAACTGAAGAAAGCCTTGGAAAAGGGATATTCCATCTTAAACATCTACGAAGTATGGCATTTCGAAGAGGTAGAACAGTACGATTCCGGAAGGAAGTCTGGAGGACTCTTCACCGACTACATCAATACATTCTTGAAAATGAAACAAGAAGCTAGTGGATGGCCAGAGTGGTGCCAATCTGAGGAGGATAAACAACATTACATCAAGGATTACGAGGAAAAGGAAGGGATACAGTTAGACAATAACAAAATAGAAAAGAACCCCGGCATCAGGTCTTTAGCCAAACTGATGTTGAACAGCTTTTGGGGCAAGTTTGGACAAAGAAACAACATGCAACAGACCACCTACATTACAGAACAAAAGAAATACTTCGACATGTTAACCAGCGATAAAATTGAAGTCACCGGGATCCAGTTTGTTAACGATGAAATGGTGGAATTACGATGGAAATATAAAGAAGAATTCATCGAAACCTCAAAGAAAACGAATGTCGTCATAGCAGCCTATACTACCGCCCAGGCCAGACTCAAACTGTATTCTTATCTGGAGAATTTGGGACCAAGAGCACTCTACTGTGACACAGACTCCATCGTATTTACATCGAAACCAGGAGAATGGAGGCCTAAGCTGGGAGACTACTTAGGGGATTTAACAGATGAAGTATCCGGAAATACTATTACGGAGTTTGTCACGGGAGGACCAAAGAACTATGCATACAAACTAGCCATTCCCGAGAAAGGAGGAAACAGAACTATGTGCAAAGTTCGTGGAATAACACTCAACTTCAAGAACGCTTTAGACATCAACTTTGACACCATCAAGGAGATGGTAACCGTTAACAGAAACGATATCAGGACAGTGAGAGATGATTATAAGATCCAAAGAAGCCACCAGAAACTGTTAACCGTCACACAGGAAAAGGACTATAAAATTGTGTTTGATAAAAGAGTGATCATGAACGATTTAACCACTAGACCCTATGGATATTGAAATTGAAAGATAGAATGTAAATAAAACGTAGAATGTAAATAATACGTAGAATGTTAATAAATGTTGTACCTGATTTTGAGTTTTTATTGAAAAAAAAGAAAATAAAAGCAATCAATACAATAACAAAGACAAAAAAAAAAAGAGCCCATGAAGGGCGAACCAAACAAAACAAAAAAAAAAAACAAAACGAAAAGAACCAATTAGAGTTGAGCCATACATGAATAAAACAAGCTCAAAAGACGAAAAATACAAGAGAAAATAAGGAGGGAAACGAGGAAAATGAGGAGGGAAATGAGGAAAATGAGGGGCAATGAGGAGGGAAATGAGGAGGAGGAGGAGGCGGAAAGGGGGGGGGGGGTAAAACTATATAACACATAGAAATGACAGGACGACACTAACAAAACAAATGGTTAGGATTAGGGTTAGGATTAGGGCTAGGGTTAGGGCTAGGGTAAGGATTAGGGTTAGGGTTAGGGCTAGGGTTAAGCTAAGAGATAATAATACATAATAGAAACTGGTGACGAACTAAAATGGGGCGAAAGAAAGGGACGAGTCGCCGTTCCGCATGACTGCACACGACTTTACTGTATGAAATCTAGGGTGTGTATTTCAGTACAAAAATAGCTTCGATTTAACATGGAGCCTATGGGAATGAACTCGGGGTCATCGGGGTCAAAGTGGTCTAGAGAGACACAGTATACTACTGGCAAACCACGTATGCGTCTTGGTCGGATTTGTATAATTAATGTGTATTTCAAATCACCTGAATCAATTTTAATCTGAGGTTTTAATCAGATGCTGCAGAGGCAGATTCAGGAAAGGTTTCGTAATTGGAATAACCTCCCTTTCTTTTGGGTTATAAAAAAGGTACGCGGATTTTCGGCACCAAGCCGAAAATTGCTATATAATGCCAAAACATTCAATTACATGTAGCGACTGCTTACTTTAATACTCGCTGTGTGACATAAGTCGTCCAGCTCATGACACACCACCACCATAGTTAGCAACTCAAGTTACAGTTGAACCAGAGCCAGGGACCTTCCCCCAATACGTGGATGGTCTTAGGCAAACGCCCATGGGCAAATCATTTCAATATATATCACCTATCATCTTAGGTATCCCTAAATTTCATAAGGCACACTTAATGAATCATCCATTTGAGTAGCTGCGAAGTTAAACAAATCTCGCGAACTTGATGACACGTGTTTTTTCTCGGGCATTTATTAATTATTTTTTTGTGATAAAAATTAAAATATCGTAAATAGGATAAATTAAGTATATGCCTCCATACAAATAATCACGAAAATTGAATTCTGCGAAAAAAATACCTTCTATTTTGTTTGAAATTGCAAAATTTGGCTCCCACAAAAACCCCCAACTCATACGGTATATATTTCGAATCTCGAATTTAATCTCGAATCTCGAATTTCGAATTTCTAATCTCGAATTTCGAATCTCGTGTGAGCCTTCTGGGCTTTCGTAAACATTCACTGAAACTGAAATCAACTTTTTGATACATGATTTTTACCCGAAGTAACAAACAAGAAGCTGAATCGCTCACCTGACACATGTGCCTGAAGTAAAGGTTATTAGGCAAAATCTCTTTGACATTGAAAGAGTCATAAGTTTAATAAGGGGTTAATCTGACAATATGGTGGATCTTAAGGTGCTGATCACTTTTGTTCTCAATCAAAATTCAAAAATCTGTCACCCTTTTTGAGTTATTAGCAAACAAATGCAGTTTTACCCAATGTTCTATTTTTTAGCCACAGCGGCCATGTTTTACAACCAATCAAAAATCCCCACAGCAGTTCTAGCAATACCAAGTTTGGTTCCAATTGGACTTAAAGTGTCAGAGGAGTTAACGTTTTCAATGTAATGAGGATATGCTTTTTTAGCTCACCTGGTCCGAAGGTCCATGTGAGCTATTACCATCACTTGGCGTCCGTCGTCGTCTGTTAACAATTTTTAAAAAATCTTCTCCTCTGAAACTACTGAACAGAATTTAATGAAACTTGGTATGAATGATTCTTAGGGTGTCCTGCACCAAACTTATGTTTCGATTTTTGATCCGTCAAACAACATGGTCACCGTTACTAAAAATAGACCAGGGGGTCAGACTACTGTTTTTTGGCTTGTAAATCAAAAAGTATAAGAGAAAGATGAAATCTGATGCCACCCTACTGCTTCAGCATCAAAAGTTCTACAAAAGTCTCCATTTGGTCGAAGTTGTCAGATGATCCCTTATAGGGGTTACAGCCCCTTAAAGGTGAAAAATAGCGTTTTTGCATGTTTTTGGCCTATAGAATGAAAACTATTGTAGATAGAGAAAAGCTGTTGCTTGCTTAAATGTTCAGCTCATTTAGCTCTACAAAAGTCTTTATAGGGTCGAAGTTGTCAGATGACCCCTTATAGGGGTTACAGCCCCTTAACGGCGATAAATAGTGTTTTTGGCCTATAGAATGAAAACTATTGCGGATAGAGAAAAGCTGTTGCTTGCTTAAATGTCAGCTCATTTAGCTCTAAAAAAGTATCCATAGGGTCGAAGTTGTCAGATGACCCTTTATAGGGGTTAAAGCCCCTTAAAGGCGAAAAATAATGTTTTTGGCCTATAGAATGAAAACTATTGCAGATAGAAAAAAGCTGTTGCTTGCTTAAATGTTCAGCTCATTTAGCTCTACAAAAGTCTTCATAAGGTCAAAGTTGTCAGATGATCCCTTATAGGGGTTGCAGCCCCGCAATGGTGAAAAATAGCGTTTTTGCATGTTTTTGACCTATAGAATGAAAACTATTGCAGATAGAGTAAAGCTGTTGCTGGCTTAAATGTTCAGCTCATTTAGCTCTACATAAGTCTCCATAGGGTCAAAGTTGTCAGATGACCCCTTATTGGGGTTACAGCCCCTTAAAGGCGAAAAAAAGTGTTTTCGGCCTATAAAATGAAAACTATTGCAGATAGAGAAAAGCTGCTGCTTGCTAAAATGTTCAGCTAATTTTGCTCTTCAAAGGTCTCCATGGGGTCAAAGTTGTCAGATGACCCTTTATAGGGGTTAAAGCCCTTTAAAGGCAAAAAATAGTGTTTTTGGCCTATAGAATGAAAACTATTGCAGATAGAGAAAAGCTGTTGCTTGATTAAATGTTCACTCATTTAGCTCTACAAAAGTCTTTATAGGGTTGAGGTTGTCAGATGACCCCTTATAGGGGTTACAGCCCCTTTAAGGCATAAAATAGTGTTTTTGACTTATAGAATGAAAATTATTGCAGATAGAGAAAAGGTGTTGCTTGCTTAAATGTTCAGCTCATTTAGCTCTACAAAAGTCTTCATAAGGTCAAAGTTGTCAGATGATCCCTTATAGGGGTACAGCCCTTTAAAGGTTTGAAAAATAGCGTTGTTTCATGTTTTTGGCCTATAGAATGAAAACTATTGCAGATAGAGAAAAGCTGTTACTTGCTTAAATGTTCAGCTCAAAAGCATCCATAGGGTTGAAGTTGTCTGATAACCCCTGATAGGGTTACAGCCCCTTAAAAGTTGAATAATAGTGTTTTTTGATTATTTAGAATGAAAACTATTGCAGATAGAGAAAAGCTTTTTCATGCTTAAACATTCAGCTCATTTAGCTATACAAAAGTCTTCATAGGGTTGACATCAAGACCAGGTGAGCGATTTTGGCTCCTGGGAGCCTCTTGTAAATGCTCAATTTTGACGTTCTAAGGGCAATAACTCCTCAAAGGAAAGGTCAACGCTGATTTTTTTAGCTCACCTGGACCGAAGGTCCATGTGAGCTTTTACCATCACTTGGCGTCCGTCGTCGTCGTCGTCTGTCGTCGTCTGTCGTCGTCTGTAAACAATTATTCAAACGTTAACTTGTCCGACACCATAAGTCTAATTGCAACCAAACTTGATATAGTTGTTTAGTGGCATTACGTGTACAATACTGTCGTTCGAAATTTTGATTCGTAAAAAAACATGGCCGCCATGGCTAAAAATAGAACAGGGGGGTCAAATTACAGTAACTCAAAAACGGTAACAGATATCAAAATTCTGGCATAGGTTAAAAGTGATCAGCACCTCAAGATCTACCTGCCTAGAAATTTTCAAGAAGATCCAACAACAGATGTAGGAGTTATTGCCCTTTTTCTGGATTTTTTTTTCTTCAAATTTTTGCACTTATTTAGCCCTATATCTTGAAAACTATACAAGATATTTTAAAAATTCAAAATGCAGATGATTGAGCACGTCAAGATCTACATTTCATGTATAAGGTCAAAGCTGTAGAACCATTTCTTTTAGGAGTTATGGCCCTTAAAGTGTCAAAATTTACCGTTTTTCATTACTTTTCCCCTGAATTTCAAAGATTAACTTATCTGACACCATATATCCAACTTCAACCAAACTTGGCACAGTTGTTTAATAGCATATATGCTACAATTCTGTCGTTCAGATTTTTGATTCGTCAAAAAAATATGGCCGCCATGGCTTAAAATAGAACATAGGTGTAAATAGCAGTTTTTTGCTTATAACTCAAAAATGGTTACAGATATCAAAATTCTGATGGGAGATAAAAGTAATCAGCATCTCAAGATCTACCTGCTATGAAAGTTTCAAGAAGATCCAACAACTGATGTCGGAGTTATTGCCCTTTTTTGGGATTTTTTTCAAAATTTTTCACTTGTTTTGCCATATATCTTGAAAACTATACAGATATTTCAAGAATTTGAATTGCATATGATTAAGCACATCAAGATCCACATTTCATGTATTTAGATCAAAGCTGTAGGATCATTTCTTTTAGGAGTTATTGTCCTTAAAACAACAAAATTTACCATTTTTCATTACTTTTTCCCTGAATTTCAAAGATTAACTTGTCTGACACCATAAGACCAACTGCATTTTTACTTGGCACACTTATTCAATAGCTTATATGCTACAACTCTATTGTTCAGATTTTTGATTCGTGAAAAAACATGACCACCATGGCTAAAAATAGAACATAGGGGTAAATTGCATTTTTTTGTTAATAACTCAAAAATGGTTTCAGATATCAAAATTGTGCAAGAATCAAAAAAGATCAGCATATTAATTTCTACCTGTGCTGAAATTTTGGAAAAGATCTGACTGCTGATGTGGGAGTTATTGCCCTTTTTCCTAATTTTTGCTAAATTTTGCACTTATCAAGCCCAATATCTTGAAAAGTAACCAAGATATTTCAGAAATTTATATCGCATATGGTTATGCACAATAATATCTACAAAATACATGTGTCTGTGTTGTTCAGGTGAGCGATTCAGGCTCCTGGGAGCCTCTTGTTACATATTTGTAGATCTTGATGTGCTTAACAATGAAATTTCTCAAATATCATGTATAGTTTTCAAGATATTGAGCTAAACAGGTGCAAAATTTGCAAAAAAATCCACAAAAATGGCAATAACTCCTACATGGGTAGTTTGATTTTCTTCAAAATTTTAGAGTAGGTAGATCTTGAGGTGTTGATTACTTAGCCAAAATTTTGATATCTGTGGCCGTTTTAGTTATTTGAAAAAAAATGCATTTAACCCTTATGCTCTTTTTTTAGCCACTGTGGCCATGTTTTACGACGAATCGAAAATCCCCGCATCAATTCTAAGCAACAAATGCTAATGAACAACCATACCAAGTTTGGTTTCAATTGGACTTATGGTCTTAGAGGAGTTAACGTTTTAAATAGTTTACGGACGACGGACGGACAACGGATGCCAAGTGATGACAAAAGCTCACCTGACCCGAAGGGTCAGGTGAGCTAAAATCCTAAAAACTCCCCCAAAAAGTTCGCTAACTCTGAGAGATAGTGCTTTAATCTATGATTTTTGCAACTATTTGTGTATATTTATGTTTTTAACAATTCTTTGACAGTTATTTTGCACATTTTCTTTATTATAAATTCCATATTTGGGCTTTTTTGCCAATGTGACATTTTCAACAGGCAAATCTTTTATACCAGTTTTTTTGGGAACTTTAACTGACCAGAAAGATCAACGTCCATTGTAACACATTCAATAGGAACATTAAGCATAGGTACTC
Source organism: Arcuatula senhousia (assembly GCA_963971305.1). Classification (NCBI taxonomy): domain Eukaryota; kingdom Metazoa; phylum Mollusca; class Bivalvia; order Mytilida; family Mytilidae; genus Arcuatula; species Arcuatula senhousia. Next base: position 66,583,729 of record OZ020304.1, read on the forward strand.
AAAAGTTTGTGTTCAGTTCCGAGTAATGTAACATTTTCTTCGCTGAAATTAATTGTAATTTCTTAAGTTCCATGTAAACAAATTATTTTAAATTATCCAGGGGATTTAGTTTTTGATAAAATACCAAAGGTTGGTCATTTTTTATGTCTGAGCAAGCTAAGATTGTAAATGGAGCTATTTCCTGTATTTTTGCGTATAAGCTTTTGATTTTAAATTTGATTAGCCTTAAAAGTTCCTCTATATATTTTGTCTTTAATTACGCCTATCACATTTTTATTGACACAGTTTTGAGACTTGTTTGAGCTTTGCATTTAAAGCAATACAAACCGCCTAATTAACAAAAAAGCAAAAAGTACAAATATCAAGGATAGGACCCGGGGATAGGAAACATATAATTGGAAGGAAAAACACAATTGCGTGTGTAATTACCATATCAAATCAAGACTTAATGTCAGACCTCTGTAATAATTGGCTACAAATGGCAAGGATATAAATACAGTGTACTTGCGTCTATGACAACTATAAACTGAATTTAAGAGGTTCACGTAAGATACCAAAACAATACCGATGTCTATATTTTCTGTTAACATGAGCCACTATCACAATAACAATGTTAGATACATGAAATAAGACGAAGCTTAACTACTTTAAAGAGAAACAGAATCTGCGGCATACTAGACAAGCTAGCAATCGATAAACGTAGGAAACTTTTGTTTAAATGAAGCTTGAATTAATGTTAAAAAAATGTATATTGTAAAAACATTTGCATCAATTATGATGAATTTCCTTGATAAACTAAAACAATTAGGAATATGTTTACTTTCACATCGAGAGTACAAAGCAATGAAAATGCATAAAAATATTTAAATGTGACGTTCGTGAACTGTTGAACACAAAACTAAGTCTTTCTATCGAATCCTTTTAATTCATACACGATTCATACACATTAAAAAAATATTTCCCTATCGTGTTTATGCCTACAATACTAAAGTTACTGTTCTGTCAGGTTTTTGTTTTTCATAGGAAGGTTCATTTTCAAAGAAAAGTTTATATCAATGACGAACGTGTTGTCCAAGAAGCAGAGGTACCAATGAGGCATCTGAATGTCAAAAGTCCGAAAGGGCAGAGGCAAACCAGGTAAACACCAACGAGAACAGGACGAAAAAAACAGACATACAACAAAAAAAAAACACGAAAACATGAAAACTGCTGAAAATCAATTTACAATGCGAACTCTAGTCGTAACTAACGAGGTGCTCCGGAAGAGAATGTAGTTCCTTCTTGCTATAGCACATCCGTCGCTTTGCCAACAGCTAGTTAATATTGTGTTTCCAATCCGGTAAAGGAAGACCAAATAAAACCATATGACAAACAACATCAAATTAAGAAGCAAGTAAGTCAGGAATCTCTATCAAATCTTATGTTTATACTTGTCGTCTTGTTACTTGTTCAATGTCTGTGGAAAGGTGTCTTTCTTTGACATATTTTAAGTTTGGTTTTGAACCGTTATGCATTATATTTTTAATGTAAATTACAAAAGGAGAAGCAGCGACCACTGGTAACATCCAATGCCGTTGGCTGTTTTCCATCGTTGATTTTTGTAGTTTGTGACGTGTACACTTAATTGTTCTCATCTCATTATCTATTATTATTTACAAAAAAACGTTGTTTGGTTAATGTTAGCGTTTCTTTATTTCAATTACAACATATTTGGATAGCACATGCGTGATTGTGTGTTTCATAATGTTTTCAATACGTCTTGTATTTTATAGTTTGTATACATATATCTTTTTTTGTATTTATTTCAGTTCTAGGAATGGTCATAGACAATTAAACTTGAATTGGCAATTGCCAATGACTGGACGCTTTAGGTACCGGCATATGGTCTTGTATTTTCCGTCATGGTTAACGCGTAGTCGCATAATTATTGCATTGTTAAACATAAAATGATTTTATTTTGTAGATTAGCGGTAGTTTGGTATACAGAAATCCTTCTTCGGAGTTTTTCTTTTTTATTTCCGCGGCACCTTAAAGCTTTGCTGCAATTATTTAAAAAAAAAATTGCTTCAAAATATTTTTAGTGAAAAAACCAAAGCCATCCTGTACAAATCAAATGGTCAGTTCATTATTTTTTTTCTTGGTCACAAATCAACAGTCCAAAAACAGGGGACTTGAAGTTACTGCTAGACAAGCAAACTATGCTTTAAGTAGAAAGAACACGTCAAGCTACTCATGCAATTTACAAAACTTATTTGTGGCAAATGCGGAGGGAAAGGAACTAACCCTCAGAAAAATAAAGGCGGGAAGCTCCTTACACTATTGCAAACAAAATGTTAAATGGGTCAAACACTTAAAAAAGATATTTTAGACAAACTGCCTGTTAATCAAACAATAGATGATTTTCATATTAGTGGTTATAGGTCAGATCTTTGGTAGTTGGACCAAAGGGGAATAACTCCAACACCCTACACACTGGTTCACATTTCCATTGGAGAAAGGGAATACAGCCCATGATTTTCCTTAAAATCTGTAGCAAATTTATCTTTGGTAAATATGTGACCAGTGGTAAGTAAATTTTCCAAAACTAGAGTTGCACTTACCAAATTATATGATTTGTCCTATGAGCGGTTTTTATGTTCCTATTTTTCCTATGCTCCTATGGGACAGGGAACTAAGATACCTGGTATTGGGTTTTCAATGAGTTATTCCCCTTTTGACTAATTACCAAATATTTGACTAAATACCAGCTATATGAACATGGTCTATTGAGATACCATTGACTGAACAGGGTATAAAAGTTGAAACAACACCTACAACTATGCTAAAAATAACCCAAGCAAAATGCTCAAGGGAAAGACAATCCGATTGCTAAGTTATATGAGGCAGACTCAACTCTATCAGCGACTAATCACTGTCTATTAGAAAGTATACTCATGGAAAAAAGAAACTGTGCATGTCTATTGGAAATCAATCGTACCTTTTTTTCTCTTAATCAGAAAATCGTAAAAAAATACAGTTATAGAGTTGAAATTTTCACTGAAATTTGAGTGGACCATGCAGATTATTTTTGGGTAAAAATCCGATTTTTTTTAAAATTCTAGTTTTTTAGATTAAAAAAATCATTTTTTTAACCCAAAAATGAAAAAAAATCAAGATTTTCACTCAAAATTTAACAAGTTTACTTTCAACCACTAAAAGGAGAAACGTTTTTGGTGAAAATCAGCTGAGAAAACTTAATTTCAAAAATGTGCATTGTTTCCGAAGTGTGATTTTGTGAATTTCAAATTGACACTACCTGATTTCAAACTGCAAACAAAACATCTTTTATGGGTTTAAAAATGATTTTTTTGTCCAGATCTTTAGAAAAATGATATGCCAATACTTTTGTGATAAAATGTATCAAATACTAAATAAAATTTTGAATTTGTGATTTTTCAAAGTGATGCACAGTTTCTTTTTTCCATTAGTATATATAATTACTTGGAAATACCAGACATAAATGATCAGATGTTACAAATAATCAAAATTGTTAAACAATGCACCAAATAGCAGAGAGGTTGTGCATTCATTCAAATATTTTGTCAGCAGAAGTTAAGAAAAAACATTCTAAAGAAGGATTTCTGCTATAGAAAATGATTTTAATAATGAAAAAAAAATATATTTTGTCGAAACGGTTTTAAAAAATAAACATTTTTTTGCCTACAAAAATAACCCTACGGAAAAAAGTTAGTTTGTATGCAGTAATTTCGAAAATTGAAGACATCGTCAAGTTAAAGAAGCAAAAAGGCACCGATGGGGCACTCTAGTGTCAAAGAAGTAGAGGTACTAGTGGCCCATTGGTTACATAATTCAAACACAAATTGTTTACAACCCCCTACATTATTTTTTGTTAAGAAAGAAGTAGAGGTACCAATTGGGTATCCGAATGTCAAAAGTCCGAAAGGGCAGAGACAAAACCTGTAAACACAAACAAGAACGGGACAAAAACAGACAACATGTCAAACATGGAAACACAAAATAACTGAATATCAATCAAAAACGCGAACTCCCGTCTCAGGTGCTTCGGATGAGTATAAGCAGTCCCTGCTTGCTATAGCACACCCGTCGCGTTGCCAACAGTCAATTCAGCGTGTCAAAACTCTATGACAAACCAACATCTGCACTCATCTGAAAGATCGAAATCCCATATTTGTCTATAAGTACATGATGTCTTCTGTTAAACTTGAGTGAAGGCAGCAACCGAGGAGCAAAATTTGTCCGAATGGGCAACAACAAAACCGGCAAACACGAACAAGAACAGCACGAATATACACAAAACACACAATCAACCGAGCGGAAATTAACAACGCAAACTCATGTCGAAACAAGAGTGAACCCAGGTGCTTCGGAAAAGTAAGCGGTTCCTGCCTGCTATAGCCCACCCGTCGTGTTGCTTATTTCCAATTTAGTGTGTCAAATCCGGTAAGGGAAGACAAAACAAAATTCTACGACAAACCAACATCTGCACTCATTTGAGAGATAGAAATCCCATATTTGTCTACGATTGCACGGTGTCTGTCGTTAAATTTCTCGAGTGAAGCCAGCAACCGTGGAACAACATAACCCTGTGTCAGCAATTTCTGTGTCAAACGTAGCGCTCCTTCAAGGAAATTGATGTAATTCCCGAATAACGAATCAACTGTATTACGAAGACTTCATAAGCAAGACGGACGGCATGTTGCTACACAAAAAGGGAAAGTTGACGATTGGAAAGTTGAAATCATCACGTTTGTCATAGAGCTTTGTTGAAAGTTTTCCTTGAGATTCAATTCTGAGATGTAGATCTAAATATGAAGCAGACTTCTTACAATCTGTTGTGTCCTTTATCTCAAGTTCCTAATGATATATGAGATGGAGAAAGTCCCCAAATCGAATTGTTTAGTGAAAGGATATCATCAATATAACGAAATGTGAGGTTAAAAGAGAGAGCTAGTCTACGTTTTTTTTTGTCTAGAAGATATTGTAAAAAGTCTGCTTCAAATGAATGTAGAAACAAATAAGAAAGCAAAGGTGCACAATTAGTGTCCATTTGAATCCCTAATGTTTGCTGAAACTGAACAAATATGTTGTCGATAAGAAAATTGAGCATGTCGACTATTTGGTCTTTTGTATATTTGTTCTTTTTCTTAGACTCATTGATGACGAAGTTAGTCTTACTGTTATCGACTACCAGATATTTGTACCAGCGTTTTCCATTCTTTTGAGTTGTTCATGCGGAATAGAAGTGTAATGAATGGAGAATATGAAAGTTTTGATGCTGCAAGAAGAAATTTCGAGCTAAGCTTTCGAATTCTTTAGGATCCACATTTGATCGACACAATTTCTAGAAGAACAACAATCGTAATATTTCTGGAGGCCGGATTTTAATGCCATTAAGTATTGAAGTCAACAGAATTGAAAGATGTTTAGTGGTACAAGCGCTGTTTGTATGTTGTTTTATGTAATTTCAAGGAATCCAATACAGGAATGAAATTTCATCATTGTAAGCACCAACAGAGCGCCCGAAAGAGGAAATGACAGATTTGTGACTCATTAGAAATGTTGCAGCTGTGTATGTGGTGCTATTGCTGGTTCAACCGATCCCTAATTCAGCTGTCAAGCAGTAAATATAGCGTTTCTTGCACACAAGAATGGTGTTATTTTGCGATTTTTCTTCAGTTACAACAACATATCTGTCATGTATAAGGTAGACAGTGTTTCTGCAACATCAGCGTTGTTTAAAATGGATGTTGCGTTAGTGCTCATTGAGCCCTTTGAAGAATTGATTCTTTTCAAAATCAATGTCCTCACAGCTTTAACCCACTCCAAAAAAACGTCATTTTCTTTCTTCTGTTCTTTCTTGGCCCATTTTCTGGCAAAATCTTCAACTGAATCCATAATTATTTTGAACTTTTGGTTCCAGTTGATGCGTTTAGGCTCACGATATTTTGGTCCATTAGCCAGAACATCGCGAAGTAAGTCATTTTCCACGATGTTCAAGTCACCAGTGATAACGTGGCCAGAGGGACCATAATTGAATGCGGACTTTTCACAAGAGCAGTCTTGAGGTTTTCCTTTTTAAGGTCACTGATTTGGAAATCCCGCAACATTTTTTGTAGTGCAACAGTGGTAGTATAGGTATAAGATATGACAGATTTATGATGTAGAATATTTCCTAAATTAATGGCATCTAAACCTTTGTTTGAAAAGGGAAGGGAGAGAAAAGAACGGTTGTTTTTGCTATTTTCACATTGAACTCCGACAGGTTTGAATAGGCGGTTGTAACCGATATCAAGAACAATAGCGGTCAATCGGTAAAGGTTGGAATTTGGGTCAGTGACTGGACTTTCAAGACATTGTTTATACAAGTCATTAAGTTTCGAAAGTGGTATAGAATACAATTTAGTGCGAATGTGATGAATCCCTAGTGACTTTTGGACAAACGGTAGCAATCCATGAATTGTAACTTTGCAGAGCATTGGTGCATTGTATTTACGATGACCACGACTGCGTTTACGTCTGTCTGTTATTTCAAGGAGATTCATCAACTTCACATCATTGCATCTAGGGCTAGACAAAATACCTATACTTCAGATTTTGTCGTTGCACCCTTAAGGAAGTGCTATGCACAGTCGTCTTATCAAGACTTCTCCTTTGCATCCATAAGGTAGTGATTTTCCAGTCGTCTTATACAGACTTCTTCTCTTTCTCTACGGAAAGGTGTACTCAAAGTGGGATTGTTCGTTGTATGGTAAATTTTCTCTAGAATTTGAAGTCTCAAGGACAAAATTGAATGGTCTGGTTGGCTTAAATTGTGGTAGACAAAAGCCAAGTTAAGACAGAAACATCACATGTTCATACCGTGCAGAAAAACATTTAAGTAGACAAGGAGCTTGTAACAAAAAAAAACAAAATAAAATTTGTAAATTGTTTGATTCTAATGCTGGTAATCAGAGGTTGCTTTCCGATAAAACAACATTTGATAGCCCTATTGGTACACTTTTGTTTTTTCCAATCATATTAAAAACCTGTATCGCTTTAATTACTTATTTATCAAGTGTTCTATAAAGTTTCATATAGAAAACTGTTGAAAATTACAATCATTTAATAGTGAATGCGGAATACATTGTTTAAGCGAGACAATACGTCTATTTACGTAAAGATAAAACGGAAATGACTTGAAAATATAAATATAAAATTGTTCCGCTTATCAGTATGATTCAACTTTTAGTTTCTAGATTCTTAAATTTCGAACAATTGAAAATGGATTGCATGAATGACAGGGATGACAGGTAAGGCAACAAATGGGCTATAGTTAAAATTTTGTATAAGAAATTTTGATTTTAAGCAAAAGTGTCTCAATATGCCGAACAGATGCACGGTAACATACCATACAATTTTAATGATTGTTATTTAATTTTTACTTGTAGTCGAGAGTGCTGTCCCGGGTTTATTATGTCACCAAACCAAGGGTGTATAGGTAACGTACTTACCGACGCGATTTTATAATGTTAATAAGACTCACGTACACAAAATAATCACAAGATATTCAACATTAAAACCCAATATCTAAAAAAACTCGTTTAAATTAGATATTTATCAAACTTTTTAAACATACGACGGTTGACCTAATAAATTCGAAAATTTAGTCAGTATCCAACGTAATACATATTTGACACAATTGCTTGAGTGGCAAAGCATCTCTGATACATTCAACCTTGGTTTAACACCGTTGTTTTTTTTATCATGGGAAATTGCATATTTTCAATGAATATGACGTTGAAACTGCACTCAGCAATGCGAAGTATGGACGAAACAAGAGTGAACTCAAGTGGCCCGGAAGGGTAAGCAGTTCCTTGTGATCATAACACAATTTTTATTAGTATGACATGTCAGTAAAGGGCTCATTGCAACAGTAATAATTTTTCCCCGATAAGCCTAATATAGGATAAATTCTATCACGATAAACGTACATTTATGGCAATAGTGAAATTTTTATTTTAATTGTGATCGATTTTTTTTTCAGACTGTCCTCTTGGAACCTACGGTATAAAATGTAATGAATCCTGTCCAGCTGGTTATTATGGTTTAAGATGTTTAAACTCTTGTTCATGCTCATCGCAAGAAGTGTTAAGTATACAAATATGCGTAGATATGACACATAAGTTGTAACTTTGTCCGGTTAGAGTTGTTTTTAAACGACACTTGCCTTACCTTTTAAAAAGTAATAAATGTGTCTATTCTTTGGGCAAATGAAAGTTTAAGTGCACGTCTCAGGGTAAACAATGTCGTAACTTGAAGCCCTTCATGACAGACCTATCTTTTCTGAAAAATTCAAGATGGTCGACCTACGGGCCTTAACAAGTTTAACTGCTTTTTGCCAAATAACAAAACTTCAATTGTTCTGAGGTTTATTTTTATCCCAATGTCTTATGATTATCAAAAATCATTAAAAGGTCATGAATTGGTCTTCGATTGTAAAAGAAATTAAAAAAAATCCTTATTTCTATTACCCAGTATCAAGGGGTAATTTTGACAATTTTCAAAATTGTTCAAAATCACAAAAAAAAATGTTTTAACTTGTAATTTTGTCCAAGGTAGGACTTTGGAATAACATTTATCTAATATTCAAAATGCAATGCTTACAAGGTGAATATTTTAAACATGCAACCATGGATAATGTATTCTAATTTCAGTACAAGTCTGAGGGTTGGGTTGGTTTCGATTTCGGTAGAAAAACTCCAATTTTTGACAACATTTGTCAGATTTACCTCCTAAGGTGCTCATTTGATGGGTTATAGAAATTATAATTTTCATTTTTTTTTTTGGTAATTGAAAGTCAAGGCATGGCCCTAAATGGATTTAATGTTAAATTTTTGATAATCAGAAAATATTGCAGTCCGAAAACCGGTGGTACTTAAACAACAGAATGAGAGCTCTTCATCGGAAAAGAAAGAAAAATCAAATCGAATGTTAATCCTGGTTGTCAAGTGAATTTAAAGTTTTTTTTTCAGCAAAAAGTTTCAATTTTAAGTTTTGTTGTTTGCATAAACTTTTTTTTAGATTAAAAAGAGTTTATAAAAGTAACAAGTTACATTTATTACCCATGTAATTATGTGGATACATGTATTTATAAAATGCATACGATGCAACTGAAATGGATCGCGCAAAGTTAACGTTTGTAAACATTATAAAAAAAGAAAAAAAGCACAATTTCTTTAAAGTATATCTTCCCATCTGCAAATATTCAGACGTGTAATGCAAGAGTAAAGAATAAAATTAAGAAAAAGACTTTTTCTAGTCGGTCTTAACAACCTTTTTTTTAAAGTACACGATTTACCTGTTGAATTTGATTACATCATATAACATGTTTACCTTTTAGACTTGTGTCCGTAAATTGAAATTATCAACATGTGAATTTGCATTGTGTTGGATAAATATCCAATTCAGTTTCATGAGTATGCAATCGTCCTCTTCAAAAATAGATATCTGTTCCATTGCATTTTGTCAGTTATCAATGAAGGATAAAACTTTGTATTTGGATCTCTTTATCATGTTTCAATAGCAGCAGATTAAAAAGAAGTGAATATTTTATTCCTGCCAGTAAAATAGAATTTTTAAAGCAATATATATCTTTAGTAAAGGAAATTACCTAACACTTCCACGAGTTTGTAGAATGTACTGCAGGTATAACACCTTGTGGAATTTTTAAAGGTTTAGTTGACAATTTTCTCCTTTCAAACGTCGGCCAAACTTTATTCGAATTATTAAACCATGCCACTTTGTTGACCGTTTACATATTTGTCAGAAAAGATTTTTGAATAACATAACATGTGTCACGTGTATGATAACAGTCAGATCCTTGTGCAATTAATGCAAATAATTGATCATTTACATTTCGTCGCCATCATTATTTTCATCGTAAAAACAAACATGATTTTTTTCTGCAGGGGAGATAATTGAATACCACTAGATATTAGACTTGTTGGGACAAACTAAATCTGAGAATAGTTGAAGGTTTGTTTTCAATAAAGCTAATAAAGCAAAGAAGTGCAGTTATACTCGTTAAGGTCCGTAGGTCAGCCATCTTAATTTTTCAAAAACAAAATTGCCAAATAAAGTCTTCCATGAAGGGCTTTAATTTACATCATTGCTTCATCGCCATGAAAATATTGCTTCTGAACAACATTTTTAGGATTTTACATGATTTTTCTGAGACCCGCTCTTAAAACGACTACTAGGATATTGTAACACCAAAGGTTTTCAATTACAAAAAAGTTTTGCGGAATTTCCAAATCAATGACCTCTAAGCAAAACCTCCAGACTGCTCTTGTGAAAAGTCCCCGTTCATTTATTGTCTCTTTGGCCACGTTATCACTGGTGACTTGAACATCGTGAAAAATGACTTACTTCGCGATGATTTGGCTAAAGGACCAACATATCGTGAGCCTAGACGAATTAACTGGAACCATGATTTTAAAACAATTATGGATTCAGTTGAAGACAGGCCAAGAAAGAACAGGAGAAAGAAAATGACGTTTTATCGGAATGGGTTAAAGTTATGAGGTCATTGATTTTGAAAAGAATCAATTCTTTGAAGAGCTCAATGAGCACTAAAGCCACATCCATTTTTCAACAACGCTGATGTTGCAGAAACACTGTCCACCTTCCATGACAAATATGTCGTTGTACCTGCAGACAAAGCACCAAATAACATCATTTTTGTGTGCATAAAACACTATATTGACTGCTTGACAGCTGAATTAGGGGTTGGTTGTTACCAGCAATAGCACCACATACACAGTTACAATACTGTCTAAGGAGGAAATTATTGACAATCACAAATATGTCATTTCCTCCTTCGGGCTCTCTGTTGATGCTGTTATTGATGACATTCCATCCCTGTATTGGATTCCTAAATTACATAAAAATCCATACAAACAGCGCATATTCCACTAAACCTCTTTCAGTTTTGATGACTTCAATACTAATGGCAATAAAATCCGGCCTCCAGAAATATTACCATTGTTGTTATTCTAGAAATTGTGTCGATCAAATGTGGATCCTTAAGAATTCGAAAGTACTATTGGAGATACTGATTCGAAATTAGTTTCATGTTGCAACAGAATCAAAACTTTCGATTTCTCCACTCTTTACAGTTCCATTCCATTTGCAGAGCTGCTAACACGCAGCTTTTTAAAAAAGAATGGAGAACACAGGAAATAAGATTTGGTAGTCGATTACAGTAAGGCTTACTTTGTCATCAATGAGTCTTAGAAAAAGAACAAATATACAGAAGACCAAATAGTCGACATGCTCAATTTCCTTATTGACAACATATTTGTTCAGTTTGGTGGACGTGTTTTTCAGCAAACAATATGTATTACAATGGGCACTAATTATGCACATTTGCTTTCTGATTTGTTTCTACATTCATATGGACTTCTTTTCTGCAAGCCAAAAATTATCGTAGACTAGCTCTCTTTTTTTAACGTAACTTTCCGTTGTATTGATGATATCCTTTCATTAAACAATTCTCGCATCAAAGCTTTAAATTATCCGTCTCAATTTCAAAATTGTCTAAACCCTAAGGTTCTTCCTACCCCAGACATAGGTTGAATATCTTAGTAATAATTTGGTTCCCCAGTTTGGTATTTTTGGTTATACTGTTCTATGCTCTTTATATTCATACAGTGTTTGGCATTTTCAATATTTTTGGTAGAGCGCCTCTGATGAGTCTTGAATAGACGAAACGCGCGTCAGGCGTAGCAAAATTTATTGTCTGGAACTTTGTTGTCATTTGTATTTCTAACACACGTGAAGGTTAGCACTGCTGGTGGAGTTTAAATTCCCCGATGTTAGCCCGCTACGGCACCAACACTTTTGAGTTGGAAAATACATCAAAGCTTTAAATTATCCGTCTAAATTTTAAAATTGTCTAAACCCTAAGGTTCTTCTTACCCCAAACATAGGTTGAATATCTTAGTAATAATTTGGTTCCCCGGTTTGGTATTTTTGGTTATACTGTTCTATGCTCTTCATATTCATACAGTGTTTGGCATTTTCAATTTTTTTGGTAGAGCGCCTCTGATGAGTCTTGAATAGACGAAACGCGCGTCAGGCGTAGCAAAATTTATTGTTTGGAACTTTGTTGTCATTTGTATTTCGAACACACGTGAAGGTTAGCACTGCTGGTGGAGTTTAAATTCCCCGAGGTTAGCCCGCTCCGGCACCAACACTTTTGAGTTGGAGAATACATCAAAGCTTTAAATTATCCGTCTAAATTTCAAAATTGTCTAAACCCTAAGGTTCTTCCTACCCCAGACATAGGTTGAATATCTTAGTAATAATTTGGTTCCCCAGTTTGGTATTTTTGGTTATACTGTTCTATGCTCTTCATATTCATACAGTGTTTGGCATTTTCAATATTTTTGGTAGAGCGCCTCTGATGAGTCTTGAATAGACGAAACGCGCGTCAGGCGTAGCAAAATTTATTGTCTGGAACTTTGTTGTCATTTGTATTTTGGTGACTTTCTCCATCTCGTTATAAAAAATCACAAAATCCCATCTTTGTACCGTTCAGCCTCAGACATTTTCCTCATTTTCTGTTTTGCTCAATTAAATATTCAATTTATTTTCAATATTTGAGGTCATGTTTCACTATCTAGGATAGTATTCCATATTATTGTTCAATATGTCATATATCAGTATTACATCTGCAATCATTATGTTATCTCTTCTTTTTCATTATAGCTGCATGAGCTAGTATACTGTATATTTAGACTTTATTCAAATTCTGAGTATAAGTTATGGTGTTTCGGACCTAACTGTATTAAATATTTATTAACAGTATTGACTTTTATCTAAGGATGATTTGGTCTTCATCAGTTTTCAAAATCATTCCTCTATATTTTAATTAATACAGCTAGACAACGTAACGTAACGTTCCGTTATATTGATGATATCCTTTCATTAAACAATTTTCGATTTGGTGACTTTATCCATCTCGTATATCCTTAGGAACTTGAGATAAAGGACACAACGGATTTTAGGAAGTCAGGCAGGAACCACCTACTCTTCCGGAGCACCTAATTCGTTCTTGTTACGACTTGAGTCCACGTTGTTGATTTATGTTTAATTTGGTGTTTTTTTGTATCTTCGTGCTGTTTTTGTTCGTGTTTACCAGTTTCGTCGTTTCGGACTTTTGACACTCGAATGCCCCTTTGATGCCTCTTTGCTCATCTCATATGTCAATAATTTTCAAGTTGTTGATTGAATAATTGCTCTTACCCAAGAGAAACTAGTAACCTTCTTATTTCATGGGCTACGTTCATTTAAAGACATTTGTTTGTAACTTCGATATTGTGATGTTTAAGTGGTGTTTAAATCTAAAAAGGAAGCTAAATGTAATTCATGTATTAAGCAAAAGGAAAAAAAAAATTTTCAATATGAATGAAAAAAAAAGAGTAAAAGGATTTTGTCTATAAATGATGAATAATTTTCAGATTTATTATTTCAAGTCGAATAGAAAAATAGATTCCTATTAATTATATTTCAGTTGTGATAAAAGACAGGGTTGTGTGGGGAGTTATAACCAAGGTAGGCCAAATATGTAAACAAACTATCAAAGCTTGCATATTTTGAAAAAAAATGTATACCAAAATCATTATCAAACAATTTTGTCAAGATTCATAGATTATAAAATATCTAACGTCTTAAGACATATTTTAACATTTCAAAAATCAAATTGTATTGGTGAAATCATAGAGGTACAAATGAGGCATTCGAATATCAAAAGTTAGAAATTGCATAGCAAAAATTAGCAAACACAAACGAGATTAGCATGAACAAATTACATAAAAACAACTGAAAAGCAGTCTACAATGCGCTCTCATTCCATAACGAGAGTGAACGCGGTTGCTCTGAAAGGTCAAACAGTTCTTGTACACTGCAGCACATCTTCGCGCTGCTAATAGTCGATTCAGCGTGTCCAATTCGGTAAAAAAAACCATAACAAAACCATATGACAAACCCACATTAGTACTCATCGGAGAGATAGAAGTTCCATATCTTATATTAGCCAAAATGAACTATTAACCATAAAATGCAACATAAAAAAGTTTTTACCAATGAAATTTCAATAGTTTCATTATGAAATTGTCTGCTTTGCATATATTTTATATACGAACAATTGTTTTAGATACAGTTGGTATTGTAATAGGAAGTTTAGTGGCAGTGCTAATCTTAGTTATTATCATTATTTTTCTAATGTGAGTAAATCTGTGTTCATTGTTTAAATGTAAAATATTGCATGGATCAAATTTGCCATATAAAGGGTTTTTTGGAGAAAGGGGTTGGGATAGTGGCTATGGTGAAATCTAATTGAAATAATAAGGTCTTAACGACAGGATGGTTTTAAATTGCGAAAATCCAGGATACCTACTGTACAAGAAATAAATAAGGAGTGTGTCCATGGGACACAGATGTCCTTGCTGGTCCCAAACAGGAAGTAGAGGTCCAACATGTCTGAAAGTCGCTTTGGACGTACAGTTTGCAATATTGAACAATCTTACCAAGTTTAAAATCATTCTCATGTACTTTTTCTGAGAAAAGCTTGACGGAAATTTTCACACAAATTAATTTCCATTTGACCTAAGGCACGGACCATTTGATTTTCTGGGGGGGGGGCCTGGGATTTTTTTGAAAAAAAATAATCTGGCCAGCACCTAGGTTGAAAAAAAAATCTGGTTTCAATCTTGCCAATTAAAAAAAATAATCTTGCCAACAAAATTTCCTTGCTTAGTATGTGTGTGAAAAAAATAATCTGGCTCGCAAAGCGGGCGAAAAAAATTTCCCGGCTCAAGGTAAAATCCCAGGCCCCCCCAGAAAATCAAATGGTCAGTGCCTAATCCCAAACAGGAAGTAGAAGTCCGACCGTAGGGTTTCTGAGGAAAGCTTGACGGACATTTGTATAGAAATACGAATGAATGTCTGTCTGTACCCCAAACAATAAGTGGAAGTCCGACAGGTCTGAAAAATCGCTTGGGTCGTACGGTTTGTCATACTAAACCATCCTACCAAGTTTTGAATCATTCTCTTGTAGGATTCTGAAAAATCTTGCCGGGAATTCGTAATAACTCGAAAATAAACAGGATATGTAATGTATGCAGTTGATAAATAGATAAATACATAAATCAATCAAATATTGTTTGATATTATGTTCAGCCTTGCCAAAGCCTTCTAGGTTACTACCCAAAATATATTAAAACACTTGTCTCGAGAACATAAATATTTTTTAAAAATTGTTTCAATAAATTTACAAGTGCTAAACAATATACATAAAGATAAAGTAGTAGACTCTTATTCTTTACATAAATATAATTAGAAATAGCAACATACTATTCTGTTATGTAGAAAATATTACATAAATCCAATTTTGATTTTTTAGAAGAAGGCATAAAATATTTCTGAAAGTAAACATTACATCCAAATGTAAGTACATGCACTTAATTTGATATTGACTTAATTCAACTCTTAATTTGTCAAAGTATTAACTATAAAGTAATGTACAAATACCCAAAATATAGTTTACAGAAGCACAGGTCGATCGATCTGAAAGAATAAAACACAATTTGTTCAAGATGATATACACAAGCACCGAAAAGGGAATACGTACCAGAAAGGGCATTGGAATTGCACAGGATAAAAATAACGTCCTAATCAATTTTGACTATATCAGTACCTTATTCCACTACACCAGGCAAGAACACACTTATTTTAATCAAAGATATGAAGTAGATTTGACTCATTTTAATCTTAGTGAAATTAATCACGGAAATCTTAAAGAACTCCAAAGGTTTGTCCGGGTAATTTTCTTAGGTTTATTCTTTGAGAAATTCTAGTTACTTTGTTGTTTGAGGCTATAATTCTTAATTTAAAAAGAAACATCTTATAGAGATAAATTTTGTTACACCATAAACCAAGTTTGCAGATGCTTGATTCCAAGTATTGACACAATATTTGTTACATTGGAGGATATATTTTTCTTCTGAAAGTTGGCATACGAGTGGGCACATATTTATGGTGTGATACTTTAAACCCTTATTCCACATGCCAGGGCTAACACAATGTTTTCTGATTTTTTTGCCGTGTTTCGTGATTGGCAATTTTTATAACTCATGCTTCGTTTTCATGATTTTTAGTATAAACATATTTTATTTGAAAAACTGACGACATATAATAGTAACATACATACATATATAAGCAAAATGATTCATGATTTTAAGCACGTGTTTTCGCGTTGGGATCTCCCTTTACAACTCTCCAAGAACTTCTTTGAAATGCCTGTACCAAGCCAGGACCATTGCGATGTTCTATTTCTCCGGTGTATCTCAGCCTCATTTTTTTTTAATCTTAGACAGACATTTGAGATTGAACATCTCAGATCAGTAGTTTTGTTATTGCCTACATTCATAATATGAAATACTTATACACTTTAGTTTAATAACATTGCACTTCTGTTTAGTTTTAAAATATAGAGAGAGGAGAACGGGAGAACAAAAAGAGGAGGAAAACAGACGTACAGACGACATTGTTGTATCAACTCATTATGCTACAGTACAAGACATATATTTGGATCTGCCTACAGATTTACCCCAAATCAAAACGAGATCGACTCTGGATCTTCCAGCAGATCTACCCCCGATTCCAACAAGATCGACTCCGAACACAAGGAAAACTAATTTTGATAACTTCGTATATTCATTTGCTGAAGAACCTTTGCCAACAAAATAACAAAAGTAAACGTTTAATATTTTGTCAGTGCTTAACTATTTTGAATAATTATATTTTTATGTTATTCTTAAATAAGTATTAAAAGTATAAAAAAATGTTATTACTATTAAAATATTTAGTAGATCTGTTGCTTGTTATTTTGACAAAAGATCTCTATCAGACTGGTTTTTACAATTTGCTGATTTTTCTACAGCAACGTTTGAGTGTCCATCATGTACATACCACTCTGTTATTAAGGGAACGTTTCGCCTTTTCTTCAGATGACTTCCTTTGCAATTAACAAACGAACTATTTAATGATGGGCTCCAGAACATACTAGCATATTTATCTGTAACTTGATTGGTCCTTTTAAATATTTCATTGGTTTGTGCTAGGTTCCTTTCTTGTTCATTCGTAAAATCAAACACAATAAATACACATCGATGAGGATACTAGTATATGCTGAACGAGTTTATTTTCATTGAAGGGGTTTAGAATCGATACGTACAATTTGTGTACAATACAATGCATATGCAGCCCAAAGTTTATATAATTTATTTATTTAAAATAGGATTATCTATACATTGAATAATCTTCTGTGCCAAGAGGGGGGCACTAGAGTGTTCATTAACTTTGTAAATTGAAAACATCTGCTATTTTAGAACGTACAATGTATATGTTTTGCATGCAAATACAGAGTTATGTTGCTTCACGGTTGCTGTCTTCACTCAAGAAACTTTACAGAAGACACCATGCGCTCGTAGACAAATATGGGATTTCTAGCTTTCAAATGAGTGTAGATGTTGGCTTGTTGTAGAGTTTTGTTTTGTCTTCATTTACCGGATTTGACACACTGAATCGGAAATTAGCAGCACGACGGATGCGCTATAGCAGACATTAACCGCTTACTCTTCCGGATAACCTGACTTCATTCTTGTTACGACTTGAGTTTGCGTTGTTGATTCCCATTGCAAAAGTTTGCAGTATGCTTGATTTCTTTATTGTCACATGAACTTGTCACATTTGGAGGAGAGCTTTTCAACAAGTTGACATTCCAATTGGCAAACTTCGCCCCTCCACTCGCCGACTCGTTTTGATACTCTTACGAGACTGAATTTCTTCTGAAGCTCCCAAAGAGCAAAAAGAAAAAAAGAAGCTAGATCCTTTAATCTCATTTCAGATATATTGGTGTTGCCCTCTTTGTGTTCAAGTCTTCATTTGCTAGACAGATTCTTTCAATATATCCTACAGATTTAGAGATAACAGAAACCTACTTGCTTTGTCTATCTTGGATTTGCATCTCGAATTTAACAAGAATTTGACTCTTGGCACAGAAGATTATTATATGTATGCTTTGTGCAAGCTTATCAATAGGGGAAGGTTGGATCCAAAAAAACTAGTTTAACCCCGCCACATTTTATATGTGCCTGTCCTAAGCCAGGAAACTTTGCAAAAGCCTTTGTTTGTCCTTGTCATTCTGTGTTAACTGTTTTATGTCAAGAATTGGGTCTTTCGTTGATGATTTAGGGATTGGTTTTGAAACTTTTGTATTGTATTATAAGTCTTGGGCCAATGCAAGACGGTAAGCAGTGACCTATGGTCATGTTGAAGACTGCTTGCTGTTTTCCGTTGTGATTTTTTGAATTACTGTTTGTTTATTTTTGTTGTGTTGCATACACTTATTCCACATCTCAATATCGTCTAGATTGGTCATCCCAGTACAAAAATATAAGACAAAAGAGACGATTTAAATATCTAAAGAATTAATTTTACAAAGTTATTCTATATGCCAGGGCTTGTACTAATTTTCTAGTTTTCTTACCCTATACCGTTGTTTTCGTGATCGGCCAAGGTTTTAAAAAAATATGTCTCATACGGTCTTAAAAAAAGTTTTCGTCCGAAATCAATCACTGTAAAATTATGTAAAAAAATAATTCGTGTTTTTTTCAATTAGTTTTTGGCGTTTGTAGTATTGAGATATTGGACTCGTTATCCCTATTATGTCTCACAATCGTGTTACTTTTTGTGTTACCAGACCCAAGGATCACAATGTACGAGTGAGGTTTTGTGCCATAGTTCCTGGTTATTTTTTTTTCTTTGGAACGCCTGTTCCAAGTCAGCACCATTACGAACTTCAATTTCTCTGGTATGTTTATACCTTGTTTTGTATTTTTTATTTTGAAATGATATGATTGACATTGGTCAACATTATTGTTCAAACGTTACTGGATGATTAAATATTATTTGTCGATAAATAGTCGCTACGCGTCGTGAGGTAAACTAAATTTGCGACTCTAAAATCTATGTTTTACCCAGATACAGCTTGAAAAGCACTACTAACTTATGGACAAATTTCAGGTTATATTCTTTATCCAAATATTCTTTTAGCACCAAAAAGAGTAAATGAATATAAAAAAAATCAACAATTTCGGCCTCCAGAAATATTACGATTGTTGTTATTCTAGAAATGGTGTCAATCAAATGTGGATCCTGAAGAATTCGAAAGAACTGATGGAGATTCTTAACTCTTAATCAGTTTCATCTTGTAACAGCATCAAAACATTCGATTTCTCCACACTTTACACTTCTATTCCACATGAACAACTGAAATCGCGATTGGCACAGCTGATTTAACGCAGCTTTTTCAAAAAGAATGGAAAACGCAGGTACAAATTTCTTGTAATCGATTATACCAAGACTTACTTTGTCATCAATGAGTCCAAGAAAAAGAACAAATTTACAGAAGACCAAATAATCGACATGCTCAACTTTCTTATTGACAACATATTTGTTCAGTTTGGTGGACGTGTTTTTCAGCAAACAATAGGGATTCCAATGGGCACTAATTGTGCACCTTTGCTTGCTGATTTGTTTCTTCATTCATATGAAGCAGACTTCTTGCAAACTCTTCTAGACAAAAAAGACCGTAGACTAGCTCTCTCTTTCAACCTCACGTTCCGTTATATTGATGATGTCCTTTCACTAAACAATTCTCGATTTGGTGACTTTCTCCATCTCATATATCCACAGGAGCTTGAGATAAAGGACACAACGGATTCTAGGAAGTCTGCATCATATTTAGATCTACATCTCGAAATTGACTCTCAAGGAAGACTTTCAACAAGGCTCTATGACAAACGTGATGACTTCAACTTTCCAATCGTCAACTTCCCCTTCTTGTGTAGCAATATTCCGTCAGCTCCAGCTTATGGAGTTAACGTATCTCAATTGATTCGTTACTCCAGAGCGTGCGGGACTTACATCGATTTCCTTAGCAGAGCAACACGTCTGACGCAAAAATTGCTCACACAGGGTTATGTTGCTCCTCGGTTGCTGTCTTCACTCAAGAAATTTTACGGAAGACATCATGCACTTATAGACAAATATGGGATTTCGATCTCTCAGATGAGTGCAGATGTTGGTTTGTCATAGGGTGTTGTTTTGTCTTCCTTTACTGGATTTGACACTCTGAATGGACTATTGGCAACGCGACGGGTGTGCTATAGCAAGCAGGAACTGCTTACTCTTCCGGAGCACCTGAGTTCACTCTTGTTTCGACTGGAGTTCGCGTTGTTGATTGATATTCAGTTGTTTTGTGTTTCCATGTTTTACGTGTTGTCTGTTTTTGTCCCGTTCTTGTTCGTGTTTACTGGTTTAGTCTCTGCCCTTTCGGACTTTTGACATTCGGATACCCCATTGGTACCTCTGCTTCTTAAAAAAGAATGCGTTTCTTTTAAATATGAATTAAAAAAATTTCATTTTTAAAAAAATCAACTTAAAATGCGGCGTTTACTATAAAAGTTATGTCAACTTAATTTAAAAAATATTTTGTTATAGCGAATACATGTACCATGTTTTATTACCCCACGCTGAACAGGGACTCATCAAGCCGTACTTAATCCTCCTATTGAATGTGTTACAATGGAAGTTGATCTCTCTGATCAGTTTAAACTCACATCTATGGAGAGGAGATTATCTTGTTGTATGAAGGAAAAATGTTCCTAGTATAAAAGATTTACCTGTTGAAAATTTCACATTTGCAAAATAGCTTAAAAATAGTATTTATACAAAAGTAAATGTGCAAAATAAATGTCAAAGAGTTGTTTAAAACATTAAATTCATAAAAGAAAATTATAAAGTTGCAAAAATCATAGATATAAGCAATTTCTCTTAGAGATAGGAGTTTCTTTCCTTCAGGTCAAAATCATCTTTCTTCGTGATCATGCAGCCACTGGTAAAAAAATCAATATCATGTTAGATGAAATGGTTAGTTCTTGCTTTGATTAGTGTTTGGCTGGTTGATGTACTGAGATGATCACCTTAGCATCCCTGATATGCCATCACAAACCTGTTGTGTTTTGTGTAACTATCGGATCCAAAGATTGCAAAGGAACAGGGAGGTTTGGTGCGCCTTAAAACCTGGTTTAACCCACCATTTCTTTAGAAATGCCTGTACCAAGTCAGGACCATTGCGGTATTCATTTTTTCCGGTATGTCTTCCTTGTCTTATGGACATTTGAGATGATTCTCCAAGTTCAGTAATTTTGTTATTACCTTAAATACCTATGAGTAGTTTTCTTTTTCAATGAAGGTGCGAGTTAAACTGATCAAAAAGATTAGTTTCTATTATTACAAAGTTCTATAGATAGATTGAGCACCATTACTCCAAATTACCTTGATGAGTTCCTTTTCAGCTTTGGAGAATGAAACATTTAATTCGCTATAATAGGAAGTAAATGAGTTACACAAATATGATCGCATTACTGTATGATGACCCTGTTGATTGTATTTTACCGATCAAAGTGACTTATACATGTTGCTTCGCGGCACGTTGAAGGAGACAAAACACTTGAATCAAAGATTTATTAGAAAGATGCTCTTCCACAATAAATGCTAGAACATTAAGTGAAGAAACATTGAATAAATGCAAACTCTATATATGTGTCAAGTATGCTTTATCAAGAACTGCGGTCCTCATTTAATTTGGTAAAAATGGTTTTCAGTCATATGCATAAGAATAAAAAACACAATTTCATATTCTGGTACTTTCGTTTCTTTTGAGAATAAAAGAATCGGTCTCAATCAATTCATTCAAACTGTTTTAGTTTTTCTTAATGTTAAAATGTCTACTAGCAGCAGTATATTTTCTCATTGTTTATCTAACGGCCAGGGCTAATGAAAATTCAGTTCATGAAAATATATTTTGTACTTGAATATTTTGTACAGTCAACATAAATGATATAATATATAATATACATTCTTTTGATATACCGTAGATCTGCAATATACTTTTGAATTCCCCTTCACCATTACAACCTTAAATACTGACTATTGCCAATCATACACAATAACTGCATTAAATCACACATTACAGTAGCATAGTCCCGACTCCAAGCAAAAATATATTGAAATTTCAATGCACTTCAAATCACAGTTACTCCAAAGAGTTCTGCGCTTAATTATGTATATACAACGTGCACAATCCATACCAGTCTAGTTCATCGTTCCATATCAAGACAACAAATTAGGCAAACCGTTGGAAAGATGAGCTTTAAGTAATATTTATATACGAATCTGTGCTAAATTGATCATTGGAAACGGATGTGTTAAAGCCAGCATGGACGGCTCATCCTTCCAGAGCAGCCGAGTTCGCGATGCTGATTGCGGTTGCGTTCTATGTTTTTTGTCCGTTACGCGGTTTGTGATCATAATTTATTTTTTGGCCTTTTCGGACTTAAAACTTTCGAATGCCCCATTGGTACACTTTTGCTTATGAAACATCATTTTAATGCCGGACACCACTCTCTAAGTGTCCGACAATTGTCATCTCGATCTTTTTGCGAAACGAACTTCATATTCCCATAATCAATATTGATTCTATAACCGGCTTTGTTGCGAACATTTGAACCAAGGACTGTTATGATGTTGTGATAGGCTGAATGACCCATTAGTGCTTTTTCTATCTCCTCTCCACGAAATCCTTTGCTAGTTAATTCTTCGGAAGTAAAAGACCCTGTTATGTATATGAAAAGATACTGACACTCTTTCATAATATCTTCAAGGCTCTGGTCTGTGTTGCACAAAGTTGACACCGTCACTAGACTAGTAAAGTTACATTTGCCTATTATCTTGTTTAAATGTGTAATGAATGTGTTTGATTCGCTATTCTTCTCCAAAAACATAACCAATATGTCTGAAAAGAAAATTAAATACACACAAGGCTGAAGAGTGTATCTATTTTTT
The DNA here is from genome assembly GCA_963971305.1 of Arcuatula senhousia. NCBI lineage: Eukaryota > Metazoa > Mollusca > Bivalvia > Mytilida > Mytilidae > Arcuatula > Arcuatula senhousia. The sequence goes on from OZ020304.1 coordinate 66,606,763, forward strand.
TAAAGTAATAAGAATTACAGATTTTTTCCTAACAAATTTTTATCACACAATTCAATTTATCATATAAAATAATTGTTGAAAAAAAAGCAACGAGGGTGATAACTTTTTATCTATCACCCTCTCGTGCGCCGAGTTCGTGCACAGCCTCATTTTAACATTTTTAATCAATTGTATAAATATGAATTACAGCAAAATTGTTTTCTAAATAATTGATATTATCAAACTGTAACAATATTTCGTGAAAAATCCTTATTTTAACAAACATTAATGAATCTTTGAACAGACAAATGCATCATCAAACAAGAGGCTCCCAGGAACCTGAATCGCTCACCTTGTCTTGAGGTCAACCATATGAGGACTTTTGTATAGCTAAATGAGCTGAATGTTTAAGCAAGATAAAAAGTTGTCATTCTAAATAAGCACAAAAACACTATTATTCACCTTTTAAGGGGCTGTAACCTCTATAAGGGGTCATCTGACAACAACCCTATGGAGACTTTTGTAGAGCTAAATGAGCTGAACATTTAAGCAAGCAACAGCTTTTGTCTATCTGCAATAGTTTTCAGTCTGTAGGCCAAACACACGAAAAAAGGCTATATTTAACCTTTAAGGGTCATCTGACAACTTCAACCCTATGAAGAATTTTGTAGAACTAAATGAGCTAAACATTTAAGCAAGCAACTGCTTTTCTCTATCTGCAATAGTTTTCATTCTATTTGCCAAAAGCACTATTTTTTGCCTTTAAGGGGCTGTAACCCCTATAAGGGGTCATCTGACAACTTTGACCCTATGGAGACTTTTGTAGAGCTAAATGAGCTGAACATTTAAGCAAGCAACAGCTTTTCTCTATCTGCCAACAACATGAAAAAAACGCTATTTTTTACCCCTATCAAAGGTCATTTGACAACTTCGACCCAATGGAGAATTTTGTAGAGCTTTTGATTTTGAAGAGCCAAAGATCCTTCGGATTTTTTCTATCTGTTATGGCTGCTCATTTATAAGCTATTTTAAGTGATTTTACCCTATGTTCTATTTTCAGTAACAGCGGCCATGTTTTTTATCGAATCATTTTAAAATGAGGATCGTTTGCTGCCAACATGTCATATATCATTTCTGCAAAGTTTCAGTAAAATTGGTTTCGTGGTTTCAGAGAAGAAGATTTTTTGAAATTGTTAAATATAATGGACGACGAACGACAGACGACGGACTACAGACGAGGACGGACGATAGACGATGACGGGCGCATAGTGATGGCATAAGCTCACATGGCCTTTGGTCAGCTGAGATAATAAAAAAAGTGTTTTCTAAAGTTATTTCATAGGCCAACATTTTATTTCAGTTTAAAGATGGTCACTCCTGAACATTTTTTTATATCAACCATTTTTCGATTTGTGATGGAAATGATAGATAATTGTCCACTTAATTAAATAACAATCAAAAACAACTATATGTCTGTCACGGCCGTACGGCAGGCTATATAAAAGTGAGGCAAAGGGGGGTCTGGGGGGATGTGCCCCCCAGAAGAGTAAGGGGTCCAGGGGCGAAGCCCCTGGAAGACAAAAGCAAAATAGGTGTTAAAAGGCATAAAATCATTTATTTTTAATACGACCATATGTTAGGTAGGGAAACGAATCGAGCATGATTTGATGAACTGATAAACATCATGTGACCCAGTATACTTATGTGATGTCATATGAAACAATCAATTGCTAGGTTAACTTTATTTTACTTTATTTTGTTTTACTACATTGTTGCTCTTTCCCAAGTATTCAGTCGACGCAAGCTGGAGAAAGATCGTTCACATGCAACAGACGTGACTGGAAGAAAGAGCAAAAGTCTAAACACAAAATTTATGCACGGATACAGATCTTTGTCAGCAATCTTAACAGCTTCCTCTAACGAAGTGGTTTCTTTATAGCTCTCCACCCTCTTTCTACATCTGTCGATTTCAATCTTAAAAGTGTCTAAATCAGTAAGGTCTGGAAAAGCCTGAAACATGACCTCTATTGTTTCAAATTCAAGTGTTGGTTCAAATTATCGATATTTCAAGAAGCAACCTCTCATCAGTAGCATTTGAATCAAAACATTGGAAAGAATTGAAAATTGAGAGTACTCAAAACCAAAACATTCGAAAAAGGAAGCCAAACCCAGCACCGAGGATATCGACCAGAACTTGACTTTAAAAGACGCTAAAATAATCATCCATTATTATAATTGTTGGTTACTTTAAATGTAAAAAAATAACTGCACATTTACCATATCCTTAAAGCACTGGAATGTCTCTCTAAATTGAGTGTTAGTGTGAACAAGAAACTGTGGAAGGACGGATGGACGGCCAAAGAAAAAACTAAATGAAATTAGCACGACCTGATCTCGCCAATAGTTTAATTGTTTGCAAATTGGGTTCTAAAAAGTTCTTTTAAATCGCAATTTCATTTGAAGTCAAGATCATCAGGGCCCCTAATATTTCATTTCTTTCTATTGATATAAAATTTAAGCACCCTACTTGTTATTTTGTTGATACCTTCATAATTTGTGTGTCTGATGTATACACGACTCTGATAGATCCATGAAATAATTTCTCACTGTAATACTGTAGGAAAACATTTTAAAGATGAATTACTTATACACAGTGTGCAAAGAGTACGTTCTTTACAAAGACTGATAGATTGCTTATCAATCTGGATTTTAATATAAATAAAGTAATAGATTAAAATCGGGCTAAAACACTAGTTACCTGCATAATCATCATCTAACTTTCTTTTCAAAGAAACCCGTTTTTAACCAATTTTGAAAGGACATTTTTTGATTTTGATATCTTCGCGGGAATAGTCGAATCTCTCGGTCTTTTCCATCTTTATTATGTGGGTAAGAACCGAATAGAATTCACCAATGAATTCACCATAACCAAATTAGTAATCGAATTATTGGATGACTAGCGATCATATCAGTTATGTAAACGACCTTTAAACAAACCGATTACGCATTTGATTTACAACCTTAAAACTATGGAAATCTGTATATTTTAAGTCAGAACTGAAATTAAGGTGAGGCATTTGCCTCATTTGCCTACATTGCGGTACGGCCATGTCTGTTTGCTTGTTCCGAGATACTAGTATATGACATACAAAATTTGGCGGGAAATCAGACTCTTCAAGATTTCGTATAACTTTATCATTGTGACGTTTTTGGGCCTTAAAAACCACTAAGTTGTATCAAGAATTTTAAGAAATTTTATATAGTTGGGTTTTAAGGTCTATATGATCAGAAAATGTCATAAAAAGTAGGGGTCAGTGTGCAAAAAGTGTCTTCAGTATCTAAATGTAAAGTCTAGAGGAGTTCCGAAATAAGACTGAAATTCTAAAACATGAAGAGTGAAAATCCTTAAAAATACAAATAAAAAAGATCTGAAAATCCGTGCATATATAAAAGTACTTAAATGATTCAGTATATCAAATTAAATAAGATATAGCTGAGATGGTGTTAGAGTAGATTGCTACTAATCGAAAAAACATTGTCATCCTCGGCGGCTCCTCAGTAGGCAATACTTTTCTCAAGGTATCAATCTACTCTATCACCTTCTATATATATGTTAGACAAAAAAGTATTTTTACTTTACGTATTATTTTTTTTTGCATTTAGTAATCTGAAAATAATATTGTAACTTTTTAAAAATTCTAACCAGAATAATGCAATTTGTTATTGGATATGTTACAAAGCAAGAATTGTCTAAAAAATATATCATTTTTTTTGGAAATCAAAGATACAGCAAAGTCAAGACAATTAAAGAAGACAAATAATCTGCTTAAAGTTCGCTAAATTATGTTAATCATGCAAATTAAGTTAGTCTGGAATAGTCGAAATGAATGTTTAAATTAATGTCAGATAAATTTATAAGTACCCGTCTTATTTTTAGCTCCTTCTGCTTCCAATGGAACTGTTTTGGGGTCGCTTTTAGTGACTGTGAACAAATAAAATATATAAGTTAATTTCTTTCCTACATTATAAAAAAAATATTTTTCAAAGTTAAAACAAAGAAACAAATCTGTTTAGAATTAGTATTTCGTCCTCTTGACCACCTAGTACTAAATACATTCAATGAAACCTTTCTAAACCGAGATCATTTTGGACTGAGATATATTCGAAATAGACAGGTGATGGATTTATGTAGGTTTAAAGTGTGTAGAAACTTAAATAGGGACTTGAAAACCAGGTCTGATAATTTTTGTTTGTTTGTTTGTTCAGTCTTCGGGTTAAACAGGTTTCACCATACTGCTCAACTGATCGTTGGCTGTTTTTACGTATATTTTTTTGATGACATTGAATTGCAACGTAAACCCATATAATCTATGACAGATGAACTCGAAATAAAATGATAGTTGAAACAACAATTTCCCGTAGTAAATAAACCAATATTAATCGCATGCAGTGTTAATATATATTAAAATAAAAATAACTAGGTATAATTGTGTTGGGATGCCAACACACAAGTCGCCCAAAATCGCCTTGGATAGAGTTCTATTCAAATCAGTGCATCAAAATAAGTCTAGAAATCAATTTTCGTTGAAATCGGACAAAGTTGACGTTTTTAAGGGGACGGGTGTAGTAAAATGGCCGCCATTTTGAAACTGTAAGTCGGATATCAAATCCGGTCGCAGATTTGAACTCAGCATACCCGCTTTACCCAGATGACCAATTTTCAAGACGATCCGATGAAAAAAAATTTTCCGCCCATTTTTTCCGATGGCCGCCATTTTGAAACGGCGGCCATCTTGAAAATTTTAAAAGTGCATTACACAACTTTGAGTGACCCAGTATCCAATCTCATAAGTGTTATTCAATTTCCTTGGACCGTTTTCTTGTTCTAGGGAGGACAAATTCTCGATAAAGAATCAGAATAATAACTAGGTATAATTGTGTTGGGATGCCAACACACAAGTCGCCCAAAATCGCCTTGGATAGAGTTCCATTCAAATCAGTGCATCAAAATAAGTCTAGAAATCAAATTTCGTTGAAATCGGACAAGGTTGACGTTTTTAAGGGGGCGGGTGTAGTAAAACGGCCGCCATTTTGAAACTGTAAGTCGGATTTCAAATCCGGTCGCAGATTTAAGCTCAGCTTACCCGCTTTACCCAGATGACCAATTTTCAAGACGATCCGATGAAAAAAAAATTTCCGCCCACTTTTTCCGATGGCCGCCATTTTGAAACGGCGGCCATCTTGAAAAATTTAAAAGTGCATTACACAACTTTGAGTGACCCACTATCCAACCTCACAAGTGTTATTCAATTTCCTTGGACCGTTTTCTTGTATTAGGGAGGACAAATTCTCGATAAAGAATCAGAAGAATAATAATAATAATAAGAAAAATAACTAGCTATAATTTGTGTTGGGATGCCAACACACAAGTCGCCCAAAATCGCCTTGGATACCTTTTCTTCCCATTAAGTACAATAAAATATGTATAGAAATCAAATTTCATTGAAATCGGACAAAGTTCACATTTTAAAGGGGGCGGGTGTAGTAAAATGGCCGCCATTTTAAAACCGGAAGTCGGATTTCAAATCTGGTCGCAGATTTGAATTCAGCATACCCGCTTTACCCAGATGACAAATTTTCAAGACGATCCGATGAAAAAAAAATTTCCGCCCACTTTTTCCGACGGCCGCCATTTTGAAACGGCGGCCATCTTGAAAATTTCAAAACATGATTACACGCCTATGAGTGACCCACTATCCAATCCAACAAGTGTTATTCAATTTCCTTGAACCGTTTACTTGTATTAGGGAGGACAGCTTTACGATAAAGAATCAGAAGAATAACTAGCTATAATTTGTGTTGGGATGCCAACACACAAGTCGCCCAAAATCGCCTTGGATACTTTTTCTTCCCATTCAGTACAATAAAATATGTATAGAAATCAAATTTCATTGAAATCGAACAAAGTTCACATTTTTAAGGGGGGGCGGGTGTAGTAAAATGGCCGCCATTTTGAAACCGGAAGTCGGATTTTAAATCCGGTTGCAGATTTGAAATCAGCATACCCCTTTACCCAGATAACCAATTTTCAAGACGATCCGATGAAAAAAAAATTTCCGCCCACTTTTTCCGACGGCCGCCATTTTGAAACGGCGGCCATCTTGAAAATTTCAAAACTTGATTACACGCCTTTGAGTGACCCACTATCCAATCCAACAAGTGCTATTCAATTTCCTTGATCCATTTTCTTGTATTAGGGAGGACAACTTTACGATAAAGAATCAGAAGAATAATAACTAGCTATAATTTGTGTTGGGATGCCAACACACAAGTCGCCCAAAATCGCCTTGGATACCTTTTCTTCCCAATTAGTACAATAAAATATGTATAGAAATCAAATTTCATTGAAATCGGACAAAGTTCACATTTTAAAGGGGGCGGGTGTAGTAAAATGGCCGCCATTTTAAAACCGGAAGTCGGATTTCAAATCTGGTCGCAGATTTGAATTCAGCATACCCGCTTTACCCAGATGACAAATTTTCAAGACGATCCGATGAAAAAAAATTTTCCGCCCACTTTTTCCGACGGCCGCCATTTTGAAACGGCGGCCATCTTGAAAATTTCAAAACATGATTACACGCCTATGAGTGACCCACTATCCAATCCAACAAGTGTTATTCAATTTCCTTGAACGGTTTTCTTGTATTAGGGAGGACAGCTTTACGATAAAGAATCAGAATAATAATAATAATAATAACTAGTTCTAATTGTGATCGCAAGCGAGTCACATACATGTCCCCTCACGTACCCCTCTTGGCAATATTTCTGGCTTTTGTGGGAACCCTGTTAAAGCAATGACGCCCTAATCATTCCATTGAAGCACCCTTTTTACAAGCATTGGTAGCGTACTTGTAAACTATTGTGGTGACTAGCGAGCATAACTACCGCTCTCGTCCTCCACAATGGAGCCACTCTTCAATGAAATGCTAAGAACGTGACGGAGAAGCTTTTGGTTGACATCCATATAAGATATTATTCTCCCTTAATCTCATATGGTTGAGAAGAGTCACACAGTCGCATCCAAAAGCTGTTGCATGAGACCATAAACAAAATTTGATGCTAAAAATGAACTCCCCATACCACAATTACCCTGTATATTAATTTTCATTAAAATCGGAGCAAGTTTTATTTTGGCGGGAAACGGCAGCCATTTTGAAAATGGCCGACGATAAGAAAAAATTAATGTCAAAAATCAACTCGCAGTACCACTATTACCTTGAATACCAATTTTCATCAAAATCTGAGTAACTTTAATTTTGGCGGGAAACGGCGGCCATTTTGAAAATGGTCGACGATAAATAAATTTCGATGTCAAAAATCAAATCCCCATACTACTATTACCTTATATACCAATTTTCATCAAAATCAGAGTAACTTTAATTTTGGCGGGAAACGGCGGCCATTTTGAAAATGGCCGACGATAAAAAAAAAATTCGATGTCAAAAATCAACTCGCCATACCACTATTACCTTATATACCAATTTTCATCAAAATCGGAGCAAGTTTAAATTTTGGCGGGAAAATGGCAGCCATTTTAGCCGCCATTTTGAAAATGGCCGTCAAAAAAATTTTTCGACTCCAAAAATGAACTCGGCATACCACTATTACCTTGGAAACCAATTTTCATTAAGAAATAACAAAGTTGAGATTTTTTTTCATTACTATTACAAAATGTATTGAACAAAGAAAGATAACTCAATCTTACAAAAAAATTAATTTTCGATTTTTTGCAAAATTTTGAAAACGGTAAGTCCGATTTTCAAATTTTTTTTTTTAAATGAAAGGTATTGAAAGTCTACACTTACCCTATAAAGGAATTTGTCCTACCCATGCTGGATCAGAAATGCCAGGAAAAATTCAACTTCGGTTTCAAGGAGCCATTTTGAGGCCCTTTTTTGACCTATAAGGGGTTGTTCGATTTCGACGAAAAATACAAAAAGCACAATTTCCCATTCCATACTCTTGATTTATGAAGTTTCAGCTTCCTACCTTTAACGATGTCGAAAAAATGAGGTGGACAAGTTCACGGTCCAGAATACCGAGAAAAATAATAATAATAATAATAATAATAATAATAATAATAATAATAATAATAATAATAATAATAAGAAACCGAGCAAAAACAATATGTCCCCGACACTTCGTGTTCGGGGACATAATAATAACAAGTGCTGACTGTGTTGGGGATGCCCAACACAAAAATGTCTCCCAAACGAACCCATTTTTGACATCGTATTATGATTCGCCATCTTTTAAAACCCCTACATAAAAAAATTTGGTCGAAATCGAAGTATTTTGACGATTTTCGCATTTTTGGGCCCGAAAAATCACATTTTCGCAAATAACTCGAAAACCGTAAACATCGCTTCAAATTTTTTTTCGTATTATTGATGAGCTCCCTTTGCTCTATTCACCTACAAAATTTCAGCCTCCTACGCACCTAGGTAACCGAGATATTGCAATGTCCTATATTATGAACTTTCGCCAATTACACGGAAACGGCGGCCATTTTGTAATTTTTGAAAAGTCCGTCAACAACTTCAGTAACCGATCTACCTTCCTACAATGTTTCGTGTGAACCCCCCTATGCGTTTGAGAGAAAACTACCGGACAAGTTCGTGGCGGGAGGAAAGAAGAAAAAGAATAATAATAATAAGAAACAGAGTAAAAACAATATGTCTCCAAACTTTCGTTTGGGAGACATAATAATAATAAGAAACGGTGCAAAAACAATAAGTCTCCCAAACTTTGTTTTGGGCGACTTAATAATAATAATAATAATAATAAGAAACGGTGCAAAAACAATAAGTCTCCCAAACTTTGTTTTGGGCGACTTAATAATAATAACTAGGTATAATTGTGTTGGGATGCCAACACACAAGTCGCCCAAAATCGCCTTGGATAAAGTTCCATTCAAATCAGTGCATCAAAATAAGTCTAGAAATCAAATTTCGTTGAAATCGGACAAAGTTGACGTTTTTAGGGGGGCGGGTGTAGTTAAATGGCCGCCATTTTGAAACCGTAAGTCGGATTCCAAATCCGGTCGCAGATTTGAGCTCAGCATACCCGCTTTACCCAGATGACCAATTTTCAAGACGATCCGATGAAAAAAAAATTTCCGCCCACTTTTTCCGATGGCCGCCATTTTGAAACGGCGGCCATGTTGAAAATTTTAAAAGTGCATTACACAACTTTGAGTGACCCACTATCCAATCTCACAAGTGTTATTCAATTTCCTTGGACTGTTTTCTTGTATTAGGGAGGACAACTTTACGATAAAGAATCAGAAGAATAACTAGGTATAATTGTGTTGGGATGCCAACACACAAGTCGCCCAAAATCGCCTTGGATAGAGTTCCATTCAAATCATTGCATCAAAAGAAGTCTAGAAATCAAATTTCGTTGAAATCGGACAAAGTTGACGTTTTTAGGGGGGCGGGTGTAGTAAAATGGCCGCCATTTTGAAACCGGAAGTCGGATTTTAAATCCGGTCGCAGATTTGAACTCAGCATACCCGCTTTACCCAGATGACCAATTTTCAAGACGATCCGATGAAAAAAAAATTTCCGCCCACTTTTTCGGACGGCCGCCATTTTGAAATGGCGGCCATCTTGAAAATTTCAAAACATGATTACACGCCTTTGAGTGACCCACTATCCAATCCAACAAGTGTTATTCAATTTCCTTGAACTGTTTTCTTGTATTAGGGAGGACAACTTTACGATAAAGAATCAGAAGAATAATAATAATAATAATAATAATAATAAGAAACGGTGCAAAAACAATAAGTCTCCCAAACTTTGTTTTGGGCGACTTAATAATAATAATAAGAAACGGTGCAAAAACAATAAGTCTCCCAAACTTTGTTTTGGGCGACTTAATAATAATAAGAAACGGTGCAAAAACAATAAGTCTCCCAAACTTTGTTTTGGGCGACTTAATTATAACTAGGTATAATTGTGTTGGGATGCCAACACACAAGTCGCCCAAAATCGCCTTGGATAGAGTTCCATTCAAATCAGTGCATCAAAATAAGTCTAGAAATCAAATTTCGTTGAAATCGGACAAAGTTGACGTTTTTAGGGGGGCGGGTGTAGTAAAATGGCCGCCATTTTGAAACCGTATGTTGAATATCAAATCCGGTCGCAGATTTGAACTCAGCATACCCGCTTTACCCAGATGACCAATTTTCAAGACGATCCGATGAAAAAAAATTTTCCGCCCACTTTTTCCGATGGCCGCCATTTTGAAACGGCGGCCATCTTGAAAATTTTAAAAGTGCATTACACAACTTTGAGTGACCCAGTATCCAATCTCACAAGTGTTATTTAATTTCCTTGGACCGTTTTCTTGTACTAGGGAGGACAAATTCTCGATAAAGAATCAGAAGAATAATAACTAGGTATAATTGTGTTGGGATGCCAACACACAAGTCGCCCAAAATCGCCTTGGATAGAGTTCCATTTTAATCAGTGCATCAAAAGAAGTCTAGAAATCAAATTTCGTTGAAATCGGACAAAGTTGACGTTTTTAGGGGGGCGGGTGTAGTAAAATGGCCGCCATTTTGAAACCGGAAGTTGGATTTCAAATCCGGTCGCAGATTTGAACTCAGCATACCCGCTTTACCCAGATGACCAATTTTCAAGAGGATCCAATGAAAAAAAAAAATTCCGCCCACTTTTTTCGACGGCCGCCATTTTGAAACGGCGGCCAACTTGAAAATTTCAAAACATGATTACACGCCTTTGAGTGACCCACTATCCAATCCAACAAGTGTTATTCAATTGCCATGAACTGTTTTCTTGTATTAGGGAGGACAACTTTACGATAAAGAATCAGAATAATAATAACTAGTGCTGACTGTGTTGGGGATGCCCAACACAAAAATGTCTCCCAAACGAATGAATTTTTGATAGTGTATTCTTATTCGCCATCCTTAAAAACCCCTAGATACAAAATTTTGTTAAAATCGAAGCATTTTTGCAATTTTTGCTTTTTCGGTGGCGGCCATTTTGAAAATGGCGGCCATATTGAAAATTTTTATTTTACGTATCAAGTCTACTCATAACCCTCTACTAGCATACCAAATTTCATTCAAATCCATCCAGTAGTTTCCGAGATAATTTTAGGGTACCCTTTTGCCGTGGCGGCCATTTTGAAAATGGCGGCCATCTTGAAAATTTCGAAGTGCCTGTGCACACCTCCAATAACCAATCTACCATCATACAAAGTTTCGTGCAATTCCATTTTGTCGTTTTCAAAAAACCTTGCGGACAGTTTCATGTCCGGAAGAAAGAAGAAAAAAAAGAATAATAACTAGGTATAATTGTGTTGGGATGCCAACACACAAGTCGCCCAAAATCGCCTTGGATAGTGTTCCATTTAAATCAGTGCATCAAAATAAGTCTAGAAATCAAATTTCATTGAAATCGGACAAAGTTCACATTATTAAGGGGGCGGGTGTAGTAAAATGGCCGCCATTTTTAAATCGTTAGTCGGATTTCAAATCTGGTTGCAGATTTGAACTCAGCATACCCGCTTTCCCCAGATGACTAATTTTCAAGACGATCCGATGAAAAAAAAATTTCCGCCCACTTTTTCCGATGGCCGCCATTTTGAAATGGCGGCCATTTTGAAAATTCTGAAAACTTCCCACAAAACTTTAGATGGTGGTCTAGTATTATACCAAGATTCATAAAGCTCAGTCGAATTTCCTAGAAGTATATCCTTGGACAAGTTCACCATCAAGAAGAAAAGGAAGAATAATAATAAAAATAAGAAACGGGGTAAAAACAATAAGTCGCCAAAACTTTGTTTTGGGCGACTTAATAATAATAAGAAACAGAGTAAAAGCAATATGTCTCCCAACACATAGTGTTTGGGAGACATAATAACAAGTGCTGACTGTGTTGGGGATGCCCAACACAAAAATGTCTCCCAAACGAACCCATTTTTGACATTATATTCTGATTCGCCATCTTTTAAAACCTCTACATACAAAATTTTGTTGAAATCGAAGCATTTTGACGATTTTGGCATTTTCGGGCCCGAAAAATCACATTTTCGCAAATAACTCGAAAACCGTAAATATCGCTTCAAATTTTTTTTTCGTATTATTAAAGAGCTCCTTTTGCTCTATTCACCTACAAAATTTCAGCCTCCTACGCACCTAGGTTACAGAGATATTGCAATGTCCTATATTATGAACTTTCGCTAATTACACAGAAACGGCGGCCATTTTGAAAATTTTGAAATGTCCGAACACAACTTCAGTTACCCATCTACCATCCTACAATGTTTCGTTAAAATCCTTCGAGGCGTTTTGAAGAAAAGGTACGGACACGTTCATGGCGGGGAGAAAGAAGAAAAAGAATAATAACTAGAATTGCCATTGCGAGCAATAGCAGATGTCGACCGTTGCCTTATCTTTTACGACATATTTGACACTGTTGGCAGCCATTTTAATGATTTTTTTAATATTTGACTCCATATTCCCACTCGCCATCCTTCAAACACCTAAAATATCAATTGCTTTAAAATCTGAAAAAATGTGGCGGCCATTTTGAATTTTTTGGAATTTTTTAACTCGCCATCATTTGAAACTCCTAAATATAAAGTTTTGTTAAAATCTGAGAATGTTCACTTTTTACGGAAAATGGCCGCCATTTTGAATTTTTCGACATTTCTGACCTCGCGTATCAACTCGCCATCCTTCATATTCCTTAAATATAAAGTTTCGTTAAAATCAGAGAATGTTCAATTTTTACGGGAAATGGCGGCCATTTTGAATTTTTTGAAATTTTTGAATCGGTCATCCTTCAAAACTCTTAAAAAAAAATTTCGTTAAAATTTTGAAAAAAAAAACTTTTTTGGAAGTGGCAGCCATTTTGAATTTTTTGAACTTTTTGAACTCGCCATCCTTTGAAACACCTAAATATAAATTTTCGTACAAATCGGAAAATTTTTCATTTTTACAGGAAGTGGCGGCCATTTTGAATTTTTCGACATTTCTTACTCTGCGTATGAACTCGCCATCCTTCATATACCTTAAATATAAAGTTTCGTTGAAATTGGAGAATGTTCAATTTTTACGGAAAATGGCGGCCATTTTGAATTTTTCGACATTTTTTTCGTCACGCCTCAACTCGCCATCTTATAATATGGCGTAAAATAGATTTTTGTTTAAATCAGAAAACGCGACTTTTTTTACGTAAAATGGCGGCCATCTTTGATATGGCAGCCATCTTGGTTCCGAAAAGTTTCACCGCAACAGATCTCATGATGACGTATCAACATACCAAGTATCAATCCGTAATATTAAACGGTTCACGAGTTATTGGTCGGACAAATATAAGTCGGAACAATAAGAATAATAATGAAAAAAAATAAACGCGACAATAACAATATGTCTACCGAATAACTGCGTTTCGGTCGACATAACTAGAATTGCCATTGCCAGCAATAGCAGATGTCGACCGTTGCCTTATCTTTTATGACATATTTGACACTGTTGGCAGCCATTTTAATGATTTTTTTTAATATTTGACTCCATATTCCCACTCGCCATCCTTCAAACACCTAAAATATGAGGTTGCGTTAAAATCTGAAATTTTTCAATAATTACCAAAGTGGCGGTCATTTTGAATTTTTTGGAATTTTCTAACTCGCCATCATTTGAAACTCCTAAATATAAAGTTTTGTTAAAATCTGAGAATGTTCACTTTTTACGGAAAATGGCCGCCATTTGGAATTTTTCGACATTTCTGACCTCGCGTTTCAACTCGCCATCCTTCATATTCCTTAAATATAAAGTTTCGTTAAAATCGGAGAATGTTCAATTTTTACGGGAAATGGTGGCCATTTTGAATTTTTTGAAATTTTTTAATCGGTCAACCTTCAAAACTCTTTTTCAAAAAAAAATTCATTAAAATTTTGAAAAAAAAAATTTTGGAAGTGGCGGCCATTTTGAATTTTTTGAACTTTTTGAACTTGCCATCCTTTGAAACATCTAAATATAAATTTTCGTGGAAATCGGAAAATTTTTCATTTTTACAAGAAGTGGCGGCCATTTTGAATTTTTCGACATTTCTTACGCCGCGTATGAACTCGCCATCCTTCATGAAACTTAAATATAAAGTTTCGTTAAAATCGGAGAATGTTAAATTTTTACGGGAAATGGCGGCCATTTTGAATTTTTCGACATTTTTTTCATCACGCCTCAACTCGCCATCCTATAATATGGCGTAAAATAATTTTTTGTTTAAATCAGAAAACGCGACTTTTTTTACGTAAAATGGCGGCCATCTTTGATATGGCAGCCATCTTGGTTCCGAAAAGTTTCACCGCAACAGATCTCATGATGACGTATCAACATACCAAGTATCAATCCGTAATATTAAACGGTTCACGAGTTATTGGTCGGACAAATATAAGTCGGAACAATAAGAATAATAATGATAAAAAATAAATGCGACAATAACAATATGTCTACCGAATAACTGCGTTTCGGTCGACATAATAATAATAATAAGAAACGGAGTAAAAACAATATGTCTCCAAACTTTCGTTTGGGAGACATAATAATAAGAAACGGTGCAAAAACAATAAGTCTCCCAAACTTTGTTTTGGGCGACTTAATAATAATAAGAATAATAATAATAATTAAAAAGTCATTTGTTCAGAGAACAAATGTGAGGTCTTTCCCTGTCTTATGTTTTTGTTATGGTATTTTATACAAGTACTAAAGACATTTGAGTCACTTTGTTTATGACAAGATGTTGCCAATTATTGTGATATAGGCTCCAGAATGAAGATTAGGGGGCCTACAGTCAGAAAAAGTATGGTTGCTAAGGACTTTTATGTTGGTTGCTATGGACTAAATGTCACTTCCGGTTGCAAAAACTTACATCTTAACTCAGAAAGAAGTCTTGTTTAAGAATATGTATGGTTGCTATGGACTTTTCATTAAGGTTACCTTGTTGCTAGGGAATGACCTTGACCCATGACCTTTGACTCAAATTTTAGCTCTTTGCATTCTGATTCATTTAAGTATACATGTTTACTATACTATTTGTTATGGTTTTCAAGTTATGGGCAAAAAACGTGTTTCGCGAAACTTGTTTTGGCCGCCATTTTGAAACCGTTCAACAGAATCATGTACTGTTTGGGTTCAAATTGAAGACAATTCAATTCTCTTTCAAATAAACCCTATGTTTCATTCACCATCTTTTATGGTTAAAAAGTTATAAACAAAAATCATTTTAAAAATACAAATCAAGGGCGATAACTCAAAAACAACAAGTTTTAGGCTTTCGCACCTGTAACACTTTTTGTAGATCTCGACATGGCGAACATTTTTCCCATGTATTGTCCGTCTCAATTTTGTACGGTTTAGGTGTTATTTCTTAAAAACTGTTTACAGTGTCGGGCCTGTCGGCCATTTTGAAAATGGTTGCCTGTAACCATTCGACTTGGGTCTTAAATTGAAGGACTCTTAATGACGGTCACAAAAAACCCATATGTTTACTATATTATCTTTGATGGTTTAAAAGTTATAAGCCAAAAACGAATAAGCCGAAACACGTCAAGGGCCATAACTCGAAAACCGTTTGTCGTACAGTGTTCAACCCTTTATATCAAATAAAGGTCTAAATGAGACAAGTATTTTCCTCATGACATGTCTGTTTCAATTTTGTATGGTTTTTGAGCTATACTGCAGACAAGGTGTACCATGACCTCTGACCTTGAGATTTGACCTTTGACCTTGACATTTTTAGATGTAACATATGTCACCTAGGATGATTGGTGAAGGTCCCAAATCTCTAGGACAAACCGTTTTGAAGAAAAAAAATTTGACGAGTCGTGACACTTTTCGGGTCAAAAACGCGTAACCAGGAAGTTGATCAAAAAAAAAATTTTTGTGTGACGAATGATGACCAGGAGTCTAGCAACATTTTCCCTGCTTCAGATTTTTGATAACGGTTACGGTTTCTGACTTTATCTGCAGACAAGGTTTTTGGGTTCCGGGCAGATAACTCCGTTACTAAAAATAGATCGGTTTCGCAGGCCGACTCAAGTCGAGCCCTGGTAGTGTCGATTAATAGTACTAAGTTTCGAAATGATAGGTCGCGACACATTTTTGACATCTGCGGCAGAAAAAAAAAAAAATAATAATAATAATTAAAAAGTCATTTGTTCAGAGAACAAATGTGAGGTCTTTCCCTGTCTTATGTTTTTGTTATGGTATTTTATACAAGTACTAAAGACATTTGAGTCACTTTGTTTATGACAAGATGTTGCAAATTATTGTGATATAGGCTCCAGAATGAAGATCAGGGGGCCTAGAGTCAGAAAAAGTATGGTTGCTAAGGACTTTTATGTCGGTTGCTATGGACTAAATGTCACTTCCGGTTGCAAACACTTACATCTAAACTCAGAAAGTAGTCTTGTTTAAGAATATGTATGGTTGCTATGGACTTTTCATTAAGGTTACCTTGTTGCTAGGGAATGACCTTGACCCATGACCTTTGAACTCTGACTCAAATTGTAGCTCTTTGCATTCTGATTCATTTAAGTATACATGTTTACTATACTATCTGTTATGGTTTTCAAGTTATGGGCAAAAAACGTGTTTCGCGAAACTTGTTTTGGCCGCTATTTTGAAATCGTTCAACTGAATCATGTACTGTTTGGATTCAAATTGTAGGTAATTCTATTCTCTTTCAAATAAACCATATGTTTCATTCACCATCTTTTATGGTTAAAAAGTTATAAACAAAAATCATTTAAAAAATACGAATCAAGGGCGATAACTCAAAAACGACAAGTTTTACGCTTTCGCACCTAAAACACTTTTTGTAGATCTCAACATGGCGAACATTTTTCCCATGTATTGTCCGCTTCAATTTTGTACGGTTTAGTTATTATTTCTTAAAAACTGTTTACGGTGTCGGCCATTTTGAAAATGGCTGCCTTTAACCATTTGACTTTTGTCTTAAATTGAAGGACTCATAATGACAGTCACAAAAAACCCATATGTTTACTATATTATCTTTGATGGTTAAAAAGTTATAAGCCAAAAACGAATAAGCTGAAACGCGTCAAGGGCCATAACTCGAAAACGGTTTGTCGTACAGTGTTCGACCCTTTATATCAAATAAAGGTCTAAATGAGACGAGTATTTTCCTCATTACATGTCTGCATCAATTTTGTATGGTTTTTGAGCTATACTGCAGACAAGGTGTACCATGACCTCTGACCTTGAGATTTGACCTTTGACCTTGACATTTTTAGATGTAACATATGTCACCTAGGATGATTGGTGAAGGTCCCAAGTCTCTAGGACAAACCGTTTTGGAGAAAAAAATTTTGACGAGTCGTGACACTTTTCGGGTCAAAAACGCGTAACCAGGAAGTTGATCGAAAAACATTTTTTTGCGTGACGAATCATGACCATGAGTCTACCAACATTTTCCCTGCTTCAGATTTTTGATAACGGTTACGGTTTCTGACTTTATCTGCAGACAAGGTTTTTGGGTTCCGGGCAGATAACTCCGTTACTAAAAATAGATCGGCTTCGCAGGCCGACTCAAGTCGAGCCCTGGTAGTGTCGATTAATAGTATTAAGTTTCGTAATGATAGGTCGCGACACTTTTTTGACATCTGCGGCAGAAAAAAAAAAATAATAATCATAAGAAATACAGTAAGGTCTTTCCTTCTGTGGAAGGGAAAGACCTTAATAATAATAATCATAAGAAATACAGTAAGGTCTTTCCTTCTGTGGAAGGGAAAGACCTTAATAATAATAAGAAACGGTGCAAAAACAATAAGTCTCCCAAACTTCGTTTTGGGCGACTTAATAATAATAATAAGAAACGGTGCAAAAACAATAAGTCCCCAAAACTATGTTTTGGGCGACTTAATAATAATGAGGTTTATCTATTTATAAGATAAACCAGTTTAATGAAAGCGAGATTAATAAATTTTCTATTCTTTCTCCGTAATTTAATATCTGTATTTGTACCGGGTTTTGTAATTTTATTCACGAGTTGACATGTGATGGACGAAGGAAACAAAATGACTTTTAAATGCAGTTTGTTACACAAAAGCTGATTATGCCTTGGTGGTACAGAAAAAGTCTAAATGTGTACATGGAGTAATGCAAAAGTGAAAAAAATGCCCAAGTTTCATACAACTTCTTAACTTAAAAATTTCCTCATATCAATGTAGGAATGCTTTAAGAGAATTGAAAATAAGAGAGTCCTCAAACTTGAGATGTTTTATGAAGCTGGGTATATTGCATAATTGTAAAAAGTAATGTAAAATACACTGTATATGTGTTAAAAGCGAATCAAGTTGTGTATGGAATGAAAATTGATGTTTGCGAAGTTTCTTCATTGCACTCAAAAAGTAATCTTAGGCCATGTTCTCCATACGCGGAAAAAGGATTTTCTGGGCCAAGTTTGTGCATGTATCATGATATAAATTTGGTTAAATGTGGAGAAAATATTCGTTTTGTCTTTTTTAAGAATTAAAAAACAAACTAACAAAAAAAACCCCCAAAACCAAATCAACGATGTAACCGAGTTATGATGGGAGGTCAATTGACGAGAATGATAAAAAGGTCTTCTTGAGCCTGTTTAACAAAACTATAAATGAAATAGTCTTTTAACCATTTTACGAGCCTAAAATAACACAACAAAGCTAGCTATGGTTAACTAATTTAAGATGGTCTTTTAATGATCACAAATGATAAATTAGTCATTGACAAAATGAAATAATTTAAATCCTAATGTATTTCAGCCTTTAAATGTTAATCGTGCGAAGCATATCCATGCTAATTAGTTCGAAGAAAGAACAAAGCATATACTTTACCTTCACAACCATCAATGCGTGACTTTTCTAAAGCCATCATATGTATTGTTTCTTCTATATTTTGGAAATTATCAATTCCTGAAGTCGATACAACTGGTCATTTAGTTAAAGAATTATAATATTCAGTTAATTTTCACAAAATAAGTAAATGCTTTTGACTACACGTTTAGATGTGTTATCGATAAATTAAATTGATATGCAATAAAATAAGTTCAATAAAACACCAACAAGTTAAGAATCAAAATGGAAAAACCAGAAAACACCAAGGCAACCACAGTAACAGTTCAGCAACAAGCACAAATTAACTAGAAAAATACAATGGCTGAGAGTGTAAAAGACCTACTTACTTCGTACTTCTTTAATAACATCACAACTAACCTGGAAGTATAGCGTCTGTGTTCTTTTGATGTGTGCTGACGTTTTTCTCCATTTTTGCCGCTGGAATTGGCTCTAGTAAAAATAGAAATAGAGTTTGAAAAAATAGAAATAATACAACACCAATGCCATTTCACTTAACGATCAAATAAAGCAAAAAATAAAATTGATCTTGTGATCAAACATCCTTAGAGTGAAATATATATTTCAATGCTTTTCCTTTAGAATGACTTAACTCGTCGTTTGAATCCCAATTTACTATGCATGCCAAGATGGAAGCAAATAGCAAGTATAAATTTACCGTATACAAGAAAACATTGAACTTTTTTACATTTTCAAAAGTTTGGATTACAATTTACTTAATTTTTACAGCATAAAATTTTATGGCCCTTTTACTTAAAAAAGCAATGTCATATTTTATGCTAAAAAATGATAGTTTTATATATTGAACCAACAACTTTGAAAATGATGTAAAAAGATTTTGCTAATCACGTTTTAAAACAAATACACGTTTTAAAACAAATCCCACTGATGAAAATGGTTTAAAATCCAGTGATTATTTTCCGTGAAGTACAAATTCTAACAATATCGAGGCATTACATTTTGTTACACCCGATGCGCTTTTCCTATATTCAAAATTCATCATGAGCGCTGCCAAAAATATCAATAAGATCAACCTACGACTTGGGTAAAAAACATTTTTGGGTTTCGAAAAGAAAATTATCAGAAATTCAATTTGCCAAAAATATTTTTCCATAAAAAAATTAAATCCAAAATATTATTGTTTTAAAAGATAAAAATTATTTTTAAGTTAAATAGTCGGCCCTTATTATTGCTCAATTGTATTCAAATAAAAAACGTCGTAAATATAAATTACAACAAAGTTCCAGACAATAAATTTTGCTACACCTGACGCGCGTTTTGTCTATTCAAGACGCTCTACCAAAAGTATTAAAAAAATTCCAGACATTATATGAATATGAAGAGCACAGAATAATACCAAAACGAACGAGAATCCAAATTATGAATAAGACCACTCTATGTCTGGGGTAGGAAGAACCTTAGGGTATTGACAATTTAGAAATTTATACAGATAATTTATAGCTTTGATGTGTTCGTCAACACAAAAGTTTTGATGCCGGAGTGGGTTAACCTAGGGGAATTAAAACTCCACCAGCAGCGCTAACCATCACGGATGTTAGAAATGTAAATTACAACAGACAATTAATTTTGCTTCGCCTGACGCGCGTTTCGTCTATTCAAGACTCATCAGAGGTGCTCTACCATGTGACTGCTGAAGGTAAAATCCATGCATTTGCTTAAAAGGGTATTGTTGCATAAGGTATGTGAGAAAAATATAATATTCTTTGTAGAATGTTTCCTAATTAGGGACTATATAAAACTGTCTACACTACTAAACGAAACGTTTTGGTGTCTCTTCACATGTAACGATGCCATCCCAAATGAATAACATGAGTACGAATGCGATAAAATTGCCACAAAATTACCCGTTCATTTCGATACTTTCGATTTTAGAATAAACAATTTGTAAATATAGAAAAAAAGTTAAGTCGTATCTGTAATGCCATAGTAAAATCAAACTAAAGCTAAGAGAGCAATAAATTAAAACACTAACCTGGGACTCTTGCAGGTTTTTGTACTTCTTTAATTGTACTATCATCTTGGTATTTATCTGCTTCTGGTAATGATGTATCTTAAATATGTTAAACATTGTTGTGAATCATTTATGTGCATGATATGTATGAGACGACATGTTCTTGTATATTTGGCTCTCATTTGTATTATCAGTTATGTTTGTAAAAATCTGCAATATATCCTCATTCTGTATGAGCAGTTACATGTGTGTTGATAATGAAATTTTATGGAAGAGGTTTGACTGGTTTAACCTCGTTTAACCCACTTTTTCTAGCTTTTAGTACCAATTCAGGACCATATTCATCTTTTTCTAAAAAAACTTTCTTGTTCAGTTTAAACTTACCATGTATAAAAAGAAGGAAAAGGCATGAAGCTGAAAAAAAATGAATGGCTAGAATAAATACCTTTTGTAAGGAAAGCTTTTTTACGAAAAATAGTTTAAGTAAAGATTTTATATAATATATATAATTGCACAGAAGAAACCAGGGGCATGTTTAACAAAAGTGTCTTACTACTAAGACGTGTCTTACGATGGTCTTAATAAAAATCTTAGTCCTAAATCTTTTAATCCAGGACGCGTCTTATTTTTAGACATCCAAAGATTCAAGACTACGAATTGATAGGCTAATGGTGGTCTTTAAACGTAAAACGGATCTTATAACTTTAAAAAATAAACAAATACTTAATGTATCTTCTGTATTTTTGTCTTTGATGCATTATTTACGTAATAAATGTTAGTCAGCTAGTCATTCGTTTATATAGAGACCCCTGAACCTACACCTTATTTGAATTGGTAAATTACACTTAATAAACGAACGTAACTATTTCAAACATGAAAATGTAGTGATCAACATTATCTTTGTTGATTTTATTGTATCATGGCAAAGTTGTTAACACGATAGTTTTCTAACTGAACATATATTGATGATTTGATGTTTTTTGTGAAATACCTGTGATTAAGGTTTCAACAATAAGTTGGAGTTTGAAATTATATAAAGTTTTTTTTTAAATTTAATTCTGTTTATTTGCTATCATATTAATATAAAAGACTAGAGATGAGAAAATGTTTAACTTAATTTCTAAATATATAACATATCGAAAAGAATTGCAATATTTCATTCCTGTCAATGACTAATGATATTATTACCAATAAATTCAATTGTTACCATCAAAAGCCCATCTTAACTTAAGTACTAATAGGATACCTTCATTGTGTGGTTTTAGGGTGAAAAGACCATCTCATATCAACCTCTTATAAATGTCTTTAAACATATCTTAAGATATTTTTGTTAAACAGACCCCTACTTTAAGATTTTTCTTAACCGTATCAATTAATAAAAGCTTCATTAATGGCTAACCAAACACAGGTTCATCCTTGTTGCCAAACTTTTTGAGCACGACAACAAAAAGTGTAAAATTAATCAGTAGTTAAACTGTCAAAACAGGGAATAGAAATGAATTGAATCTATCAAACTATAAATAAATTGTTGATGTAACAAGCCTGTTCGTCTGTCTGTCCCAAATTCTGGGCGATTGGATATTGCCTTTTGTGCATATTCTTGTTTGCTGATATTTAATATGGTTTAATTTTCATTCGATATTTACATAACAAAAATAGACAGGAAACAAATGTCAAATAAATGCCGAACTCTTTGATATTAATAACATATTTTTTCAAAGAAAATATATTTTACAAAGAAAACATTGAATGGATATGGAAGCATATCTAAATTAACCGTTTATACCCGCGTTTTCGTATTTGTAACTTTGCAACCACTGGGAGATAACCGCTGTTGGTGAACCAGAGGTCCCCGAGGGAAATCACAAGCCTGGTCGTCAGACTTGTCTGACATGATTTACCATAAATTTTCGTATATTTTTGTCACTGAAATTTCCGATTTTTTAATTCAAAATTGTTTAAAACACCATGTTTCTTTCCTTGTAATGCACATGGTCGATATTCTCGGTGCTGGTTTTGGCTTCCTTGTTCGAACATTTTGGTTTTGGTTTTTGGAATTTGACCTTCCAATGTTTTGGACTTGAGGTTACTCCTTGAAATATCGATATATAGCATATCCAAATTAGCCGTTTATATCCGCGTTTTGGTATTTGTAATTATGGAAAGAATATCAAACAATGAAATTGACAAAAAATGAATATCAAATATCAGTCTAACCTTAGTCAGGTTACTCTCGCAGGTTATTGTGCACTACGAGCATGTTTCGTAAATATCTTACCTATCAAAAAGAGCATGACAAAAGCTGCAATGATAATGATATAAAGTCCTGTTTGGAAAGAAAAGAAAGAGCAGAGGATTAGAGATTGCATTCAAAATGGTTAAAATATATGCATATAATTATTCTAATATTTAGCATAGACTTTACATATACAGTGATATACATATGCATGGTAACATGAAAACAAGCAATTTAATTTCTTTCATCTAGCTAAGCGTGCACACAAGTGTTCGGGATAAGTTTATAGAGGATAACTTAAACGTGTTATAAAACCATTCGAAATTACTAAAAAATAGGAAAGTGATCAATATATTCAGCAATGGAAAACAGCCCGCAGCTTCGATGCTGCTCGTTGGTTTGCAATTTGCTCTAGATTAAAAATATAATGCGTATGAGTCAAAATCAAAAAAGACCCTCTTCTTGGCAAAGAGCAAACAACAAAATCGACGAGTAAAAAACATCCTGGCTTAATTAATACAGGCACATATAAAATATCGGGGGGGGGGGGGGGGTAAACTATGGGTGGTCAGCTGACAGCTAGCTTAAAAGCATTAATCGATTACAAATCCAACACACCACTACAAAAAATTAATGATTTCCTGATAGATACACTTGACCACTGCCGTGCTAATCAATGCGCTAAAGCGTTTAAAGGCAAGCTAAATATATAAGTAGCTATGGTAATAGATTTATTCTCTGTTAAAGCATATTGTTCAAAATGCTTGCGAAATGATTTGTAAAGCAAAGAACGGATGTGCATGCAGATACTTTCAAAGTTAATGAACACAATCGCACATGCAAGACAGATATCGTGTAAAAACGGTATCGATTGTAACGCCCCTTCTATTAAAATGCACTCATCCCATTGATGTGTATTGAATATTAATTTTATGAATGAACGAGACGGAATCCTTGTGTTGACCAATTATATAAGAGAAACATTTATTCGAAGCAAAAAGGAATGAATACTAGAGGCTCCCAGCAGCCTGAATCGCTCACCTGACTTCAATGACTGATGGAATGTAAATAATTTGGGGCATTTGAGGTGAAAAACTTCAATAAAGGATCAATATACAATTTCAACTTTTGCAGGCTTTTGTAGAGCACATATAGCAAAACATTCAAGCAAACAAACGTTTTTCTTCATCTTCCATAGGTTCAACCTGCAAGGCAATAATTTGACAATTAGGGGCCATAACTATGGGGGGGGGGCTTTAGCCTTGTGAATATTTTTGAGGAGCTAATTTAACTTAAGATTTAAGCAAACAACATGTTTTCTCTATCCTGTAACAGATTTCATGCTATTGGCCAAGTACACAAAAACACTATTTTTCACCTTTAAAGGACTATAACACCCCTATAAGGGGTTTTTGACAATATTGTTGTATTCATTTTTGTAGATCTCAAGGTGCTTAAAAATTCTTCAATGCTAACTTTTCTTTTATCACTTACAGCTTCCAAGATTAGTTCAAAAACTGTTTAAAGTGTCGATTTTGACGGTTACGGGGAAATAACTCCAATAAGGGGTCATCCCAAAACTTTGACTCAATGAAGAGTATTGTAGAGCTTTTTATCCTGAAAAGGAAAGTTGCTTCCGATTATTCTATCTCTTATACATTTTGAGCTATAAGGTTAAAACTGTGGTCTGACCTCCCTGTTCTACAGGGTTCCCAACCTTTTTTCTTTCCAAAAATTATGACTTTTCCATGACTTTTCAAGGATGTTTGAACCGTTTTCCATGTCACATTTCTAACAATTATCATTGCGGTTTTGTATAAATTTAATCATGTGTATTTTTACTCTTTGTTTACAAAAAATGCTGTTAAAAATTCATTTCTTAAACTTATATATGACTTAGATGTAGTCATAATAGAAATCTGATGCATCTTGTTTATTGTCATGCATATCTTGTCAGAAATTCCATGATTTTTCCATGACTTATGCCTGAATTTACTTATTCCATGACTTTCAAGGCGTGGAAATAAAATTATCAAATTCCATGACTTTTCCAGGATTCCAGGTAAAGTGGGAACCCTGCTTCTAATTTTAGCTATGGCGGCTATGTTGATTGGTCAGCGTACACAAATTTCACAAACTTGGTAGATGACAGCTTAAAGATCAAAGTTTCAAAGCAATCCCTTCAGTAGTTTCAGAGAAGACGATTTTTTGAAAACAGTTAAAATTGATAGAAAAAAAACAGTTAAAGGGAAATCATTTTTGTAGATCTCAATGAACATGTTTTTGTATAGACAATATATTAGTACCAGTCTTTTGGAAACATATCCCATATCAATAGTCCAATCCTTCATTGATGAAAAATAGTCCCTAAAGTTGGTCATTTTTGTATATTTCACCAAAATAGACAGATACTGCCTTCTTTCACCCTAAATCACTAAGTAAATGTCTTTCCCTATCCTTAAATGGTACTTGTATTGTAATCATCTGTTGAATCACATGTTCTAAATGTATTTTTTTTTCAAATGTATTTTTTTTTCAAAGCAAACACATTCAGATCCATAAAAATGGGGTTTTATATTCAATTATCAAAACAAGTCATTGTTTCCCTGGACTGTGTCTAAGTCAAAATGTAAAATCCGTGATTGGCTTTTTGATATGTTTGTCCTGATATGTTATTGTTTTCGAATATCTTAAAGATAAGGATAAAAAGCGTTACCTTGGACAATAAGTAACCGTTAAAATAACAAACGTAAGGATACCAATGAAACAAAATTATGAATTAAGAAAATTGCACTGTTTATGAAAGACAAAACATCACTGTTTCAAAAAATATTGCTACAATTATTATCCAATATATGTAAACAAAACAAATCACAATCAAAATGTCAAATCTTTATAAAAAATGATGGAAATCAATGATAAATCAGATGTATGCTATATATAGTTATTGGGGCCTGTAGGGCGGCAATCGTAGATTTTTCGAAAAAAATATATTGCCTTAATAAGTCTTATAGACTGGTTTTTCAGTTGCACTAGATCTTTTCCAAAAATGAAATATCGCTATTTGACAATTTTGCATGGTTTTCTCATGAACAGGCTCTTAAAACTAATATAAATGTTGTCAAAAAGATAATTGAAAGATAAATTAATAAATTTTCTTAAATTTTAAAATAAAACGAACATCATTTATATAATTCGTTTTTTCTTGTGATCTAATCGAAAAACGATTGCGTTGGAACAAGACCATATTTGCTTTATCTCAAAGATAATTTGAGATAAAGGACACAACAGATTCTAGGAAGTATGCTTCATATTTAGATCTACATCTCGAAATTGACTCTCAAGGAAGACTTTTAACAAGGCTCTATGACAAACGTGATGAATTCAACTTTCCAATCGTCAACTTTCCCTTCTTGTGTAGCAACATTCCGTCCGCTCCAGCCTATGGAGTTTACGTATCTCAATTGATTCGTTACTCCAGAGCATGCGGGACTTACATCAATTTCCTTAGAAGAGCGACAATTCTGACGCAAAAATTGCTCACACAGGGTTATGTTGCTACTCGGTTGCTGTCTTCACTCAAGATATTTTACGGAAGACATCATTCACTTATAGACAAATATGGGATTTCGATCTCTCAGATGAGTGCAGATGTTGGTTTGTCATCGGGTTTTGTTTTGTCTTCCTTTACCGGAATTGACACGCTCAATGGAATATTGGCAACGCGACGGGTGTGCTATAGCAAGCAGGAACTGCTTGCTGTTCCGGAGCACCTGAATTCACTCTTGTTTCGACTGGACTTGTTGTTGATTGATATTCAGTGATTTTGTGTTTCCATGTTTTACATGTTGTCTGTTTTTGACCCGTTCTTGTTGGTGTTTACTGGTTTTGTCTCTGCCCTTTCGGACTTTTGATATTCGGATACCCCATTGGTACCTCTGCTTCTTAGAGTAGTTATCATTTTACATCAGTCTAATTAACACAACCCTTATGTCATATACTCGTTGCTAAAAAACCAAAAAAACCCAAAACGATTTAATTGTTAAATAACATAAAACATTTTTAACAGATATACATCTATGGTCTTGTTCCAACGCCATCGTCACAAGAAAAAACGAATTATATAAATGATGTTCGTTTTATTTCAAAATTTAAGAACTCGTGCTTGAATACCAAAAAGGTGCTGCTGACATACTACTGCATATCACTTACTTTGGTTCAGTTGGACATCCACTATGGTATTTATAACGTTTGATATTGTTGTATGATCAGTGCTTGAATTTCTAAAACAAACAATGAAGAAAAGGATAAAAATATGTTTCTCAAACATTTAAGTTGTAAACAAAAAAGAAGAAAATGTTGTTCTATCAAATATGTCTTATAGATCTTTAATTTTCTTTTGAATTGATGATGGAAACCTATTTTTGTACCTCTTTGCTTGTTTTAAACAAGGTAGTTAAAAAGGTTCCTGTAAAATCCAAGATTATGATGGCAATATAGTGTGTTCAACTTACTTTTTTGCACATTTGTTCTTATCGGTACAAATAGAATCTGAAAAAATTAAAAGAATTGTCAAAATTAACTTTTTAAATATCTGTGGAAGCGTTCACACTGTAGAATTGAATCTGGAAAATCTCATGTGAATTTGACTTAAGTAACAATGTGTATCCAAAGATATTAATCAAATTCGAAATTTTGTGGAAAAGAATCACACCGTACATCCGACTTTATCATTTTGGTGAAATGCGTTAAGACACTATGAAATTAGTTCATACCAATTTAAGACATAACTTCAATTAAGCTCAATTTACGCACTGTTCACATAAAAAAAATTCACACGAAACATCATCTCTAAAATAAACAGTCATGGTAAAGCGCATATAATTACTATAACAAATCTTGATAAGATAATTAGGATTGAGGACAACAATTTGAAAGTACCTTGTTATCGTGAATTTGGATTCACTTAGTTTAAGTGATATATTTTTTTATATCGTTTTTAAGCCAACCGGTATTAACTTAAGCGATCACATGATGCCGAATTTTTATTCAACTGGTCATTGTATGGACAGCTGATCTTAGAACCTTACCTGGGTTTGGTGTAAAATTTCTAAAGCAGCTACAGTCCTCTATGGTTGGAACACAAGAACATGGATCTCGAGGTTTGACAACATAATGATACCCTGCTTCGTGATTACATCGACACGTGCGATCATGTGTTGTGTTTCCATGGTTACATACTATTTGACCTTCTTCAGAGCAAGTTGATTTTGCGTAGGAACACTTGTATCTTTCATTTGACCAATACGGTCCAAAGGGTTGGTAAGAATTTGGTTGGCATTCTTGGTAGTCTATGTACCTCCCTCGAGTGACCGGATAGTATCCTGAAATAAGATATTTCAAAACATTTTTCTTCTGTTACTTTTGGTATACATAATACCATAAAGAATATTGATAGAATGATGTACTTAAAATTCATAGAATAACAAGACAGAAGCAAAACTTGCGCAAATAGAGATAATAACAAAACTACCGAACTTGCATGATCAATCTAAAATGTCCAGGAAAAATTCAAGATTTCAATGCCCTTGAATTAGTACAGGCATTGCAAAAGAAATCCTGCATGAGTTAAGCCAGGTTTTATTGGGCACCAAACCTCACTCTTCCATTACGATCTCAAGGTCCGGTAGTAATAAACACCACAACACGAAATATTGACATGATCACCTCAGTGCCACAAACAGCCAATTTTTCATATCTGTAAGATTGAACAGAATATTTACATTTCAGGCGTAGCCTTGACATTTCAAACACGCCATAAAATATAACATTCTTATTTTTTTTTAAACATTTTAACTTTTCTCGACATATTTTTTATCAAAATAAGTATTGTCTGCATTAGTCGACCATCGTATTTTTTAAAATCAATTTATTACATAAAAATACATTTCTTTCAAAAAATAGTTTGGTCGACCAGTGCAGCCATTTTCATC
Source organism: Arcuatula senhousia (assembly GCA_963971305.1). Lineage (NCBI taxonomy): Eukaryota > Metazoa > Mollusca > Bivalvia > Mytilida > Mytilidae > Arcuatula > Arcuatula senhousia. Next base: position 66,635,894 of record OZ020304.1, read on the forward strand.
GATTTATACATAAAAATCAAAGGAAATTGTCAAATATCGAAATGTTTTTTTTTTTTCACAAAGACTAATTTTTAGCTCACTGCTTTCTTTTTCGATAAACAGTTAAGCCAAAAGATATTCCAATTATTAAAATATGGAGTCTAATGAACATGAAACCAGCAATGAAAAGCAGGTATATCAAACATTTTGTCAAAGTTGAATTTTTTGCCGATTTGGAGCCTTCGTGGCACTGCTTTTTGAGATGCAAATCAAGAATGGCATGAAGCAATTTACTCGGAGGTTTCTTTTATGTCTTAATCTTAAATGATGATATATTGAAGGAATCCATCTACCAAAACGAAGTGTTGGTGACAGAGAGAACATCATCAATATATCTGAAAGTTACATAAAAGGAATTTGTTTCTGTCATCTTCTTATTCTTAATAAGTTCCTGCTAAAATTCAGGCTCATAAGAGTAAAAATTAGGACGATGAAGAGAGGAGCATGGATATTTTCTGTCGGGAGTGATCGTATCCAAATCGCTCTATTCGTGTTGTCCTCTTTTAACATCGTAGTACCATCTGCAGAAATATTCCAACTTCGGCAACAGCTTCGTAATGCCTTTTTTATTCTTTACATATCAAGAAACTGTCGAGATTCATGCGAAGGTCTATCTTCGTGTTGTATTCATAAATCCATCCTTTGCATTGTAATGCTTTTGTGATTTCATCTTATGATTTCGTATCGCCTTAATTCCTATGGTCGTCGGTTGCATTTATATTAAGATGGCGATACGAATGAAACGAGAAATTCTCCGATGGTTGTCCGATTGGAACACGAAGTTGTATAGATAAAGGTCTAGCTCCTCGTTGAAGAGCGGAGCTAAAATAAAACATTTTGGAAACATGATTTCAAAAAAGTATAGTTCCTACAATTCCCCTTTTTTCTTTTAGACATTTGAGGTATTCTCTTTTTAGAATTTGTCCAATCATTTTACAAAATAAAACCTTTAAGGAAAAAGTGGAGTTTAATTAATCATGCCTTCAAAATGTTTTATTTTAGCTCCGCTCTTCAACAAGGAGCTAGGCCTATATCTATAGGACATTAAAAGTGCTATGACATCTTGTAAACTAACTTGAAACATGTTAAAGAACGTTTACACTTAAAACGATTAAACCTAAGTTAACTGACAAGAGCCTTTTAAAAACACTAACAGTTACTAATGTTGTTTAAATTATCGTTACCACATGTACTAAGTTTTATCATAAATATTTATACCTTATTGACAAATTTAACTGTATACGTCGAATTTTGATTGTAAAGGGAATATCACATCCCGATTTCTACCGTAATGTTTTTTAAAAAGCAAATAAATTCAAAAACAATCCTTTGGGATGGCAAAACTGGCTTAAAACTTTATAAATAAAGGTTATGAAATAGAAATTTTATCAAAATCTTTGAATTTAGTCTTTTTTGGTGAAATATTGATAATTTGATACTGACTTTAAAATGTTAATTGCTTTTTTATACTTATGTCGTTTTTGAGCATTACAGCGGTCTTATTTTGGTCGGTTTTGTGTGATTATACATCACCAAATCATAAATTTTTGACATGTTGTATCGGATTTAAAATCGATTTTTACATCAGTCGATACCTCGAGTGTTCTTAAGATAGTATTTCAACGTCCCGTAAATTTCTTGTTGTCCTTTTGTCTCAGGTTCTCTCTTGTTGACATGAACTTCTATTGATTTGATTTTTACTGTGTGTTAGTTGGTGCTTTGTTTTTGATTATAAATAGGGGAAGGTTGGCGCAAAAAACAAACTAGTTTAACCCCGCCACATTTTAAATGTGCCTGTCCTAAGCCAGGAATTTTTATCAAAGCTTATGTTTATGTTAATTGTTCTCTGTCAAGAAGAGGGTCTTTCATTGTACTTTAGGATTGGGCTTGAATCATATGTAGTTTATTTTTCAATCCAAGTTCAATTGAAAAAACAGCGAGCAGCAACCACTAGTCACGTTGAAGGCTGCTGGCTGTTTCCATTGTGGATTTTTTAAAATGTCGTTTATATTGTAGTTTGTGTCGCGTACACTTATTCCACATCTCATTATCTTCTATTTGAAATCATAACACCGGAGAAAAAAGTGACCTTAGTAGGAAAAAGTAGTACATGGATAAATAAAAATAAACGGTAAAAAAAACCCTTAGCATTGACTTATATATAGAAGTTTAAATTCAAATTTGAAGAATATTTCCTGGTTGTATCTTTATCTAAATTCTTGAATATAAGTTCCCAAATCGAAACACAATCAGCATATTGAAACACACAAAATATAAGATTGACGGATTTAGCAAATTTGTGGGTTTTTAAAATTATTCGTTTGGAATTTGATTCATGATTTTTGCTCTTTGAAAAATATGTGATTGCAGATGAAAGTTATGTAGGCCAATAGCTTGGACCTGTTCGGAACTGGTTTTTCTTTACGTTTTATATGTCATACGGAGCCTTCGTCAACCAGTTTTCAAAAATGTATCTCATATCTATTGTATGCTGAACACGAAGACTTACACCCATAGTAACAAGATCAAACATACCTCTAGAAACCTTCAGATCTAATTTTTTTACCAAAGTTGAAAACTTTGTTCCCAGTATAAATTTTAAAGTTCCAGACAAATGAATTTTGCTACGCCTGACCCGCGTTTCGTCTATTCAATATTCATTACAGGCGCCATCCAAAACTTTAAAATGCCAAATATTATATGAATATGAAGACGGATTTTGGTTCTTAGAGATTTGTTTGTGCTTCATTTACAATCGTCAAGATTCGGTTACAATCTCTCGGGATGAAATTTTTATTTAAAGCAAGTTCGGGACTAGTTTCGCATGAAATTGAAATCTTCACATTCGTGTTTCCATCGAATGACAAAATTAGGACAGTGTGACACCAGTACTATAATTTGATTTGTTCAGAAAAAATAGTGTCATGTACATGTAGTTGAAGATAAAAGCTTCTGGTCTGGAAGGAAAAGAGTTGAAATGCAATTTCTACACATCTCTCGATCGTATTGAAGTGAGGCTAACATGGACACAAAAGGTCGAGAATGCTAACCACCGACCGAGGCCCGAAATAGAAATAACAGTCACATTCAACTAGCTGGAGCGGATGGAATATTTCTACACTAGAAGGGTGAGTTGACAATTGGAAGGTTAAAGCCATCATGTTTGTCATGCGGTTTTGCATGTTAAAAGTTTTCATTGATGAAGATCTAAATATGAAGCAGACTTCTTATAATCCGTTATGTCCTGTATCTTAAGTTCCTGAAGATATATGAGATGGTGAAAAACACCAAATCGAGAATTGCTCAGTGAAAGGACTTCATCATTATAACGGAAAGCGAGGTTAAAAGAGAAAGCTAGTCTACGATCTTTTTGCTGAAAAGCACGCCCACCAAATAATAGAGATGCTCAATTTTCTAATCGACAACATATTTGTACAGTTTGGTGGACGTGTTTTTCAGCAAACAATAGGTATCCCAATGGGCACAAATTGTGCACCATTGCTTGCCGATTTGTTTCTTCATTCATACGAAGCAGACTTCTTACAATCACTTCTAGACAAAAAGGACCGCAAACTTGCTTTATCCTTCAATCTCACATTTCGTTACTATTCCAATAGTTAACTTTCCCTTTCTGTGTAGCAACATTCAGTCCGCTCCAGCATATGGAGTTTACGTATCACAATTGATTCGTTATTCCAGAGCATGTGGGAAGTACAACGACTTCCTTGATAGAGCTACACGGCTGACAAGCAAATTGTTAACACAGGGGTACGTTGCTCCCAGGTTGTTGTCATCACTCAAGAAATTTTACGGACGACATCATGTGCTTGTATACAAATACGGGATTTCAATCTCTCAGATGAGCACAGATGTTGGTTTGACATAGAGTTTTGTAATGAGATCCTTTCCGGATTTGACCAACACTTAATCTTTGGCAACGTGACGGGTGTGCTATAGCAAGCAGGAACTGCTTACTCTTCCGGAGCACCTGAGTTCACTCTCGTTTCGACTTGAGTTCGCGTTGCTGAATGCGGTTTTGTTGTTATGTGTGTGTGTTTTATGTTGTTATGTGGTTTGTTTTGTTGTGATGATTTTTTGTCTGCCGGTTTTGTCTTTGTCTTTACGGTTTTATGATACTGATTACCCCTTTGGTACACCTTTGCTTCTACCAAACTGAATAAATATGTAGTCGATAAGAAAATTTAGCATGTCAATTCTTTGATCTTCTGTATTTTTTTTCTTTTTCTTAGACTCACTGATGACAAAGTAAATCTAAGTAGAATCGACTACCAGATATTTGTACCTGCGTTTTACATTCTTTGATTCCTAAGTTTAAAAATTAGAGAATCTACAATAACGTACATCACAAAACACATGGCAACTGGAGATTTTGTCGAATGAAAACTGCCGAAATTCTGATGAATCCCGTAAATAGCTGCTTTATTCCCTGATTCATGAAAGAATTAGTACCCGGAACATCCTTAACTTAGCCTGAACAAGACAAGAATTCAGAAGGAACCTGAGTGTGAATGGGGGTAAAGATGCACAAAAAGTGTCATATACTTCACCTCTCAGCACATACACTTGACCACAAAAAACGTAAATGGATCTGTGGGGCAAAGAAAAAGTTAAAACACTTAGCCCTAATCAACCTGTCAAAAACTCATCCAAGGGAGAATAATATGTCTCCTAGAAGCTAAACAAACATATCTTAATCTTCCTCTTTTTTACCTATGAAAGCAAAGAAATAGATTTATTGTGTTCATGATGATAATAAAATTTCGTCAATGTACATGTAGTCGGTTGGGCAGCATTACAGCTATAGCCAAAGAATAATGCTGTGGCCGCCCTGTGTGCTAAACTAACTAGAATTTCTATTAACCTACCTGTAATAAAACTAGAACAACCTTCAATCAACTTAAAGGTCGATAAAAACCTACTTCCAAAAGCCCCAAAAGTGGCCTGAAAGGAGACACAGCTAATAACAGAACTCAGCTACGAGAAAAAGAATTGTCCAAAGGAGTACATGTAGGTTGACAAGGAAGAAAGAAAAGAGTATTTGTATTTAAAGGCAAAGATAGGAATCAAGTCACAGCCACCTAGGTACAAAAGATGTACTCCTAACCAAATCTAAAAGAAACATTGGTTGCCTGAAATTATCTTCCTATCGCAAAGGTAATGTGTGATGCAAGAACGAATCCGAAAATAAGACGCAGTTGTGAGAGTGTCTGGTATTTCCAGTCTAGCTTGAGTTGCCAGTTTTCTTTGTCTGGTCTCCCGATTCATGACGCTGCTATTACCTGTTATCTAAATTTGTGATGGTAAGGTATTTATTACTTTAAAACTTAAATACTGACAAACAGGTTCTTTATAATACTTAATCATTCAAATCTTTTAAATTTTTATCAATTTCTTAACACTGTGTACACTATTCAAGCTTGTAAATTATATGTTGTAAAATAAGAAGAGTGTAATCTTAATCTTGTTTCGATTGAAAATAAATCTATTCCTACATTAATGTACCTTTCGATATCCATTCCTTATTTCTACATTGCATTGTAAAGTTTTCAGACTCAAGACTATTTTCAGCCATGCAGTGGTATTCTTTTGAATTGGTACACAGCCTTGATTTCAAATGAAATAATTCAATCATGTCAGGACATCTTATTCTGTATCCATGCAACAAGGGTTGGAAAAAAACCTTCAATGTAAATAATGAAGTTTGGTTATATAGTCGAAAGTAAAAAAAATAGCACGCATGTAACATAAATATAGTTGATTTGAAAAAAGCCTTTAGCAACCACTAAAAAGGGGATAAAATGGGCATATTGACAAAGCTTCCATAGAATGCTTATTTTTTCGAGCTTAAATATTCTTTTTTTTTTAATTGCATTCCGCAATAAATTCTGTCTATCAAATATTGAAAACGAAAGAATATGGAATATGTGCTAGAAAGACACAAATGTTTAAATGGGTTTGGATGTATTTTTTATCATTACATTACTACTGGGGCCAAAGATGGGCCACGCCAAAAAAAAAATCAACCTTTTTATTTGTAGTCCGTATTTCATATGTTTTTTTTTTCATTTAAATTCTTATATAAATATTATCCCTTATTGAGAAATAAGTTGTCAAAAAGACAATAAGTATCCCTCAAGTATGAGAGATAGCCTTAACTTGATAAAAAATAGTGTCAAATTTTCATTCTTCATTGAGGGAACGGTAATTGATTATCACATGGGAGTTGAAGCAATTTAGGGGGGTCATGGGTAGAATGTTTGGAATGGGGGGGGGGGCGGGATATTATAAAAATCAAATTATAGCGGAATTTCCTGGAATAAAATAGTTTCACAACTGTTGTTTAAGGGAGTCCATGAATTTTCAACAAAGCTGAAAAATTCTTGCCGCGTCACAGGACAAATTATCGTTACGCTATGTATGTTATACGTATGTGAATGAATGTTACTTGGTTTATCAAAATTCACCATTATATTTTTTGAATTGTCCCTATGTGCCATCTTAAAACTACATGTACAGCTTTTTATGTAATGTACCTCGATGTGCTAACATTTCAAAAAACTATGTTATTCCAGTGTTGAATAATACTAGAGTCATTTGATACCATAGGGTATGGTACCACTTTTAAAAACTAAAGAACGTAAAAATCCTAAATTTAATCCATTTATCTTAATTTCTATTTTTTTTCTTTTTTGGAAGGACAGGCTATTCTACTTAATGCAATCTCAGCACCAATATATATATTTGATATTTTACCTTGTTGCACCAATTTTTAAAAGAGTTAACATTATTTGCGTATGAGAAATCTGTCATTGCGGCCGAAATATATTTTTTTTCTTGAAACAATATACCCCATCTTCAATTGTTCCCTTAAATATGTCAACTAAACCATGCATACCTTTTTCACTGTCAAGCATATGTACATAACTTCTTGTTACACTTTCGTTAAGGGGGTCAAGGCATCAACATTCTAACTAATAGGGGGATTTTGAATCAGAAACTCATCCGATTTGGGGCGTCATTGATCACAGGTTAGGTTTTGATAAATTTGCTCCAACCCTATCTGCTAATAAATAATTACCGTTCCCTTAATGTCAACCATAGAATGCATGTGTCAAAATGCTTTGCGAGTCCACAATAGGCTGCATGGGGTCCAAAGCATTTATTATCCATATATTAACGTACAGGGGTCATTATGTTGTTGTCGTATCATTCTGCAATCGGCATAGTTTTTTTTAGATTAATGCTTTAACCGCATGTCTGTCCTAAAACGAATCAACAAGAAACGGATTTTGTGGGGGATCACTTACCATTCTGTAAAATAGATCAACAAATTTCATCTTTCTTGAATTCTACGCCTCCAACACTTGAGCACAAAAACGGATTCGCACATGGCTATTGCATGGTAATTATGCAAAGGGCACTCCCTTTTAGCGCTCCTTCCTCGTAACAGTAATTGTACTTCTTTCCATGCTGTAAATGTTAGCACTGAGTGAACTTTGAAGTTGGGGATCTCACAGATTCTGTTTTATTCACACCAACGAGCCTGAAAATAAGTTTATAAAAATATACCTTTCTAATGTTTTGAGTCAAAACATATCATATTTTGTCTTTTTAAATAGTTAATTAAAATTTCACCAGCAGGATTTCCTTCAGTAAAAGTATCCTTTTCTACCTTCAGAGAGACTTGCTAACCTCTTTCAATATTTCGTTAGAGTTAAAGTCAATGTGCCCTTTATCTCAGAATATTGATAGAGAGGAAGGCCTTTTAGTCCAAAAACCGGTGGTATCTAAACAATAAAATGTGAGCTCTTCGTAAGAAAAAAATAGGAAAGTCAATTCAAATGTTTATTCTGGTTTTCAAGTGAATAAAAAATTCCTCTTAGCAAAAAAGTTTTCAATTTTAAGTTATTTTGTTCAATTAAACTATTTTAAATCACTAAGAATTTTAAAAGTAAAAAACAAAAAACATTTACAATGCATATTCTCTTGGTGAATTGAATTTTTATCGATTTGATTTTTACAGTGTGTTATTTTTTGTGCTTTGTACAAGATTAACAACAGAGGGAAGGTTGGGCCAGAAAAAATAGTTTAACCCTGCCACATTTTATATGTGCCTGTCCTAAGCTTGTCAAAGCTTTTGTTTGTCCCTGTCAACTATCTGTGTTTTTTGTTTTATGTCCAGAAATGGGTCTTTCGTTGATTATCTATGGATTTTTTTTTATTCTTATGTATTGTTTTTTTGTCGTAGGCCAATGCAAGACAGCGAGCAGTGACTTCTGGTCATGTTGAAGAATGCTGGCTGTTTTCCATTGTGATTTTTTTAATTGCCGTTATTTAATGTTGGTTGTGTCGCGTACACTTATTCCACGTCTCTTTATCGTCTATCATAATGTGAATATTCATAAAATGAGTAGGGTGTGATTCAAAATTGACGGCGCAAAGTTAATATTACTAGTACTTCCAGAGGTTTTAGCCAGTATAAAATTAAAAATGACAATTTTTCTATTCTGCTTTGACAGCCTTCTTTTTAAAAGTACACGATTTTCCTGTTGAATTCGATAACGTCTTGGAATATGTTTACATGTGTCCATAAATTAGCATGTAGCTCAGCTTTTTTCAGCTTCTCTTTTCATAATTTCTTGTTTCCAAAATTCAATCAAAGTAAATAGAAAAACTTCGGAAATAATTTATTGATTACCAAAATGAGACCCATAGGCTTAGGTATTTTTGGGCATAGAGTTCAATAATTTAAGCTGTCGTGATTGATTCTTAAACACATCGTGTTCTCCTTAAAATACAAGGAGGCCTAACCGTTTATCGAGGCATTTTGTCCGTTACGTGTTTCTACCATAGGTTAACATTACGGTTTTGTCCGTTATATGTTGCATGAGGCAGTCCGTTAAGTAGTTTTATGAAAAAAAAATCATTTATTTTTACGAAATTAACTCTGAGGCTAAAATATAGTAAATAAGTGAAACTTGTGATAGATGTGTCCAAATGGTTTTTATTCACGAAAAACTTCCCGCAAAAACCATTTTGATTTGATTTGACACTTCTTCGCAAAACGAAAAGGCGGAGACCTACCCTCTGCCAAAAATTGTCCTTATAATGACGAAAAATGCATTAAAATACGTTATTTTCGTCATTGAAACATTTTTTTTTGTAGTAAGTCTTGTGCTACTTACACAATAAAAAACATAAGAGGAGGATTTTCTGGACTAAAATATCAATATTGGGACAAAAATGTCAAAATTGGTATTACTTTGGGAAACATGGTCCGTTAAGAGGCACGTGACACTTTTTAGGTCCGTTAATGATGCATGTCTCACATTTTGAAAATGCAGGTCTGATGAAAATAAACCTTAATATAGCGAATCACAATTATTAAAATTGGCAAAATCAATGATATCTTTGTCAGAAGATTGTAATGATTGGTTTCCCAGAATTATTGTATTATTTTTAATATAATATAAATGCCTAAAATATTTACACGAGTTTGTGGCAAAAGAAACAAGTAATACTGTGAGCGAGCTCACAAAAGGATACCCTCCGCTTCATATTGGACTCTTAAAAAAATCTCAAGTCCAGTAATCTCCCCTCGATGATAACCAAGAGCAATACAAATTCTTCATGCACATCTACAGATGATGTACTTCCTTAATGTAAAGTTTCATCAAAATCCATCGAGCGGTTTACGAGTAGTTGCGCTTACGGGGTCTCCCATTGAATAATATATTCAAAAAGTCTAAGTCCAATTATGTCCCCTGAATGATGTTCGAGTGCGATGAAAATTCTTCATGCACATCTACATATGATGTTCTTCCTTCTTATTAAGTTTCAGCAAAATCTTTCAAGCAGTTTAGGAGAAGCGCTTACGAGGTCTCCCATTGAATAATGTATTTAAAAAGTCTAAGTCCAATTATCTCCCCTGAATGATGTCCGAGTGCGATGAAAATTCTTCATGCACATCTACATATGATGTACTTCCTTCATATTAAGTTTCAGAAAAATCCTTCAAACGATTTAGGAGAAGAAGCGCTTACAAGGTATGTGGACAGACGGACAGACAGACAGACAAACAAACAGACAGACAGACAGACAGACAGACAGACAGACAGACAGACAGACAGACAGACAGACAGACAGACAGACAGACAGACAGGGTGTTTCCTATATACCTCCAAACTTTGTTTGCGGGGGGTATAATAAATCTGAACACAATTATTAATTTTATCTAAATGTATTTTATTTGGAAATACTTACATATATGATACAAATAGAATAATATAGTGTTACATTTATTTATGAAAAAATTATAAAAAGCGACAGGAGAGATATTGAAAAAAATAGATAAAGGATAAACCTTGCTAATTGGGATATGTACATATTGAAATGCTTTAAATTACTGATCAATAAAACGTTTACCTCTCAATACAAAGTCTTGTTCCTTAATGAGCAGTTCATTATTTTGGTCAACAGATAGAGCATCTGAGCTATAAAGCATTAATTTCAACACAAATATTAACTAATGATACACAACAGTAGCAACGGACATATGTATTTTAGTTTCGATAAATCCCTATGAATTTTGTCTTTTCTTCTGTAGGGTACCAACTACTAAATCGGCCAATCAGATTTGGAACGTACGTGAAAATAGTGCTTAGAATTCCCAAAGTAGTGATTTCAAGGTTCAATATTTTTCATAAAAATGTATAAGTTTTGTAATATCTGCATATCTTTAGAACATAGGACATCTCTGTAACATGTCCAACCCAAATTTATTAAATTTTTAGAAGACCTTAGTTTGCTTAAAGGGGGTATCCCAGGACCTATACTTTTTGAAAATGCTGTCTGTAAATCGTTTCTATTTTTAGGCCGCTCTTCTACAAGGAGATAGCTTTTCTCTATAAGGCTTAAAATGTGTTATGAAAACTTGTACACAAACTAGATATATGTTAAGGATTCTGAGGATATATACTTGTCAAGAGGTTTTACTCAAGGTAAACTGCTAGAGGGTTTTGAAAAACTAATTTTTTAGTTGATTAAAGAGGGGGCTTGATTTAGTAATTAGTACCCTGTATACTAGCGTTCAGTCCTATAGTAAAATTATGATATGTCATATCAAACAAAACTATTTTAATCTTCTATCTATTTATGCTATTTAAAGGACATAATATTTTGTCACAGACACTTAACGGACCAACTTAACGGACAAAATAATATGTCATCAGCCTTTAACGGACCATATTTTATTACTTTTCCCCTATTACAAAATTATTATATAACAAAGAGCATTGAAAATTAAACAGAATGTTGATACATTATTGTACTTTCTATGGATATCAACCAAAACATATGTTTTGTTATATAAAAAGATAAATTGATAAAAATGAGGTAAACATGTTTACATTTTCGACCTTTAAAATACTAAAGAGCCACACGCCTTTTCATTTTATGAAGTTTTATAGAACTATTTTTACACAAATGCAAATCGTATCGAACAGTCATTCATTTTCATTTTGACAGATGTCATTTTTATAAATCAAAAATGCGTATTAATTATGATAGAACAAATTAATTACTGACCTTCAGTGTTTTTTCTCGATTATACCTGGTTAACGGACTGTCACGGCGACTTTAACGGACCACAAAAACCGTGAAACACCTTTTAACGGACCATATTTCTCGATAAACGGTTAGGCCTCCTTGAAATACAAAGTTCCTTACCGGTCCTTTATCTTAAAGTCCAAAGGTCCCGTAAACATTTGTGGACCAAAACGGAACGTAAACTTGATCTGTAACCCGTAATGGTGGACTCGCATGCATGACATACAAAAATGCAGTTTTATAATTATAAGGGTTTAGAAATATGTGTGGGAAATTGAAATTTTAGTGGATTTTGTCCCCGATGGATACACAGTTATGTATATTTTCTAAATCGGGAGCTATCGTATCAAAATCGCGCTATTCGTGTTGCTTTTTTTTACCATCGTCACACGTTTTTCAGAAATATTCTATCTTCGGCAACAACTTGGTAATGCCTTCCTAAGCTTTTAAGTTTTTAACATGTTAAAACACTGCCGAATGTTCTTGCGAAGGTCCGTCTTCGTGTTGTTTTCGTAATTACATATATTGCATCACAATGCCTTTGTAATTGCATCTTATAATTGCGTGTCGCCTTCTTATTGTCGTCGTTTGTAACATTTATCGAATGATGGCGACACGGATGAAACGAGGAGTTCTCCGATGGTCCCCGATTTGAACATGATGCCGTAAAGGCCAAATGATTAATTAGATGCCAATCTTCGATCTTTAGACATATATGTCTAATTTGTTGAAAACTACAAACCGACGAGAATGAGAAAGCGACACGATGCAGTCACGATGGCATTACGATGCAAAAGATGATATTACGAATACAACTCGAAGATGGACCATCGGGATGCATCGTAGACCCATCGTATGCTAAACACAACGTCGTACAGCCATCGTATAATTCGTTTCTCCTTCGAATCTAATTTTCGACAAATCTTGATAACATCGTAACGAATTCGTAATCGGTTCGCAGCTATTGGTATGTGCTACTTTTCGAATCGTTAATGCTGGCGTCACACTATCCCGATTTTGCCCCCGATGGATACACGATTATGGATATTTTCTAAATCGGGGGTGATCGTATCCAAATCGCGCTATTCGTGTAGCCATCTTTTACCATCGTAGCACCATCGGCGGAAATATTCCAAGTTCGGCAACAACTTCGTGATGCCTTCCTAATTTTTTAACATGTTTAAAAACTGCCGAAGGTTCGTGCGAAGGCCAATCTTCGTGTTGTATTCGTAATTCCATCTTTTGAATCGTAATGCCTTCGTGATTGCATCTTATCATTTCGTGTTGCGTTCTTATTGTCGTCGGTTACATTTATCTTACAATGGCGACACGAATGAAACGAGAAGTTCTCCGATGGTCCCCGATTGGAACACGACGTCGTGAGGGCCTCGCTTTATATTCGTATAGCCGTCGTAATTAGAGTAATGGCATAGGGTAATGGCATGGCGATGGAAACAAGGCACTGTTAAGAAGCAAGATAATGTCTAAATACAAAATTTTTCAGCAGTATGCATTTTGTCGTATGGTTCATTTTCTTTTAAGTTTTACTTTAATTTCTATATACTAGAACTCATTTTCGTAATTTTCACTTAATTAAATGTATATGTACGAAAGATAAAGATTAAGGGACGGACATATATTTAAAATTTTGCCCATTATTTCTATGTACTATGATTTAGACACATTAACTTTAAGTTTATAATGATGAGCATAATTTTTTTATTTGCGATATCTAAGCTTTTCAGGATAAATGCGCTTTCCAGACAAAACAAGGAGAAGACAGCCATGATCTAGAGCATTCCGATGCTTTCCTTTTCATTCTGTTCTTTCCTGCCAGGCGCTTTCGTATTCCGCGTCCTCGTCCAGGCTTTGGTGGCATCTTTTAATACTTAAATTTCAATATCAGAAATAAAGGTTTAAACATTTCAAACTCACTTCAGTTTTATCAGTCCCCTACCGACAAAAGCAGAAGGGGGCTTTAGGTTTTTCACTCCGTCGGTCCGTTTGTGTGTCTGTCCGACACGGCCCTCTCTTTGTGACAATACGTTTTGCACACTTTAAAAAAAATTATACGTGTATATATATAAAATATATATATTGGAATGTGAGTATACCATGCTGGGATTAAGATCAAGTTATCGTGTCGGTCCGGTCTTCAAACTTTTAGAGGAGTTAGGACACTTTGAACTTTGAAAATTCACTGAAATTTCACTTTCACACACTTTTTTCTAAACCACTTATAGTTATCAAATTGCATTTTTTGTATGTACTGTATGCAAGTCCATCATTACGGGTTACAGATCAAGTTTACGTTCCGTTTCGGTCCGCAAATGTTTACGGGAACTTTGGACTTTTATATGGGACCGATAAGGAAGTATGTATTGTAAGATGAACACGCTTTGTTCAAGAATCGTTCGCAAAAGCTAAAATTGTTGAACTTTATGCCAAAAGTACGGAAGCCCGTTGGGCTCATTTTGGTAATCTAAAAATCAATATAACGCGCTTTTATCAATTCTCTCGAAATAACACGCTTCTATTCAATAAAAACGCGTTACTTACGCGTTATAACGGGTTACTCTCGCGTAACTTTCTTAGACTTTGAAAGAGCTTAATAAATCAAGTAACATCAGTTTTCTTTGCTATCTTCAGTCTCTACATTAAGATATTACGTGCATCCACTCTTACTTGTCGACATCATGGGCATGCAGCGTAAGTATACTAAGAATTAAAGCCCTAGTTTTATCTTTTATCCATATATACAAATAATAAGAGCAATGGACATATTGTAGACTGAACTATAATTTTATTGCAAAACAAGTTATTACAATTCACACTTTATTGCAAAACGGGTTGTCCTATTAAAGGAGCTACCATCTTTTAGTTTAAAAAAAGGCAGGATGGTATTTTTGGCTAAAAAATTATAGTTGCTTTAAAAATAAATTTATTTGTTGTAATTTTTCTACATTGTTATTACTCTATTTTATTCACAAGGTTGGGCGGAGCTTAAATTTCTCAGTGTTTTAGGTAAGATTTAAACAAAGAATCCCGAAATAATTGACCCGTGACCAACCCGGTCAATAAAATAGAGTAATACAACATATTCTTGCTGTTTTCAGATTATGTGTGCTTCAGTCAACTCACACAAGGCACGAACAAAACAAGATAAAGCAACAGCACCTTTTTCTGTTCTGTCGTAATAGCCTCTACATATTAGCTTTAGATCAAATGCCTCATCTTGTCTTACCGGTCGATATCAGGGACAGAAGGGTATATTTGACAAGCCTTCGTTTTAACTTGTTATGGAATCAGCAAAGGACAATTTATATACAACTATATTATCATATTGCTAATCGTGTTATTACATTTCATACTTCGTATAACCCTCGGGATGCATCGCAGACCCATCGTATGCTAAACATAGCGTCGTACAGCCATCGTATAACTTTGTTTCTCCTTCGAGTCTAATTCTCGACCAATCTTGATAACATCGTAACAACTTCGTAATCGGTTCACAGCCATTCGTATTTGCTTCTTTTCTAATCGTTTAGCCATCTGTTCTAATCGTACATCCTTCGGCTTTGATTTTGATTCTTAGCAACTTCGGGACTAACTTCGCACGAAGTTTAAATTAATTTTCGCATTCGTGTGTCCATAGTATGTCAAAATCGGGACAGTGTGACGCCAGCATAAGCCATATCCTTCACTTCACACGGAATTGAAATTTTCACATTCGTGTGTCCATCGTGTCCATCGTATGTCAAAATCGGGACAGTGTGACTCCAGCATTACGAAGTTGTTTCCGGAGTTATATTTCGCGCAATGTGTTACGATGGTAAAAGAGGGCAACACAAATTGCACAATTTGGATACGATCACCACCGATTTGGAAATATTCATAATCTTGTATCCATCTGGGAAAAATCGGGATAGTGTGACGCTAGCATTACAATCGTAAAGCTTACGGCTACAATCGTACTCTCTTTGGAGGAAATCTTTATCTTTAACAAGGCGGGACTGACTTCGTACGAAATTGAAACTTTTACATTCCTGTTCCCATCGTATGTGAAAATCGGGACAGTGTGACGCCAGCTAGCATAAAGGTCGAATTGACATTTTTATCTTTTACAACGTCGTGCAGGTTTCATCCGAATTGTTAAACCTCACGTCATTGTTGATCTTATAAGCAACTGTTTACACAGCAGATTTTTTAAATAACTTAAAATGTCCCACGTATATGTAATATGTCAGATCGACGTGCAATAAATATAAAAAAGAAAAATTTAAACAAAAATTAAGATTTCTAACATGCCAACGCCATCCAATGTTAATTATCATCGTGAAAAAAAAAGAGATTTTTTTCTGCAAAATAGGGGGGGGGGGGGTAATATGATACCACTAGATATTGAATGGTGTGTAAAATAAAATAGTGTCACCCAGAAAAAAAATCGTTTGTTATAATGTCCAAAGACAATTTCATTATGAAATTGTGTAAATAACAATATTGTATTATGATTTATTGTTATATGCTGCGAAATTAATTATGAATAATTCCTTAAAGAAAAAAAAACATGATAAAAGTATAGCAATAGATTATGTATATGTATGAAAATAAAAATGTTATGAAAAAGCCATTTAGATATTGATGAATCTTCTTTTTTAATTTAAAAACTCAACTGTTACTGATTCGCTGTGTTTAAAATTTTGCTTTTGGGGATATTTGGACAGTAAGTAATGATTACATAATTCAAACACAAATTATTTACAATCCCCTACATGATTTTTGTCAAAAAAAGTATTCAAAAATGTTTGCAATAGGTCCCAATTATGATAGAAAGAAAAAAAAAGCAATCAATTTGACCGTGTTTTTCACGTAAGATGATGACTTATCATATTTTTGCATAACTTCTTTCACTTTTAATGTCCCGTCTACCAGAGTAAAGGGGCATATAGTGTATGGGTCTGTTTGTCCGTCCGTACGTTCGTCCGCCCGTACCAAATCCTCATATTTCCATATTCCCACTTACTGACAAGTGCCACCTCAAATTTATTGGTATGGTAGGTGCACCTAGTGATGCTAAGCAGAATTCATGCTTCGGATACTGGCTGTGACCTACATTTTTCGCATGAATGACTTTTTACAGAAGACTGGTTACAATCCATTCCTGCTTACTGACAAGTGCCACATGAACCTTATTGGCATGGTAGGTATTCTAGTGATGCTTAGCACAATGCATGCTTCAGATGCTGATTGTGACCTATATGCTCCACATGGATGACCACTCACAGAAGAATGATTACAGTTAAATGCTGCTTACAGGCAAGTACCACTTCAACCTAGTGATACGGAAGGTGTATCAAGGGATGATTAGCAAGACATATGGTTCAGATGCTGACTGTGACCTTCTTTTTCTGCTTGAATGAGCACTTAAAAGTTTGAAAGTTTCAAGTCAATTCCCGCTTTTAGTGACAATAACGGGTAACGAAGTGAGCTTGTTAAATAACCTAGCTGTTTGACAAATATAAAGGCGGGGCACCGTGTCTGTTTGACTTTTCTTGTTGTAAATTCCTCAATTCTTATGTTAAAATTACAAATACCAAAACGCGGGTATAAACGGTTAATTTTGATATGCTATATATCGATATTTCAAGGAGTAACCTCTCATCAGTAGCATTTAAACCAAAACATTGGAAGGTCAAAATCCAAAACAGTTGAAAACGAAAAGTACTCAAAACCAAAACGTTCGAGACAAGGAAGCCAAATCCAGCACCGAGGATATCGACCATGTGCATTACAAGGAAAGAAACCTGGTGTTTACATTAATTTTGAATTTAACAATCGGAAATTTCAGCGACAATATATTAGAAATTTTATGGTAATTCGTGTCAGACAAGTCTGACTACCAGGCTTGTGATTACCCTCGGGGACCTCTGGTCCACCAGCAGCGGTTATCGCCCAGTGGTTTCAAAATTGCAAATACCAAAACGCGGGTATAAACGGTTAATTTTGATATGCTATATATCGATATTTCAAGGAGTAACCTCTCATCAGTAGCATTTAAACCAAAACATTGGAAGGTCAAAATCCAAAACAGTTGAAAACGAAAAGTACTCAAAACCAAAACGTTCGAGACAAGGAAGCCAAATCCAGCACCGAGGATATCGACCATGTGCATTACAAGGAAAGAAACCTGGTGTTTACATCAATTTTGAATTTAACAATCGGAAATTTCAGCGACAATATATTAGAAATTTTATGGTAATTCGTGTCAGACAAGTCTGACTACCAGGCTTGTGATTACCCTCGGGGACCTCTGGTCCACCAGCAGCGGTTACCGCCCAGTGGTTTCAAAATTACAAATACCAAAACGCGGGTATAAACGGTTAATTTTGATATGCTATATATCGATATTTCAAAGAGTAACCTCTCATTAGTAGCATTTAAACCAAAACATTGGAAGGTCAAAATCCAAAACAGTTGAAAACGAAAAGTACTCAAAACCAAAACGTTCGACACAAGGAAGCCAAATCCAGCACCGAGGATATCGACCATGTGCATTACAAGGAAAGAAACCTGGTGTTTACATTAATTTTGAATTTAACAATCGGAAATTTCGGCGACAATATATTAGAAATTTTATGGTAATTCGTGTCAGACAAGTCTGACTACCAGGCTTTTGATTACCCTCGGGGACCTCTGGTCCACCAGCAGCGGTTATCGCCCAGTGGTTTCAAAATTACAAATACCAAAACGCGGGTATTAAACTTGTTTTTCATTCATTTTAAATATACACTTTGTAACTTTTTTCTTTTCATGAATGTTGAGTTTTAAAGAAATCGAACTATACTTATGGGAAAAAGAAAGTGTGCATCACTTTAAAAATCACAAATTCAATATTAGGTATTTGATACATTTTATCAAAAATGTATTGAAAAAAATATTTTCCTTAAGATCTTGGCACAAATTTCCATTTCAAGCAAATAAGATATTTTGTTTGCAGATTGAAATAAGGTAATGTCAATCTGGAATTCACAATATCACACTGTAAAAACGACATACATTTCTGAAATTAAGTTTTCTCAGCTGATTTTCTGATTTTCAGTGGTTGAAAGTAAACAGCTTAAATTTTGGGTGGAAATGTTGATTTTTCTTTTTTTTTGTAGAACATTTTTTTTTAAATCTCAGAAGCTGGAATTTGAAAATTTTCAGATTTTTGCCAAAAATGATTTGCATCACCCACTTGACATAAATTAGAGTACACTTGATTTCCCATAGACATGCACAGTTTCTATTTTCCATGAGTCTGTTTAAAATGAATATGACCATACACCTGTATACATATATACATGGTCGATGACATAACCATTTCCCCTGTTTATGAATATCATAGTTTAACCTCAATAAAAAAGTTTTTAAATTTGCTCAATTTAGGGTATTAAAATTGCCATGTATTTATGTAACGGTTTTATCTTCCTTTGACAAGTCTTTATTCTTATAAAAATGTCCCTAGCTGAGGGTATAATTGCATATGATTTAATGTGATTAGCGGTTCATTAGAAAATATTGAACTTTCCGAAGAAAATCTTTATGTACAACACAAACGACATACTATCAGGACAAAAAATGTAAAGCAGGACATAGATATGGACAGACCTTATTACATTGACACATTAGTTCAGTTGAAAACAGCACAGTTTTTCGATACAAGTTGTCTCCTTGCAAAATGTATTTGAAATAACTATCAACTAATATGTTAGTGAACACTTATAGTTAAATAACAATTTAAGACCCACTTTAGTTGCAGGAGATATTTGAGGCGACATGAAAGCGTGTGCGTGATATTTATCTTAAATCGGCTGTGTTCAAAAACGAAAAAAGCAGAATTGACAAAAAATAGCATTAACCATAAAAAAATATCGAAAACAATTAAGATTTTGTTATATTAGCTAGGTCCTGCTACGGTTTGTATTTAAATTCCATACGCAGTCATTTGTTGTCCACATGCTGAACAATTGATAAAAATTTAAGTCATTTTGGGGTTAACGTATTGATGAACCTTAAAGAACCCTTTTCTTACATGATTTCAAAATTTTATGACTTATAAGTACAAAATTTATGGTTTTCTAATCTTGAATCTTGGTCTAAGGTGTTCCTAGCAACGCGGTTTTGGACATCCTATGATTTTAATAACATGATATTTATTGAAGCAATTTTCAGATGATTTGTCAAAAATAATGTTATATTGTACAAGCCAAATACAGATCTTTTGGAAGTCAAATTTCTGGTTTTATTGTCGAAGTTTAACCGCCATGCAGGAAGTAGAAATATTGATCTTACCTGCTAGGACTGTGAAAAAAACAAAAATGCGTTCAGTGATCTAGACTGTAAATAATTGATACGCTGACATGGCTGATTTAAACAACAAAGTTTAAATCATTAACAACAAATGAATTGATTGATATTGTAAATAACCTTTGTGATTTAAACGGTTTTGCACAAAAAGGGTGTAAAATTCTGCATTAAACAAAACAATTACTTAATTAAAATTAACAGGTTTAACTTAGTAATTCATGTATAGACAGAAAAAAAAGTATTATGGTCATTTCTGATAAAGTTATTCCATTCACATGTTTTTTTTCAATAAAAAAATCATATGTTTGGAGACAAGTAATTTTTGAATTAATTCACTCTTGTTTCGACTGGAGCTTGCGTTGTCGATTGACATTCAGTTATTTTGTGTTTCCATGTTTTACATGTTTTCTGTTTTGTCCCGTTCTTGTTGTTGTTTACTGGTTTTGTCTCTGCCCTTTCGAACATTTGACATTCGGATACCCCATTGGTACCTCTGCTTCTTTCTAAATTCCCTAATTGAATCTCCACCTGATCAAAAATTTTGAAAAATAACACAGATTTTGATATTGTAACATGTGTAAACAATCAAATGTTTTATCCGATAATATTATTTTAATCACGTTTTAAGCATTTAATCGATCTTGAATCAAATTTCCATATATATATAGTGGTGCTTATTGAGCTAAATCTAAATTATGGAACAGTTTTGTCAAGAGAACAGAAATTGTCATTGTGTTTATGTCAAATAAATGAAAATATTATGAACAAAAGGCAATTTAAAACATCCACAATGGAATCGCTGCTCGCCGTCTTTCATCAGCCCAACACAATTACAATACATAAGATTTAATATAATCCCCAAGTTATTAGTGAAAGACACATTTCTTGACACAGAACAAATAACACAAAAGCACAAGAACATCATCTTTTACAAGGCAATTTAAAAAATCCACGATGGAATAAAACCCCCAGTTTTCCATGTGACCAGCGATTGCTGCTCGCCGTCTTTCATAAGCCCATGACTAAAATTACAATACATAAGATTAAATATAATCCCCAAATTATCAGTGAAAGACACATTTCTTGACACAGAACATTAAACACAGAAAGCACAAGAAAAAAAAAATTTGACAAGGCAATTTAAAACATCCACGATGGAACACAGCAACCAGTTTTCCATGTGACATGCGATCGCCGCTCGTCGTCTTTCATTGGCCCAAGGCCGGAATTGCAATACATAAGATTTCTGTATTGATGTGAATACCATCATCGGTAAAGTTTTTTAACCACAAAAGGGCATTGCCTAAACATTGAAGACTACTTAATGTCCCCTCTGACGTGCGACTGTTCGAATTCTCCCTTTGTCTATGGTCCATCTGGTCATGTTTTCACGGGTGATCTAAAGATAATTGAAAACGTTTTATTACGAAATGTGATTTCCCATGATGGACCTAAATTCAGGGAGCAAAACATATCAATTGGAACCATAACTTTAAGATCATCATGGACGTTGTGGAGGACTATGCCAGAGCCTGGATAAAGCGGGAGGTGGACATAGATCCATAGCTTGAGTCACTGTAAGAATGGGTAAGGACTATCCGATCTCTTGTACGCAGCCGAATAGATAAACTTCGGAAATGTCTTAATCCAAGGCCATGTTTCGTATTCAGAGATCCTGAAGCTCTTAATTGTCTCTCTTTCTTACATGACAAATATGTTGTCACGCCTGCAGACAAGGCTTCCAACAATATAGTTTTAGTATGTAAAGCACATTACTACAAATGTCTGACTCAAGAATTAGGCATTGATGGTAATTCATCTGCTAGTGCTACATACACTCGGACTTCATTTGACAAAGATGAGATCATGGCCAACCATAACTCTTTCATGTCGAGCATGAAGAGTTACATGTACCATATTTGTACTGGATACCTTAACTTCACAAAAATCCGTACAAAAAAGGTATATAGCTGGATCTTCATCGTGTTCAACTACATATTTGTCCGTTAAACTCACTAAGATCTTGTCTGCTGTCAGAGAAGGACAACAAGCATACTGTGACACTATTTATAATCGTAATGGAATTAATATGATTTAAGTCGTTAGAACTTAAATCAAGTTATCGTATATGGCTGTATCATTTATCTATTATTACTTATTTCTTCGTGACAGAAGTCCTGTACTTATTTAATTGCACAAGGGAGATAAATACCTCCTTCTTTCCGCTAATTTCATCGGCAAGGTATGACAATTATTTCGCACCAAAAAATTACTTTAATTATTTAATGCTGTTGTTTAATTCGTTTCAGGGTTTGACACTTGTTTAAAATGTCTAAATCTTATTCAGATTACAACTATACTGACATATATGCATACTATGTTTGGCAAATGTTTACCAAGAATATAGTTCAATATACCCCTTTTGATTAGTTTGAATGCCTCCTAAGAGATGGTTTTCATTCTTTGACATGTGTGCCAAACATATTATACAAGTCACCTTAACTAGTGCATTACCAAGATCTGCATTGTATGATTTGATTGAAACTACTACATTTTTATTTTTGCAGTCATGGTTACCATTTATTCATTTATGATTTTGCATTTAATTGGTCATCTTGAATATTTTATCCTTGTTGAGCATTTGTTTTTAATTTTATTTGCGGTACTTGGTCCATTTAAGATTCAGCTCATTCCCCCATTGTTATGGCGGTTGACTGTAAACTCATTTCGATTTGTTTACAGTCAATTTGGCATTATTCGCTGCATCTTGTATACAGATTTATGCATATATAACTTTAACATGTTTAAATAGGGAACCTTTCGGTGTTGTTGTCTGTGTATCCCACGGCAACTCTAAAAAATTCCATAAGAGCTGTGTATCCCACGCTCGTATACATTTCTAATTTCATTGGTTGCCATTATTTTGCGGTAACCGTCATTTTCTATCATTGTCATTTTACTCATTTATATCATTGTCATTTATATCATTTATTGCATTGTAATATTTTATTTATAGTAAAGGCTATGGCCAAGTACCGCCATTTGAGTATTTTTATTACAAAAGCCATATGTCGGGATAATATGATTTAAGTCGTTATAACTTAAATCAAGTTATCGTATATGGCTGTATCATTTATCTATTATTACTTATTTCTTCGTGACAGAAGTCCTGTACTTATTTAATTGCACAAGGGAGATAAATACCTCCTTCTTTCCGCTAATTTCATCGGCAAGGTATGACAATTATTTCGCACCAAAAAACCCTCCCACCATCCCATTTAAAACAATGATTAATTAATATGAATGTTTGATTTTATTATATGAATTAATCAGGTTGATTGTTTGCAGCTTGCAAACCCAGTTGTCAAGTTTTCCTTTTAGCTTGGAATAAACAATGATTTATGAATATGTTTCTGCTGTTTTTTAATTTTTTTTTATAGGTTAGTTGTTTGCAGGTTTCAATCCCAGTTGACAAGTGGTTTTTAGCTTGGTGTAAACAAAGGTTAATGTGTATGTGGTCTACTGTTTTTTGATTTTATTTTACAGGTTGATTGTATGCAGCCCAGTTGACAAGTGTTTTAGCTTGAAATGAATGAAGCACTGCCAATGCTTAGTTGAATGTGCTCTGCTGTGTTTTTTATTTTATTTTACAGGTTCGTTGTTTGCAGCCCAAGTTAACAAGTGTTTTAGCTTGAAATCAATGAAGCATTATGATTAATGAATATGAATGGGCTTTGCTGCGCTTTTTTTATTTTATTTTCCAGGTTGGTTGTTTGCTGTGTATTCCCAGATAACAACTGGTTTTCAGATTGATTATAGGGTTGAATTCAGTAAATATTCATGCGTCACTAAGTACCGCCCCTTTGTAGGAGAGCTTTCTGTATAGAATTAAAGACCTGATCTTTTCCCCATTGGTCTATAATTGGTTTGAAAAAATATAATTGCAAAGTTTAATGTATAATGAATTGGAAAAATCTAAAAATCATTAATATTGACTGAAAATGCTTTAAAAAAAAAATGTTTTAGTAAGTTAAGGGTTTTAATAGAAATTCAGTGCGAATCTGCCGTGCTTGTAAATAAAGCCATGTGAAAGTCCAAAAAATGCCGCATAGGTATATGTTCTGATTATGTGAAAAGGTTCTCTCACATTTGTAGTTTATGGAATGGAATATGAAAGTTCTGTCATTTGAAGGATAAAAGAAGGAGATATTTCATTGACCAAGTGGGTAAGCATTAAAATGAATGGCCAAATCAATACCGAATTCAACCCTATAGGGAGAATTTGTACATTGACACTATGTCTTTTAAAGTAAACATGTAAACAAAATTTTTGTTTTCTGAAAGTCAACATGGCTACAGAAGAGTTTTGGAATGCAATTGCATTATCTTTGAATAAGAAATCAGATTTTAATTGCGGAAAACATAGGTGCACAGAATGGATGGGTGCAAAAGAGCATGGGGTTTATGGAAGGAAAACTGTGGCTTGGCCCAGTGGTGTAAAGGTTGAACGTGTGCACCGTCTGGCATTTATGCTATTAAATAAGTATACCCGTGACACTATTCCAACTCGCAATGAAAATGGGGAGCCTTTAGAAGTGTCTCATATTTGCCACAACCCAATTTGTATTAAGCCTGAACACTTGTGTCTAGAAGTCCATTCTATCAACATGGACAGAAGGGGATGTAAAATTAGAAATGTTTGCACAAAAGGACACCAACCACACTGTTTATTGTAGTTTAAGGTAAATGAAATGTCATTTCTTCATATTAATTCTTGCAGATTTTCTCTTTCGACCATAATTATGGTCCGCAGGATAGTCAAACTTGGGTTTTGACACCGGCATAAGTTTATTTTTCTCATAGTCTTTTCTCTCCTGGTGTTCTGCATGTATCGCATACAACGCACTCTTTCGAGCCTTGATTTGTTTTATACATTTAGGAGATTTGTTATATTTTTTAATTTGCTCCTCCTGGTTTTGTAATGTTTTTAAAGATTTTGAAACTTTACTTCCAGGTTCTACACTACAGCCAGCTGACTTACAAAGTTTTACAATAGAGTTGGCAGCACCATGGTTAACCTTATGACATGCCGTGTGGACTCTGCCTGCATAATTTCTGCGGAAGGTAACATTAGATGGTACGGTACTTCTTATGGCACGGTTAAGACCTTCAACTTTCTGGGTATTAGTGTTTTTTGATGTTTTGGAAAGCATGTTAGGACCTAGTCTGTAGTTTATACATTGTCGCAAGGTCTTCTCGTTTTCCTCTGACAGATCTATTTTGAAATTGTTCTTTAGATATGAGCTTTTCTGAATCCATGTCATTGATGTTTTACCTTTCTTACAGACTAAAGAGTATAAAGAGCATTTACTATGGTCCCCAGCATAGCAACCCACTATGGCATCAGAAACATAAGACAAGTGTGAGCCCAAAATTCTTGACAGTTTTCCATGTTTATTAAAAGATTGTGAAAACTCTGCCTGGCATCGAGCTGTAATGTCTGATGCAAACAGACCCTGAAGACGATTCCTTTCTGTCTTTAGTCTAGCTGGCATCATATTGCATACCGATGACAGATTTGCAACAAATTTTCTATGATTTGCCGTAACATGGCGTGTGTCGATGAAATGAGTTGGGGAAGTTGAACTTGTCCCCTCTTCATGAAGACTTTCTGCGGCTCTGTATGCGCTACTGTCTGGGTCTGTTGTAATTTCATTCACCTCTAACTGATCATGTTTCAAATTAATGAAGCTCTCCTTAGCCCATCTTTCTTCATTGCCAATGCTGTCTTGCATGTTTAGGTTTGCACTACAATGTCCTGCATGGTCACCAACAGTAGTATTAACTGAATGTTTGCCTGAGCATAGCTTAGATTTAGGATTAATGTGTAAAATCTTATGTTTATATGTCTCATTTTCAGCTACTGAGTATGCACACTGAGTTGCTGGCTGAAATGGAGTTTTTCCTATCCCAGAATAAACAGAATTGTTATAAACACAGTCAGCTTGGACATTTATTGTATTAGGATTTTCACCTCTAAGGGACTTGATCCTCTTGATTTTTTCTCTTTGTTTGGTCAAATCTGCTTTATTTTCACTTTCCAATTTTTCAGATATCTTGTTTGCAGTATGTTGCATACCAGAATGTGACGGTGGTGGGATATTTGAGGCCATACACAGTTTACGGTAACTACTTGTACTTATTGGTGTGTGATGTAGTCCAACCTGAATACCATAGTTTATTTTTGCCGCACGTCTACCCCTTTTCTCTGAAGATACTTCTTGGTATAGCTTGTATTTTTTTTAGCGAAATGTACATTTGTTGCATGTAGCACGCTCCCTCCATGCACATCCCCATTTTTCTTCTTCCGAAAGATCCCATTCAATGAAACCATCACACTTTGGCGACATTAATTTATGTTCCTTGAACACTTCATTCCACATTGTCGAGTTGCATGAGACATCAACCAGCCTATTAGTGTTTTGTTCACACCTACAGTATAAAAATAACAAAATCTTTGTAAAAACATTCATAGATTTTGTTATTATACACCTTTAAATATTGATAATACAAGTAAATGCTAGTTTTGCAATCTTAATTATCTCCCTTTGAACAGTGCATTTTTTTTAAACACTGTTTTTGGCAAATTTTTTTGGAAAGAAAGTTAAAGTTTGGATTATTTAAGTATTTTCACACTCGTACAATTGAACCGTTTCAATTTTATGCACATTTTATCTGTTCATGTAATGCAATAAGCTTTCAAAAAAATTGACTGACATTTCATGAGTTGTACGTTGTACATAGTAGGTAAAAAAGACATGTGAATGGACATTTCTTCCTCATCTCTTACAAATGACTATTGAAACATAAGCTTAAGTTAATTTGTCACAAATTTAATTGATTAATATTTATCTTACCCCAATTTTTCACTATCCTCAGCACATTTTTCTACTTCAGATTTTGCTGACCTGGTTGGACGCAGTAACCGACATGCCAAAGGATTACAGGGATTAACAGAACTGTCACCAGTACTAGATTTTGTCACAAGATCATATTCATCTTTGGAAAGTCTCACAAATTTTACATGTTTGTTATCAGGTATTGTTGTTTTTTCAAGTTTAAGTCCTCTGTTATGTGGAAGAGATCCTTTTTTAAATCTGTATTTTTTCAAGTGAAAACCATAACGTCCCATTTTTCAATTTTTTTCTGTTGCAATTGTTCTTCTAATGAAAGTTCACATTAGTTCAGCTAATTTTGCATTTGTGTTGCAGTTTAAGCAGTAAAATATACTTTTTTATGACTTTGTTTATTGTAAAGATAAGAGTTTGAGAGTTGACAGTGTTTATGGTTTCTGTAATTTTTCCTTTTATTTTATCCATGTTTGATATCTAGCATCTTTGATAAAGAAGATGAGTCTCCACTATCTTTGTGTACTTTAAATGATATAAAAATGTAATTAAGTGGCTAACAGACATGGCACAGGCACTATTGTAATCATTGGTCTCCAATAATTTTTTTTTTTCTCTTTTGAATATCTGCACTCTATATATTTTTTTTTAAATTTTGAATCGAGTCTCCAAAAGCAACACACATTTAAATAACTTTGTGTCATGCTTGTTCATTTTAGACATTTGGTTTGTTTTTCTAATATGTTTTGTACATTTTTCCATTATATTTTTCTTTCGTTGTACCAATTAAAGAAGTATACTCCTTAGTGTCAGGACCTTTAGCTAGTTTTCTTGTTTCCGCAAAAATATAAGCACTATTTTTAATGTAGTTTTTACCATTAGATTTAAAAACATTGTCAACTTTGTGTATGTTACTGCATAAGTCTCATGTAAATCCAAATTCTTGGTGCCAAAAAATCTATTTTTTTACTTCGGTGTAGAAGTCAGGATCATATTAAGGCTGTTTTTTGTGATTTTTCATGGTATTTCAATAAAAAATCCTTATTTGGGCATATCTGTATAAGTACCTCTCTCAATGATAAATTTTGTTTTAGACATCAACCTGTATCATGATAAAATAAAACACAGTATTCTCTCTGTTTCCACTTTTATTTTATAACAGTTTAAAAAATTCACATCTATTCCTAAATCAAACAAAATCTACATTGTCCGCTAAATTACAGCTCTTACAATATTTGCAAATATTTTCTTAATTAAGCTCTGATTTATTCCAAAATTTGACAAAATCTTCAAAAATGCATGCATAACATAAAGAAAGTCCAATTTATTGGAAACATTACATAGTGTAACCTTATAGGGTTGAATTCAGTAAATATTCATGCGTCACTAAGTACCGCCCCTTTGTAGGAGAGCTTTCTGTATAGAATTAAAGACCTGATCTTTTCCCCATTGGTCTATAATTGGTTTGAAAAAATATAATTGCAAAGTTTAATGTATAATGAATTGGAAAAATCTAAAAATCATTAATATTGACTGAAAATGCTTTAAAAAAAAAATGTTTTAGTAAGTTAAGGGTTTTAATAGAAATTCAGTGCGAATCTGCCGTGCTTGTAAATAAAGCCATGTGAAAGTCCAAAAAATGCCGCATAGGTATATGTTCTGATTATGTGAAAAGGTTCTCTCACATTTGTAGTTTATGGAATGGAATATGAAAGTTCTGTCATTTGAAGGATAAAAGAAGGAGATATTTCATTGACCAAGTGGGTAAGCATTAAAATGAATGGCCAAATCAATACCGAATTCAACCCATGAATGGACTTGTCGAAACATTTTGAAAGGATCAGGTTGAAAGGACTCAGATGCGCATCTACTTCATCTACTGAACTGATCATGACATTAATTTGAAAGTTATTTTCAATTAACCTCTGGAAATTTTAAACAAGCTATGGAAACTGATTGTTCTATAAATCGCTAACTTCGGTGTGAATCTACAATTTTAATGTCACAATGAAGTCATCTACCTTAATTGTGTTAATGGAACATTCAAGTACTGTTTATGTTATTGGAACCTTCATAAACTACATGTAGATTTACACGAAAAATCGTTTCAATGGAATTTCGTAACCGTATCACATGTAGATGATCTACAACTCTGGACAATTATTTTCGTCTAGTAGCCTGTGATTACATGTAGCATTATTCGCTGCATCTTGTATACAGATTTATGCATATATAACTTTAAATAGGGAACCTTTCGGTGTTGTTGTCTGTGTATCCCACGGCAACTCTAAAAAATTCCATAAGAGCTGTGTATCCCACGCTCGTATACATTTCTAATTTCATTGGTTGCCATTATTTTGCGGTAACCGTCATTTTCTATCATTGTCATTTTACTCATTTATATCATTGTCATTTATATCATTTATTGCATTGTAATATTTTATTTATAGTAAAGGCTATGGCCAAGTACCGCCATTTGAGTATTTTTATTACAAAAGCCATATGTCGGGATAATCACATGTGGATTTTAAAGAACTAGATAATTTAAAATCCCGGTCATTCTAGGAGGTTTATTCTTTGAAAACTTTCGATTTTTCAACTTTGTACACCACATTGTCACACGAAAAACTTAATTATCGCCTGAAAAAAAAACTTATTGAAAAGGCCTTTTCGAATTCAAGGAACTTAGTTGTTTTAGGTTATAATTCTACGATTTTTTCCCCCAAAACATCTTATGAAAATAAGATTTGTTACACTTTTGATCAAGTTTGCAGTATGCTTGATTTCCTTATTGAAAACATATTTGTCAAATTAGGAGGAGAGATTTTTCAACAACTAATTGGCATTCCAATGGACACAAACTGTGCTCCTCTCCTCGCACACTTGTTTTAATACTCTTTCGAGGAACTCGTAAAGTACAAAAAGATGAAAGAGGCAAGGTCCTTTAATCTCACTTTTAGATATATTGATGACGTCCTCCTGTTAACAACTCTTCGTTTGGTAGATCGATTCCTTCAATATATCCTCCAGAGCTAGGGATTAAAGAAACCACCGAATACACTTGCTTTACATCATTCTTTGATCTACATCTCGAATTTGACCCGGGTGGTCATCTCAGAACAAAAAAATAGCGATAAAAGAGACGATTTAATATTAAAATTATTAATTTTCCTAACCCGGAGAGCAACACCCCAACATCACCTGGATATGGTGTCTATATTTCACAACTAAGTTATAAGAAAGGGCATGTACACATTTTTCAGATTTTTTTAATCGACACCGCTTTCTCCGTAACCGACTATTATACTAATGTTATAAGAAAATACGTACGATATCTAAAAAAATCTTTCTTCGTTATCAGCCACTGGTAGAAAAATTCAATATCATGTTAGACGAATTGGTTAGTTCTTGCTTTCATTAGTGTTTGTCTGGTTGATGTACTGTGATGATCACCTTAGCATCCCTAATATGTCTTCACAAACCTGATGTGTTTTGTGCATCTACTGGACCCAAAGATTGCAATGGAAGGGGGAGGTTTGGCACGCCTTAAAACCTGGTTTAATCCACCACTTCTTTTGAAATGCCAAGTACCAAGTCAGGACCATTGTGGTCTTCAATTTTTCCAGAATGTCTTCCTTGTTTTGTCTTGTCTTATGAACATTTGAGATTGATTCTCCAAGTTCGATAATTTTGTTATTACCTTAATTTAATATAAATCCCAAAATTATCAGTGAAAGATATATTTTTAGACTCAGAACAATTGACACATAAAGCCAAGGAACAAACAAATCTTTGACAAGGACAGTCTTATACAAATGTGGCAGAATTAAACAATTTTCGGTTCCAAGCTTTCCACTATTGATAATCCTTAAAGGAAAAAAAAAACACACACACACAGTAAAAATCAGTAAATGTAATTGGATAGCAGGCCAAGGCCAATAAATATCCTCTCCATGGAACAAGGTTACAAAATATGATAATAGTAATATAACATGCATGCACATTTAAAAATACAATGAGCAAATAATTTACAGTATATATGATATCATATAAAGTTAAAGTCATTATACATGTACATGAAATTCAAATTAACTAATTAAATCAGAAGAATTTTGCATTACAGGTCATAAGAGTAAAAATTTAAAATATTCTTTTAATAGAAGGTGTATTATACTGTGGTTGCTAAATTTCAAAAGTAGAATTGGAAAACTCCAATGTTGTATCATTAGATTAAGTATTTAATTAATATGCATGCATTTCTAGTGCATTTCTTTATGAAGAAAAAATGATAATTATTTTGTAAAAGTTTTCATTTAATCTGATAAAGTGCATGTATAGGAATAAAGAGGAGAAGAAGAGAAAAATCAATTCAAGAGAAAATAAGAAAAGGGTAGTTAAAATAATTGGAATATAACAACATTCAAAGAGGAAAAATATATTTGTAAATAGTTACTATGCTGCTACGGGTAAGATGTTTTCATTTTAAAATCGTTTACTGTTTCTTATAAATTTATGTAACGCCATAACCTTCAAAATTAAGTGTGTCAGATCAAAAAAGGATGTTTTGAACAGAGAATTCTATTCCCAGGTCAAACACACATATGGTGGTTTTTGTCTAAGTATATTTTACAAAGGACTAGTCATAAGGAAATGTTTTTTGTCTTCATTCACAACTCTGCAATGTGGACAGTTTGGTGTGTCAATCAAGTGATGGCACCAGAGATCAGAATTAGGATTACTAGTACCATTCCTCAACTGACAAGCAATGATATTTTCTGTTCTGTTACCAATATTGAAGTATTCAGGTGTCTGTTTAGTATCTGAAGGGGGTGGTAAAGGGGGGGTAAGTGCACGGATGAACGGCCAATAAAAAATGACAATCACGATGAACGGCCAATAAAAAAATGATAATCACGATGAACGAAAAATGAAATAGAGAAACACGATGCACGATGAACCTCCATGCACGGCTGAACGGGAAATATAAATTGCTCAACACGATGCACGAAAAAAACCCTTTACCACCCACTCTGAATTTAGTCGCCTTTTAAAAGCATCAACAGAAGTACTAGACTTGGTTGATGCAGGAAGTGCATTCCATAGTCGAAATACAGATGGTAAAAACCTCTTATCATAAGTAACAGTATTACAAAATGGAAGTCGAAAATGATCAAATGAAGTAGGCTGTCTCAAATTGGAATGATGAATATGAACAGAGTATGGTTGTACCATGTCTAATAGATATTGAGGAGTTTGACCATTAATAATCTTGTAAAGAAGAACTGATTTGTGCTTTTCTCGCCTCTTAAATAGAAGTTCCCTACCCAACTCCTCATATAATTTAGATTTGGAGGAATTAATTCGAAGGCCTGTGATAATTCATCCAGCTTCTACTTGAACGCTTTCTAATAAATCGGACTCGTATAGTGTACAGTTATCCCACACAACATCTGCATATCCCATTATAGGTCTGATAAAAGAAAAATACAGATTAATCAAAGTTCAATTCTTAAAAACAAAAGGACAACAAGAAAAAATGAGACAAAGAGGAAATCCCTAGAGAACTCTCACTGTTATTGACAGCTAGCTGAGAAGCAATTATCGACTGGTGTAAATAAATCAAGTACCTCCATTTTAAATCCGACTCAACACTGCCAACAATAAATGATTTGGTGAAGCGTCTTCAAACAAAACCGACACACTTAATGGATGCAATGCTGAAAAAGACACTAGTATAACATGTATAAAAAACAAATAACATTTGAATATTGATCTCAACATTTCTATCAAAGAAAACAAATTTCACAGTTTTTACCAATATATCCAACTCATATCCCCTACTGAATAAGTTTTAAGCCAGTTTTTCATTCCTAAAGAATTTTAAATATGTGTGCTTAATACACAACATTTCCAAAGAAATCAGATCAGAATGGGAAATTCCCTTTACAATAAAAAAAATTAAACAAAAAACGAGTTATTTTTTTTCAACAAGATATCGATATTTATGGAAGAATTGAATGAATATTTTATTTATTTGAGATATTGATAGCTTTGTCTTAGCAATATTCTTGTTATAAGCGGGTTTTTCCATTAAATTCAGAAAATTTGTTACAGTTCCGAGCATATCTTACTTACTGGGGAAATAAGACTTCATCCGATAGTGCTTGTGGTACATCTCCTGTAAGAACAGGAAAATTAACCATAGGGAATGAAAAGTCAGCATTTTTATTCATAATTTACTATTAATAATACTTAAATCTATATCCTGAAATGGACTCTATCGCCGGTGGCGTTAAATTCATTCAAGGCTTATTTTATGAGATAAATATCGGAGATAAAATAAGAAATGTGGGATTGTTTAATGCAAGAATGTCGTCAAATTATGTGATATTAAAAGTTTGAATCAGGTGGTCTTTGGGGAGTTCGTTTGAAGTTCAGAAATAAATTTTGGTTCTTAATAATACATGACAAAAGGCTCCCAGGAGCCTGAAAGGATCACCTCACTTATATGTCTTACCTATAGGCTATAAGACAAAAATATTTTGAAACTGAAGGATTATAACTTTTGATAAGGGGTCATCTGATAATATGATTTTATTTAATGCAGTTAAATGTAGAGTAATAATTAAGCAATTTAAAGCTTTTGTTTTCTTCTGTAGTCATTCTAAGGGGAATATGTCCTAAAATAAATTGTCTTTCAACTTTGACTGTTTCATATTTTGTATATCTTAGTGTGCTTAACAATTGAAATTTCTTAAATATTCTGTTTTTTTAAGAAATTGAACTGAATAACTGTAAAATTCAGGATAAATCCAGAAAAAGGATGGTTACTCCCACATGGGTTGTTGGATCTTCTTCAAAATCTTAGGCTAGGTAGATCTTGAAATGCTGATAATTTTTTTATTTAAAAATCTGTCACTGATTTTGAGTTATTGCAAAAAAACTGCAATTTATTTTTTAATTACGGAGGCCATTTTTTACAACCAATCACAAATCTCCATATTTGTTCTGTACAGCTAATGATAATAAACAAACATACCAAGTTTGGTTTTAATTGGACTCAAGGTGTCAGAGGAGTTAACATTTTCAATGTAATGAGGACAGTTTTGACGTTAAAAGAGGAATAACTCTTAAAAGGAACAGTCCTACAATGTTGACACTATTATATATATTTTGCAGATTATATGTGCTGAACGATATGTAATTTGAATTTCTCAAGCATCTTATATAATTTGTAAGATATTTTAAGTACGAAATTCATAAAAAATCAAGAAAAAGGACAAAAACTCCTACATGGGTTGTTTGGTCCTCTTCAAAATTTCGGTGCAGGTAGATTTTGAGGTGCTCTTTACCTTTTTCTTTCGGCCAGAATTTTGTCACCTGTAGCCGTTTATGATTTATTTACAAAAACTGCAATTTTCCCGTATGTTTTATTTTCGTTTTAGGAAAAATCACCAGTTCCAAGCACCAAATGCCTATGAACAATATGACATGGCAATTGGACTTATGGTGTCAGAGGAGTTAATGTTTTAAAAAAGTTTTTGGACAGAAGACGGACGTAGGACGCCAAATGATAAAAATAGGTCTTACATGACCATTCGGGTCAGGTGAGCTAAAATGTCGACGACAGGTTGGGCAAAATAAGTTCCCATATGGATACCAATAGCTTGGCGGCAAATTTGTTTTCCAAAGCGAATATTAATGTTATTCAAAAGAGAGAGTTATCATTGAAGATAGGAAATCGTGCCAAGAAATTGTTTTTAACCTTTATTTTGTGTGTGATAGCACACCGTATTTTTAATAGTTCTCATATAGGAGACAAAAAAAAATCGTCGGTTCGTTTCTTTGAACGCAAAAAGCGTATTTGCATAACAGATATGTATTTTATTTACATCATGATCATTCCAAGATGGCCGCTATTTTCAAAATGGCCACCGGAAGAACCGATTTTTTGACGCCTCATATCTCGGTAACTTAGGTGTAAGGGCGGCTAAAATTTTGCATGGGTATAGACAAAAAATATTTTGAATCGATAGTCACCGTTTTTGCGTTATTTGCGAAAATAGCAAATCGGGTGACATCTGCTATTGCTCTCAATTGCAATTCTAGTTATGTCACCCCAGACGAAAGTCGGGTGACATGTTGTTATTCTATGTTTCTTTTTATGTCTCTCCAGACCAAAGTCGGGTGACATGTTTTTATTCTATGCTTTCTGTACTATTATTATTATTCTTCGGCAAAATTTTGTTCGTCGTTTTTCTCGGAGATGGGTGAATGGAATATCATGAACTTTGCCAACTCCAAGGTAGTCATATGAAGTTGTGCCGTGGACGTATAAAAGTTTTCCAAGATGGCCGCCATTTTCAAAATGGCCGCCGGAAGAACCGATTATTTTACGCCTTATATCTCTGTTATCTAGGTGCTAGGGTGGCTAAAATTTTGCATGTGGATAGACAAATATTTTATCTCGGGTTCGATCAAAAAAAATTTGAAGCGATATTTACCGTTTTTGTGTTATTTGCGAAAATGGCAACTGGGGTGACATCTGCAATTGCTCGCAATTATTGCTCGCAATTGCTCTAGTTATGTCATCCAGACGAAAGTCGGGTGACATGTTGTTATTCTATTGACGGCCATTTTATTTTTCCACAAAATTTTGTCCGTCGTTTTTCTCGGAGATGGGTGGATGGAATGACATAAAACTTTGCCAACTCCAAGGTAGTCATTTGAAGTTGTGCCGTGGACGTTAAAAATTTTTCCAAGATGGCCGCCATTTTCAAAATGGCCGTCGAAAGAACCAATTTTTTACGCTTTATATCTCGATAACCTAGGTGCTAGGGCGGCTAAAATTTTGCATGTGGATAGACAAATATATTATATCAGAATTGACCAAATAAAATTTTGAAGCGATATTTATCATTTTTGCGGTATTTGCGAAAATGGCAACTGGGGTGACATCTGCTTTTGCTCGCAATTGCAATTCTAGTTCTTTACTATTATTCTTCCACAAAATTTTGTTCGAAGTTTGATTCGGAGATGGGTGAATGGAATAATATGAAACTTTGCCAACTCCAAGGTAGTCATCTGAAGTTGTGCCGTGGGCGTTTAATTTTTATTTCACAATGGCCGCCATTTTCAAAATGGCCGCCGGAAGAGCCAATTTTTTGACGCCTTATATCTCGGTAACCTAGGTGCTAGGGCGGCTAAAATTTTGCATGTGGATAGACAAATATATTATCTCGGAATTTACCCAC
Source organism: Arcuatula senhousia (assembly GCA_963971305.1). NCBI lineage: Eukaryota > Metazoa > Mollusca > Bivalvia > Mytilida > Mytilidae > Arcuatula > Arcuatula senhousia. Next base: position 66,672,072 of record OZ020304.1, read on the forward strand.
AAAATGAATCGATATTTACCGTTTTTGCGTTATTTGCGAAAATGCAATTTAAGAGGCAAAAAACGTCACTTATTCTTACGAACTTTTATTTATAGATCAAAACAAATTCAAAGTTATTGGATATATCAACAACATTTTATATCTAAACTTATTTGGGGATGGTGAACAAGATGCAACTGGGGTGACATCTGCTATTGCTCGCAATTGCAATTATAGTTCTTCTTCTTTTTCTTTCTTTCTTCTTTCCGTGCTACTTTGTCCACACGTTTTCTCGAATATGTGATGATCAACCTATATGAAACTTTGGGAATATGTTGAAGGTGACCTGAATTTTGCAAATGACTTTTCAAATTTTCAAAATGGCCGCCCTTTCCTTGGAAAACGGAAAAGGTCATTATGTAGGACATTGCGATATCTCGGTTACCTAGGTGCGCAGGGTTCTGACATTTTGTAGGTTGATAGAGCAAAAGAGATCTTTAATAATACGAAAAAAAAATCAATCAATATTGACGATTTTCGCTCTGAGAATTAAAAATGCTCTGATTCCAAAAAAAGAGAAGATATTCAGGGGGTTTGAAACATAAGAAAGACAATAGTGGCAATTGGAGTGTGTTTGGGAGACATTCGTATTGGTATCCCAACACAATCATACTAAACTGTATCAAAACTTCCCTTCTCTCGTATTGCAAATCTTGGATCAGGAGAGAAGGGGCCGACTCAAAATCTCTAGACCGATTTATTAATAAATTTATGACAATTGCTCAACTCAGAATCAGCCAATTTCAAAATTCATTTGTACATTTTATGCCTAATACTTACCTTAATCGAATAAAGTCAAAAATCCGTTTACTTCGTTTGCGATACGTGTTTGTTCCTGCCGATAAAGTAGCTAACAATGTCGTTATGGCATGAAGAAAGTATTACCTTGAGGTTTTAATGCACTAAATAAAAAATTCGAACGATTTCGTTCCCGTACATTCGACAGAATCAGGTATCATTAACGATCATATCATAGCGACCACAGCACTTCGAGTTGCCCCGACATACTATAAATTACCTACTATGTACTGGATATCTAAATTGCACAAAAATCCATATAAATCTCGTTTTCAAGTAAGTGTTCTTTAACCCATATTTCTTTCTCTTACTTTAACTACTATGAAGGAATTTATTATTCAATACTGTGAAAGGGTATTCGAAAACAGTCAAATTAATCATTTTTGGAGCGTAAAAAAATTCTCTTGATGTTTAGGACAAGCTTCGTGCATTTAAAAATACTTTCCATACCGTTGATAGTTTTTCTACTTTATATACAAACCTTCCGCATAATTTGATTAAAACGAAATTTGAATATTTGGTTAAATGGTGTTTTGACAAATCTAAAAGTGGTTATATCTGTTC